>CM055403.1:27225767-27269118 GCA_029228625.1 Pseudolycoriella hygida | reverse complement strand
GGGGGTAGCCACCGGCTAAATTTTCCATTTGGGACCGAAACTGACCTTCCCTAAAAATTTTAAGGAAATCGCCCAGGCAGTTCTCGAGAAAAAAAAAGTAGATAGATACATAGAGACATAGATAGATACATCGTGGACACACAACACAGGAATAAAATGTTGATTATTTTCAAACGTATTTTTGCCGTTTTTATATGGAAATTGGTCATCTTTGATTAGCGATATCTCGACTCGTTTTCAACCGATTTTGATGATCCGAAGTGCGTTGGAATCAGAATAGTAATAATAGGATAGTAAATAATTTGGATGGGGAGGCGCAGGAGGAAAAACTCCAAAGTTCGCCTATACATCGTGTCTTGTCCCAAAGGTTTTTGTATGGAGTTTTTTTGGTTTTGTTGACGTTTTTTTTTTGGGTGTGGGGACTGCGTCACGCCCTCCACTACCGCATGATTGTTTTCAAAAAAGCGATTTTAAGCTTTTTGGCGTTTTAGTACATCTCTATTAGACCTGTCCCAAATTTAATGTTGCCGAAAAGTTAGGGGGCCCGCCTGGAAAACGGTGTCAAATGGTCCACACAAAAAAAGTTTCTATTGATCGGATGAAATCGGGAGCGATTTAATAGGTGCTCAATGGCGTTAAAGGAGAAAAATGACCGAAATCCGAGCATCAATATCTTCGTCGGCAAGTGTCCGAATATTCTTGTTAATGAGCTTTTCTTCTAGGGTTTTTCTTCCTCTAAAAATTGTTTCTAAGAAGCTAGACTGGAAATGAATTCCTTGTATGAGTTCAATACGACTAGAGTAGTGCAGCATTTTTGCAAAAATTGTATCCACTTCAATTAAGCGAAAGTCATACTGGAAATTGCTTTAGAGTCTAGCTTTTTAGAAACAATTTTTAGAGGAAGAAAAACCCTAGAAGACAAGCTCATTAACAAGAATATTCGGACATTTGCCGACGAAGATATTGATGCTCGGATTTCGGTCATTTTGCTCCTTTAACGCCATTGAGCACCTATTAAATCGCTCCCGATTTCATCCGATCCATAGAAACTTTTTTTTTGTGGACCATTTGACACCGTTTTCCGGACGGGCCCCCTAACTTTTCGAAAACTTAATTTTCCCGTACATTTTTGGACAGGTCTAATCTCTATATTTCAGACCCCAAGGTAGAACAAATTTTTTTTGTGTCGGACGCATAGGACAAATTGGGGACAGACTATTTGTGTAGATAAAATAAAAATCTGGGTCGACGACTACACTTAACTTGGTGTCGCAGCAATCTGAATTTTAATGGACAAAGTCAGTGAAATCTGACGTTGATGTTATCAATTTGTGACATAAACGTTTTTTTTATTTGTTTAAAACGCTGTTAAACGTTTCTCAGACATGCCTACAGTAGCGTGAGGTAACGCTATTTTCTTCAAAGAAAAAATTTAAATAAATTCCATGCAATAGTTCGGTTATTCACACATGGAACCACCTACATGTGAGAAAATGAAATTACAAATAATTTGTTTCCATCAATCATGCGATACGTAACCGCCTTGTACAATAACTCTGGAGGAATTTTTTATTATAGAAAAAAAATCGCAATTCACTCAAAATTCACATCACAAATTTTTCACAATTTTTCTGGTATACGGCAAAGAGGTTGAATTGTGCATTTTGCCGCATGTTGAAAATTTAGGAGTGAGAAACATTTCATACTTTCTCCTACACCTTAACGTTAGTTTCGAAATCCAATGTATACGTTGTATTTTATATGCCAAACTATATTTGAGGGGGTGTGCGGTGTTTACCTCTGTGATGTAGTTACAATAGAACTATTTTCCATATAACACAGTTGGAAATAGTGTAAAAAAAAGTATTTTCGCCGTTTTCATATTTTTAGTGTTATGCCAGCGGAGATATTGTTACTCGGTGAATATGAAATGAAAATACCAAACACATATTCTTCGGTTATAAACAGTTTGTTCATATCTCATATATTACTGACATCACAACGTATTATACGAACTGAGTTTCACTTTATATGTTGAACGTGTATAACACACTGGGTTTTGTGCAATGGAATGAGGGAATGGAACTTTGATAAGGGTTGTAGAATCCTGTTAACGCACTGCAAGATAAGAGAAACATATTGAGCGCAGACATTCTGCAAATGGTATTTATGGTGTGTGTATTGTCTCTACAATATTATAGAATGGTTGACTGGTGTTTCCCTAGTTGGGACTTATTTTATCTCATGCGACGTAGTTTTGCTAATCGCTGCGGCTAAAATTTACTCGTAGACAACATGTTGAAGTCTACACATTTTGTCGGGTTGAGGGATAAACAAGCGGCCAGTGTGCATTCTCATATTGTTTCACAGCGACAATGAAATGTTTGTTAGGTGGAGAGATTGAAGGCATGTGATTTATCGACGGTAGCATTATATGTCGAAATTTCATAATTTTTTCGGAAAATATTTACAACTTCTGCTTCGGAAATTCAAGTTTACTGTTAAAGACAAACTTTGTCATGTAGTTGCACTTTTAGAACTTTAACGTAATGCCACTGCAGTTTATGCGACAGTTTTAAAGTTAACTGTATTTTTGTTTTTGTTCATTTTCTCTCTAACTTTTTGCTTTATTTAAATTTACGAAAATCCACAAGAGACACGAAAGAAGAATAAAGTACATTTCTCTAAGTTAAGCCCACAAAGTAGTTCCTTGCAATTCAAAAAAAAGGCTTACAGAAATGCCATTAAAAGTAAATGACTTTAATGTAAAGAGTCACTTTCCTGTTATTAGCATGGACTTCCCAATTAACATTTAGGAGGCTTCATTAGAAACGTACGGTAGTTCTTGAACAATGGTTTGTTGTTTAATGAGAAATAAAACATTGAAAAAGTGTCCGGGTGTTTGATAGATTTTCTGGACGTGTACGAAGTACAAAGGTCGTATACGTTTACTACAAACAATTTTAATGTAGATTATGATTAGATTAGAAGTTTATGGGAATACCCAGCCATGTAGCTGGAGTAGCACCTGGGTCAGGGATCCTTTGTACTATTTCCCCAAAATTCCTTCGTTCATTTAACAAAGTAAAATTTTCACAAACAAAGGTTTTACAATTACTTACATTTGTTAAGAGCAGAAATTGAAACTTTTTCCTGTATATTTCGCTGTCGTCATTTATGTGATCGTAGCCTGTGTCGTCCATACACTTTCATCGTTCATTGAAATACTTTTACTTCACACATTACCAAAAGCACATCAGACAGAACGCAGAACACTTAAAATCGAATCAAAAACTCATGGCAACCGTCTGATCGTTTTGGTACAATTGCACCAATAGAAGTAATATTTTACTATGGCTGCTGTACCTTCGGCAGATTTAAAGCGGGTGGACTGCAGCAGCCATAGTAAAATATTACTTCTGCAATTGTACTAAAACGAGAATTTTCTCAATTTTTACCTTGATTGCAAGTTTGTGTACTTCTTTGCACAAAGGGTATGGTTAGCCCCTTGGAGCCGAAATATTCAACGTAAATACTATCTTCGATAGTCGTTGAATTGTGGTAATATGCTTAGCAGAATAATCCAAATTAAAAAATAACCGAAACAAACTCAAAATTCTTTTACTTCCAAATTGTTCAAACGAAATGGCATGCATCCAATCGTAGGATCTGGATTGTATAAAAGGCGAGTTGCCATAGTCTGAGTATCATTCTATGGCCATCGTTGCTGATATACACATGGTCTTAAGATAAGGTGTACTGATGAGTCGTAAACGACGAAATCAGAACTTTTAGTTTTTCGATTTTTGTTAAACAATTGGAAGTAGGATTAAGAATTGTGAGTGGCTTTTAAATACAGCCAGATTGTTAATGAGTTAGAATTAAGAGTTAGATCGGCGCTATTTAGCTCTGGTTTGCCCATAATATTTCTCCTGAGGAGTCTATATCTGGGACAGACACTAATAACGTGATAGCCAGTTTCGTCACCTAGACCACAAAGACATTTGGGGCTATCCGCACGGCTGATGTTGTAGAGGTGCTTGTTAAGACCACAGTGGTTGGTGATGGCTTCTGTTACTCTTTTGACTTCCATCGATGGAGTTTTGCAAAAAAGTTTGGTATGTCTGGCGCCTTCGTACTCATTCCAACTTCTAAGATGCTCTTTTCGGAGCCAGTCTTTGACTATGGCCTTCCTCATCGAAATGGAAATGCCAAACATGGATTCCGGACCAATGAAACCGTTTTTGGTACCTTGGCGCTCTTTCGTTACCTAAAATGCCACAGTGACTAGGAACGCAGAGGACTGTAACGTAATTAAATTTACCAAGTTCATTTAGACTCACTTTGCAGTCAAGAACTGTTCTAGACTTGATACAGGGAGAACTAACCGCTTGAATATCAGACTGACTGTCTGTGCAAACGTAGATCTTATTCCCAGATACCTTGTCAATCAGTTCATAACACATTTTCGATATTGTGAAAAGCTCAGTCTGATTAACCGACGCCAAAGTACCGGTCGGAAGGCTGCCTTCTACGTCTAAAGTTTCGCAGAAATAACCTACTGCGGAGAAGTCATCATTCTTGGATCCATCTGTGAAGCAGACAATGCCGTCAGTCGGAGGAAATATATTTCTCTCCCCGATCCAATCCTCTTCAGGAATGATCCAGTCGAAGTCCTCATCGAATACGTATTCCGCTTTGATTTGATCGCTGGGCATACACAACCGTTCATCTTTGACAACATTAATAATTTCTGAGTGACTTTTCTCAAAAACGGGAGACCACCAACCATTGTATCGAAAATTGACAGAGGTGTTGAAATCTACAGATTTATAAAGAGATCAAGAGGCGGTTGTTGTCTTTACGTCTGTCCTACCCAGACTATGCATCTGTGACAAAGAATGGGTCTGACCACCGCTGTGAAAATCCACCATACCACTAGCTTTCAGATTAACTTCCGTTCTGAACAGCTAAAACTGCCCAAGTCTGAAGCGGTTTCGGCTTTTTTTCTGCTAAAAAAGAGCGAGTCAATCACCATATACCAGAGTATAGGAGAGAGAATACCACCTTGTGGGCAACCCCTAGTGGTGATGTTGTTTAATGAGAAATAAAACATTGAAAAAGTGTCCTGCTGTTTGATAGATTTTCTGGATCCGTACGAAGTATAAAGGTCCTATACATTTACTACAAACAATTTTAATGTAACATGGGGTCTAAATATGACGAATCAGCAATAAAAAAATGTCCGTCTGTCAGTCTGTTCGTTTCCACTTTTTTTTCAAACGGCTCAACCGATCACCCTATACTTTTTTTCGCAAAAAGATACATGCCTCCCATGGTTCAAGTCCGAAGAGGAGTAAAATCGGCCAAGTAGTTCCGGAGATATGGTCGAAGAAGTGGAGGTCGGTCATGAAATTTTCGAGGGTCGATGTTAATGGGTTAATGAAATCAGACGTCATTATTTTGGGGGGTACAGTAAAAGCGGACGATTTCGGACAAGGGGGTAGAGGGGGTCGGAAAATTGTCAAAATAACCGGACCTCACTTATTAATGGTCCCTTATCCGTCTAGACAATTTCCACTTTTTTCGATTTATTTGTTCTCGACAGATAAGGTAACATATGCAAATGTAATAATAAAATAAAATAGAAATCTCCTCGGAAATCTCAGTGAAACTTGCAACTAATTGTTACATCTTGATGCACTTTGACGCACCTTCGTACATCTGGCCCACTTTGGTAGACTTTGGTACACCCTTGGTGCATTTTGGTGTACCCTTGCTGCATGTTAGTGCACCTTTAGTGCATTCTGGTGCACACTTGATGCGTTTTGGTGCATTTCGGTGCACTCTTTGCGCATTTTAATGCACCGTTGGCGCATTTTGGCGCACTCTTGGTGCATTTTTGTGCAACCTTGATGTATGCACCCCTGGTCCATATTGGTGTACCCTTAGTTCATTTTGGTGCAACCTTGGTGCATTTTAGTGCACCCATGGTGCATTTTGGTCCCATTTGGTACACCTTGGTGCACTTTACTACACCTTACCTTAATACAGTTTAGTACATCTTACACCTTGGCGCACTTTGATGCATATTGGTGTCCTTCAGTACACTTTAGTGCAGTTAAGTATACCTTAGTGCATTTAATACACGTTGATGCAGTATAGTACACGTTAATGCAGTTTAGTACACATTGGTGCACCTTGGCTGGCAATTCACGTCACATCACTTTCGCACTTGAATTCGCAGCATATCATCGCACTTCAATGTACTTCATTGCTTTTAGTGCACGTTGTAGAGTTGGTGTCACTCTTTAAATTGTGTTAACTGGGTCCTCTCAGGACTTTCTTTAAAATTTTCGTGGGATTTATTTATGCTTCTCATTTAAGTTGTTAAAGTTACTGCTGTTATAATTCATAAGAAACTGATTGGAAACTGTCTATAGAACAGAAAAAAAACGAATTCTTTTTTTAGAAATACAGAGTTGCATGACTGTTACGTATACAGGAAGGATCACTCTAGTGCCTGAATTTAAGAGCGATTTTGCGAAAACTTCGAACGATTTCGTACACTTTTGGGACAACATGTCATACTTTTTCCCGATGAATGTGCCATTCGATTCCTTGTTCTATTGTAAGAAAAGTAATTTCTCATTTTTGGAAAATTTAATATTTTAGGGGAGTTATGGTGTGCTAAGTAAGTGCATGTCAGGGGGTGGTAAAAATGGTTTTTTGGCTATAACTCGTGTAAAACGAAATGAAATGAAATGATATTTTATGGGATGGTAAGCTCCAATGATTCAAAGGTTTTTCATCATTGGATTCCTTGGAGCCTTCCCCCACTCCTGAGTTATTAATAATTTTATGTGAAAACTTCGGGAACGCTTTACTGCTTGAAGCAGCGAAAAACTGAGTATGGGGTGTTCTAGTATACTACCCCTACTATAAGACCATCCAACGACTTAACCGGCTTAAAGCTGTTGCACCGGTCTGGAACAACTTTTGTAAGAAAGGTCAATTTTCGTTCGAAGTTTTCGCAAAATCACTCTTAAGAGAAAGTAGCACACTCTCATAGGTTTTGAGAAATCATTTACTCCCCTCAATGACTGTAGGAAAACTTAAAATATCTATCATAGAAATAAGAATGAAATTCCTGAGGAAATTCTTAATAAAGTTAAGCGAACTTTCGAAGAATTCTTTCTTCTAAAGACGATTTATCGTCGCTTAGAGAATGAATTCAAATCTTTAACTAATAAAGGAATTGAAAGGATTTTTTTGCCGCAAAAATGTAATTCTTTGGAAGAATTAACTACACCCAAATACGTACGACAATGACTAATAAACTAAAATATTACACACCAAACTACGTACTTTGCTTCTCTTATTTTTGTACAAATACCTTCTCGCATTAAGCACATAATAAACCTCTCATCGTATACAAGTCCAGACGACTGAAACCAACACCAAACGGACATCAAAACAAAATAAACGGAAAATATTTTCTTCATTAAGGATTTGCTAAATTTGTTTTCACCAGACCTCTAACGACATCCATGTGAGATATGACACCCTGGTGGAATTGTATTTTAGCCAAAACACTCCATATAACATCCACAAGAACCAAGACGTTCCATTCTTCTATTCGCCCAAATAACACATTACGGAGGTTTAAGCTCTAGGTGTATTACAAACATTCTACACATAGCAAGACCATTCTGTTGTATACGGTCATTTATTGTGGCGTTAATCATTGCTAAATTGGTCAAGGGAGGAATTTGTGGTGAATAATGTGAGGTTTTTAGATTGTATGTTATTGCGCTGCTGGATAATTTAGTGTGTTATTTTGGGGTGTTCTTTTTAGTTGTATGTGAAAAATACAGGCGAAAACTTAATATTTCTTTGATGGACAAATTAATTGATCTTGTCGCGGAATAGAACGCACTCCACGGAGAAAACAGAACAAAATTCAATCGACTTTTCCGAAAGAGGAGTGTTGAATTTATTATTTTTATTCAAACCAATTGCCAGCTGGCTGAGAAAATTTAACTGAAACAAGTTTGAGATCTCGACATATTTACCTCCGGTCAAAAATTTTAAAATACAACTTTCATAATCGAATACGAAAGGTTCGTCTGAAGGAACTGTTCTACTACTTGAAACGTTACAGAGAAAAGTATCAATTTCGATTGCAATTTTTCGGTAAAAAAGTTTTGGTCGCTACTCCTTAACATTCGACTTGGGAATCTGTCACAAACAAATCTTGACCTTATCTTAATATGGGAAAGTAGCATCCATCCCTATGTTTATGACATGAATTTATAGACCTATTTTTTCATGCAAATTAAAGAATCCGACATTTTTATACATTTTTCATTGAAATTGAAAGCTCAGGAAGCTCAGTGTGGTGAGAAAATTCACGGCGTGAGTGTTTTACAAACCCTACATTTTTCTTTCTTGCTATAAAACGAACAAAGATATCAATAATCAAGTTGATATTTTTTGGAAATTTTTGATACTTCGTTCGATTGATTGATCAAAATCTGTCGATATTTGACTATCCAAACTTTTTTCTACCTTAGGAAAGTTTCGAAAACAAAGGCTGTTCTGAAGCATAGTGTTCTAGCATTTACCAACCACACACTATGCGAGTTATCGAACGTTTAACACTCTTATATCTTCAGTCCAATGAATCCATTAAGAAAACATATGAAGGGACCCGTACGTATCAGAATAGATGCGGCAAATAGAGTTGATGTTACGAAAAGACTCGAACGTATTTAAGTAAATATTGCCTTACGTCCACAAAAAATTATATTGGAAATTGCCGAGAGGGCAATATTGAAAAACCCGTTCGAAGAAACGGTGTAAAAAACCCTTCCGAAAACACAAAATTGACTCCCTACCTCAGTAGAGACCCTGGACAAATACTTCCATACGCAAAAATGTTCGCCTCAATTTTCTCTACAACATAGCAAAAAACAATTTTTTCGTCTAGGGCCGACCGTAGGACCGACCTAGGGCCATAAGGAAATGCCTCGGACACATACCTCCATAGACGAAAATGTTTTCCTTAACCGACCTAAGGCCAACTTGAGCCCTGAGCAAAAGGACCGGGCTCAAATTTGTTTACGAATATAATTCGGTACTCGATTACCTCTCAAATAGAAAAAGAATAAACAACATTGGTTAGGATTTACACGATTTATGTAAACAAACACGTTGGGCCCTAGTAGAAACTCAGTTTTGGGGACCTAAAATTTTATGTTATAAAGTGTGAGACATTCTTAGACGTTTCGATTAAAAATTTTTTTGAAAATCGGAAGAGATTTACCCGAGTTATGCATAAAAAACACGTAGGGCCCTAGCAGAGACTCGTTTTTAGTGCCCTAGCTACGTCCAAAGACTCAAATTCAAAAACATTTCTTCCATAAATTGTCGGCGATCGGCTGATCTTTCAAACAAAAAAATTTATGAAAATCGGAAAAAATTTACTCGAGTTATGTACGAAAGACCAAAAACCACTTAAACCGCCCTAGCTCGGCGGCCCTTGGGCCGACAGTGCCCAGATTCAATCTCATAAAAGATTTTTAGACCGTACGAAGAACGTAGTGCTTTGAAAAGGGGTCTATTGCTTTTACCACGACGTTTGTAACCAGTCGAGTTTCGACCCGGGAGTATGGGGGGAGCATCGATCATGGTCCTGAGATGACGAATCAACAATAAAAAAATGTCCATCCGTCCGAGAGTAAGACTCAACCGATTTTGTGTGATAGACCTGGGCATAGCCGACACTTTATGGAAGAAACTTTTTTGAATTAAAGTCCTTGGACTTAGCTAGGGCACTAAAAACGAGTCTCTGCTAGGGCTCTATGTGTTTTTTGTACATACCTCGAGTAAATCTTTTCCGATATTCATAAATTTTTTTTGTTTGAAAGATCTGGGCATGACCGACAATTTGTGGAAGAAATTTTTTTGGATTTGAGTCCTTGGATAACACTATAAACGAGTCCCTACGTGTTTTCCGTACATAACTCGAGTTATTCTTTTCCGATTTTCAAAAAAAAAATTCTTTTTGAAAGATCTAGGCATGACCGACAATTTATAGAAGTCTGTGTTTAGGGCTCAAGTGGGCCTCATGTCAGTCCTAATTTCGGCCTTAGCCAAAAAAATTTATTTTTGCTATGTTGCGGAGCAAATTGAGGGAAACATTTTTGTCTATGGAAGTATGTGTCCGACGCCTCTACTTAGGGCCCTAGGTCAGTACTAAGGTCGGCCCTAGCCCAAAAAATGGTTTTTTATTATGTTGTAGAGAAAATTGAGGAGAACATTTTTGGGGCTCAATTTTGTGCTTTCGGAAAATATTTTTACACCGTTTCTTCGGAAGGGTTTTTCAATATTGCCCTATCGGCAATTTCCAATACAATTTTTTTTTATTAAAATTAGTGTTCTATCATAGGTAAAAAGTGTAGGGAGGCCTCTGTATGGGCCCATTGTGCTCACTATTATTCCCTACACGTTTATTGTTTTGTCAAATCTACCCGAGCTAGTAATGTAGCTCAGAATATATTGTGGGTGTAGAGATTTAATTAGGTCATACCTAATTGTATATAGCCGCCCAGTTGCTTCCTCCTTACGTTTATGAAAGCGGAACAATAGCATAGGAAGTGTTCAGCTGTGTCCATGTGTTCCCCACATAGATCACAGCTTGGATCAGTACGTTTGCCTTTCGTTGTTAGGTGTTAAATTGTTAAATTCAAAGTGGCCGGTCATCACTCCAGTGAAGGTTTTCAGTCTTGTTCTGCTATCATTGATAAGGTATTTCGAGTTACTCTCGTTTATTCTTCTGCAGTTTTTCGCCTGACGACAGTCTTTAATATTTTTCCAGTATGAGACAAACTCTGATGTCCTCTTGGATTGAATTTTGGTTCTGATGTGCGTATGAGGTGCTGTATTTGCCGGTTCCGTCCTATAAATGTACCTTTAGCTCCTTGTCTTGCTCATTCGTCTGCCCTGTCATTGCCCGCTACGTCGGAGTGACTTGGAACTCATAGTAGGTCTACACGATTTGATGAAGCAAGAATGTTAAGGGCTTCCCAGCATTCGAGAGTAAGTGCTGATGTTAGAACAGTTAATGATAAGGCTTTGAGGACGCCCTGGCTATCCGTGCAGATGAAGACTATTTCATCCTTCAGGTTTCTTTCTTTTGTAATGAAGCATGCTTCTAGTATAGCTTTTACTTCTGCAAGGTATATTGACGAGTGCTCTCCAACATTAATGTCTTGTTCAGCACAAAAAAGGCCTGCTCCTACTGAGTTCTCAATGATTGAGCCGTCCGAGTAAAATACCATTGCATGTTCTGGTGGCAAGATTCCCTCCGTCCAGTGTTCTTTCATTCTCATTCATTCTCATTCTCACTTCAAATTTTTTGTCAAACCTGTGAGTTCGTATTATTCTGTCTGAAGGCATATTTATAGAGGGATCCTCTTTCTCTAAATTTGTCCAAATTCTCGAGTGGCTGGTTGTCCTTGACATTTTTTGATTTCTGTCAATTCTGCTTAGGGCAGCCAGGGCTTCAGTTTCAATATGAATGTGTAGTGGAGTTAGGTGTAGTAAGGCTTCAATTGCCACAGTAGGAGTTGATTTCCAAGCACTAGTCATAGCTATGCAAGCCTTTCTCTGGAATTTGTTCAACTTGCTTTGGACATATTTTAGTTTACAAATGTGATTCCATAGAAATGAACAGTAAGTCATAATTGGTCTGATAACTGTAGTGTAGATCCAGTGCATGACTTTCGGCGAGAGTCCCCATAGTTTGCGACATTGCCAGAGTGCGATCAGCGCTTTTTCTATCCTTGCCTCTAGTCTAGCGATCCAGAGTAGTCTGTAGTCCAGAAGGATCCCCAAGTATTTGACAACTTTGACCAGTTTTATTGGAACTCCTTTTATGACTGGAATTTTTATTCCTTTTACATCTTTCTTTGTGAAGAGTATCATACGGGTCTTGTCAGCATTGATGCTAAGTTCATTTTTGTCGCACCATTTTGAGACGATGTTTAATGAAGTCTGTAGCAATTCACACAATACGCTTACAAATTTACCTTTGATCTGAGAATCCTTCTGTTTGAAATTTTTGATCATTTAAAATGCTAATTAGTTCGTTAATGACTAGGCATAGGCACCAGAGCAGTGGCGCGGCGGCAGGACTCCACCTTGAGGTCACCCCCTGATTACCTTGACTGTAATGATAGATGAACCGAATTTTACGATTACTACTTCATTAAACAGGACTCTCATTATCCACCCTGTAATTCCTGGATCGAAGTTATGCCTGTGGCATGCGTTCTTGATTGCTCTTTATGTCACGTGATTGAACGCCCCCGTTATGTCTATGAAACAACCTAGCGCGAAGTGCTTCTAACGCATGTTCGATGTTGCTGACTATGTTGTAAAGTGCGTTTTCCGTTGATTTTCCGCTCTGATACGCGTGTTGGTTTTTATGTATTTCGTGCAGCTTTAAAGGTTCGTCCCCTGAATATCTATCAATCATTTTTTCTTCAGTTTTGAGCAAAAATGACGTTAGGCTTATAGGTCTAAATCTTTCACCCAATGAATAATTGCCTTTGCCTGGTTTCAGGATGAAAATAACTAATGCCTCTCTCATGCAAGTGGAAATATATTTTAGTTTGAGGGAAGATCTGAAGATCCCGCGTAGGATGTGACTTAAAGTGTCTAGCCAGTGCTTCAGCATTGCTGGAATAACCTTGTCCAAACCCGGTGATTTGTATGACTTGAACGAGTTTATTGCCCATTCTATTCTGTTCGTTGTGTAACCTCGGTAAGTTTAGCTACGGTGATCAGATCTATTTCCTCAAGTTCACATCCTGGAAAGTGGAAGTCTAATAAATGTTTGTAAGTTTCATTTAGGTCTTTTGAATATTCGCCAGATGGGAGAAGTAGCGAACCTATTGAGTGGTTAGGGTTTTTTGAGAGTATTTTGAACATCTTAGCTGAATCATGCACCCCGCTACTCACACTGCATTGATTTCTCCAACCTATTCTTTCTCTTCTTCTAAGATTTTTGCTGCATATTCGAAGCTCATCATATTATGGCGCCTTATTGGCCTTATTGGCGACTTACTGAATTGCTAACTTTTTTTCTTTGTTTCCTATCCTCAGAAGTGTAATGTTCCAGGATGTTCACTATTTTCTAGGATCTTATCTTCTATTAGTTTCGTTACAATATTTACTTAAATACGTTCGAGTCTTTCCGTAGCATCAACTCTGTTTGTCGCATCTATTCTGATACGTACGGGTCCCTTCATATGTTTTATCGTTGATTCGTCATCTAACGATCGATGCTCCCCCCCCCTTCCTACTCCCGGGTCGAAATTCGACTGGTTACAAACGTTGTGGTAAACGCAATAGACCCCTTTTCGAAGCACTGCGTTCTTCGTACGGGTCTAAAAAGTTACAGAAGCAGAGATGTGTGTATTCGGAACTATAACATTTCAAAACGAAAAACTTTAATTGGGTTAGTGGAGGTGAGTACTTGTATTGATTCTATTATTTGAGTACCAGGTTACTTCCTTGAGATCTGGGGTAGGGAAAAGGGGTGCCTATGTGGATGTATCACCTAACGGTTTACAGAGCTACAATTTTCAACGTGGGCGAGCTTGCTTCCTTGAGTTATAGAGCTTGGAAACAGATCGCAGTAGACACTATTGATGACAGATTTTTTGTATTGTGCCTGAGAAACCGTTTTCTGAGCTTTGTATTTCATTGAACACATACACGTGAGAAAGAAAACGAAAGGACGCTAAGTCCTCCACTGGCAAACAACTTCAGTTACGTCTCAAGTGCTCTGAACAAGATCTTGTAATGAATTTAGAAAGCTTACAAACACAGAAAAACAGAAAACACACAGAACTTTACTTCTTATTCATTGATTGAGTACACTTTACAATTTATTTACTTTCTAAATGAAATAAAGTTTTTGGTTGTTCTGTCCCTGTAGGTGGTGAGCAGTGCGTTTCATTCCGTAAAGTAATTAATAAAATTGAATTAGCTCAGACTCCCTGCTTCAAATGTGAACGAATCTTCTGCTACGTAGATGTAAAATAATTCAATAATTCAAATGCAATATTTTATTCAACAAATTAAAAGGTTAATATTTCGGACATCTTTTTGAAAAGCTTTCCAATTATTAATATATGATTCGTGTTTTTCTGCTCCTTTTTACATCGGTTGGAATGAAATTATAACTTGATTTAGGAGAGTTGAAATTTTATTTGCCATTTTCAAGCTTTCTCCGATTAAATAAATGTTGCCAATTTCGTGATTTAGAACCGTGTTTTATGATATAATACTACAAACTATACTCGGTGTACGCTTCTCGGATACATTCATAAAATCATTTTATATCTCAGTTGAGAAACGAAGCATTTTATTTCGAGATAAATTTTTTTTGATAGAATGTAATGGTGGATTGAATGAGAAAATTGGGTTCCGCCGGAAATTTATGACCAAATGTTTTTCAGTTAATTCTCTTATTTTTCTGAACATTTCCTCGAATCGATTCAATTGATATTGTGTTATAATTTGACTTTATCGATAACATTTTTTTTTGTAAACATGAGTTATAGATTTAATTGGCCTTTTATTGCATTTGTTTTTAAATTAAAGTTCAATCATCGACAAGAAGTCGTTTTGACCTCTTTTATGGCTATTAATTCTTATTATATGTTTAAAGAAACCGATAGAGAAAGGGGAGCAAGTAGAAAAAAGAATCAAAAACACAAATCGTTTCAGCTGTAAAGAACCCAAGGGAATTTGGCTGCTTCACTATCAATGAGGATTCTCTGCATCAATTAGGATTGGACTTGTTATTGTTAGTTAGTTAGTTAGCAAGACAAACCGGCATTCTAAGCCCTACTAGTTTCCGCACCTCGTACATTATATATTGCACTAGGGTTGTGTGCAATTTACCACTGACGCACAGTGTGGGCACGTACGAATAACTGTATAAGAAGGTGAAATAGAAATCGTTGGTCTTCAGTAAAGTTGTTCAAGATGAAATAAGGAACAACTTTGCTGAAGAACCAATTTGCCGAAAAATTTTATCACAGGAGTTATGAGCTGTTTAAAATGACATTTCTAAAAATGCAGTGTTCTGGTCGAATGTAACATAACTCTTCAAATGTTTGAGAAAGGAACAACTTTGCTAAAGAAACATTTTTAGGAAAAATTTTATTTTGGAAGTTATGAACTGTTGAAATCTGAAAATTGGATTTTACAAAGCATATGAAAATTTTCTCAGTTTAAGTGATCATAACTTCTAAAATAAAAAATTTTTTCTTCAGCAAAGTTGCTCCTTATTTTATGCTTAACACATTTGCTGAAGACCAAATATTTCTATCTCAAACATTTGAAGAGTTATGTTACATTCGACCAGAACACTATATTTTTAGAAATGTCGTTTACATAACAGCTCATAACTCCTGGGATAAAATTTTTCGGCAAACTGTTTCTTCAGCAAAGTTGTTCCTTATTTCATCCTGAATAACTTTACTGAAGACGAACGCAGTAAAAACTTCGGTAACGAAAGGATCTCTAAGAAGAATCCATATGAGCAAAAGCTTACAAATATTGCGTAACTAGTCAAATAAAATGATATAGCCTCTCACCCAGACGGGTTGTAACGGTGGATTATTATTATTAACTGTTCAACTACGTAATCAAAGAACTCACGCTGTATGAGATACCAATCACCAGTGACCGAATCATTTGGCATTTGTGACGCAATTTTTTTAACGCAACCTTAATATGTTTTAGAAAAAAGTGATGCAATTTTTTTCAAAGAATTAAACTTTGACCACAAACAAATTTCTACGTATTATCAGCGATAGAGTCATCTCAAACGATAAGAGGTTTTTGTTATGATATCAGTAGTTTTGGAAGTAGAGACGAAATTTGGCGCTACGGCACTTCACGGAGCTGCCATAGCTAGCGGCGGCGACCCCAACTTTCGTGATAGGATAAAATCAATTAGTGTCAATCCATTTTGGGAGAAAAAGGAAACAAATTTTGGAGAAAAAAAATTTCCGACGAAAAAAAATTTCCGGCGAAAAAAAATTTTCGACGAAAAAAATTTTCTTCTCCCGAAAAAAAATTTCTGGCGGAAAAACTTTTTCGACGAAAAAAAGTTCGCGCGAAAAAATTTTTTGACGAAAAAAGTTCCAGTGAAAAAAAATTTTTGACGAAAAAAAAAATTTGACGGAAACAAATTTTCGGCGAAAATTTTTTTTAGATGATCGAACATTTTTTTTTATTGAATTTAAAGGTCTATTTCTAAACATCTGATTAAGAAAGTGCACTTTATCTGAATGATTGTTTATTCTAATGTGTTGTGCTGATATATCATATAGAGAAGATTCGGATATCTCAGCTACTTTAGGCGGTGGTGTGCTGATCGCGGTCAAAAATGGCATAGAATGCGCAGATTTTTCCTGTCAGGAAATGAAGAATTTAGAAGCATCTTCATATACTCTGTCTACATCCAACCAACTGCTGATATCACGATCTATCGCTCCCATACTCGTTACCAATTCCGACTCACTGCACATTCTCGGAGACTTCAATTTACACGGCGTCAAATGGTATGAGAATGATGTAGGATTTGATTATGTTGCTATCTTAGGCTAATTCATGTCTGCAAGATCGATAATTGCTAGAGAACTGACTTCAGCCATGATGGGTTTTGGGTTATTTCAAATGTCATCATTTGCTAACAAGAGTGGAAACGTCCTTGACCTCGTTTATACTGACAATTTTGAACTGTGTGTTGTAAGCAAGGCTGAATTCCTGATGATGCCAGAATCGAAAAACGACGTTTACCACGTGCCACTGTCATGTCTGGTCGAGTGCTATCCCACCGTTGCTCCCACTTCAAGTGACGGAACGAATAATTTGGTCTACTGTTTCAAAAAAGCGAACTACGTAGATATAAATGAATTCATCTCCACTGCTCAACTGTGATGGTGACGTTAATGGATCCATAAACTCACTTTACGGAACCATCTATGATATCTTCGAGAGATTTGTTCCACGTGCTTCGATTTGTGCATCTGGTCATCCAAAGTGGTTCACTAAACAATTGTTGCATTTGAAGAACATCCGGAATAAAGAGTTTAAAACACTATGTATAAAGCGTAAACATCAGCGAGCGAATAATATTCCAACTGTCTTGGATGACCGTCATTTCCTGAAAGCAAAGAATGATTTCGAATGGGAATAAAGCATCAACTAAAGCTGAAAAATCGAATCTCTTTGCTGAGTTTTTTGAAAGTGTATACATTAAACATCAAGAAGACCCGTCAATATTGGACTATATCAACGATAGGAACGACGGCAACTGATATGATATCTCATCTCCAAAAGAACTAGTGCTGTTTGTATTACGAGGAATGGATATCAATAAAGGCAGTGGTCATGATGGTGTTTCATCCATATTCTTACGCGAATGTGCTGATGAATAAGCTGAAGCATTAAGCGTCATTTACAGTCAATCGCTAACTGAAAGATGCTATCCTGATCTGTTCAAAATCGGACAGTTGACACCCATATTCAAGAAAGGACGGAAGGATGACGTCAAAAATTATAGAGGAGTTGATGTGATGCCTAACCTTGCTAAAGTGTTTGAACGTGTCATCCATTTATAGTTAAAACTCATAATTCCAAATAATATCTCAACATCTCACCACGGATTCGTGTCAAACAGAAACATTGAATCCAATCTAATGGAACTGAGCGTTCTTGTCCACGATGCCTTCCAACAAAATGCCCAACTGGATTCATTCATCGCTGACATTAGTAAAGCCTTTGACAGAGTAGAGACATCAAAACTCATTCGTAAAATGGCAAAGTTTCCTCTATCAAATAGCGTCCTGCTATGGTTTTTCTCATATCTTCGCTCCAGGGTACAATATGTAGTGGTGGGGTCGGACAAATCAGAGACTATCACGGTTCTCTCTGGAGTAGGACAGGGATCGATCCTAGGGGTCGTTATGTTCCTGATGTTCTTCAACGACTCAGACGTCCGACTTCCGGGTATACACAACATTAACTTCGCTGACGATAAAAAGATAACATCTGTCATCAAGACCGTGCAAGATGCGTCCAACATCCAAAATGCAATAAATACCTTTTTCCAGTGGTGCTGCGACAATGGACTAGATATTCACCGTACAAAATCAAAAATTAACACGTACACATTGAAAACAAAAACAAAAAGCATAACCTATGACTACACTCTAGATGGACAACCAATCGAACGTACACATACCAACGTCGACTTAGGCATCCTCACGGACACGAAAATGTCCTTTATCTCGCACTACGAATATGTAAAAAATAAAAGCAGGTCACTGTTGAACTTTGTTTTGCGGCAACGCCGATATCTAGATAGTGACGCCACCATCATTTTATACAAAGCTTTAGTACGATCGAACCTTGAATTCGCCCCCTGCGTTTGGTCACCAGCTTTTGCATGTCATCGAAACACCCTTGAGAGCACACAGAAACAATTTATAATGCATTTAAACGGTGACTATCTCAATCGATCCGATAATAACTACGTTTTGGAACCATATATCGAACGTTGTGAAAAGTTTGGTTTACAAACATTGATCAGACGAAGGGTGAATGATTCTGTTTAATCATTCACTCACTCCTTCTTGGTAAAATCAATTCGCAGAACCTGCGCTCGAGGATCACGTTCACTAAAAAATATCATCGGTACACCGGTCTTATATTCCTTGGGTATTACAGAAACCATCGAGTCTCAAATTCTCTTTTCCACAATGCTTGCAGAATGTTCAACGCTGCATCATCTGTAATCGATCCAACTTTACCATGCAACCAATTTCGTGCTGAATTACTACGCCTACCTGACACACTTTTTGATTCCTTCTTAAAATTATGACTTAACATTTCCTTGACTATTTTTTGTTTTACTAAGTGTCCACTTTCTTTTATTGACGAACTTCTGTTATAATTTTTAATAACTTTATAATTATTCATTTATTTAACTTTAACTTTTGTGGTAAATTTTTTTACCTTTGATATTCCTATGTGATAACTTAATACCTTTTATACTTACGTTAACCTAAATGACTATTTACAACTATCTGTTAATGTTTGTCCACTTGCATTAAGTCGACTTTAAATGGAAATAAATGAATGAATGAATGAATAGTCCTAGCTAGGCATAGGTGTACTGATGAGTCGTGATACGCATTTGTCCTTGTTATTCGTCCCTTGTTTATAAAGTCTATTTGTACTTTTTAGTTGATTTATCAACAAATTTGGTCGTATCGAAGCAATACAAAAGATTTAGTGACTTAAAGTGCCCTTTTATTGCTAACCCTTTAGTGAGAACACGATGAAGTCAAAGGGGTTGTACCGGTAATGTCATTTTCCAGGGCAAATAAATATCGATTTTCGGCTATAAGCAAATATCATCAACTAAATCACAACTGTTGATGGTCTTAAGTTCTATCTCCTGAAAAAATAACGCGCCATAACTCTTTTGTTGTTAATGACTTACTAACTTTCGACATATTTTTATTTTCAACAGTCAACATTGCACAAATGTTGCCCTAGACACATTTTTATGACCGGCAAAATACAAACATTGGAATAGATTAGATAACGATTAGCGTTCTGTTTAAATTATTCAGATAAAGATGAATGAATGATTTCATTACTACTTACCTCAGTGCAGTGACAATAATTAAAAATGTTGGTTTTTGTACAAAAAGTCTCGTAATCAAAATTGTTGAGGTCGACATCTCGTGTTTAAACAATGTGAAAATATGTGAACAGGAGAGTAAATAGAGTATGTACAGCAAAGTGGTAGGAATTTGATCATTTGGGTCAATGGGAGGAAAAGTTAAGCTTTCTTATGAGAATTTTTGAGCTGTGACGAAGCCGATGTCAATATCCACTCGACAGCTCAACCGCAAGTGTGTAATAACTCACATGCTAAGAAAGACGAATATTCACGAACATGGAGGAAATGTGCGACCGTAAGCACGAAATCTTACTCAGCAAAAAAGAAGAACGAATAAATTTCTCACTTTTACAGGTACATGTCGCTGTAACTCCGGCCCCTTAATTTTTGTTGGGAGGGCTCGAAACCAAAGGGGCTGGTTAAGCGTTGAACGGGGCTGCAACTTCCAAGTTTAGGGTTGTTGCTGTCTGGTCATTATTTTCAGACTGCTCTCGAGCTATTCCAAAGGTTGGTCTCAATCTTCAGCCCCTAATATTTTTTAACGCCAGAGTGCACCACTTGGTGAGAAAATTTTGTTTTCTGACATAATGTGGATGATTTCGACATGCTTTTTTGCGTTTTTGTTGAATATCTTTGGTCAGATAGCAGCCCTAAATTCAAGATTGGTCTCAATCATCAGTCCCTAATTAGCCTCTTCGGAATAGCTCGAGAGCAGCCTAAAAAAAATGACCAGACAGAAGAAAACACATTTGACACGACTCGACCTATTCAACCATAAAATGCTCGAGTCCAGCCACAGCCCTAAACTTGGAAGTTACAGCGCCTTTCAGCCCTTAACCAGCCCCTTTGGTTTTGGGCCCTCCCAAAAAAAAATTAAGTGGGTGGGGTTACAGCGACATTTACCTCACTTTTACAGCAAATTTTCGACAGAAAATACGCGTATTAGTGAGCGATAAAATTCGAATTTTCAGGAGAAAACTTTAGTTCACAGCTTCCAGGAAAATGAGACCTGACCGTAAGCTTCCTTTTTGTTACTTCTGGTCATAAACGTCGTTCTTATTAAAAAATTACGTTTTTTGAGAAAATTTGACGAAACGGAAGAACTTACCTCTTAAACGAAATATACCTACTTTGAGGTTGTGCATTTTTGAGATTATTCGACAATGTAGAATCGCCAGTGTGTTCGTCACTTTAAGGAATAACAAATCGCAACAAATGGATTAACAAAGCCATATAACATTGCAATTCACTCGATTTCTCGTGTAATTACCAAGATAAGATTACACTGTAGATAAGGCTTACTCATTCGCACAAAGATAGTGTTTCTGTTCGTTAGAAAATTTGTTCAATTTAGAAAGTACGACTAAGTTCACAACAAAGAAGTGAAAAAAGTGAATTTATTTGATTAAAATAAAAACAATGGATAAAGAACAATTAATAGAGAGAGTACGTCATTATGCGATATTGTCAAAGGATTTTGTTGTAAGACAATATCATTGTTTGGCGGATTACATTGGGCCGAAGTACCACTCTTTCGTCAATTATTTGGCCGAAAAAAAGAAAGAGAGACAAAATGATGGATGCGCCCTATTCTTTAGCATGAGAGTTTCCAAGTGCATTTTCATTTTGCTGAACTTATTTTACCTGGTAATGATATCCTCCGAATGAAGTCAAATTAAATTTTTATTGAAATTACTTTTTACCAGTTGGTGTCATTTTTCATGATATTGATGGGTACATCAAGTTATGTAGCTCTTAAAAGTTTTTACGATGCCTTATGGCTCGATGTACAAGGATTGTGCTTTATCTGGATGTTGTCGGGTGTGCTCTTAACGTGCATTTCAATTTATGGAATCATTGGAGCGTTGAAAGAAAGTGTTGCATGGAGCAATTTGGTTAGACATCGACGTTCATAAGCGGAATAATGAAATTAAATTTCCCTTCGTTGTTGTAGTATGCGGCTTTCCTCATTATAACTTTCTTCCTGCAAGTTATAACTTCCGCCGCTGCATTTGCTTTGGTCGCAACTGGAAGCTCTAAATCACATGCTTCAGACTTAGTCGACCGGCTAATGCAAACCTACCGTTACAATTTGGACTCGACCGAAAAAATGGATTACATTCAAACTACCGTATGTAATGCAGCACTTGCATTTTGCTTTAAAATCTGAAGCGGACTTGTAATTTTAGTTCCAATGTTGTGGTGCAGAGTATCCGGAAGATTGGAATAACTTCAGTTTCTTTGATGGATACAATGAAATAGATTACGTAGCCTATGGATCGACTGCGCAACCAAAAATACAAACGCCACTGTCATGCTGTGTTTCTGAAAGTAGTTATGTACAAAGTACCTGCACCCAGCACTACAGCAAGGGATGTGTGCCGTACGTTAGTGAATTCATTTCAGAAATTTTATCGATCATTACAAGTGTTCTACTCGCAATTGGAGTTATACAGGTAAGACAATGGAATCTAGAATCGGGAAAGTACACGTAAGTGATGTGCTATTTTTGGTACTGTTCCTAAATGGGGCTTATAGAGATGAGCGGGTCGCCCGAAAGTACGAAAAACCCGACCAGAACCCAAATTGTTTTTATCGGGTTCACGGGTTTCGGGTCTCGAAAATTTTAATCGGGTCGGGTCGGGCTTGGGTCAGGTCGGGTTTCCATATCATTTTTTCGGGTCTCGGTCTTTTATTTAAATTTCATATTTTGCAACGCTGATGTAAATTTCATATCTAATAAACTCATCTCAAACCACTCTAGACTTTCAGCTAGTACTAAATTGAGAATACTCATTTCATTGTCTATGATAATTTATGAATAATCAGAATGGTCTAGAAGTTATTCGGGATTGATTGATTGATTCATTTCTCAGGTATAAAAGTTACAATTGATCACAATTATTAGCACTGAGGCCATCTTTGTTGGGCCCATTGTGCTGCTCCTGATTTGTGTGTGTGGTGTGGTGTGATGGGGTGAGTTTTATGGTTCCTGGCTATTGTTCGTGTATGATGATTGTAGTGGTTATGTGGCACTGACCTCCAACCAATTGTTCCCTGTTGTTCCCTGTGATAAAAGAGAGGACTTTGGGGAGTGGTATTTTACGGAATTCTTCTATTGTTAGGTAGAAGTCCCCCAGACATTGCGCCCTGAGTCCCGCTAAAGCGGGACAGTGACATAGGTAGTGCATTGCTGTTTCCGGCACGTCTCTGCACCTCATGCAGTTCGGGTCATCACTGAGTCCCATCTTGTTTCGATGGTATCTCAGATTATTGTGACCCGTCAGCACTCCTACCATCCTTCTTAAGGATCTCTTGTCCAGGTTCAAAAGATATTTGGTAGTGTGCTCGTTGCAACCTGCCAAAAATTCCTTTGCCTGTCTGCACGTATTTAGGTTTTCCCAAACACGCTGGTGCCTTTCTTTTGTTCTACGCCTTATCAGCGTCGATATTAGTCCCTCGTGTATTCCGATTACCGGTTCCGGGCCTATGACCTCTTTCTCACTGCCTCTTCTCGCTAGTTCGTCTGCAATTTCGTTACCCGGGACATCTGAGTGGCCTGGGACCCAGAGCTACTCTAGCCCCGAGTACCGATCTCGCTGACAGCTTGCAACTTGAGAGCGCTCCGATGGCCGACTTACTGTCAGTCCCTTTGCAACCCTGTTTGATGGCAAAGGTCTCAGACTGAAACACTGTGGCAAGTTTTCCGAGGGGAATTGATGTGTTAAGTTCTAATTCCTCGCCCCCGTTCTGTCCTCCGTCTTGGATCCATCTGTGTAGACTATAAAGTCCCCAATCACAGGACAAGTCCCGCCTAGCCACTCCTCCCTACCCGGCCCTATATGGCCAAGGAACTCAATTTCGTCGATTCCATTGGTCCTTGTGCCCCGACTCCTGACTCGATTTCAACAAAAAATTATTTCTTAATTTTCTGACATCAAATCCTTTCATTTGACACCAAAATGAGCAATTTCCGTGCTATACTTGCTGAGATATTTGATAAAAAACTTCAACGACGCTCGAAAAACCATGTTTTCGGTCACTTCTTAGACCATATCTCCGGAACTGCTTGGCCGATTTTGCTCGTCTACGAACTTGAATCATGGGAGGCATGTACCTTTCAGGGAAAAAAAGTGATCGGTCGAGCCGTTTGGACAAAAAAGTGGAGACGGACGGACGGACAGACGGACATTTTTTTATTGCTGATTCGTCATCTCTAGACGATAAGAGATGCATCCCCCAACTCCCATCTCGATCTACCCCATGTTACATTAAAATTGTTTGTATTAAACGTAGGTATAGGACCTTCGTACGGTTCCAATAAGAGAGAATGGGTAGCAATTAATTTTGTATGAAATGTTATTACCTGTTGTTTGCCTCTTGCGATTAAAGAGCGTATTGACGTGTTGAAGTATATAGGAGACTCGTACTAATACTCGGTCATGTCTCCTATATACTTCGAGTCGTCAATAATCTACTACACTCGGATAATGTGAGAGGAATTTTAGAGCCATCGTGTGCGTACATATCTCGTTATTGTACTGTACTATTACCTGTAGCAGATATCACTCTTTTCTACAGGAAATATTAAATATCGGCTGCACCTGAAATTATTGTGTGAAAACGTACAGCTGTGTCAGGTGAAAAGCAGCAACTGCATAAGCGAGGGTTTCGATTTTCTTGTACTTCAACTCAAGTAGTTAATAACGTTAATAAAATTTTATTGGATTTGTTAGGCTGTCATTTCTGTGGGACCCTTTCCATCATTTTAAATTAAATATTCCAGATAGTCGGCATGTTTGGAGCATTGATGTTAGCTGGAATGTTCAGACGAACGGCGACATATCGTAGTGTTCGAAAGTGGAGATCGAGATATGAAAAGATGTTCGACACACCAAGTCATGTGGATTATCGACCATTACACAATAGCAGCGATACTTTGGGTGATGTAAACCAAATTTAATTGTTTTTTAGTCGAAGAAAGGAATTGATTTATTCCTTTCTGACTGATTTTAAAGTTTTTTTTTATGTTTTATTTGTTAACAATTATATCTATCTGCACAAATATATGAAGGACAAATTGAACGATTGACTTTTTA
This sequence comes from Pseudolycoriella hygida, assembly GCA_029228625.1. Taxonomy (NCBI): domain Eukaryota; kingdom Metazoa; phylum Arthropoda; class Insecta; order Diptera; family Sciaridae; genus Pseudolycoriella; species Pseudolycoriella hygida. Next base: position 27,244,233 of record CM055403.1, on the reverse strand, counting down.
GACATTCTTAACATACGTCATAAAATCTTCATTCATTTACGTATCAATTGGAATGGAAGTGCTGCTAAGGATTCTAGTAGGATTATGAGTGTACAGCAGCAGTGTTCAAGAAATGGTGGTTTTTGCAAAGAAAATTTTAGTGTCAAAGTTTTGTGTGGACTGTTCGAAGAACCAATTTTTCCAATTGTTTACACGAATTTTAAATAAGAAATATTATTGTCTTGCGAATAAGCAAACTATTTTTCTGATCAAGAAAATATATATTTTCGAGAAAACAATATCACATCAGAGAATCGCAATATTATTATGTTAATATTATGTGAAAGCAATTTCTGCAAAACTTTGTTGCCATAACTGTCGTAATAATATTAGAATTGGAACTCTGTTATCTACAATTTTCCTTCATATACTCAATCGCATATCTTTCCCATCTTTTATGTAAGTAAAAATAGGAAAAATTTATATAAGAAAAACAAAATGGCACAATCAAAACCATTTCTATTTTTACTATGGTTTTATCTTTCTAATAAGTTTTTGATATATGAAATTTCATATGTTTCACATATAACAAAGTATTATTTCATCTCTGAAATACCAGATATATGAGTGTTGTGTATCGAAGTATAGCAAAATACATTGTGCAACCAGTGGCGGATTAAGGTTGTGCAGTTTATCCATGTTTGTTTGATTTATTCGATTGATTGATTAAATGATTAGTTGGATTTGCGCCACAAATGTCTTGAAGCCTTCAAAACAACTCAAATTTTTTGATCATTTGATAAGTGGCCTCTACCGCAACTCATCCGGGTGGCTCGGCGCGTAGGTCTTTACAGTCTAACTTGATCGAAATAGTTAATCCAAATTCTCGAAAGTACGAAGCTCACCCTCATGTCTGCCGTAATTTTCATAAGATACAAGTCCTACAAATAAAACAAAAAAATGGTTTTGTTTTATTTGTTAAACTTGTTTCTTATGAAAATTAGGCCGATGTGCTTTATGTCGAATACAAACAGGAGCGAGACAGTCTTTTGTTTTGATCTTTACAACGTGAAGTTAGCTGCAGTTGCCACGAAAGGATACTTCATTGGTAGAAAGCCAGCTGTTTTTTGAACATGCCAATGAAGTCAACTGATTTTTGTAAATCTATGAATGAAATCAGCTGAATTTTTTTTAATGCTTAGGTTCGGTCACAATTGCAGGTAACTTCACGTTCGGTATTGCTTGTAAAGATCAAAACAAAAATCTGTCGCACCCCTCAATACAGCTCATTTCCATCAAATTTCCATCCAAAACGTTAAGATGGTCTAGAGTTTCAAGCTCTCATCCTTCAAGCATAATACTATACAGACTCATCAACACCTTTCGGTGTGAGGTTCTGCGTTTTTATCATCCCCCTCTACCTCTATGCTACCCTATCACTTGCCGAAAAGACGGTTTTGCCGTCTAATTAAAGAGCGAAGCTTTTGCAGACAACATCCCCTTTCGCAATCTGTTGTCTACCTTTCTAGGAACGTTGCGAACCAGCGCAGTCGCATTATCAGATGACTTCTAACACGTGGAACCAGAATCCTATGGTCATCAACATATTGCACGCATCTATTAAAAAACTCGGTCGAAGTAAAGGGATCCCACAAAAAACTCTGCCGGCTTTTTTGTCCATTCTTGGACACCCCTGTCAGACATTGTCCCATTTCGTACCTCTCCCCTTTTGTGCTTTGACGTGTTGCATATTAAGTTTTTCATGCTTGCTACCAGGGACGAAAGTTGAAAAATGCTAGCAAGCAAAAAAAAAAAAACAAAAAATATTAAAAAAAATTTGATGAAAGCAATCTCAAAATTCAACACAAACAATTCTATAACAATTTTGTGACGTCATTTGTGACTGAACCCCCACAAATATTTGATTTTGGTCTAAATCTGACGTTCATAAAGGTAAAGGTAAGTGACAATTTTATTACGGCAAAGAGAAATAAAATTAACTTTTCGGACGCAATTACCTGATCCAAAATTAAAAGGCGGCACCCTCGACTCATTAGTCATTTGAATTCGTGTTCATTCTTTACATGTAGTTTTCATGTAATTTGTTTCCTTAGTAGTTATCTGTTGTGATTAAATTATAACGATTTTATTTTCACAACATTATAATATTTATTATAATATTAACTGGATACACGTTATCCATTATAATATTGAATCGACACAAGTTGTATTGAAATGCGTGTTGCTACGGTGAGAGTCAGACGAAGAATGAACGTTCTTCCTGCCGTCTCTTGATGACGTATTGATTAACTAATGAGTGCTGTCGATTCCGAACACTGAATGAATCTTATTCATTTCGCCACTACATATACTCCCCTTTTAAAATACTCCCCTTTTAAATGAATAAAAATAAAAAAAAATAATGACAAAAAATAATCAAAAAAAATTAATGAAGAAAAAAAAAATTTAAAAATAAAAAATGTAAAAAATAAAAAATGTAAAAAGAAAATGTGATTCAAGAAAAATAATAATAATAATATTTGTATTAAATTGCAAACGTAACCGTCTTTTTACGCTTAGCTTTGTTGTCGCTAATCGCGATAATTCCAAAAGCTGGTTTAAGACGATCTACTGAAACGGACTTGTTTAGGCCGTTTTCGCTAATGATATAAAATTTCCTCAGTCTTTTGATTACTTCGAACGGACCCGTGTAAGGTGGAACTAACGACGTTTTTACTCTGTCCACTCTTACGAAAACATGGGTGCAATTATGTAAGGTTTTTGGCATATAACTAGGATTGTAGTTCCGTTGTCCAGATGTTAATGGTAACAAGGATCTCATATGTCTAATATGTCATATGTCTACTGATTAGAGCGTCAGATGTAAAATCCTCGGTTTGCGTAGAAGGTGCTAAGATTTCACCTGGAATAACTAAGGTTTGACCGTAAACTAGTTCAGCTGGAGAACATTTTAAATCTTCTTTAACTGCAGTTCTCAATCCTAATAGGATTAAGGGAAGTTCGCTACACCAACTTGAAGTGGTACATTTAGCTATTAGCGATTCCTTCAGTTTTCTATGAAATCTCTCCACCATCCCATTGGCTTGTGGATGGTACGTTGTAGTTCTACATCTTTTAGTACCTAGCAGGGCACAGAGCTGATGGAATAACTGCGATTCGAATTGTGTTCCCCTATCTGTAACTACCTCTGAAGGGACACCGAAACGAGAAATATACTGGCTTACTAGGAGTTTAGCTATGTTGCTAGCTGTTGAACTGGTCATAGGGTATGCTTCTGGCCACCTGGTAAATCTATCAACCACTGTTAACAAATAAGTTTTTCCTTCGGAAGGTGGTAGCGGTCCGACGATGTCTATGCGAATTTTTTCGAATCTGCTTGAAGGTATAGGAAATGTACTTAATGCTGATTTAGTGTGTCTAACGACTTTTGACCTTTGACAAGGTATGCACGATTTGGACCAATAATTGACGTCTTTATTCATTTTTGGTCAAAAATACCTTGAAGAAACTGATTTTACTGATGCTTTGATACCTGGGTGAGAAAGAGAATGTAGTTTGTCAAAAATAGTCTTTCTTAGAGGTTGTGGAACGTAAGGTCTGTCTTTGTTTACGCTTGTTTCTACCCATAATTTTCCTATGGATAGTGGTAAGTCTATTTCCTTTAGGAAGCAACTTGTTTTTTGTGACTATTTTTCTACTAGGTCTGCGAGTTCCTCATCTCCCTGTTGTAGTTCAATTAACGCTTGTAGTTCAAGATTATCTTGACTACTAATTGATTGTACTTCGGGTTCACATTTCTCGTACATTCTTGATAGTTGATTGGTTTGTCTAGGGCTTCTATCGGTGCTTGATGTCATAAGGTTTGTAAGAGGTTTATGATCCGTATAAACTACGAAGTAACGACCCTCTAAAAAATACCTGAATTGTTTAATTGCTAAATAGATCGCTAATAACTCACGATCCAGAGTCGAATATTTTATTTCTGACTTTTGTAATTTTTTTGAGAAGAAGCCTAGGGGTTGCCAGGACCCTTTATCATATTGTTGGAGAACAGCGCCAACTGCGGAACTAGACGCGTCACTGAATAGACTTAAGGATAAGTTACTACGTTTGGGATGCACAAGCATTACTGCTTCGGATAATGCTTCTTTCGCTTTCCCGAAGGCTACTTCGCAATGCTCAGGCCAGACAAACTTGAATTTAGTTTTAAGTTTTTTCTTGTCAGCCGTAGCTTTGGAAATGCAGTCGTGAATGGGAATTAGAATTTCAGCGAGTTTGGGAATGAATCTAAAATAGAAGTTTATCATCCCTACGAATCTTTGTGCTTGTTTCAGAGTAGTAGGTGATGGAAAACTAGAAATTATTGCTACTCTCTCTTTTGAAGGTATTATGCCTTCTGCAGTGACTTCATGTCCTAAAAACTCTAGTTTTTTTACCCCGAATAAACATTTGGTTGGTTTGACAGTTAGACCGTATTGGCTTAATCTTTGAAACAATTTGTCTAAGTGAATTTTGTGTTCTTCCGCGCTTTTGCTTGTATATCGTCTAAATAAGCGAAGACGAAATCGAGTCCTATACAAACTTCGTTTATAAAACGTTGAAACGTTTGGGCTGCATTTCTCAAGCCGAAAGGCATACGTGGAAATTCAAACATTCCAAATGGGGTTGTGATTGCGGTTTTATGAATGCCCTCAGGAGCTACCGGAATATGATGGTATGCTCGGAATATATCTACTTTTGAAAATATATTGCAACCATACAAATGTTGATTGAAGTTCTGTATGTGAGACAAAAGGTACCGGTCTGGTATCGTAACTGCGTTAAGTCTCTTGTGATCCCCGCAAGGTCTAAAATCCGAACTTTTTGGTTTCTTCGCTAGGGTTAATGGTGAACATGCTTGTGAGGAAGACGGACGACAAATGCCGACCTTGTTCATATAGTCGAATTCCGATTTAGCTATTTTGTATTTGTCTGGGTTCAATCTTCTAGGTTTGGAGTACGGTAAATGTCCTTTAGTGTGTATGTAATGTACTACGTTGTGCTGAACTTTTTAGTTAAAATCTGGTGGTTTCAAAAGTTCAGGGTATTTTTTAAGAACGTCTCCAAATTCTGTGTGCAATGCGTATAATCTGGGCGTTTCTACAAAACAATTGGAGGCGGACATGGCGTTAACAAATAATGTAGTACTGCGATCTATTAATTTCTTGTGTTTGAGGTCTGGAAGAAGACCATATCTTTCTAGGAAATCTGCGCCTATGATCGGTTTACTGACATCTGCTACAATGAAATAGTGTGGGAAGTCTCTTCTTAGTCCTAATTCTAATTGCATGTTCTGACAGCCATATGTTTTGATTGGAGTGCCATTAGCGGCATATAACATATAGTTTTTACTTAATCTAGGGTTTAATGCTGATATTTTGGGAATCACAGATACATCTGCACCTGTGTCAATTAAAAATGTTAATTTTGATTTTTTATCGCGTACAAAAAGGCGGCGAGAACGAAATTTAGTCCAACTAGTAGCCGCGTATATAGTTGGATTATCTAGTTTTTCGGATTTAGTTCTGTAAACTCGCAAGGTTTCTTGCAACGCGTAGCATCTTTTCCGAATTTGAAATGGTACCAGCAAAATTTTCCGTCTGGTTTAAATCTATCTGACTGATTTTGCTTACTACGCGATCTTGACTTTTTGCGATTACCGAAACTTCTATTTTTACTTCGCGACCGGTCGAATGACAAATTTTTGACTAATGTTTTTAAAGTTTCTATCTCAGCGCTTAAAGAAGAAATTGTACTAGCTTGGTTAGACGCTGCAACACTGTTAATTGATGGAGTACCTGAGAATTTTATTGCTTCATGAATTTTATCGGCTATGTTCATGAGGCCCTGGATGTCTTCTTTTTCTTGCGAAATCAATGCTACATTAATCACTTGTGGTAACCTATTCATCCATATGCGTTTTAACAAATCATTACCGACCGTTCCTGTATCTCCCGCTAATCTGTATAACTTGCGGTAAAACTCTGACGGCTTGCTGTCGCCTATTTGTTCGTCCGAAACTAAATGTCTAATTCTTTCTTCGATTGAAAGAGAATGCCTTTTTATCAATGTAGTCTTAAGGTAATCTTAAGGTTAAGAATGAACGTTCTTCCTGCCGTCTCTTGATGACGTATTGATTAACTAATGAGTGCTGTCGATTCCGAACACGGAATGAATCTTATTCATTTCGCCACTACATATCCGAGAACAAAACGTTTCAGTGGTGAAAACATGTCTGCTTGTATGGCAGCCGCCTCTTTCGACAACTTCTTGCAAAGTCCGCCAAATTAAGGAAGTTGCGAGTACATTACATTATGTTAGTTTATCATTTGACACCTGGCTGCTATCATGAGCCCTGTACCTAGGAATGAAGGCAGCCTGGTGCTTAGAATCTGTTTTTACCAAAGTGTAGGCGGTAGTTAGATCTATACGACGCGTCGCATATATTTCAACTCGGCACTAGGCTGCGTCCTTGAGTTATGACACTTTGGATGCAGCACCAGGCTGCCTTCTTTATTTCCAGCTTTAGGTCCCAAGTACGCAGTCTCGTGCCGACTTCGATGGCGTAAATAACTATCAATCTTGCTCCTTATTCCAGTCAGGCAAAGTCAGAACTTCAGCAACAGGCAGCTGTGGTCTGACAAGAATTACCTTTCTGGTGAAAAAGTAGGCACCCTGGTGCTGAACATCGGTTTTTGCCAAAGTGGAGGCAGTACTGAGTTCTATACGTCATGACGCGTCACAAAAATTTCACTTCGGCACCAGGCTGCTGCTGCCCCCTGCATTCAAAGTGTCATAACTCAATTACGCAGCCTGGTGCCGAGTTGAAACTTATGTGACATATAGATCTCACTACACTATAGATCCCCCTACACTTTGGTAAAAACAGATGTTCAGTACGCAGCCAGATGTCAAATTATAAGCTAATACAATGTAGTGAACTCGCTACTTCCTTAATTTTGGCATTTTCAAATTTTCAGCACCAAGTTAAAAACTAATCTAAAAAAGTAGCTCAACTAATAGGTGAAAAAACAATCAATTTACATAGCTATTGAGGTACTTTTTTGAATCTGACAATTTTTTTTAAGAAAAGTTACTTTGGAACAATATCGTTTTTATCGGTTGTGCTCAAAGCAAACTTCAGACTGCCGTAATTTTATATAGATATGTGTCATCACTCCCAATTCTAGAAGTTGCTTCACCTCGGGATTTGATAATTTTTCCCTGAAACCCTGACATAGTTGAGCAAATATAGATGAAAAACCATCTGCTTTCGTTCTTTCGTATATGGCCAAGAAACTCAATTTCGTCCATTCCGTTGGTCTTAGTGCCTGACCCGATTCCTGCAAAAATATTTTTCTTAGCTTTCTAAGATGCTTTCATTTGACACCGAAATGAACAATTTCCGTGTTATACTTGCTGAGATATTTGTGAAAAAGTTTCACCGACCCTCGAAAAACCATGTTTTTGGTCACTTTTTCAACCATATCTCCGGAACCACTTAACCGATTTTGCTCCTCTTTGAACTTGAATCATGGAACATAGTACATTTCAAAGAAAAAAAGGTTATTGTGATAGGTGCAGCGTGCAGCCGTTTTGAAAAAAATGACGGGACGAACAGACGGCCATCTTTTTTCGCTGATTCGTCATCTCTAGACGATATTAAATTCATCCCCCTCACTCCCGTCTCGATCTACCCCATGTTACAATAAAATTGTTTGTAGTAAACGTAAAGAACCTTCGTATTTCGTACGGGTGCACAGATTATCAATATTGATTGTTTCAGTGTACGAAAACGCACTGTGTGGGCTCATATGACCGTGACGTTTGAAATGCTTCGTTGTTTTCCGAGTGGCGCGGATAAACAGGTTTGATTTGATAGAAATTAAAAAATGAAAAAAGACTCACAAATTCTCGTCGCTAAGTTTTTTATGCGTTGTACGGTAGTATTGGTTCTCCTGTTACGAAGTCGCCTCCCACCCTGAGTTAGATCAAAATATTTCGAACTCCATGTGATGGAACTGGGCGATATAGTTCTTACATTGTCAAGGATGGCATAGCGGCAAGCTAGGGGCAGCCTGGTAGGGCTCAGAGACATCGATCTTTTTTGAAAGTCATTTAGCTGTGCTGATTACTTTGACAAGAGTTATTGAAATTTTCACCCAATCTGTAGCAGTTATGGCGCTACCTTGACGGGAATATCTAGTATACTTCCTCGTTTTACATTTCTACCTGCTTGCGCAAACAAATTAAACTAATTCTTTCGACTATTTGCCTCTCTTCAACAAATTGTTTCACTCATTGTTGAATAGAACAGTTTACAATCCACTAAAGTTTTATTAGCAATAAATGGTCAATCATTAATCTACCTCTGAGATAAGTTTTGTTTAATATTTCACGATTGATATTGCACTCTGTCTGAAGTTAGAAATTGTTGTTATTATTACGATCAGTTCATGTAGTTCGGTCATTTTGAGTCGCCTTGTGTTCTGATTGGTTTTCATGTCCAATGAGTATGCATTCGTGTATTGTGGCAATCGTTTTAATGGAGGAACGCCAAGTTCCCGGTGACTGTAATTTGTGTCTTAGGTTAAGGATCCTTGATAATAATTCATAACACTTTGTTCTCGAAACGTTGCATCTTCCGAATATGGCCGCCGCTAGCACATACCCAAAATTATTGAACGCCATACATCTAAATTGATTTTAGGATTTGACGTCGTCCCCCACGAAAGCATAGCAAAATATCTTTGCAAGTAAGTCGATCACGCCATAGCTCACTCAATTGGTCGTTATGTGAATGACCCAATTCGTCTCTGTGTATTACAGATAGATCTATACTCAATATGTATAAATGCTTTTCTCGGATAATATTTTATGCGAAACATTTTCATAATAAAGTAAAACTGCAATAATAACAGACTTGCTTACGGTCATGGGGTAATAGCCAATCTACAAGGAGAAATCTCGTATTGTAATCAAAAAATGATATTATTGTGTAGACATGGTTTATATGTTGCTTATATGACTGGAAAATAAGTTATTACTTTGCCAAAGAATACCGAAAAAGATATGAACTATGAAGCGAAAATGAAATATTCGGATGTTATGATGTGTGTGAACTGTGAACGTAGCTAAATAATACGACAGTTTCAGCATTTATGAAATGTTTCAATGTCTTTTCGGTCGACTTGAGCCGTTACATTTACGGTCTACAAAAATCATAATTTTGTTGTTCAGTCAAACGATGCATTCAGCGGCAAATCGTAAATTTAATTACGAATCCATGGGAATTCGGTTAGTAAATATATAGCAGTTTACAACCCAGGAGCATTAAGCTGAAGTGTCTTTAAGATATAGCTGAGATAAAAGCTGACAAAAGTCCCAAAGAAACAATTAAGTTGAACGGTGTTCTTAAGTAACTTAATATCTTCTTTGAGGGAACATTAGTCTAACAAGGATTACGCAGAGCGCGTCCAGTTACAAATGCGTTTTCTTTAAAAATTCAATGGTTATTCCCTCGTGAACTTGTTCCACTACTATGTTCTTTGCAACTTTATTGCAACACAATTTAATTCAACAGTGGAAGGGAGTGACATTGCAGTACCTTTCATAGGAGTTGCGGGAAATAGCCACATTTCAAGAAAATATCAAACCTATAACGATTTTTGTGAAATATTGCGTTTTAGGACGCTACATAGAACTTCAAAACATTCTTTACGTCTAATTATATAAAATACGACAAATTATTTCAAATGTTTCAAATATACGAGCTATACAAAAACTTAATAACTTACGAATTGCAACTGCAATTTAACTTCAATCCGGAATATATTTTTAACGTTCGAATACTTTTGTATTTTTTTCCAAATAATGACATTTCCCGAAGCTCCCTGAATGTATTTTCTTAACTTGTGGAAATAATAAATTACAGCGAACCGAATATAAGAAGGGACAAGTCAAATTTTGAACAATGAAATTCCATTGTTTAAAATTCGACTTGTCCGTTTTTATATACGGTTCGCTGTAGAAGGTTTTCTTTTGTTATAATTACAATTACTTTATTTTGAAAACGTAACCAAAAACCCGTACGTATCAGAATAGATGTGGCAAACAGAATAGATATGGCAAAGAGACTCGAACGTATCTAAATATAAAAATTAGCTAACAATCCAACGTTTTCTGTTCTTTCCATCCACAGAAATTACCCAAGGTAATGTCAAAGGCCCTACCGGAATTCGTCTCAGGCCATTCAAATCTAGAAAAGCTTATTTCCAAAGAATGGGCCATTTTCCCTTAAAACCCTGAAACACGTGTTCTCTAAAATTTTTTTCTCTACAACTTTGCCTTTGGAAGCAACTTTCTATGTCTCATAGTTCTGCAGGATCCATGGAAGTGGCCGTATACCAGGATTGGGCCCTATTTCCCCAAAATCCTGAAACAGTTGTTCGCTTAAATTGAATGCTCTACAACTTTGCCTTTGACAGTAAATCTCCATATTGCACAGTTAAGGAAATATAGACGAAAAACTGTTTTCGTATATGGCCAAGAAACTCGATTTCGTCCATTCCATTGGTCCCAGTGCCCAGACCCCTGACCCGATTCCCACCAAAAAATTTTCCCAGTTTTGTGACATCAAATGCTTTCATTTGAGGACAAAATGAGCAATTTCCGTGCTATACTTGCTGAGATATTTGCGAAAAAGTTGAAAGTTGACCGTCGAAAATTTCATGTCCGACCTTCCCTTCTTCGGTCATATCTCCGGAACTACGTGGGTGATTTTGCACATCTTCATGGGAGGCATGTACCTTTCAGGGAAAGAAGTTAAGACTGATTGGTTGAGCCGTTTTGAAAAAATAGTGGAGACGGACGGACAGACTGACAGACGGACATTTTTTTATTGCTGATTCTTCATCTCTAGACGATAATAGATGCATCCCCTCAACTTCCACCTCGATCTACCCCATGTTACAATAAAACTGTAGTAAACGTATAGGACCTTCGTACGGGTCCAATAAAAAAAGACAGAAAGGTAGAAAAGATTAAACGCCTCCGACAAAATACAAATACAAAAGATTAAACGCCTCCGACAAAAATAACTTCAAACAACTTCAAGAAAGAAACATTTATTGGTACTGCCCCATGAAAAAATGCCGCCTTAGATATGGTTGCACACAAATTTCAACAGTGTTGCTCTTCTAACAACGCAATACATGAGGGACAAGTGAAGTGAATATTTTACATAGTTATCGAGGCTGTTGAAATATTTGTACAATTATTTCACCCAACATTATAAAATCGCAATATTTTTAACGGAAAAATGTTGATTGATTCATTGTATTTATTTATATTTTATGTTTTCACCCTTCCTGTCCATCATTCTGTCTGTGCCTGTGCACTGTCACAAAAATGACGTCACAAAAGTGGCGCCACAAAAATGGCGTCACAAAAATGACGTTACAAATACGACGTCACACATATGTTGTCATAAAAATGACGCCAGAAATATGACGACGCAAAAATGACGTCACAAATACGACATCACAAAAATGACGTCAAGAATACTTAATCGAAGAAATGGACAATTGCATCAAGTCAACACTAGAAACCTTAACAAATTCAAAACTTCAACAAGATTAATGGATTTTGTCATCATTTCCGGTACGTTTTGGAGGTCTTGGAATACGAAGAGTTCGAGATTTGTCTTTGACAGCATTTCTGTCATCGGTGAGTGGATTATCGTCAATGGTTAGCATTATGTCGTCGCTAACTGTTGAAAAAATATCCGACTACATTGATGGTTTGAACGTATGGCTAGAACTAAATCCAGCATCTAGTCACCCGGAACGCCCCCATCTACAAAAACAATGAGATATAATCCAAAGCGACAGAATGTTCAACGATCTACGCTTTAACAATGAGGAAGAAATGACTAGGATCTTGGCAATACGAAAACCGGAATGTGGTGCATAGCTCAACGCCCTACCATCGCGGAATCTGTGAACGTTACTAGAGAACAACTCATTCCGGATAATGATTGGCCTTCGTTTGGGTGTAGAAATTTGTGTACCACATAGGCATGTGCGGATCGATGGTTACAAGTAAAGGCAGATACGGTTTAAAATGTAAGAAAAGCGCTGAAAGGTGGTCGAGGTATTCAGAACTCAACAACATTATAAAACGAGCACTCACCACAATTGACGTGCCAGCCAAATTGGAACCGCCCGCCGGGTCTATTTCGAGAAAACGGGTTGACGGATTAAGTTTAATTCCCTGGCACAAAGGCCAGACGCTGGTGCGGGATGCCACCTGCACCGACACGTTCGCTCCCAGCAATTGGAGACACATTACCAGAACAGCAGGAAAAGCGGCGGATGACAAAGCAAAACGAAAAGAAGCTAAATACAGGACGTTGATCGATCGTAATTATCATTTCGTACCTTTCTCAGTAGAGACAATGGGACCGTGGGGTCAGGACGCAATTAAATTTTTTGGGGAATTAAGGAAAATGATTGAGCAGAAGACTGACGATCCAAGATCAAAAACTTTTCTCCAGCAGCGCATAAGTATGGCCAATGGCCATACAGGAGAGCAATGCGGCAGCGGTAATGGGGTGCTTCGAACCAAGTGAAAACATGGAGGAAGTTTTTTATCTGTGAAATTTTTATGAATTTTTGTAATTTGTGATATCAATGTACAAATGCTGCAATAACTTTATTATCGTGCTGAATAAATAAATAATTTTCAGAATACGACGTCAAGAATATGACGTCACAAACACAACCAACGACGCTTTTCGCACGTGCGTCGGTTTGTGCCTCGGAACTAAACTCTGCCATCCTTTCGTGTGCGCTTGTGGAATCACTATGGGTTCGCTGGGTAGGTCCGGTCTCCATTGCAAGAAGAACTCAGGAAAATATTTCCGGCATGCAGAACTCAACCGTACTCTGCACCGAAGTTTAGCCTCAATCAATATGAGTTCCTAATTATAACCCACCGGTTTGACCCGAGACGACGGTAAAAAACGCCCAGACGGAATCACCTACACAACTTGTAAAAGTGGTAAAGCGCTAATGTGGGATGCTGGCTGCTTCAAATATAAACGGCAGATTAAAGCGACCGGGCATGGCATCGGAAATGGATGCATCTCGGAAGCACAACAAATATTCTAAACTCAAATAAGGCTACAATTTCGTCGCATTTGCTGTAGAGTCGTTAGGCCCCTGGTCGAAGAAGGTGGTGGACCTATTGTACAACATTGGCTATCACCTGATTCGAATAACTGGTGAACAGGTTCCAAAAAGTATCTCTTGCCATCCAGCAAGTTAATGTCATTTGTGTTATCTCCAGCATCCTAAAGAGCGCCCCAATGGGGGAAATACATTTCGTACAATATGGCATTAACTTTCGCTAGTTATTTCTTATTTTCTTTATCAGCGTAGCGTTCTCGGTAGCGTTACAGAGGATGGGGGGTATATGGCAGTAGCGTTTCGTCACGCCACACATTTCATACAAAGATAGCAGAAAAAAGTTATCAAAGAACATGAAAAAAAAAAATATCAATTCGTTGTTTGGAGCGCAAAATTAAATTGGTGAATGAATTTTCAATTTTTTTGGAGTTCGAAATTCATTAAGGAGAGAAAATGATATCGAATGAATCGAAAAATTTTTTGCGTTACGCCAGCGTTGGGAGTCTAAAAAATGACGATTTTAGCGTTACGTAATTTATGTACGTTAAAATTTAGTCGCAATTTCATGATTTTGTCGATACCCAAAGGGAAGAGAAAAACAAACTTTTATGGCGTTTTTTTTTTATTCAACAAAAATTTACAAAAAAAACGTCCTTCCTGAGTGCATCTCATTCAAGGGCGAATTTGTTAATAAAATGACATGAAATGAAATAATTTTTCTGCGCTGTGCGAATACTTTTTGTATGAAAAAAAAACTCGAAAATAAATTTGATAAAAGAATTGGAAAATTAGGAGTCCATTCAACGATAATAAGTGTACAGTACTGAGGTATTGGAGGTTCGGTACGGACAATTTAATTTAAATGTAATATGTTCAATGCAATGCATTCCGCCCTTTTCAGAAGTTGAATATATCCAAATGCATTCATTCGATTGTGATTCATATCATTTTTGCGATATGATCTCCATTTTCCACCATAATCATCATTAATAATAATTGAAATGCGAAAATTACACAGTCATATATTCACCATAATAATAATGAGCCACAACCCTTGTGATCTAAAAATCTGAATCTGTATTGAAATCATCATTTCGAATATCAGTGCTGCTAAAAAACATTGCTATGAGCTAGTCACATAATCTGATATCACTTCTCAACTGTGCATGGTGTTGTTTTGTCAGATATTATTAAAACGCCCTATTCGGATCGAAGCATACAATCGGAAAATTGCGGGGGTTGCCTACTGTCCGACTCGAGCGTAGTTAAGTAATTATTGCCTTAAAACTCTTAAGTATATACAATTACGTTCACATTAAATTGGACTGGAAGTTGTCGAAAGGGCAGTATCGAAAAACCCGTACGAAGCAACGACGCTAAAAACCTCTCCAAACCCTTAAAATAAGCCCAGAATTTAGAAAAGACCTAGAGCACTCTGGAGAGGTGTAACATGACCTTTAGCATTTAAGAAATATTTTGTGAAACACTAACATTATGGATAGAAAGACTTTTGAATTAACCGGGAAAAGTTTTTCGAGACAAAAAAGGTGAAGCACCGAGCTGCAGAGGTCGTTGCTGACGGCCAAGAGCAAGTCATACGTCAAGGCTCTGTAAAGTTGTCGAACGAAATGATTGAGTAGATTCCGTTTTAGATCTCAGTCTAGTGAAGACGACGATTCAAGCCTTCATAAATATATTTATTTTATCAATTAAAGTGTGCAGATATGGACGTGTTTGTTTTGCTTTGAGTAAGTTTCGTTTATTTTTTGCCCTCTTCGCGTTTTAAATCACAGTTTCTCGTAAATAAGTTAAGTTAAATTAGTGTGTGTTTTTGTAACTTTTTTAGGTATCAATTAAAATCTGCATTTTCTTTTCAAGCAACGTAGTGCTCACATAACCTCAAAGTTACAGCGTTTTTCGGGTGTTTGTTTTGTTTTCTTCATGCAAAACAATCGGCGTTTTGTGTTTGTGATTTTGGTATAGAATTTCAAGTAGGTGTTTGTCTACGGTTACGGTTAACTTCTTCGCTATTCATATAGCAATTCTTTTTTGGCAAAAATAAATGAGCTTGCGCTTAGCATCTCAGGCACGTGTGTGATGTCCCCATTGAGGCTTGAACTTCCAGTGCGGTTCGGCTTACCAGGCCGTCCCACTGTACTCATTATTGGTAAAAACGGTCATAGGCAGCCTCGGACGAGTGTTGGTCACGGGGTACGACCAATGCGGGACTCGGACGGTACCCCATCGTTGACGATCAGGCAATGTAAAAAGGTTGATGGTTTGTTTATTGGAAGTCTAAACGTTAATGGGGGTTTTAGGGGTCGCAAGGGTGAGTTGGTGGACTTGGCAATGGATTATGGTGTAGATATATTAGCGTTGAGCGACATTAGGACGAAGGGGCAGCGCGAAGAACTGGTGGGCGGTTATAAAGTGTTTTCGTCTGGTGTTCAGTCTGGTAGGGCGAACTGGGGAGTTGGAATGGCTATCAAAAGGGAATTAGAAAAGTTTGTTTTGAACGTGCGGTATGTACGTGAAAGGATCATGTGGGTCTCCATTAAGCTGACAGGAGGTATTTATCGGCTGGTTAGTGTTTATAGCCCGTGCGAGGGTAGCAGTGCTGGCGATCTTGACACCTTTTACGAGCAGTTAGGGGATGTTGTCAGCAAAAAAGGTAGTGAGTGTGTGATTCTGTGGGGGATTTCAACGCGAGAATAGGAAACAGTAAGACCAGTGGCGGCTATGAAAGGGTAATGGGCAAAGTCGGGGAGGATGTTTTAAACTCAAACGGGAAGCGGTTGTTGGATTTCTGCGATTTCAATGGACTGGCAGTAACCAACTCTTTCTTTAGGCATAGGTGGATCCATCGGTACACTTACGTTAATAATAGTTTGGGGCACAAGTCAATAATTGATTACATGGTTATAGAGCAGGACAGGAGGCAGGAAGTCAGGAACACACGTGTTTTCAGGGGTTTCACATTTGGCTCAGACCACTACCTTCTGGGTACCCATCTCTCTGTTAGTAAACTCTGTCAGGCTAAAAGGAAAAAAGTGGTGGTTCGGAAATTTCGTGTGGGAAAATTCAGGGACGAGGAAGTTAAGTCTCGCTTTATGTCAAAATTCAGCGAAGCTTTCGAAAGGCTTCCTCCGGACTGCGTAGACATTGAGGTTGAGTGGGCAAACTTTAAGGAATTTGTCTTGGGCGTAGCTGAGGAATGTCTAGGTAGTGTCTCTAGTGGGGGTAGAAACAAAAAGACAGGCTGGTGGAACGCAGATATCAAAAAGGCGGTATTAGAGAAAAGGAAGCTGTATTTGGTTTGGTTACAGGATAAGACGGGCGAAAAGCATGAGGCTTACAGGGCTTGCAGGCAGGCGGTTAAGGCTCTAGTCAAGGAAGCGAAGGATCGGTCGTGGAAAAAGTTTGGGGAGGAATTGGAAGAGGCTGGTCAAGGAAGGGGTAAAAAATTTTGGTCGGCAATCAAGGATATTAGGCGTGGTGGTGAAAAGGAGGGCTGCGGTAGCATTTTGGGTAAAGATGGCGAATTAGTTACAGGTAAGGGTGAGGTCCTGAAAACCTGGCAGGATTACTTTCAGGATCTATTCGCCTCTGTCAATCCCGTAACAAGCCTTGACAGGGAAGAGGGCCGTAGCTTGGAGGGTGAGGAGGAAATTACATTAGAGGAAGTGTCACGAAAGGTCAGCAGGCTGAAGGCAGGAAAATCCGCAGGTATAGACGAAATTAGGACAGAATTTATTAAGAATAGCGGGCCGGGTGGGGTTCAATGGCTTTGTAGGATTTTCAATTTAGCATTGAAGTCCTCAGTAGTACCCGCTGACTGGAGCTTCGGTGTTATTGCTCCGATCTTCAAGAAGGGTAACCGCAAAGTCCTTTCCAACTACAGGGGGATTTCACTCTTGAGCGTGGTCGGGAAGGTTTATACAAGTGTGCTAGTAGACAGGGTTAGGGTTATAGTGGAAGGTGTTCTTGACGAGGTTCAGAGTGGTTTCAGACCTCTGAGAGGTTGTCAGGATCAGATCTTTTGTCTCAGGCAGGCTATAGAAAAGCTCTCTGAGAGAAATATTGATTTATACTTGTGCATCATCGACCTAGTAAAGGCATTCGATCGGGTACCGAGGCAAAAGCTGTTCGAGGTACTTGGCGAATACGGGGTTAATGGAAGTTTATTGGGCGCTATCAAAAGCATCTACTCAGGGAGCAAGGCTGCGGTAAGGATAGATGGTGAAATTAGTGAGGCTTTCGAAGTTAATGAGGGAGTTCGTCAGGGTTGTTGTCTCTCCCCTCTTCTGTTCATAATTTTTATGGACAAGATTATCAGGCAAGCGAATTTGCAAGGGAATGTGAAGGTGGGGGAAGTAATCATGAAAATCCTGGCCTATGCGGATGACTTAACTCTATTAGCAGATAATGCCAAGGATTTGCAGGAGAATTTAGACTGCCTGAATGCTGCATGTGAGGAATACGGCATGAAAATAAGTGTCAGTAAAACTAAAGTTATGCATATTGGCAAATCCCGGAAGGATGTAGTTTGCAGTTTAAATGGGGAGCAGTTGGAACAGGTCTCTGAGTTTAAATATTTAGGAGCCATTTTTTCGGAGAATGGCAAGTTAGTTAGGGAATTTGAAGAAAGGAGAAGAATGGGAAATGCAGTGGCCAGTCAGTTGAGGTCGTATGTGTTCAACAAAAAGGAGTTAAGTAGTGGCACAAAGCTAGCTATTCACAGGTCAATCTTCAGACCAACGATTTTATACGGCAGTGAAAGTTGGGTGGACTGCGGATACCTTGTGCATGACCTGGAGGTTTCTGATATGAGGGTTCTTAGGAGCATAGCAAGAGTAAATCGGAGGGAACAGTGGGGCAAGCATATTAGGAACGACGACATCAGGGAAAACTTAGGGGTTACATCAGTGGAAGAGGCGGCAAGGATTAGTCGTCTGCGGTGGTACGGGCACGTTCAGAGGATGGGTAATAGCAGGCTACCAAAGAGGATATTGGATGCTCAAGTCCCGGGTGTGCGTCCCAGGGGTAGGCCAAGGAGAAGGTTGATAGACTCAATTAAATCCGATTTAGAAGTTAGGGGACTTTCTCTAGGCGAACAAACCATCTCCTTGGCACAGGATAGGGGAGTATGGAGAAGGGTGGTCCATGATCAGTAGTAAAGACCTCACACCGAAAGGTACAAACGGTCTATAAAGTGTGTTGATGATGATGATGATGAT
>CM055403.1:27186594-27225267 GCA_029228625.1 Pseudolycoriella hygida | reverse complement strand
ATGATGGACACGTTAAATATTTCGTCTATCTTGGATCTTGTGGAAGTTCTTTTTACAACATCAGCTCATCGTCTCTTCACCCATCATTAATGTTCAGGTTTGATTCAAGTTAGCTTAAGGCCCATAACTTGTGTGCTAAAATATAGTCTACATTTAGGCGCTCAAATATTATATTTTCGCTGATATCAATGGACAAAGACGCAGTTTCAAAAAAGTAAGTCAGCATTTCCCTTCCTAAATATGTTGCCTTTTAAAAGCAACTAAACTTATTTTTTGGGATTGAACCTTGTCTCAGAACGACGAGTTTTTGTGCAAATTTTTACGATTTTTTCGCCGTTTTCAGAGTAGGTAGGATCCCAAAAAATAAGTTTAGTTGCTATTAAAAGGCAACATTTTTAGGAAGGGAAATGCTGACTTACTTTTTTGAAACTGCGTCTTTGTCCACTGATATCAGCGAAAATATAATATTTGAGCGCCTAAAGGTAGACTTTATTTTAGCATACAAGTTACGGGCCTTAAGGGGTTGCGCAAATTAGTTTTAAGCTAGAATTTTTCTTATTTTGGGAGTGTTTTGAGTACATTCAGAAGTAAAACGATTTTATGTGTTTTATTGCGAGAAGCAATTCAATTTTTATATTTCATCGTTACAGAGGCCTCTGACCCATTCTTCCTTGGACAAAAAAGAGCCTCTTTTTTCTTTACAACACTGTACAAAAAACCTAATAATTAAAGGAATATTCACGAAGAACCACCAAATATCGTATAGGATCGCGTAGCGTGAGTTTGGCCCGCATTAAGGACACTACAACTCGAACCCTTCAACAAATCTCCACTAATTTATTTTTCGTGATTTTCTGATGTCCACATCTTTCATTCAAAATCTTGTCGGGCGATTTCAATTATAATTTCGCGGAGATATAAGTGAAAAAGTTCCACCAACCTTAAAAAAACACGTTTTTGACCACTTTTTCGACCGTAACTTCGAAAGTTTTCAACCGATTTTGACCAAATTCAATCCCTAATCAATTTTTAGATTATCTTTCAAAACAAAAAAAATTGAAAATCGGATAAGATTTACCCGATTTATGTAGAAAAAACATGATGGGTCCTAGTAGAGATTCAGTTTTAGGGCCCTGTCTGAGCCCAAAAGCCCAAAACTAAAATAAGTTTCTTCCAAAAATTGTCAGGCATGCCTAGACCCAAAAACCACTTAAGCGGCCCTAGCTCGGCGGCCCTTGGGCCGAAAGTGCCCAAATTCTGTCTCATAAAAGCTTTTTGGTTTGCCTTTCAGGGCATCGAAATCGAAAATCGGTTGAGTTTTACTCGAGCTATCGTGTTGACGGACGGAAGGATGGAGGGACAACGTTTTTATTGTTGATTCGTCATCTAAGCACCAGGAACGATGCTCCCCACTCCGATGCTCGAAATTGGGGTGGTTACAGACGTCGTGGTAAACGCATAGGAGCCCTATTTGAAGAACTTCGTTCTTCGTACGGGTTTTAAGATATGCAAGGGACCCGTACGTATCAGAATAGTACTCGATTACCTCTCAAATAGAAAAATAATCAACAAAATCAATTAGGATTTAACCAATTTATGTAAGCAAAGAACGTTGGGCCCTAGTAGAAACTCAGTTTTAGGGTCCTGACTGAGTGCAAGAGTTTCTAATCAAAACATTTTCTGCCATAAAATGGAAGACAGTCCTCGACCTTTCGGTCAAACAAAATTTGAAAATCGGAAGAGATTTACTCGAGTTATATACAAAAACTATGTAGAGCGCTAGCAGAGAGTCGTTTTTAGTGCCCTATCGATATCCTAGGGCCCAATCTCAAAAAAGTTTCTTCTAGAAATAGTAGGGCTTTCATAGACCTGTTGATTAAAAAAACAATTATGAAAATCGGATAAGATTTACTCGAGTTATGTACAAAAAACACGTATGGCCCTAGCATAGAATTGTTTTTAGTGCCCTAGTTAAGTCCAAGGACTCAAATCCAAAAAAGTTTCTTCCATAAATTGTCGGCCATGCCCAGATCTTTCAAACAAAAAGAAATTTATGATTACGTGGACGTAATTTCATACACTGAAGAGTTAGGCCAATATTTACTAAAATACGTTCGAGCCTTTTCGTAACATCGACTCTGTTTGCCGCATCCGAATTATATTCAAAAACAAATTTGGACCCGGTGCCTGTGCTTAGGGCTGAAGTGGGCCTCAGGGGAAACATTTTTGTCTATGGAAGTATGAGTCCGAGGCATTTCCTTATGGCCCTATGTCAGTCCTAAGGTCTGCCGTAGACAAAAAAAGGTTTTTTCTTTTGTTGTAGAAAAAATTGAGATGTAAATTTTTGTCTATTTGGGGGTCAATTTTGTACTTTCGGAAGGCTTTTCTTCGGACGGGTTCAATATTGCCCTCTCGGCAATTTCCAATACAATTTAATGTGGATGTAAGGCAATATTCACTTAAATACGTTCGAGTCTTTTCGTAACATCAACTCTGTTTGCCACTTCTATTCTGATACGTACGGGTCCCTTCATATGTTTTATTTACTTGTCCCGCAATTTTTTATAAGAATGCCGGTTCGCCCCATTCGGCAGTCATTTTCTGGACCACATTCTTAGCGTGAATTTCGAACCGTGCCTAACGGTAGCTAGCATTTTACCATTAGGATTTCTTCTGATGCTAATTATATCTCCGCCTAAAGTTAGACTCAAATATTTGTACACAGAATTCATCAAATATGGGTGACGTCATTTTTGACATTCTTCTATTCACGATTCGTTGCGGCAGCTACCCATATTATGAAGCCTGGGTGTGCCTAGGAACATTACTTTCATGCTAAACATTGAAGAAAAATCCTATACAGAATTTGTCCATACCAGGATTGGTGGAAAGCCAGTACGTTACCATTAAGCTAACCCATTGTTACTAATGGTCAAATTAGATTGTCCCACAAAATTTGTTACCGATTACCCCCTCTCATAATTAACATGCAACGAAATGAAGTAAATCCATATTCATGAGGTAATATTTTTTCCACTGCCTAACAATTACTTACAAAGTGATAATTTATGAAAGCGCTAAAAATTTGTTATTAAATTTCGTTTTCCATATGTTTGCACACAAAGTAAAAGCGTATGCCATTAAGTATCGTGTTAGAAAACAGTTTTACAATAAAAGCTCACTATTAAACAACGTGATTGAAACTTTTGTAACCGACACGATGCACTGTGCCGTTAAACATTCTTAATAGGCTGTTTAGCGAATGTTTTCATTCGACTTCGGTGTACGGAGAATTTCAGAAGAGAGAGAGCGAATTAATTTCGTCAGAAAGAAAATTGTTCAAAATGGAAGTTTGCAAATGTTTGAATTCCACAAATGTAATGCTCAATTTCCACTTCTAAACTCTAAGCAAATTTAGTTTATAATTATCTTTTTCATAGACAAATGTGATGTGGTTTAAAAATAAAAAAGAAAATACGAATGATGAATGCTTAAAAATTTATAAAATAACGTCGCCAGACTATCGGGTGCCTTTGTATTCGCATTGTTAAACGATATACACCAACCAACCTGGAAATATTTATGGTCGGTAGTTATACCGGGCTTCGCGGGTCGTTACTTGCATTGCATAATATTAATTTTATATGGAAGCATAACAAACTGTTGTGTACTTTTCTAAATTGGCATTTTTTCATATTGAAATGAAATTTTTCGAATGAACCAAGCGATTGAATTCAGCCACAAAATTTAACAGTTTGACTAAGGAACGCATTTCTTTGATGGAGTAAAGATCGCTTAATAGCCCGGAGATTTACACATAGAGATTTGAGAGAGGAATAAGTGTTTCGTGAGTGGATTAGCTCTATTGCCGTATCAAGTAGATTTAAATCAGACAGCACTACGAAAAATGAGAGAATTTTTACGAACCAGACAATGTCGCAGTATGATCATGGTCGCAAGAAAAAAATCAATTCGGTGTAGACAAATTTAGATGAATGTGACAAAGCCATGAGTCGATTGAAAATGTAAATCTTAGTGAATTTCAAAAAGTCTCAATCTGCCGAGAAATGGATCACAAAGAAAGCCCTTTGAAAATGGATACGTGAGGTAAGTTCGTGTTTATGTCCTTTTTTGATTCAATTTATGTAGCGCTTTTATACGACGCAAAACACACGGTTGCACAACCGTTTCCACAAAGTTGCGAAAACGCTGCAGCAACTAATAAATTTCTTTAAAACGAAATGCTACTTGGGAAGCCGATTGCGGCTTAGAAAATTAAATTAAAAACATAACCAAAGATCCGTGCGTCTCAGAATACATGTGGCAGATAGAATAGATGTTGCAAAAAGACTCGAGCCTATCTGAATATAGAAATGAGCTAATAATCAAATGTTTTATGTTCTTTTATAACTATAAGAATTTCGAAGATCCATAGAAACTACCCAAGGTAATATCGAAAGCCCTACCGAAGTACGTCTGAGACAATTGATTTTGACGACCAAAATTTTCTCTCCTGCTCCATATCACAAAGAGGACCAGCGTAGTTTCTCTTTGCCTTTTCTACCTTTCATAGTTTTAGAGATATGGATCATCCCGCCAAATTCTAGAAGTGGTCATATCTCAGGATCACAATCCATTTTTCGATTAAATCTTGAAACAAATCTTCTCTAAAATTTTATATTCTATAACATTGCCTTTGGAAGCAACTATCTAATTTTCATAGTTCTAGAGAGTCATCCCAACACATGTTCTCTAAAATTTTATTCTCTGCTGCCTTTGACAGCAAATCTCCATATTACATATTTGGTCGTAAGTGAGTTCTCGCTGTTTAATGTTAGATGGCGTCAGATACAAATATAGCTAGCCACTGTCAGTCAAACTATATTTTTTTGACAACTATGATTACTGTTAATAAAATTCACTAAACAATGTAACACGATTCTCTGCAGAACATAAATTTTTCATTCATTAAAAATGTCTAATTTTGTTCCAAGAAAGGTTCATTTGCGGGAAGTTTTATTGTACTTCTTTAAAATAAAGAAGACTGCGGCTGAAGCACATCAATTACTTGTAGAAACTTATAGTGAACATGCTCTATCGGAAACAACGTGCAGAGACTGGTTTCGACGCTTTAATAGTGGTGATTTTGATGTTGAAGACAGGCGTTCAGGTGGTCCAAAAAAAGTTGAAGATGAACAATTTACGACGTTACTCGATGAAGACTCATGTGAAACGCAAGAAGATCTTACAGAATCATTAGGAGTTGATCTAACAACAGTTTCCAAACGTCTAGAAGCCATTGGAATGATTCAAAAGATGTCACATTTGGTGCCATATGAATTGAAAGAAAGAGACGTTGAAAGAAGAAAAACCACTTGTGAATTATTGCTTCAAAGACATAAAAGAAAGGGATTTTTGCACCGAATTGTGACTGGTGATGAAAAGTGGGAATCCCAAACGCTTATAAGCCTGGGTAAGGACAGGTCCATCGCAACCAAAACGAAATATTCACTGTGCAAAGAGAATTCTGTGTATCTGGTGGGATATGAAAGGTGTGGTGTATTATGAGCTTCTGAATCCTGGTGATACAATTGATGGGGAACGCTATCGACAACAGTTAATGCATTTGAAGCGAGATCTGACCGAAAAACGACCAGAATGGACCGATAGTTAATTTTTCAACATGACAACGCTCCTCCACATGTCGCAAAATTCGTGCAGAACTATTTAATTGGAACGAACTGGGAAGTTCTACCTAATCCGCCGTATTCGCCAGACATTGCCCCTTCTGATTACTCTTTATTCGATTGCACGAATAACGATTTGATTGGACAGCGGTTCACTTCTTCCGAAGGTATCGAAAAATGGCTCTCTGATTTGTTTGCTTCAAAAAATGAGGAATTCTTTCGAAAAGTTTTCTACGACGCTCGAAAATCTATGTCCAACCTCCACTTCTTTGACCATATTCGGAACTACTTGACCGATTATGCTCATCTTCGAACTTGACTTACATGTACCTTCCAGGAAAAAAAAGTTTGGGCTGATCAGTTGAGCCGCTTGGAAAAAAGTGGAGACGGACGGACAGCTGTATGACCGATTATCCCAAGAAAAAATATCCCCTGACAAATTATCCCCGGACAAATTATCCCCAGACATAATGTCTACTCAGAAGTGGTGGATATAGGTAAGTATTCTTAATTAGATATTGTTTTGCGTATTGGAGGGCTCTGCCCCCTCACCTCCCCGCCTGCGGCGAGCTTTTTTACGCCATGCAGGCGGCGTTATGTGAATGTGACGCTGTCCCAAACCCCGCTAGGCACTCTGCCCCTTACACCCCGCAAGGAATATGTCCCCCTTGACTCCCTTATTGCGAGGGCTACCGCCCCTCGACGCCACTTTTTTATTGGACCCGTAGGAAGTACGAAGGTCCTAAACGTTTACTACAAACAATTTTAATGTAACATGTGGTAGATCGAGGTTGCAGTTAGGGGTATGTATTTATTATCGTCTAAATATGACGAATCAACAATAAAAAAAAATGTCCGCCCGTCCGTCCATCTCCACTTTCTTTTTCAAACGGCTCAGCCGATCACCGTAAACTTTTTTTCCCCTGAAAGATACATCCCATGATTCAAGTTCGAAGATGAGCAAAATCGAGTAAGTAGTTCCGGAAATATGGTGGAAGAAGTGGAGGCCGGACATGAAATTTTCGAGGGTCGATGAAACTTTTTTGCAAGTATCTCAGCAAGTATAGGACGGAAATTCCTCATTTTGATGTCAAATGAAAGCATTTGATGTCACAAAACTGGGAAAATTTTTTTGTGGGAATCGGGTCAGGGGTCTGGGAATGGACGAAATTGAGTTTCTTGGCCATATACGAAAACAGTTTTTCTGAGGTGATTTTTTGAATGAGGGGATATTTTGTTTGGGGATATTTTGTTCAATTTCGGTTTTGTAAAAATTGTGGCTATTGCATCCGGTTATTTTGTCTGGGGATATTTTGTTCGAGGGGATATTTTGGTTGGGGACATTATTTTTTTGGGACATTCCGTCCTAACCCCCGGACGGACATTTCTTTAATTGCTGATTCGTCATCACAAGACGACAATAAACGTATCCTTCAACCTCCCAGCTCGATCTACCCCATGTTACAATAAAGTTGTTTGTAATAAACATATAGGACCTATGTAATTTGTACAAATTTTGAACCGCCACTGTCGTAAAAATAGGCCTAAATTTTCCCACATCATCCTCTACAACATAAGCTCCCAAACGAGGTCATCGGGCATTTTCTCTCTTTTAAATTACTAACTCACTACATCATTAACTTTGGCTCCCAAATCCTCACACATTGTGTACTGAAAATTACAATTTTCTGAAGGTTTTACCTCCGGATCTAGTAGATGGATTTTTTGACAAATTTTACATAGAATCCAAAAAATAAGTGGACCTGCGTCACGGGTGCATTGGAACCATGCACTCATGTTTCTTCTAATAAATTTATTATCATTGAGATTGTTTAAAAATTCTCATGTCGACAGATTTTTCGACTTTTATTTCCATTCGCTTAAAAATGTACGTTATTACTTCATCTGCTAAGCTTGTTAAGAAGTTTGGAACATAGAGGCTTATGTTTTTCTCATCAATTTTATTCTACCTTTCGTCCAAAGAATTTGACTGAATGTAGAAGTGTATTCTGTAAGAGGCTTACGTACAAAATTTTGAAGCAATTCTTCATCTCCATCACCCCGCAGGTACAGCAATATCCAGCTCTTTGTGTAACCATCTACTTGGTTGCATTAATGATGTGGTAGAACATATTTATACCCTTTAAGGATCAAGAAACTATAGTTTCACCCATAGAAAATTTGTGTAATTTATTGTCTCAACCGGTTTTGGTTTGATGAATGGTTCACATGAAAATTGACGAAACCGACACAAAGTTTACTACAAAGATTTCGCAGGCTAGACGTATCATCACTTTTGTGCTGCAATTGTTGTTTTGTGTGCAGCGCGTAGTTATGTTTGTTAGTAATGAAACCTTCGATTTACGGAAACAAGTATACAATCAAAGCGAAAGAGCGAGACGAGTTCACTTACAAAGGGAAAACGCCTTGAAGCTATTTTATTTTATAGAATCCTACAGTCATATATGTCGAGACGATCCGAATTTAATTAAATTGTTATTTTAACAGAATTTTCGCATATCCAGAGCTCATATTAACATTTCGGATATCACTGACTGGTGACTGGTGATGATGGTAAAAAGAAACGTTTACAATGTGCGAATACATAGAAACTTTTTCGAAATTGTTTTTATGGCACCCACAAAGCATATAGAAAGATGTACGTTAGAGTGGATCAGAAAAGTCTGAGGGACAAAATTAACGTAATGAAAGTCCAAACTTCAAAAGTTTTTGACCGATTTGCCCTAAATTCATGCCTTCAACCAATTTTCTAATTATATTTCAGGAAAAAAGGTTTATGCAGAAAAAAGGGGAAAAAGTCTTTGAAAATCGGTTGAGTTTTACTCGAGTTATGGTGTTGAAGGACGGACGGGCATTTTTTTTATTGCTGATTCGTCATCTAAGGACCATGATCGAAGCTCCCCTCTACTACCGGGTCGAAATTGGGGTGGTTGCAAACGTCGTTGTGTTTGTGGCTGCTGCTGCCCTCTATGTTGACAGTAGAATATGTTGAGTAGGCAGCCTGGTGCGGCGTTGAAATTATTGTTACGTATAATATTCGTATCTGCGGTTTCGATGGCATGGCTGTGTTGGTTAAAAAAGGCCTCTGTTTGTTGCAATTTTACTACATGAAAATGTTCTACGAGACTATGAAATAAGGAGTTCACGCAGTAGACTGGTCCTTTTTCTACTGCATGAACTTCTTATGTCACCGTCGTGTAGAACATTTTCATGGAGAAAAATTGCAACAAGTAGAGGTCTGCGTATCAAACTGGGTGCCAAAAAATTGTCTATGGCAATGTTGGAGTGGGGAACGAGTATATTACTATGCATAATGTTCCAACTCGGCACCAGGCTGCCTACTTGGGAAGTTTGCGTAGCCATAAAGAACGCATCCTCTTGCCGAAAATCTGTTAATGTCACCGTAACGGCAGTAACAAATACTATACGTCATATAAATTTCAACACGGCCTACTTAAGATATTCTACTGTGAATGTAAAGGGCAGCAGCAGTCTGGTGCCGCGTTGAAATTTATGTGACGCATAGTATTCGTTACTGCCGTTGCAATGGGTTTAACTGATTTTCGGCACCAGACTGCCTCCTTAAAGGCTACTCATAGTTACAGGTACGCAGCCTGGTGCCAAGTCGGAGCCTAGTGCGCATTAATGTACTCGTTTCGCCATCCAGCATTGCCATAGGAACTTTTATGACACCAAGCTGCCGTCTGAAATCGACCAGTGCAACCCCACCTTCAGATTTTTGGCACCGAGCTGCGTTCTATATGGTTACTTAAACATCTCAAGTAGGCAGCTAGAGATGAGCGGGTCGACCACTTTTCGAAACCCGACCCGGACCGAACCCGACTCGATTAAAGTTTTCGAAACCCGAAACCCGAACTGTTTCAAAACTCGACCCGGACCGAACCCGAACTGTTTCAAAATCCGACCTGGACCGAACCAGCCCCTCAAGTTTTTCGAAACTCACAACCCAAATTACTTCGAAACAAAAATTATTTGAAGGCCCGACGTCTGCATTCTTCACGGACCTTAGACTAAAACAAAATTCGTGTAATGTAAGACGATAAAATTTGGACGAATTTTGTAAAGTATAAAAAGTCAATAAAGGATCGGGATCCAAACAAAATGATACAACAACCCGACCCGGACCGAACCCGACCCTATAAAATTTTTCGAAACCTGAAACCCGAAACCCGAACTGTTTCCAAACCCGACCCGACCCGATTAAAAATCTCCAAACCCGAAACCCATGAACCCGAAAAAAACAATTCGGGTACGGGTTCGGGTCGGGGTTTTCGAAGTTTCGGGCAACCCGGTCATCTCTATAGGCAGCCCTGTGCCGAGTTGGAATCGAGTGCATAGTAGTAATGTACTCGTTTTACTCTCCAGCATTGTCATAGAAACTTTATCTGGCACCAGGCTGCCCAGCTGGAAATGCAGAACTCTGTTTGTTACAATTTTTCTCCATGAAAATGTTTTAGGCGACGGTCCTACAAAAAACAGGAAATCAGGAAAACAGGAATCAAAATCGGAATTATTCACAATGTACACTCCACTCTAACGTACTTAAGAACCGTAAGACTAAAGTTACCCTCTTCATTAACATTTAATGAACAATATGTTAATTATTCAGTGAATGCCATTGAATCGATTGTATGTATCGAAAAATAGGAAAATTACACTCCTTTTGATGCTGGAACAAAAAATTCGATTTTCTCTGCTAAATTCCACGAAACTTTATTTTTGTTTTGAGCACGAATATAAAAGTCATTGGAGAAAATCTTTTTGAAAGAAATAAGAAAAAAAGCTTGTCTTTTATGGTTATCTACACAATAATCATAAACTTTGTATTCGCCTTAATATTGGTTTGGTGGTGAATATTTGAAGACAATATTTATTATATACGCTATGTATGATGCCTAGTACAGGGGCGTAGTTAGAATCGAAACTTATGGTGGACAGTTTCGTAGCAAGCCCATAAAATGAAATTTACATGTTTCTGCTCGGTAAATGCGTCATTACCTCGTCGCAAGCGACTCGAAAAACGCATTTACCGAGCATCGACATGTAAAGTATCGCCTCCGGCTCATGCAGCAACCTTCCTACAAGTCAAAACAATTGGACACTATTCGTCGCTTGCATTATTTTAGTATTTTGTATTTGTCTGACTAAATCCATTGTGTAACAAAATAAAAACGTATAGATGTACTTCGAAAAGGTATAAAAAATTCTCATTTTAGCTCCATATAATAAATAAATGTGATGAGAAATCTGAAGAGTATTTCATCAATAAAAGTTCAAGAAATTTGCATCGAATAAGAATGATAATGTGTTACAAGGAAATAGCGAGTGTACGTACAACGAGAAATATTTCGATTCATTCGAACTATTGACGCCTTTGGAGCGCGTACAGCAATTTTTCCGAGGGGCAGATAGTCATGAGTTTCGTTGACAAAGGATTTTCTCTTTCAAAACTATTGGCACGCGCGTAAAATAGTTTAATTTAGTAATTTAATTTTTTTTTGAAAGAAATATCATCTGTACAAGGAAAATCTCATTTTACACTCGACGTTAAGCCTTTACGTCGCTATTTGTACAAGGAAGATTTCACTCTTAGTCTATGAACTATTCTCACGCGCGTTTCTCTTTTGTATGGGATTTTCTAAGATCTGGGGGAGGGGAAGGGTTTTATAGGATTTTCATTTTTTGTATGGGATTTTCCTGAAAGGTTGACAAAGGATTTTCTACATTTATCTGCCCCTTGAATTATTCGATAAGTTGACTTCGACAAGCGTTACCCACACATATAAATGGGTAGATTTGACAAAATTTTCACCAGTGAATTACGCCAGTAATCGATATACACGCTCTTGGTGTCACATCGGCGTCTGTCAAAACATATCGAGCATCTAGAAAATTGATCGCTTATAGAAATACAATTTCTTGTCTTGCTGAAGCAAAAATGAAAAAACGTAATTTGTGCATTGCACATCAACATATACACAGTTCACTCTGAGTTGTTCTGCTGCAAATAAGCAATCCACATTAATTTCACTACTAAACATTTCGCATTTCACTTTTGCTTCAATTTGTGCTAGTGTTTTGTCAAAGACTGCCAGTATATGTCGCGACATGTCGTTGGAATTGTCTATCAAAGTATAGCGAATGTCATTTGGTCTGTGAATGAGTTCCCGCTGTTTATTGTTAGATGGCGTCAGATAAGAATATAAGTAACTACTGTCAGTCAAACTATTTTTTTTGACAAATATGATTACTGTCAATAAAATTCAGTAAACAATATAACACGTTTCTTAGCAGAACATAAATTTTTCCTTCATTAAAAATGTCTAATTTCCTTCCAAGAGGGGTTCATTTGCGGGAAGTTTTATTGTATTTGTTTAAAATAAAGAAGACTGCGGCGAAAGCTCATTAATTACTTGTAGAAACTTATGGTGAACATGCTCTATCACAAACAACCAGTGTCTGCATGGTTTCGACGCTTTAAAGGTGCTGATTTTGATGTTGAAGACAAAGAGTGTTCAGGTGGTTCAAAAAAATTTGAAGATGAACAATCGACGACGTTACTCGATGAAGACTCATGTCAAACGCAAGAAGGTCTTGCAGAATCATTAGGAGTTGATCGAACAACAGTTTACAAACCCATTGGAATGATTCAAAAGATGTCACATTGGGTGCCACATGAATGGAAAGAAAGAGACGTTGAAAGAAGAAATACCATTTGTGAATTATTGCTTCAAAGACATAAAAGAAAGAGATTTTTGCACCGAATTGTGACTGGTGATGAAAAGTGGATCTATTACGAGAATCCCAAACGCTTAAAAGCCTGGGTAAAGCCAGGTGAGCCAGGTCCATCGCAACCAAAAAGAAATATTCACTGTGCAAAGAGAGTGCTGTGTATCTGGTGGGATATGAAAGGTGTTGTGTATTATGAGCTTCTGAAACCTGGTGAAACATATAATGGGGAACGCTATCGACAACAATTAATGCGTTTGAAGCGTGCTCTGGCCGAAAGGCGACCAGAATGGACCGATATACATAACAAGTTAATTTTCCTACATGACAACGCTCGTCCAAATTTCTCGGCATAGTCTAGTTGTCATGACGATAAATGAGTCAAATGAGCCAAAGTCAATTTTATGTAATTGAATGTCATGACGATGTTGTATCTACAAGAAGTATCGCCGAGAACCACCGAAAAAATTCTATTCGCACAGAGCTTTTCCATTTAAAAGGAAAATTAGTTTGTACATGTCTTTGCTGCATTTTATGCAAAGAAAAAATGTCATGGAAAATCTTCAGTATAAGGTAAAGGATTGGTAAAGGTGGTTTTTTTCGGCGATGCTTCTTGGAGATATTATTACGAAGCATACGTATCTCATCATAAAATCCATTACTGTCTTGATAGAAGTCAATGTTCTAGATGTTGTGAAAATATTGTGTGCATTGATTTATTAGTGTGGACCGGACAATGTCCTGCTTTGTTCGTGAGCACAAATACGACCCTGGCTTCGTATTATTATATACAACAGCAACAGTAGAAACAATGGAACGAAAGTTCAGCATAAATAACCGACAGAGCGACAGATTAAACATTTAACTTCAAAGTTTTGCCTTTTAACTGGTTGGCTAAAGTGACATTTTATGTCCGGTTTGTATATTTCTGTATTGAATGCTCTCTGCTGTTATGGTGTCACTGAATTCTAGGAAATGTGAAACTGAAATGTCGACCCTATTGAGACTTGATGTGTTCAATATTACAATTGAATTGAGTAAGCCGTATAGTGGTTACTTCTTTTAGTAAATAGAACATCCAAATCCTAATGGCAACATGAAAGACAATCCAACAGAATGACAACGAGGCTGTTTACCATTTTCGAACAAGAGACATTTCCATTAATTATAGTTTTGATTCCAAGAAAGTCCAGGAAATATGTGGACATTCTATTTTCAACTTACTATTCTTGATCGGATTGCTAACATTGACAAATCAAATTCTCTTTGCAATAAATAGTTTAGAAGTTCGGCAGCAAATCTTATTGTACATACGCTCCAATATACACTTCCGAAATGCTGTTGTTTGCAATGTACAGGACATAATACACGTAGTGTTAGTGAGGAATATGCAACACTCATGTAAATACAATCTTGAGCAAGTTGAAACACGGTAGTTCAATTGTCGTGGCGCAAGTTGCTCAATTTTCCAACGTGGAATCTAGTGCATCGAAAAATATCCAAAATGTCTCTTTGCAGAGCAAGGGCCTTTTGCTGCTGTGACATTTCATCGCAGCTCATCTTACACTTGTGTTGTATCTCATAAAGTACAGCAGTTATGCTCCAGAACATTGCAGGAAGGGATAAACTCAACAAAATCGGTCTCTTGTTCTTGTCTTTTATTGACCATTTTATATATGAAAAACCAGTTAAATTAACTGGTCATTTATAGGCAATGTCAAAATTTCTATACAAAAGCTTGACAGTGCCTACAACAAAATCAGTCTTATTTGCTGGGAATTGCTCTCATAGCTGAGTCGGTTAAACAGTCGATACTAAAATAGATATTTTCATATCAAGGAAGTAAAAAATTCAGATGAGAATGAAGTTTGTGATCAGTCTGGTAGTTTGAAAGGTGTAACATGACAAAGTTTCTACGAGAAGTATAATAGTTTACACAAGACAACTACTTCGTAATAGTACATTACGTAGGTGCTTCCAAATTGGCTGTTTTAACACGTAGGAAGTTTGCTGCATGAGCCGAAGGCGTAAATCACTTTAATGCAGTCTTTATTATTTTACGTCCTCCTTCGAGTCGTTTGTAAAATTTATTAAAAGTACGCAAAATTCTGGAATTCACCTAAAGTCATAACGAACACATCATGTCATGTTTTTTATCAGCAGCAATTGCCTAAAAAAATGTTCGTATTAAATTCATATAATAACATAGTGACTGCATGCTGAGAATGTTCAGATGTTATAAAAATATTGAATTGAACACAATTTTCATCGATAAGCGTATTGCTTTAGATGAAAGGAAACAGGAAACGGAAATTTCTTTATAACGAAGAAATAATTTTATTCGCATTCGCATATTGAAACGAAATTATTTACAAACACACATTTTCAATCACAAGCTCATCGTTTTAGCACATCATTCAAATAAATTACAAACAAAAATAGGTTGACCAAAGGATCGTAGATTTTTAATAAAGTAACAGATTAATCTTTTGGAGCAAAACCCGGTCTATTCCAACTGTCAAAATGACGTATTACACATCAAATATTTAGATAAATAAATATATCATAGGCGCGCGGTAGCAATAAGCCCGTGACGCAAGTTTACATACGAACAAAAATTTAGGAAATTTTTTTTGTAGACTGCAGACACTCCCCCCCCCCTTGCGACGTACTCCTCAGAAAATATTTTTCATGGATTCAACGGAAAATTCTAAGGCGAAATGTCTTTTCACTCATTAAAATCGGTTCAGTGGATCCGGAGATATGACCTTTACAAAATGACCATTACCTGTACAAAAAGTGCATTTTCATAGAAGCCAAAGTTAAGAGCGAATTATTTAAAAGCTCGGACACCATACCATTTAGTTTAGACACAATCCCATGGCTGTTGCCATCTATACTGTTTAGCGAAATTTTCGAAGATATCTGAGACACCAACCGTCGTATACTCGAAATTGATTCAAAGGTATTTTACCCGCGCTTTCATTTGCGGAAGCTGTCATAGCGCTAATTTCGAACGTTTTACTCAAAGAAGTAAAAAAAAATGGTTTCACTTTATTTTCATATCGACTCCAAATTAATTTTGATAAATAAAAAGTGTGTAAACAATAAATCGAAAAACCAGAAGCAAGATCTGGAAGGGAATTTTGCAAAAAATTTTCACAAATCGTAGCTTCAGGTGAATATACAAATTAATAATAGAAAAGTGGAAGTGTTTGTAAATCTGGAAATGTTTTTTTAAAGTGAAAAATCTTAATTAATGGAAAAAGTGCGACCAACGCTTAATGAAGTAAAGTTAAAAGTTTTTTTTGGTGCGTAATCGTGTCTGGAATTTTCGTATTTATGGAGATTTTTGGAAGGTTTCAAGCGCAAATTTCATTAAATTTGCGTGGGGTGTCCGAGCTTTTAAATAGATGCCTCTTAATGAAAACGATGAAAACATCCTACGTTAGTAAGTTTCCGTTGGCACTTGTATGAAAAACTACTTTTTTGGCTCCCGCTCAAAAACGGCCCCATAAATTTTCTTGAAATTTTGCAGGGATATTTGGGTGCACATTCTACGCCATATGAGATTTAACCCCGGCGGTGGTTCGAAAAAAATTCTAAATATAATTTTTTTTTTATTCCAAAAGAACTGATATCACAACAAAAATCCTTTTTTACCCACATTGATATCAGTTTTTTGAAAGAAGGCACGAGGACTAGGACTTTTAAAAAAGGTTTTTATTGTGCTTTTTCTTTCGTCTAAGATTCTTTTTTGATCAAATATATTAAGATTAACGACACAAACATTTGTAAGTACTCGACTGTTTTATTGCTTTGACGTTTAATACGTCATTTTAGCAGTTGGAATAGACTGGGTTTTGCTCCCAACAGATTCAAATCTATGTTACACTGTTGGCGAAGTATACGCACTGAAGGGCCATCTCGCGGTGGTTCTTTCAAAAATTCGATGGAAGAAATGACATTTTGTCTCAAAGCAGTCTGGCACGATTAGTAGGCGCTTTTCAGTACAAATTCAAAAGCACATCATGATTTACGCCACACAGTTGGGAAAACGGCTTTCTTCGTGTTCATAAATCTAGTACTGCTGAAACAATTTTGACATAAGTTCTATAATTTTGCTGTAATTTCTCTATACTAATAACAGATTACTGGAAAAGTATGAAAAAAAATTGTCATTTTAAAAATTCAAGAATCCCCAAAATGATAAATAAAATGACCATAAAATTGTACTAAAACACCTTTCCCACCTATTGTTGACGTTGTTATCACTTTGATTGTGTTAGGTAATGTTGTATATTCATGAGCTAAAGAGGAGAAAAAGGTACTAAGAATTGAAGTTGTGATTTTTTACATTTTTGAATTTTTACATTTTGACGTTCAATATATAGGGAAATTCGTCAAAACTGGAGTGGGATTCTTGAATTTTCAAAATATCAATTTTTTCTGTTATTCTATCATTCTGTCATTACTATAGAGTAATTACAGCAAAATTTTAGAATTTATGTCAAAATTGTTTCAGCAGTACTAGATTTATGAACACTGTGAACACTAAGATAGTTGTTTTACCCACTGTACGCCATTTGCTTCATACTTCATACAAAATTACAATTTAGAAACTTGAACTACAAGTAAATACGGAACTTATTGGATTCTATAAGCACCAGGCGCCATCGCCATATTCAGTTGACAAGTGGTGAAATCGTGAACTAAAAACAGAGCTAAGCTTAAATGAAAATGAATGTGTGCGAGCAGGAAAATGACAACCAAATGGCGCTTTTACAATAGAGATGTGCGGGTCCACCTTTCTTCCAAATGGGACCCGAACCGAACCCGAACCAATGTAAAAATTCAAACCCGACCCGAACCGAACCCGATCCGAAATAAAAAATTCAAACCGACCCGAATTCGAAATTTTTTTTTAAAAAATTAAAAAGGTTTAGGAGCCGATATGTCCAAAAAAATACATATCCCCAACCAAAATATCCCCAGACAAAATAACCGGACATAATAACCACAACCTTTCCATCAAAAAAAAAAAAAAGGACAAAATATCCCTTCAGACAAAATATCCCCTCAGACAAAATATCCACACTCAAAAAATTAAGAATATTCAATGTGAAGTGTACTTAACGCCGCAGGCCTGAAAGAAACAACCAAAAACCAAAAAACAGGGTGTTGGGGCGGAGCCCCTGGCGGGGTTTGAGGCAGCACTCTATTTACGTAAAGCCGCCTGCAAGGCGTACAAAAGCCCCTCATTCACCATTTCTGAGCAGACATTACGTCTGGGGATATATTGTCCGTTTTCTGTGGGATATTTTGACTGGGGATAATCGATCCTAGAGCCGTTTTTTAAACTAAATTTTCAGAAAATAATTGAGTGAAAAAAACGAAAATGAAAACCCGACACGACAACAAAATGAATTAAAAAACCAGACCCGACAAATTGATTCGGGTTCGGATAGTAGGGTTTTTAGTCGAGGCCACCTCTATTTTACAGAGCACTAGATAGAAAGCGTAAAATGATGATTTTTGAGTTAACCGATTTGAGTCTAATAACTCGCCCCACTATGTGGTATTGTAAAATGATTCGTTTTCTGGTGCTGTGTAACAGGTAATAGCGCCATCTTGTCATCATTTCTGTCTGAGAAAAACTACGACGGTTTTGTTATTGGATGAATAATTCTAAAATTGGGGAAAACATTTTCACAAGTTTATTTTCTTATTTTTTGAATTGTCGTTCTTGTTGATCAGTGACTGTGTGGAAATTTTTAAGGAACTCAATTTGAAAACTTACGTTAATCGAATGAAAACTCTGCAATCCCAACTAGAGCGCCTCATTTCATTCGAAATTTATGTGAGTAATATTTTCAGTTCATCACAGACGGGCTATTAATCTAGTCCTTTGAAATACAAAGTCACACCACCAAACAACAATATCTCGGAATGATGGTGTTAATTCAGACGAGAGTAATAAATTTTCCACTTCGATGATTGAATACATCCTATCCTCGATAAACGATCGTTGGACATTACGAAAATGTGTAGGAGTCAGAGATATCGTAGTATATGGTAACAAAATCGAACCGTAGTATACATATGTAATATAACACAATGAACGTTGCTTTTAGAGATAATTCCAATCCATCTGGAAATTTGCGATAAGATGTTGTGTGTTAATTGAATTCTAACTGACTACAATTTATTTGGAATTCATCGAAAAGTCTTGTTTTGCTGTTTCTTTTATTTGAGTGTTGTTTTTGAAGGGCAAATTGGGATTGCATATCTACTACTATAGAAAGTAGGGGATAGTTGTGGCTTGCGTGACGAATTCATTTACTTTTTAGACTTATGCTCCGAAAAGCAAACTTAGCTTTTTAGCTTTGATTCGAAAAGATTCTAAATTTGTAATGCTGCTCTCTGAAATAACTTTATACCACTAACTTGGCGTGCATACTTAATGAAAACAAATATCGTCTATTATTCAATGTTCTCGTGACAGTTATTTACATCAGAACAGTTAAATGAAGCACCGATATAGAAATTCAATCTTTAAGATTGTTCCTTACGTAGGGGTCATTCACACTGTCTGAACAGGACAGAGTTAATAGTGTTGAAGTTCTTTGTAGCTGATGGTAAAGGAGAAGGGTCAATGGCTGCATTATGTCACGATGAATTTCGAGGCTAATGTGGCTAATCACTTTAAGCCGAAGGCCCGAAAACACAAAATTGATCCCCAAATAGACAAAAATTTTCGCCTCAATTTTCTCTACAACATAGCGAAAAACCAATTTTTGGGCTAGGGCCGACCTTGGTCCAACATAGGGTCCTCAGTAGATAGAGGCTTCGGACAAATACTTACATAGACAAAAATGTTTGCCTCAGTTTTCTCTACAACGTAGCAAAAAACAATTTTTTTGTCTAGGGTTGAACTTAGTACCGACCTAGGCCAATAAGGAAACGCCTCGGAAACATACTACCATAGAAAAAAATGTTTCCTTCTGCAACGTTTTTTTTAATAGTATTAACCAAGGGATATAATGGCGCGCTTATAGTCTAGGTGAAGTGAATGTCCGAGGGGCTATGCCCCGAGGAATATTCACGTACCGATACGATAGTTTATACAATCGGACGTTTTTATTTTGTTACACTTTGACTTTTTTTATACAAAAAACAATGGCACATGGTAAAAGTGTAGCAAAATAAAAACGTTTGAGTGTATCATTTGGGCATGTAATTCGCCATTTGACTCGTGGCTTTTTTTTGGATTTCCTTTGAGATTTGACGTCATGATATTATAGTCGGACTATAATGAAAATTAAAGTCGAATCGAAAATTATAGTCGGATTATAATGAAAATTATAGTCGGGTCGACCATAATATGTCTATTATATACCTCCCAGTTTGTATGAAACTCGACTATAATATGGTC
The DNA here is from genome assembly GCA_029228625.1 of Pseudolycoriella hygida. Taxonomy (NCBI): domain Eukaryota; kingdom Metazoa; phylum Arthropoda; class Insecta; order Diptera; family Sciaridae; genus Pseudolycoriella; species Pseudolycoriella hygida. The sequence continues at coordinate 27,205,374 of CM055403.1, read as the reverse complement.
ATTCTACCCCTACTTTCAGGTACATAAATGGCTAATTATATGCCCGAATGATATAAAGATTTTTATTAAAACTGGTCATGTCTGAGCGTCATGTCAATGACAAAATAATTCAAATAAGAGTTGTATCCTATGTGATGATTGATTCCAAGTTTGCGGGCTTTAATCCGTAGAGATTTGAAAAGTGTCGAGTTACTTTTGATAGTTGGGTTTACTCAACAACAAATTCTCTGAATACCATATGTGACTTTTCGGCCATGTAAAAATAAAAGTAATGGTTTCAAAATTCTGTTTAAGCGAAAAGAAAGGCGTCTAACTTATTATCAATTTGAGACCAGCCTGCCTCCCAGAGTTATGGCACAAATTTCAGCTTCAACTTCTTGCATCGTTGGTTCTTCTATGTATGGTTGCGCAGTCTGAAATGGCAATTCGTCGTTTTCGCCGTCTCAGTTGAGCGGTCTGTTCGGGTTAAGCAGTTCCTTAAAGTACTCAGCCCATCTCGCAATGCACCTTTCCTCATCTGCTAAGACCAATCCATGCTTGTCCTTACACAGCAAAGGTTGTTGACTGTAACCGTTTCTGGATTCGTTCATTTTCCGGTAAAAGTTCCGAGTCTCCTTCCGATTGCCAAACTTCTCAATTTCGATCAAAACTTCCTTGTCACGCTGTCGCTTGTTCCGTCGGAAGAGTTTTCTCTCGAAATTTCTTTTAGAACGGTACTCTTCCTGGCCAGCTCGAGTGAATCTACTTAGAGTTTTCAGGCGAGCTGCGTTTTTGTCGTCCATGGCCTTCTGGCAATCATCGTCAAACCAGATATTTCTTTTATTTCCCGTTCTCGTTCCCACTGCCTCTGCTGCGGCGCTCTCTATATTCCGTCTAATTTGATTCCACGCATCGTCTACGCTTCGTTGTTCGCTGACCATTCCGCAATAATATTCGTCTCCAGCCTGTCGACATATTGACGTTTAATGTCTTCGTTCTGTAGTTTTTCCACGTCCCACCTTTCCAATGTCGGTTGTCGATTGTGTTCGAGACCTAACTACCGCTCTCACCAGGTAGTGATCGGAATCTACATTCGGTCCTCTACAGCTTCTGACATTCAACATATTTGAACAGTGACGTGCATCTATCAAAATATGGTCAATCTGGTTTTTGGTTCGTTTATCCGGTGATACCCATGTCGCTTTGTGGATGTCTTTATGTTGGAAATAGGTACTGCTGACAACCATGTTTCTTGATGCTGCAAAATTAACCACCCGCGTTCCATTTTCGTTCGAGTTTTCGTGAAGGCTATGTTTACCGATTGTGGGACGATAAAATACTTCGCGGCCTATTTTAGCATTAAAATCTCCAAGCACAATTTTAATGTCTCGTTTCGGCGCTCCATCATATACATCCACCAGTTTCTCGTAGAATAGCTCCTTCGCCTCGTTGTCGCTTTCCTCCGTAGGCGCATAAACGTTTATAAGAGTGTAATTGAAAAATTTTCCTCTTATCCGTAGAGAGCACAATCGCTCGTCAACAGGACTGAAACCAATCACCGCGTTTCTAGCTCTGCCGAGGACCATGAAGCCTGTTCCATACTCTCTTGGACTGTCGTTACTCTTCCCACTATAGTAGAACTTATCGTCGCTACTGGTCATGGTGTCCTTTCCAGGCCATCTCGTTTCTTGCACAGCTGTTATGTCAATTTTTGCCGCTCTTAGCGCACTTGTGAGAGATCTCAATCCTCCTGGCCGCAACAAAGATCTTACATTCCATCTTCCTAATTGTAAATCGTTGTCCTTTTTCCGTTGCTTGAGTCGTTGCCGTTTATCCTGTCCGATCCGAGGCTGTGTTGGGGAATTCATAACAAGACTGTTTTTACAGTGTCTGGGAGTTAGCAAAGCGCCCAACCTACTTTCATTCCCCCGATGACCCGTAGGGAAGTCACCAGGTGGTGATGGTAGCCCATCTGACTAGGGCTGTGTATGCTGCCGTTGTCTCTTGCTGTTGAGATCATCCGCCACCATACTAAGTCGCCATCCCATCTTGATAGCACCTAGCTGCCTTCGGCCCTCCCTATACGTGCCGTTTAGGTACTACCCGAAGGCAGCCCCCTCATCCTTATGCTAAGTGACCCACACTACTACACCAGGGTTGGTTACCTGATCGTTCATGCGGGTTGCTCACTATAACAGGTGTCACCACGGGTAGCATAGGATGTAGGAGTAGGTGGACAGAGGCTAAGGTACATAAAGGAGTACTATATTACGCTTGACACCCTATGGCACAAATAGTACTGCATTTAAATGGGAGCTACCCCAAATGAAAGGTGTCACTATTAGTTCAAAATTCCATTATTATCAATTTTACACCAGCCTGCCTCCTTGAGGTCTAGTTCAAAGGATAAAAAATCCGTATGGAAGCTATAAGAAGGCATTCAGGTGTCAAAATTCTGTTTGTGCCAAATGAAGGTATTAGTGTATTAGTGTAAAACAGCATTTGCATAATTATTATCAACTTGACACCAGCCTGCCACTCTTTTTTTTATATTTATTTCGTCAAAAAATCCTGACTATTTACATTTTAAAGCGAAAAAAACGACTGCTCACAATGGCGCAGCCAGTAAAAAATCGATCTTTTCAAAAACAAATGTTGTACAATAAATAAAATTTAACAAACAAAACATTTTTTTAAAATTAACGAAAACAAATTAATAAAAAAACCAAAGAAATTCTCAAAAAAAAAAATTTCTTAAACATTTAAAAACTTGTTGAATGTACATATATGACAGCATCGCTTTTCCAATTAAAACCCATCTACGCCTCTTGAGTGGAGCGGTCTTTCATGGTTCCACCTGAAAATAAAGGTTAGTTTTCTGTGACGTGTTACGGTCACATCGACTGCGTGAGCAGAGACTAATCAGTCTTTGATTAGGTTACAAACCAATTTGCATTGGTCGAGTGAGAATCAATTTTCATTGGAACAGTTAAACCATTTGGCAATGAGCTTTCGCTTTCAAGTTTGTCTATTTATTCCATTCTATTTGATTTCCAGCTTCTTAGCTTTCACTTTGTTCCGATTCAGAATCAATTTTCATTGATCCACATAAACCAATTTGCATTGGCCGTTAAGTTTGTTTCATTTCTCCATTCAATTTGATTTCGAGTTCCTCAGTTTTCACCTTCGCACGAAATAAGTTACGAGAGTTGATGTTATTATAAAAGTGCGAGAATGTGTTGAAAATCATACACATGTTGTTAACAGGTTCAAAATTGCCGTAATCGGTTCTGTGGGCACGAACAGTAAGATACTGAGATTGACGATTAACAGTCCCACGCAATAACCTCACTGGCTGATGAATCATCAACTTAGACAGCAGTGCGGGAGCGTCTAGACGTTTCGTCAACAAGTAAAACGCGAAAAAGGCACAAGCATTGACACGACGCCTTGCTAAAACCTCCAGTCCAATTGATTTACACCTGTCAACATAGGGCGGAAGCTTGTAGTCTTCGTCCCGTTGCACAGATCTCCTCAACGCATAAATCAAGAATTTTTTCTGAATAGACTCAATCTTATCAATATACGTATCATGATACGGATGCCAAACAAGAGAAGCATATTCGAGGTAGGAACGAACATGGGCAAAATACACACTCTTAAGAGCTTGTACGCCTCGAAAATCCTTGCAGATCCTCTACATAAATCCTAACATAGAATATGCCTTTGCAATGATATTTTTTTTTTTTAATGATTTTATTTGTTTAATAGAACAAACACAAAAACTAATAAATGATATGACAGGAACAAACCCTACTGCTTTATGTTGACAAAATTCATTTTAAAGCATAGCTCATGAAGTAGATTTAAAAGATGTTATACAAAAACAGGAAAAACTTCTAAAACTGAATGAGGAACAACGAAAACTCAAGTAGTGCTTTAGCAAGGACTTACGTATAAACAACTACAAGGAAACAAGGAAACACAGAATCCTTAATTCGTACAAACTTCCACAGAACTAACACTCATTGATCAACGTTATACACTGTCCGGTGCGAACTACGAAGTCTTTGATTAAAGATGAGGATTTTGTCATCTGTTAATAGTGTGTCGTTGGATTTCCATTTTGACCAAAAAGCAACGGGTAAATACTTGGGGTTTGTGGAGCCGTTCATGTGTGCGAGACGGCTTATTTGACGATCTTCATCCTCAGTACATCGATCGATAAAAGCCACTGCTTTGTTTACGATGAAACGGTCGACTCTTACAGTTTGGGCTCTGCGGTACAAAATCGAGTTTTTCGCGAAAACGAAGCTTCCACGTGCACGTCTAGTATTTGTTGTAGCTCGAAGGATTTTTCTTTCGGTCAAACGAATCCGTTCCATTTGTGCTGAAGTTGTGATTGATGGATTTGCCCATATTGGAGATGCGTAGCACAGTACTGGTCTAATTATCGATTTGTAGAACATAGTTTTTATATTAGAAGCGATTCGAGTGCTTCGCAGAAGATGTTTCAATTTGCTGGCGATGATGTTCGATTTGTTAATTGCTTTATCAATGTGGCATTTGGCTGAGCCGTTTTTTGCGAACCACTGGCCAAGGTATCGCATCGAATCTACTTTTTGGATTATTTGGCCGTTGATAATGATTTCCATCTTCTTGGCATTGGCCCTGAGTGTGCGTGTGGTATCAGAACAACGTCCGACTACGTTGAGCATTTGGCTTTTTGTTTCACAAATGGTCAGCTTCCAGCATTTGAAGAAATCTACAATGCGTCGGAGATAGGACTCGAAGGTTTTCTTAGCAAGATTGCACAGTCGGTGGGTTCTATAGAACAAGGAGTCGTCAGCGAATTGCGACTTTTCAATGCCAGGGTGCGATGGCATGTCGTTGATATACGCCAGGAAAAGTATGTCTGAAATGCAGCTTCCTTGGGGCACGCCGGCTCGAATGTGAAATTTTTGGGATAGAACACTGTTCATTTGGATTGACATGCATCGATTCGCCAGAAAGCTTTGAATGATTTTGCAGAGCATTGGTGATAAACCGCATTTCATCAGCTTGTGAATCAAGCCGTTATGCCAGACTGTGTCGAAAGCAGCTCGAATGTCAAGGAGGATAGCTGTGGTGATTTTGCCGTTATTCAGACCAGACATGATGTTGTCGTGAAACTTTGCTAGGGCGTGGAGCGTCGACCGTTTCTTTCGAAAACCAAACTGATCGTCTGAGAAAAAACCGATGTTATTGAAATGACTTTGTATTCTTCGTTTCAGAATGATTTCGTAGATCTTCGATATCGACGTAAGCAACGATATTGGTCTCCAATTGGTGATGAGAGTCGAGTCTTTGCCAGGTTTTGGAATCGGGCGTCCAATAGCGTGTTTCCACATGGCAGGGAATATGGTCAATGCCAAGAGATATGATTGTAATCCTCATCAAGTTGGCAACTGATAGTTTCTTCACAACGGTGATTGGCATGTCATCGTCACCTGCAGATACTTTGTTTTTGCGCGCCATTATAATCTCTGTTATTTCCTCAACGCATGTAAGAATGCCACGGCTGCTCTCAGGTAGCAGTTCATCGATTACTTGAACTTCTTCATAGGTTTCGATATCAGCTCTGATTTGTCCATCGAATTGGATGCCTTTGCAATGATATTTTGGACATGATCAAGTCAGACCCTCATCCATCAACACGCCCAAATCCCGAATTACTGCCACACGTTCTAACGGAACTGTACCAATCTTGTATCCGAATTTGATCGTTGACCTTTTGCGAGTGAACGATATTGCACGACTTTTGCTAACATTGAGATATAGCTCATTGGTGTGACACCAAAGATCAAGGCTGATGAGATCACGCTGGAGCGCTATAGCGTCTCGAAGGGAGCGAACAACCCGACAGATTTTCAAATCATCTGCGTACAACAAATAAGTGGATGTCGATGAAAACACCGTTGTGACATCATTCATAAATAATACGAATAACAATGGGCCGAGATGACTACCTTGGGGAACTCCAGATGTCACATGGAACGTGCGCGAAGTCCGACCCGACATTTTAACATACTGAGAGCGACCGATCAAGTATGAATTCAGCCATCCGAGAAGCCTTGAGTGAATACCCATCAGGGATAATTTATGAATGACCAACGAATGTTTAACCCTGTCGAAGGCTTTGCTAAAATCAGTGTAAATGACATCTAGTTGTGCTTTCGACTCCATGACGTTGAGTGCGTTACTTACAAATTCAACAAAGATGGACGACGTAGACCTTCCTTTGATGAACCGGTGTTGTGCTTTAGAGATGATGCTCCTAAATTTATCCATCAAAATGTCGCTGACAATAGATTCAAAGAACTTCCCGAATGTTGGCAAAATCGCTACACCACGATAGTTCTCAATGTTACCTCTAGCACCACTTTTAAAAATCGGCGTCAGATATGAAGTTTTCCACCTTGTAGGAAATTTCTCGGAGTAAAGTGACAGATTGAAAATTTTCAGAAGCGGAGTCGCCAAGCTTTGAGAACATGCTTTCAAGAAGAGAGGGGAAATACTATCAGGTCCTGCTCCCTTGGAAGTGTCAACATTCTGCAGATGATTAAGAACGACGCCAAAACTAAGATCTAACGATCCGAGGTCAACGCACTTCCTAACGTCAGAAGTAGCAGTAGTATTCACAGCAGTATCTGGCGCATAAACTTTGGAACTTTGGAAAGAGTTCTAGCTCTGATAATCCTTGACTTGTTCTTGGGATTTGATAAAGCGGGCAGGCTGGTGTAAAAATTCCACTTGAGCCTAATGACAGGTGTTAATGTAAGGTAGCATCTCGCTTTTTCTCAACTTGACACCAGTTTGCCTCCTTGAGTTCTAGTTCAAGGAATGAAAAATCCGTATGGGAGCTAAAAGGACCGCCTCCAACAATCTGCTTGTCCCCAATAAATAGTATTAGTGCAAAACAACGCTTGCGCACTCATGAACTTGACACCAGCCTTCCTCCTTAGTTACTAATTCAAAGAATATTTTTTCTCTATAGGGGCTATAAGAAGGCAGGCTTGTGCTAAAATTCTGATTGGGACCAATAAAATGTATAACTGTAAAATTGCATTTCTATAAATATGAATTTGACACCAGACTGCTTCTTCGGATTCAAGCAAGTGAGATATCCAGATTGCTTTAAGGATTTGGTTGTAGATTAGCAATTTGTTTTATCCAATACATTTCACGGAATTGAATATTTAGTTCGGTCACTATGGTTTTGATATGTTCGACCCATTTGGCTTTGTCGTCGATGTTCATCATGCTTGTGAACATTTGTAAAACCTAACACTAGATAAGATTTAATTGATTTTGAATTAGCCCGGTGGATTTGAGAAACGCCAGTGGTGTCTTCTAGTTTTCTTGTGACATGGGAATACTTAGTTAGTTAGTTATTTGGCTGAAGTAGCCATTTTTCTTGATTATAGCGGTCTCGTCATAGTAACAGAATGAAGAATTTTTGAGTTAATGAGATTACTTTGTCATTGTAATGACGCTCAGGTTGAACTCAACTAGGATCGCCGAGTTCTTGAATATTTTAGAAGCCATGGGAATACTTGGCAACAAGGAGCGCGTAATAATCTGTTTGAAAAGATAAGTCACCTGCGGAAGGATAAATGGCAAAACAAACTTGAAGAATTCCAAGCCAGCTACATTGGATTTTATCATTCTGAATGAAAGGAAAACGTCTATATCCGTCACATTCTAGAAAGCAAACAGATGGTCAGGAACTAAGTAATGTTCGACCTCATTTTCCAAGGGGCGCAGAACATTAGCGTCACCCTGCCCAGAAATGTATTCATTGAATTCATCGGCAGTGAAATTCGGAGTTGTTTCATTTCTCTACTTCGTAACTCCTAGTGCCTTCAAATTTTTCCATAATTGCATCGAGCCCAACGATAGATCTAGTTTTGCCTGAACAAATGGCGCTTTGAGTTGCCCGGTTCCGCAGGGTGTTATATGCTGCTCGATTAGTGGCAGTAGAGAAATTCTTATAGGTACGAGCAGCGATGTCGGTCGTAAACCAAGGCTTTGTAGCAGTGATGCCTGGAGATTCTTTTAGCCGTCGTATCGGTACATGTTTGTCGAACAGACTCAGCAGGATATCATTCAGCCAAGCAACCATAAAATTCACATCCGTTGAGTTACAGAAAGTATTCCAATCCCAAGCATTAACATCCAAATCAAGCTGACCCCAATCCACTCTATTAAAGTCACGAAATATTTGAGGGCTCCGAGCATTCAAACTTAAATCGCATTTATAAGACGTCAAAAGTAGATCGTGGTGGGACAATCCAGTTGAGATCTGGTTGAATAATAAGATTTTGGATTCATCATTTGGGTGAATTTGAGAAAAAAAAAATTGAGTAGCTCTTGAAAGTGGTCGATTGTTGATTTGCGTACTTCATTGACGCTACTTTTTGTTCTTTTGTGAACTTTTTTAACTTTTTTCATGTCTCGAGTGGTATCGAATAATGGAAAAGGTTCTTTTGATCCATTTTTGAACTCTGAAAACTTTGTCAAATTTTTAATTTTATACTTCAGATCACTTTCGTTGAGATCAAATTAGGCTTCAAAGAGATCAGATCAGATCAAAATAGAAAAATGGAATTTAGGTTCAGATCAGACCAGTTAATTGTATTTCTGGTTCGGATTAATCTTTTCGGATCGAATGTTTAACCGAATCAGTTATGACTATGGAAGTTTTCACATTGCCTTATTTCAACTGGCTTTTACTGGTCAGGTTAACAGCCAATACGTGACTGAGGATAATTGTTTTGGCGGTAGGCCGTGAGAAAATACCATCTCAGGGGATGAGTTATTTCAGCCGATAAATCGATCAATTTAGAACTGCATAAACTTTCTCAGTCTTAATTTCACAAGTCCTTATTATTTCTGTGAAATATGTAAATTATAACTTACAAATGCTACATTATTCAAAACCAATGTGACCGATTTCCATACCTTTCTGCAATTCCTATATGGTATTTAGATATATAATGCGATTCGTTACAAAATTGCTCGATATGATAAGAGGTTATGGTAATGGTTATAAATTTAATTTTGTGAAAACGATGATGATGCTCGAAGGCATTTTAACATTTTCCAAATTTATAACGTAAGACCAACAATCTTTGGAATGAGTAAGGTAGGCGAGGTGGTCGTATGATCTTAATGCACCTTGATACCTTCACCACTTCTCAAAATGTAATTTGAATATAGAATTGAATGTTTGATTTATGCGCCACCGTTTATCAAACATAACATTACACATGGGTATGCGGTTATATGAAAGTTTTAACTCCTTCTCGTACACCATCAACAAACAGTTTGCGTTGCAGGAGCGCTGTATGTTATATTTGTGTGTGGGTTATAAATGATTACACATTAAATCAATAAAAATGAGATTATGAAAATTGAAATATTTGCTTGAATGAGCATTTGATATTTTCTTTCGGAGGTTTTCTGCTGATTTAATAAAATTTACAGATTTTTTTTCCATAGAGAGTGATTTCTTCGTAGGTGATTTGCTGTCACCATGCATTACGTTTGGTAGAATGTATTTCAGTTAGCCATTTTGTGAGTTTAAATCATAAAGTTCTCTTTGAATGAAACTTGGAGATTTTTATCTCAGATTATCATTTTTTATGTGCTTTCAGCTCGTCTTTCAATAATTCAAGGAATTACTTTTCCTTTTTATTTAAAATAAAATCTAGATGCAATGAAACCCGTTTGCAGTACTACATCGTCAGGCACGTATGATGTTCGTATTAAACTTTGACCCAACAAACTGTGTAATCATCGTCAAGTGAATATTTTATTTAAACTTTCTTGACCCTTTTTACTTTGTCGTTTGCTTTTCATATTTTTCAATTATCAGAATATAGAAAATGTTTAAAGACTAACTATCTGACCATTTCAGCAACTTCGAGGCTAAGTTATAGCTTCAAAATGCACGGATTTTTTTATCAAGCATATTTTGCTTAAAAAGTACGACCTGCATTCGACCTCCAATTGACACCTCCCAAAAATTTTCCTGGGGTCTTGTGTTGCAATGTCTCAGATGTCTTTTCGCGAAGCATGCAAAAACCACTTGACAGGTAAAATGTGACGCAGTCCGTGTAAGCCCTCCTCCAGAATTAATGATATCTTTTGAGGTGACGCTATCGCTGATAATACGCAAAAATTTACAAATTTTTGCGTATTATCAGCGATAGCGTCACCTCAAACGATCATTAATTCCATGAAGTCGATTTTGTAGATGACCTGAGAGCTCTGACATCCAGAAGTTTCAAAAACAATATAAGCCCCTCATACGGAAAAGGATTGTCAGACGAGCGGTTTACCCGCACCACTTCGTTCCCAGGTCATCAAAATTTTATTTTTAACTTTGAGGTGGAATTCAACGTTAGCTTGTGTTCAAAGTTTTATTCTTAAAAAATGCACCACTTTTTAAACGGAAAAAGGTCTGTCTATTGCGTTTACCACGACGTTTCCTGGAGTAGGGGGTGGGGGGGGGTGGGGGGGAGAGCACCGATCATGCTCCTTATCCGTACGTCCGTCGTACGATCACTCTAGGAAAACTCAATCGATTATCAAAAACTATTTTTTCCCTGAAAGGTAATCGAAAAATCTTTTATGAGATTGAACCTGGGCACTGTCACTAGGGCCGTTTAAGTGGTTTGTCGAGTAAATCTTTTCTGATTTTCATAATTTTTTTTGTCTGAAAAGTCTGGGCATGGCCGGCAATTTATGAAAAACTTTCTTGGACTTAGCTAGGGCACTGAAAACGAGTTTCTGCAAGGACCCTACGTGTCTAGGAATGATTTTATGGAAGAAAATTTTAAGATTAGAAGCCCTTGGACTCAGCCAGGACGCTAAAACTGAGTTTCTATCCTAACCGAATGTGTTGATTCCCTTTTATTTAAGAGGTAACTGAGTACCGAATTATATTCAAAAACAAATTTGGACCCGGTGGCTGTGCATAAGACTCAAGTGGGCTTCAGGTCGGCCTAGATATGTGCGCCAGCGTGAAATCGATCGGCGGCGGCTTATTTGGGATTTTCAATCGGCGCGGCGTGGGGAAACCTTAGATTTGAAAATAATCCCGAAAATAAATAGATGTAGAAGAGAATAGCGGCCACTTCATGACACTCACGTTACTTACTTATCTTACTGAAATAGGAATAAAGTTGAAATTTTGAATGATTTAACTCAAGATTTGAATCTTGTAGACGATATCCTAATGAATTTTGGCGACAAGATCGCAATTTTTCAAATTTTAGGTCCTATAAAATTTATTGTGGAAATTATATTGTGAAAATGTTTTGAAATTGTCCGGGAATTACGATTTCTCTGGAAATTCTGATTTTTCAGGAATTTATATTTCCGTGAAACAAGATTCTTGTGGACTTATACAATTACAATTCTCCGGTGAATAACAATATCCTGGTGAATTACATAAAAACTGAAAGCCTTAATTTACCTACCTAGTCACTGTACAATAGACATGCCCAAGATATCAACAAGAAACGTTTAACACTGGTTTCCACTCAAAAAAAGTACTCCGTTTGGCGCTCTATTAAGAATTTTAATTAGTTGAAAAAATCACGCGGCAAATTTCAACCAAAACTCTTAACGGTTCAATAAAAATAATAAATGTCCAATAAAAAAATTATTATTGTTCAATAAAATAATGAATGACCAATGAAAGAATACATTTTCCTTTTACAAAATAAATTTATTTTTTATTGGACATTTATTATTTTTATTGGACAAAATCATTTTTTCTTTTGAAAGGTTTAATACGATCCAAAAACGTTTAACATAGTACCATTGCTTACTGAAAAAATTAACTTGGAAACTTTGTCAATATTTCGAAACATTCGCAAGAGCAATCGGCGGCGGCGTGCCGACGTGAAGTGATGGCGCACATATCTAGGTCGGCGTTAGCCCAAAAAATGGTTCTTGTTATGTTGTAGAGAAAATTGAGGAGAACATTTTTTTCTATTTGGGGCTCAATTTTGTGCTTTTGAAAAGGGATTTTTACACCGTTGCTTCGAACGGGTTTTTCAATATTGCCACATCGGCAATTTACAATACAATTTAAGGCAATATTTACTTAAAAACGTTCGAGTCTTTTGAGGTAAACATTTTTGTCTATGGAAGTATGTATCCGAAACATTTCCTTATCGCCATGACCCTAAGTCGGTCCTAAGGTCGGCCTGAGACAAAAAATGATTTTTTGCTATGTTGTAGAGAAAATTGAGGCGAACAATACACTTTAATGCGGACGTAATTTCCTACACTTAAGAGTTAAGGCAATCTATTCTGATACGTGCGGGTCACTTGCATATGTTTTTAAAACAAAATTACGTCTTGTTCAAAACATTGCGTCACAAATGAATATTGAGTTTGATAGAGTTGTAAATTCCTTCCGTACATAAAGTATTATGCATGAACTAACTCATGCATCAACTGGAGTTTTGGTATACTATGTGTTGTCAACCTCAGCTTCGCCTCGGATCGATAATATTCACATCTTATTTTATTCCATCCATACTTATTAAGACAAATATTATTTCAGAACCGATCAATTGCTAAAATATTAGTTGCAGAAATCAGATTTTTTATCACTCAATTCATGATTCCACACCATTCTTTCAATACTGAAAATACCGGTATTAATACCGGTATTGAGTTTTCTCATACCGAATACCGGTATTGTAAAAACATTCCCTACATTCATTCTTATCAATAACACAGTGTTAAAATTTGACCTTGAAAAGAACCATTCTTTTTTGCTGCCTGATTATGACTTCTAGTACGACCAGGCTGCAAATTTGTTGAAGGAACATACTTTAGATACCACACTTAGTTACTTTCAAAAGCTTCATGAGCTTTGTCCCAACGACCTACAAATAATAAAACGTGGACTAGCTAAACCGCATTCGGCAGACGTCGAAAGATTAATTAAATAAATAATAAATAAATAAATAAATAATAAAAGTTTAAATTATTTCTTTATTATCCGGTTTTAGATGTCCACAATAAATTCAAAGACACAGACAGATCGTCTCTCATTGAAAGATCGCTTTTCAATTACTTTTACACTCACGGAAATATATTTTTGCATTAATAGAATTTTGTACTTCTGCGCAGCTTTTTAACACTGCAAAAACTTGCGCAGAAGTACAAAAGAACTTCTATTTGATGCAAAAATATATTTCCGTAAGTGTATGTCAACATTAACATGAGTTCTATAGAAGAGTTCGATCCTCGACCGGCAGCTGAGTTTTGGTTTGTGAGAAAGCGAAGGCAGCCGAAATCAAACACGAAAAGTCAAAAACAAAATTGGTTTAAGGGAGTGTTAAAGAACGCAGGAACGAAATATGTCCCCAAGCATAACATTCACTTCTAAAATAAATTCTTAAAATTTTACTAAAAATCACAAAAATTTACAAAAATCACAAAAATTTACAAAAGTTTGCAAAATTCACCAAAAAATTCGACGTAATAGGCCCTGGTGCGAAGTATGGGAAACTTATTAAAACATTTGTTTTAGAGTTTGAATCCATAAGTAGAATGAATTTTATTTTCTAGATATCGGGTTTATATACATGATTTTATAACGGAAAATAAATAAAGATAACCGTTGCTTCGGATCTGACGATCGCGTTCACTTTTGTCGACAATTCGAAATTGATTTGCAAACTGTTGGTAGATGTCGTTGGTAGATGGTTATGTTTCGTGCGAAAAGAAAATCGCAATTCTCTACAACTTTGTCTTTCGAAGCAACTTTCTAACTGTCATAGTTCTAGACATATGAGTCATCTCTCTGAATTCTACATGTGGCTAATTCCCAGGATTGGGACATTTTTCGAGAAAACCCTGAAACACGTGTTCGCTAAAATTTAATTCTCTACAACTTTGTCTTCGGGGGTAAGTCTCTATGTTTCATAATCGTAATAAACCATAGTTTAATGAAAACCCATCTCGTAAAAGTTTTTGAAAATCGGATAAGATTTACCCGATTTATGTAGAAAAAACACGTTGGGCCCTAGTAGAGATTCAGTTTTAGGGCCCTGGCTGAGACCAAAAGCTCAAAATTCAAACAAGTTTCTTCCATAAATGCCCAGGCCTTTCAAACAAAAGAATGTATGAAAATGGGAAAAGATTTACCCGTGTTATGGACAAAAAACACATAGAGTCCAAGCAGAGGCTCGATTTTAGTGCCCTAGCTAAGTTCAAGGACTCAAATTCAAAAAAGTTTCTTCCATAAATTGTCGGCTATGTCCAGGTCTTTCAAACAAAAAAAAATTTTGAAAATCAGAAAAGATTTACTCGAGTTATGTACAAAAGACCAAAAATCACTTAAACGGCCCTAGCTCAGCGACCCTTGGGCCAAGAGTGCTCAGATTCAATCCCATAATAGATTTTTTTTGAAAATCGGTCAAGATTTACTCAAGTTATCGTCTTGACGGACAGACAGACGGACATTTTTTTTCGCTGATTTGTCATCTGGAGGCAACAAAAAAAGTTTCCCCCTTACTCCCGGGTTCGAATTCGCAATGTAACAAACGTGGTAGTAAGCGCATCAGACCTTCGTACTTCGTACGGGTCTAAAAACACAACGAGAGATAGTTTAGCACCGATTGGCATGTGCTGGACACTTCAGTTATTCTTAAGTGAGTCAGAATATGCGACTTTGCAAACGAAAAAAATCGCATCGCACGTCCAATATAATCAACGCTTATGTCCATGTTTGTGTAAAAACTGTACATAACAAAATCTCCATTGTTTTAATAGAATTTTCATAACGAAGATGGACACATCCATTGTGGTTATCACTTTCAAAAATAGCCCTAAGTTCCAAAATCAAATATTTAATTTACAATTTAATAGAAAATAGGAAATGGTTGAATCCAAAATTTGAACTAAAGTATTTGCATTTTTGCTTTATCATCAGATATACACACATAACAACGCAGATTAGATGTTTCTCAATATATAAATCATCCTTATGTCATAACGTCATAATGTCGAAACATGTTTAGTCAGACAATTATTATTCCGGAGAATGCATAATCCAGAATTTCAATTGTTATTATATTCCTCTTATGACAAACATAAAGTATAGATGTGTATACACAACACATAATACACATAACTGTTTAGAACGAGAGAATAGCGTTATTCAAATCCGTTCTAATATTACCACTTCCATCGAGAGTGAATATAACATATTATGTATTAACACCGTCAAAATTCAATTGTTTTAATTGTATGTTCAGTCAGAAGCATTTGTAATGCGTATGGGTTGATCTGTATAGGGTGAATCGGAGTAATGAATATCATTAAAATTTAATTAGTAGAACATTACAACGAATACAAGTCAATGTCGAAACAAAATGGTGACCGGATTTAGTATAATTGACAAACATTTTGCAATTATTCCGAAAGTGATAAGTCAAGTGGTTTTTTCTACATTTTCGATGCGATTACTGGGGTATGTTTCGAAATTATATTCGGCCAAATTATATTTTTGATGCAAGAATAATGTAAATTTTGTGTATGTTTCATGAAAAATTAATGGACAATTCATTAATGTAAAATTAGCTTTAAATTTCGCAATGAGCCAAATTCTTCCGAGGAAAGTCGTTCGGACATTGAACAAAAGAAGATTTTGAAAGCTCTTGAAAGCTTTCATTGTTCTTGTCCGAACGAATTTCCGCGGAAGAATTTGGTTAATTGGATGTAGATCATGTAAAAACGATGTACAAAACAGGGATATTTAATGTAACAACGATTGATTTTGTGACTTTATTTTTCCATCATTTTTACATTCCAAATTAGAAAAGGATTTACATCGATTTAACATGATTTACATCTTTTTTTTCAATATTTACATACATTTTACATTAATTACATTCGCCCGCCACCACTGACCACTATTTGAATTTTGTGTGTAACGACAATTGAGTTTTATTTTATATTAACAAATCGGTATTGCTTGAACGAACCTGTGGATACCTAATTGTTTGAATATCCGGAAAAAAGCGACGTGTGCTTTTGGAAAAGTACATACGAAGGAACATCGGACAACATCTGTAGTGTATGGTCTCCCGTCGATGGAATCATAGATTCCGAAAACGTTTGAGGTTTCCTTTAATTCGTTTCATGTTCAATGGTGATGTTGTCGCGTTACATGTGTAACGTGATATGTGATACGTGAACGGAACCCGAGCAGGAGTGACATGTTTCTTTGTGCTCGTGGGAAAAAATAAAATTGATTTTGGACGGGTTGATGATTGTGAAAATTACATAAAACTTAGTCCGGTTAAAACAATACCACCTGTGGATTATCAATCAACCGGAGTTTTGATGATTGGACCGATGGTGTCATGCTTTTTTCTTCGTCGAAAAAATCGTACACCTACATAACCTATAATACAAGCAACACAAAGAAAATGACAAAAAATGAAAGAAATGTAGAATGCACGCGTATAGCTGATGATGATTGCTGAAGCCGACGAGCCCCCGCATATCGGTTACATCGAGCGATGTACGATTACAAAATCATCAGTAAGGCGCCGAATTTATCCAATGGATCTCCCGGCGAGTATCACGAACAATTGATTTTGCGTGATTTAGTACAAATGTTAGTCATGGCTCCAACAAAGTGGAACTCCCGATGTCATAATCGAACCTTTCCCAACGATACCCTGACTTCAATTGTCATCAAAGAAAATCAATTGGAATGCAACGAAACCATTTACTGTCCATGGTTCCCATTAATTAGAACTCCCGATGCCTCATCGAACCTTTCCAAAGGATTTCATGGCAGTAATTGTTATCTAACGACTTTCTGAATTGAAAACTGTTATGATGTTCGTGACTCAAAACCTATACGAGTAAATAAAAATATGTGTAACTATAAGGCTTGATACGCGCCAGATAATTATGTAAATCATGTTAAAATGAATACAATTTGATCATTTGAAAGAGTCCTATTTGGCAGTGTTGCAGTGGATATATTGAAAGACGTATTTAGACTGAGCAATTATCACAATGTTTATTCAGTATTTATAACTGCTAATATCATACAATATAATAACGACGGAATGTGCTTACTAATTTCCTTCTATATTAATGACGGTGCTAATGCACCTGTTGCAATGCCCATGGCGAAACCATGACCGAGTTGATACTTCAACACTTTCCCTTAATGAATATTTAGATCGTCTAAGTGTTCATTATACAATGTAAGTATCAGTCCCAAACCATTTCGCCAGCTTCACGGTCGTTCACCCCCTTGACCCCTTTTGCGGGGTCTGCTGCCCTTCGACGCCGCAGTATTGTTGATAAAATATCATTGAGCCGGGAACATCAACATTTTATATTTTTTTCCCTGAAGAACTTAATTTTGAGCAAAAAAGTGTTCCACGACATATCGAAATATTTGCGTTTAATATTTGTAAAATTGAAACGAAAATTCACATCCAATTGTTGCTTTTGCATGTATTAGTGAAAAAAGTGTATGAATCTATACGCGCTAGGGGCAACTGAGGTGCAAGTAATTTCATTGTGTGTGCGTGAATTTTGAAACTTTCAACGTTAATATCAAAAAATTCAAAGCGTCTAGACTTTTTTTGAAAGCAGATTATTAACGTATAGGTCCAGTACCATATAAAAATATAAAAAATGAGGTTCTCGGCTCATTTGTGTAAATAAACATTCGCTGCTGGATATACACAACTTCGTCCAGATTTAGTCCGGATTTTTGCATTTCTTTCATATTTTGACGCCTCCCGATTTTGATGCCTCCGGTCTCTTTCTTTTCAGTTCATGTCAATAACTTCGTCTACAGATTTTGATCACATTTTGGATATTTTTCGAGAGAAAACACAAAATTGATATCGATCCGATTTCTTCTGATAAATTCATTCATACATAAAAAAAATTCTTGTATTGGGATGAGTGCGACGCAGAACACATTTTTTCGGTCGTGTGTAAAATTCGCTCGTTACGACTTCTGAAAAATGAATCTAATCGATTCACCTAAATTTCTAGTCTCACCGAAATTCATTGAGCGTCATTAAATTATTAGATCCATGAATAAGAGCCGAATGTGGAATCCATACCTTCAGAATATTAACGCAAATAACGATAATGGATGGATGATATTATCTTAATCAAACTGAACCGCACATCTCTGGAGTTCACCTGACATTCATTTCAATTCGTTCCTATTGCAACGATGAAAATGTAAAATACCTCAATAATTGCTGAAATTATTGGCTTGTGTACTTAAACAAAACAAACACAAAATCGAGATACGAGTATTAGTAAATTGCTTAACAATTTAGTGCGGAAGTGTGTTTGGAATCTGTTTTCCCCTGCAACAATATTGCATCAATAATAATGAAAAAAATTCCTTTCCAAAAAGAGAATAGTGACCGGAAATTGAGCAAATTTCTCATCTGCTGTAGTCAGTGTTGAACATGCATCCCTTTCAAAAGCTAAATTATTAATAGTTGGTTTCACTGTGTCGGTTCGCTCGCTTTGCGTGCCGAAATTGATTTTATTGCATTTTCTGATAGAATGAACCCTCGAGATAAGCTTTTCCGATGTTTTCAAGTTCATAGGCCGCCGCCGCGGCGCCAATCCAAGATGGCGGCTAAAACTAAAAATCGCTCCCAAAAATCCAATTTTCAACCGATTTTATCGAGAAAGGGCTCACATTAATCCTAAATCTTTTCT
>CM055403.1:27165275-27186094 GCA_029228625.1 Pseudolycoriella hygida | reverse complement strand
GGCGTGGTGGGGAAAAGGAGGGCTGCGGTAGCATTTTGGGTAAAGATGGCGAATTAGTTACAGATAAGGGTGAGGTCCTGAAAACCTGGCAGGATTACTTTCAGGATCTATTCGCCTCTGTCAATCCCGTAACAAGCCTTGACAGGAAGAGGGCCGTAGCTTGGAGGGTGAGGAGGAAATTACATTAGAGGAAGTGTCACGAAAGGTCAGCAGGCTGAAGGCAGGAAAATCCGCAGGTATAGACGAAATTAGGACAGAATTTATTAAGAATAGCGGGCCGGGTGGGGTTCAATGGCTTTGTAGGAGTTTCAATTTAGCATTGAAGTCCTCAGTAGTACCCGCTGACTGGAGCTTCGGTGTTATTGCTCCGATCTTCAAGAAGGGTAACCGCAAAGTCCTTACCAACTACAGGGGGATTTCACTCTTGAGCGTGGTCGGAAAGGTTTATACAAGTGTGCTCGTAGACAGGGTTAGGGTTATAGTGGAAGATGTTCTTGACGAGGTTCAGAGTGGTTTCAGACCTCTGAGAGGTTGTCAGGATCAGATCTTTTGTCTCAGGCAGGTTATAGAAAAGCTCTCTGAGAGAAATATTGATTTATACTTGTGCATCATCGCCCTAGTAAAGGCATTCGATCGGGTACCGAGGCAAAAGCTGTTCGAGGTACTTGGCGAATACGGGGTTAATGGAAGTTTATTGGGCGCTATCAAAAGCATCTACTCAGGGAGCAAGGCTGCGGTAAGGATAGCTGGTGAAATTAGTGAGGCTTTCGAAGTTAATGAGGGAGTTCGTCAGGGTTGTTGTCTCTCCCCTCTTCTGTTCATAATTTTTATGGACAAGATTATCAGGCAAGCGAATTTGCAAGGGAATGTGAAGGTGGGGGAAGTAATCATGAAAATCCTGGCCCATGCGGATGACTTAACTCTATTAGCAGATAATGCCAAGGATTTGCAGGAGAATTTAGACTGCCTGAATGCTGCATGTGAGGAATACGGCATGAAAATAAGTGTCAGTAAAACTAAAGTTATGCATATTGGCAAATCCCGGAAGGATGTAGTTTGCAGTTTAAATGTGGAGCAGTTGGAACAGGTCTCTGAGTTTAAATATTTAGGAGCCATTTTTTCGGAGAATGGCAAGTTAGTTAGGGAATTTGAAGAAAGGAGAAGAATGGGGAATGCAGTGGCCAGTCAGTTGAGGTCGTATGTGTTCAACAAAAAGGCGTTAAGTAGTGGCACAAAGCTAGCTATTCACAGGTCAATCTTCAGACCAACGATTTTATACGGTAGTGAAAGTTGGGTGGACTGCGGATACCTTGTGCATGACCTGGAGGTTTCTGATATGAGGGTTCTTAGGAGCATAGCAAGAGTAAATCGGAGGAAACAGTGGGACAATCATATTAGGAACGACGACATCAGGGAAAACTTAGGGGTTACATCAGTGGAAGAGGCGGCAAGGATTAGTCGTCGGCGGTGGTACGGGCAGGGTCAGAGGATGGGTAATAGCAGGCTACCAAAGAGGATATTGGATGCTCAAGTCCCGGGTGTGCGTCCCAGGGGTAGGCCAAGGAGAAGGTTTATAGACTCAATTAAATCCGATTTAGAAGTTAGGGGACGTTCTCTAGGCGAACAAACCATCTCCTTGGCACAGGATAGGGGAGTATGGAGAAGGGTGGTCCATGATCAGTAGTAAAGACCTCACACCGAAAGGTACAAACGGTCTATAAAGTGTGATGATGATGATGATGATGATCGGTTTGTCTCACTTAGGTACATTAATTGTTACATGCTATTTGATGCACATAACACTTTTTTTTACAGATATGTGCGAGATCGCGAAAATTTCTTATTGCGTATCTCAAATACCCCTTGAGCCAAACCCATCTCAAATACCCCTCTCAAAAGCCTCAATAAAATTGTGAAAAATATTTTTGTCGAAAATGAGTACGCTCAACAGTCTCATATCCTTTCGTAACAACGGTTCAAAATAAAACTACAAAAACGCATGTGCAATTTAGAAACATGAGAGACGTCGTTGGCGGTCCGCAAGCAAAGTTAAGCATCATTCGGCGCGGTTAGTACTTACATAGGTGACCAGAAAAAGTAAGTAAAAATTAAAAAAAAAAATAATGACTTTCTAATATAATTTCAGATTAATCGCGAATTGTGAAGAAAATAGTATGTGGCGTCTCAAACTGCAATTTAAAATTAACATACTCAAGAATCTCAAATAGCATCAAAATGAACATACTCAACAATCTCAAATAGTCTAAAAATGAGCATACTCAACAGTCTAAGATAGTCTCAAAATTAGTATACTCAACAGTCTCAAATAGTCTCAAAATGAGTGTACTCAAAAGTCTTTTTTTGTATATTTAGTTCAACAAATAGTCGCAGAAGCTTCAATTATAATATAATAATCTACCTTACAACCCATGAAGGGTTAGAGGCTAGATCATTATTTACTAGTTTCGCTGTTTTGGTTCTACTTTTTTGAGATCCTTTTATTACCGGAAAGTTTTACTGTACCAGTGGTAAGCTGTGCGACAAACCCAGTGCCATCTAGTAGATGTAACTAGGAGCGAAACTAGTAGGAGTAGAATACCGGTTCTCCCAACAATGCATTTACCGGTAAGACGAACGATGGCACTACACTCAACTTCACTTGACTTGAACGATTCAATCAGTTTTGCAGGCGTGTTAGCCACTACGCTATCGAGAAGCTTCAATTAATATCATTTAATTTGAGCATACTCAACAGTCTTAAATAGCCCCAAAATGAGTATACTCAACAGTCTTAAATAGTCTCAAAATGAGTATGCTCAACAGTCTTAATAATCTCAAAATGAGTATACTCAACAGTCTCAAACACCAGAAAAATGTTTATTAATTGAGGCAAAAATGAGCATACTCATCATTTTTAATGATGATGACGGTCTCAAAACAGCCTAAAACGTTCGAAAATACAGTACTCAATGCCATACACAAGAACAGTCTCAAATTGCATGGTTTTTTTTACTAACGGCATTTGTCCTGAGAGCTCAATGTGAAAACATCAGATATTTTAAATTTTGCATCTAAGTTACACTTCTTTACCACCAACATCCGATGTAAGAGCTATATTTGCAAGAATCACGAACAGAAAAAAAAAACGAAATTGACTCATCACTTAACGCGTCATACATTTATAATATCATGGTGTATTTAACTGCACAAAATAACTCATCGCGTGTCTAAGTTCATTTCTCCAAAGTGTCGAAATAAAATAAAACTAAACAAACGCGCGCCAAAAACTAGGTTTCTTTACTTGCTGATACAATGCCAAGGGTATGTCACTTCAAAAATGAGTAACATTCAACTCTTGGATTTATTATTGCGTAACAATGTTACATCATTTCGTTACCGAACCGTGCTGAAGCGAATTGCACCGAGTCTTAAAGCCGCTCATATTTACATTGAAAGAACCGAGCCTTTTCACAACCTGGAAGATACCATGAACGCGAACCCTTTTTAAGCTTCCGAACTGTTTTTAAAATGGTTAGGAAACCCTTCTTCACTCACCAGCTTTAAAAGCTGTATTTATAAAATATACAGAAATGGAAAGGGCACAAAAAAACAGCGTGGGTAGTTTTTACAGCGAGTGACACGCCCCCCATGTACAATGCCACTTCTAAGCTATAACTTCGTCACGGCATTGAAAGAAAACATAATAAATTTTCGTATAGAAGTTTGTTTTCTAATTCTATCAAGATCGGTAATATTGTTTATCGTAAAGTCAATTTGTTTTTATGATTTATTACACTAGAGAAAACTGACTACTTTTTTTTGGAAAACGGAGAGAGGTGAATAGTCTGTTTGATGGGGTGGGGATCGAAACAAGGTGGTGTGTAATACCTAACCTAAAAGTTGTATCTTTTTCAATGTGAAAAAGGGTGTTTGAATATGTATGGTGGGGGCTGTGGAATATAGGAGTCGATTGGATTATATGTTCGTTTAGGTAACAATATAATGGTGTATTTTATAACAACAGAAATCGATTTTCAATAAATTTACAGTAAATTTATTGCTAGTTGTCACAAAGTTTTGGATTTTGTGTTTGTTGAGAAAATAAAAAGGAAAATGTCGTAAACGTGAGCTTAAGACCTGCGAAGCACTGATGCTGTTGACAATTTTTATTAAAACACAATCCATTTTTTGGGGTGGATTATAAATAAGTTAACGTAAAGCTACAAATTGGACGCTTGAAATTGTTCTTATTATTTTTAGCAACGACAAGTTAAATAACAATGTAAATACAAAGAAATTATTTTTTATTCTGAGGTGCAACAGAGCTACTCTCTGACGCTTTATCACTCTTCGATCTCTATCACAACCCCAAAAGAAAAGTCTGGTGCAATATAATTTTAACGTTCGAACTAGAGGTGAGCGGGTTGCCCGAAATTCGGAAAAAAACCCGCCCGAGCCCGAACTACTTTTCACGGGCCTTCGGGTTTAGAAAATCCCGGTCGGTCGTGTTTCGGGCTTTAAAATTTTCGGTCGGACGGGTTTGAGTGTTCCTTTAATCGAGTTTACGATTCGAGTTCGATAATATTGCTACAAAAGAAATTTTGAAAATGATGCATTCTAAAATATCCAAATCACATCGACTATGATGTATGATGTATTGCAATTTATCAGTTATCAATGTCATTGTTGTAAGTATATTTTGGTAATGATTTTAGATAAAAGAACATTACACATTTGCAAGCCGTACGACGAGCAAACATTTGAAGAGTTATTTTGTGTAAAAGGTGTAAATAAAATTCACTTTGTGATAATATACGACAAAGTGTGACAGGTAAGGTGATATATTCTTTTTTGATCATTAACTAGTTGAATCTAGTTGAATGTTTTTTTTTTCGGAGTAATGCGACAATAAGTAATCCGCCAAAAAAACTCTTACAGAGGAGGTGTGACGCAAGTCTTTATGTCTGCTTGCAAAAGTTCTGAAATCAGATAGAGTGACGTATTAAGCTTCTAACGCCGAAATATTAGCTTCCGGTTGCGAAAGTTCTGAAATCAGAGGAGGGTGACACATTCAGCTTCAATACGCAAAAAAATTAAAGCCAAATTACTTTGTGTTTTTAAAATCTTAATAATTTTTCAACACTTTCATTTTTCAAGTGCAAAAATTTAAATTTCTTCGCGAAAAGAAGTGAAAGTCAAATTTTTGCAGTGTAAAAACTGAAAGCATAGAATAATGGTTTCGTTGTAGGGTCTGGCATTTTAAAAACACAACGTAGTTTTTCTTCAATTTTTTTGCGATTGAAACTGAATGCGTCACCCTCCTCTGATTTCAGAACCTTTGTAACCGAAAGCTAATATTTTTGCGTTAGAAGCTTAATGCAATGCGTCACTCTTTCTGATTTCAGAACTTTTGTAAGTAGAGTCAAAGACTTGCGTCGCACCTACTCTGTAAGGGTTTTTTGGCGGATATCAGTACTTTTGTAAGTTTATCTCTCGCCAAAAATCCCTCATATCGAGAATTACCGAAAATATCAAAAAACCCAAATGAAGTTGAAAAGTGCTAGAGAAATCCACAATAATCCCAAAAATCTAAGAAGCTCTATTGGATGACCTTTCTCATGTCGAGAATAACCGAAAAATATCAAAAGACCTGATGGAAGTTGAAAAGTGCTATAGAAACCCTCCCAATTCTAGAAGTGGCCATATCCCAGGGATTAGATGAGACACGTGTTCGCTAAAATTTGATTCTCTACAACTTCGATTTTGGAAGCAACTTGCTATTTCTCATAGT
This sequence comes from Pseudolycoriella hygida, assembly GCA_029228625.1. NCBI lineage: Eukaryota > Metazoa > Arthropoda > Insecta > Diptera > Sciaridae > Pseudolycoriella > Pseudolycoriella hygida. The sequence goes on along the minus strand of CM055403.1, from coordinate 27,180,303 downwards.
TCTAGAGTTATAAGCCATCCCTCCCGATTCTAGAAGAGGCCATATCCTAAGGATTGGGCCATATTTCCCCAAAACCCTGAAACACGTGTTCGCTAAAATTTAATTCTCAACAATTCTGCCTTTGGAAGCAACTTTCTAACTCCGATAGTTGAGGCTCATTTCTCATTTTTGTCGTTGCTCAAAACAGCAAAATCGATCGTGTAGGAAATTGAGAAATTGATAATATTTTTCAGAGTATACACCAAACACAACTCTTCTATTCAACGCTTGAAACTACAGTAACATTTATTTCATATAACATTAGAGTCGGGTCCATACATTAAAAGACCATATGACCAGTTGAACATTAAATGATTGTGAATGTCATGTGTTCTCCACATTTATGACAGCGAAATTTGAAGACGCCTGGATTTTGTCGCACGGAAAATAAACCACTACTTTGAGGATGTATACGAAGGCGGGTTTCTTGCAACAAAAAAGTCTTAGCGGCATCAGTTGTTAACTTAACAGTGGAATTTTCGATGACCATTACCAATGACTTGTATTGATCCGGCAATCCAGCTAACATTAGCGAAGCTAACAATTCGTCGTCTATTGCTAAACCGGCTTTTATCACTTTAAGCGATGTGGTGACCATCTTGTTGACGTATGCTTCAACGGATTCACATCGGTGTAGAAAAAACGAACCGGAAAAAATATCGAGCTTTGATAATCACTTTACAATATTTATTTTACGTGTGACACGCCCATAGCCTGTAGGAAATTGATAATATTCTTCAGAGTATACACCAAACACAACTCTTCTATTCAACGCTTGAAACTACAGCAACATTTATTTCATATAACATTAGAGTCGGGTCCATACTATAAAAGACCATATGACCAGTTGAACATCAAATGATTCCAACAGATCGAGCCGTTTCCGAGATCCCAACAAAGTAACAAAGGTTGACGAAATCGATCAGTTAAAAATATCCGATTTTGACTCATTTGTATGAAAAAATGGAAAATCCAAAAATTCATATCTCCGAGTCGATTGAACCGATTTTAATGAGTAAGAAGGCATTTTGGCCTAAAACTTTGCGAAGAATGCGGGAAAAGTACTTTCCGGAGGATACGTCGCAAGGGGGAAGTCAAAAAATTGCTATATCCTTAGTCTTCGAAAAAAATTCTTGTAATTTTTTGGCGTGTAAAACTCGAGTCACGATCCCTTAGCATCGTGAGGCCATGATTCAGAAAATATCTTTAGTTTCACGGCAAATAAACAACAACATCAAGTGAGAATCTAATTGAATGACTTTCGAAGCCAGTACACACCTCACCTGCGCAAAGCATGAAAAAAACTAGAAAAAACCAACAGAAACTGAAACATTGAGAATATTTGCCATCGAAAATAAAAGCTTTTTTTTCGATCCTTACTCGAAGAAGACCGCCGTAAGTTGTTGTAAGAAATTGATGGATCGAGAAACTACGAAAGCTAAAGAAACTAAGAAACTGTTTTTGTCGGTTTTTCACTCTGCTTTCTCCTTTCATCCTTGAGTTTCACTTAATCAAACTCGATCCGAATTTCTTCGGGTAACAGAATTCGGCCCCAATCACGTCCGTTAGGTCAGGTTTTAATTTCGAACCGGGTTCGGTTCGGGTCGGGCCGAGCTGCCAGCGGTTTCCGGGCGGTCAGGCTTCGGGTATAAATTTAAAAGGGTTTGGTTCGGGTCGATCTTTCAAAAAACGTCGGTCTGCACACCTCTAATTCGAACCAAGAAGCTTTTCGTACTTCGTATAGAGCTCTCGAAAGTCAAAACTTAATAAAAGACACCCAATTTTTCAATAATCTTTACAGATTCTCCTGAAGGATTTGTGTGGATTTGATCATTTTTGAAACTTCGTTATTGATTAAAAAACATTTATTATATGGAAAGGCACAATAAGTTACTTAAGCACTAATGCACCACCCGACAAATTCCTCGAAAGTCTAAGCGCTCATTCCCTTTGCACAATTTGGGAGTGTTTATTACGGAGTAATAAGCACTACCATCATATGTACTGCTGTTATTGTCATCATAAGGGAAAGTAATTTCAGATGCATTTTCTGACGTAGCTTCCAATTCACTGTTTTCCAACGTTGAACAATTCTTTGTACTCGATTCCACTGCCATGGCATTTATCCATCCGAACAAAATAAACAACGCGAATATTTGCTTTATGAATAACATTTTTGTTCTAACTCTTGTGTTGTCGCGAGAGGACAGTTTCAAACTAATCGAGTTTACACGTTTCACCTTGCTGTAACTGTCTTCCGTTCTCGCATTTCTACCGGTTTTTATTCTCATAGCTGGTCAACTTTATTTTGATCTACTTACACTTAGGGGCCGTTCATAAATAACAAAATGCAAGTTTGTACAAGAATTCCTATTGTGAGATTAGTTGAGTTACATTTTTTATCACGTAATGATGACTACATGAACCCTTTTGAAATCAGTGTACTTGCAACTGAACAACACGTGAAAATTCTTAGAGATAAGTGTTGTAACAATTTATTAATAAAATTTAAGATCTCAGTCCTCTGGCTACGCACTGTTGTGCATTTCTATCTCCCAATGTCCCTTCTCTCCTTTAGTTGCTGTCTTTCAATACATTGATTCGTGAAATAATTTTTTCTAATGTCTCCATATTTCGTAGAACGTTTTCCGAGTCTCCAGCAGAGTAGGGCAATGCAAAATAAAATATACACTCAATATACACTTTGCTTTGACATGTTAATATCAATCGATTCTCAATGTTTTAGTTTCATAAACCAGAAATCAGATTTAATTTGCATATCGTTTCCTCATCTGATCGTTTTTTTATTAGTTGACGATACTTCGCTTCTCATCAACTTTTCTATTGGTTTAACAATAATGTAGTGAAAATGCACATTAACTTTTACAATCAAAAGTAGTTGTTACACTTTCATGATTCTGCTTTTAGGTATTGTCCTGTTTCCAGAATAAAAGATTGGCATGTCTGACTCAAAATAGTATATTACGGTGGATGCGGCGAAAAGCATTCATTTCATTAGGGATCAATTTTGTGATATGAGCCGAACTCACGAGCATGTTTTTAAGCAAAAAGTTATTCTCGAGTTATTCTCGATCACAAGATAAATTGGATCGAGCATGTCAAGGACAAATCACAGAAGGCTATAGCAGCTTTCTGGATTTGCAGGAACTCCTTTGGAAGGAATTGGGGTCTACCGTCCAAGGCTATACTGTGGATTTATGAAGGGCTATGATGAGTCACGGCTGCGTTGTGTGGTGGCCGAGACTCGACATAGGGAGTGCGAGGAAAGAGCTGAACGAGATTCAAAGGCTGGTGTGCATTTGTGTTACCGGTGCTATGAGGTCGACAGCTACGGCGGCCATTGAGACGTTGATTAACCTGCCACCGGTCTACATGGAATTAAAGGCGAAAGCCTTTGCTACGGCAGATAGGTTATCACAGAATGATCTTTGGACTCCGAATTTCACTTCGGGCCAGGGGAAAATCAAGAAGGTCATCACTAATGAGGTCTTTGAGATGCGTAGGGACCGAATGAGACCGGAGACAGACTTCGTGAGGCGGTTTGAGGCTGTCGTGCCCAGCAGGTCGGAATGGCTGGAAGGCTGGCCAAGAAGTTGTGAGCTTCACTGACGGCTCTAAAACTTCGGAAGGCGCGGGAGCCGGGGTATTTTCTCCAGGGCAGGTTGTTGAAAGGTGGTATCACCTACGAAGGTTAACCAACGTGAGTCAGGCCGAGAAGTTCGCAGCACTGATGTGGGGTGCAGGAGGCAATCCCAACAGAGGCATGTGGAAGAAAAGTCACAGTCTGTTCCGACAGTGAGGCTTCGATTGGGGCGCTCACGTCGCCTGTCGTGACATCCAAGCTGGTGAAAGAGTTAAAGGAAACCCTGAACCGGGTTGGACTGAGAAATCAGGTAAATCTGGTCTGGGTCCCCGGACACTCTAGCGTGGAGGGAAACGAGAGAGCGGATGAGCTGGCCAGGAAAGGTTCGGCAACTTTAAGTTGTAGGCCAGAACCTTTCATACCCATACCACACTCGGAATGTGTAAAAACAATAGAGTGTTGGGTTAAGTCGGAATTCGTTAACAATTGGAGCACCTATGAGGGAGGAGTGCACACAAAGCGCTTCTTCCCGGTGCCCGATGGGAAGTGGACTAGAGAATTGCTAAACATGGACAGGTGTCGCATCAAGCGAGTGGTTAGTGCGATCACCGGGCACTGTAAACTAAGCAAGCATCTGGCTAAAATGGGACTCACCAATGATCCCAATTGCACCTGTGCCTTCGGCGAGGAGACGGGCGTTCACGTGATATGTGAATGTTCGAAGTTTTCCTCACTGAGACTTAGGACTCTAGGTAGTTATGTGGTCCAACCCGCAACAGTACCCAGCATAGGGCCTGCCGCTCTAGATAGGTTCTTGGTTGATTGATTCATTCATTCATATTTATTTCTGGACAGAAAGTTTAAATAACAGAAAAAGCAAAGTAGCTCCAATTTGCTATTAATACAAGAAGCAATTGAAAATACAGTTGAAAATCATTAATTTCTCGTCAATTTCACTGCTGAAAACAGTGAAAGTGTCGAAAGTCATGTTTCTCATACTGTAAAGTAAGGTAAATATTCAAAAAAGAAAAAAATATTGATTTCTCTAGCACTTTTTATCTTCAATCAGCTTTTTTAGAATATTTTGGTCATTTATGAAATGAGTGAGATAATCCGATGTTAATTCCTAGGATTTTGGAAGAACGTGGATTTCTGTAGCACTTTTCAGCTTCCAAAAGCTTGTTCCTCAAACTATTTTTTAATCAAGTTTTTACCAAAATATTTTGTTGAGGAGGGAGACAAATTTTCAAAAGTTGTAATATCCGCCAAAAGCATTTAAAATGTAGGCGTGACGCAAGTTTTGTACATCTACTTACAAAGGTCTTGATATCAGAGCGGAGTGACGTATTCAGCTGTGATACGCATGAAACAAATTTCGAATCAAAGTTACGTCGTGTTTTTTGTAAGTAGACACACTACAAGACTTGTGTCACACTTTTACTTTAAGTGGTTTTGGCGGATTAGTATAGTCAGGCAACACAGCCGATGCTATTCGTAACCAAATTTTAAAAATAGAACTTAATTTGGCGCGCGCCAAAGTTACGTCGTGTTTTTTGTAAGTAGACACACTGCAAGACTTGTGTCACACTTTTACTTTAAGTGGTTTTGGCGGATTAGTATAGTCAGGTAACACAGCCGATGCTATTCGTAACCAAATTTTAAAAATAGAACTTAATTTGGCGCGCGCCAAATTAAGTTCTATTTTTAAAATTTGGGTACGAATAGCATCGGCTGTGTTGCCTGGCTATTTGTACCCGGGTTCCAATAGCATCACCTGTGTTGCGTGGCTATTTGTACCCGGGTACTAATTGCATCGACAGTGTTGTGCGACTATTTGTACCCGGTTACCAATAGCAACCCAAATAGTATCGGCTGTGTTGTGCGGCACTCAAGAAGTCTTTAGGCACTCAAAAAAATTAATTTCTGGCCGGGCGTAGTGCCGGGAAAACGAAATTTCTGTTGAGCAGGAGAGAATTGAATAAACTAGTTAGGGACCATCCATAAATTACGTACGCTTTTTTCAGTGCTGTCATCAGATTTAAATCAACAATAACTTGGAAAATATTCACTTTTGAGACGTCAAATGTATGACCGACCGACTACCCCCCTAAATTAAATTTTGAAATCTCCTTTCGGGATTTCTCAGTCCCATCCGGTTCAGGTAGAGCTCGGACTGTTCCAGATTTCGTGTCAAAAATCGTTTTCACCACACACACACTTGTTGCTTTCGTTTCAAAAATCGTTTTCACCACGTATACATTGCTGTGGTGAAAGCGAGGTTAAAACGGTTTTTGGAACGAAAGCAACAAGTGTGTGTGTGTGGTGAAAACGATTTTTGACACGAAATCTGGAACAGTCCGAGCTCTAGGTTCAGGGTTTCCTTCAGCTCTTTCACTAGCTTTAATCATCGCCTCACTGTCAGAACAGACTGTCTTATTTTCCTCACTTGCCTCTGCGGGGATTTCCTGCATTACCATTAGTGCCGCGAAAATTTCAGCCTTAAACATGTCGGCGTACCCGCCTATGTAGAGCGGTGAACATTTCGAAGATGAAGAGGAACAGTGTGATTCCATAGTATGATTTTGCACAGGAAATAATCCATGCTGATGAAATGATGAAAATTTAAAGAAATTGAGAAAATATTTTCTCAAAAATAGGCCCAGGTGTAATTCCATCGTTGAAATAACATAAATTTCTAAAGAATCTGTCTATTAATAATATTTTTCGCCAATTTCTCTCTGAAACTGAAGACCTAGTACAAAGTTCCAGTTATTTTATTGATTTGGTTTTATTGATTAGTCGATTCTTTGCCAATAATTTCGCTAACGTTGCATAATTGTAGGAAAATATTGAAAAAGGTCGTTTCCCCCACCTCCAATTCAGTGCATCTGTTTTGTTCAATTTTTCAAAAAAAAAAGTTCGTGCAAAGCACAATTATTACCGTTTGTAAAATGTACACTTTACCTCTGTAGCACATTCTTTCTGGTATAAGAAATAAGTACAATTTCAATTGCATTTAGTCAGCCACCTTGTAATACGCAAAGAAAAAGTTAACAATAAAAAACATAAAAACCGGTGGAGTTTTTAAATAAATCTGTAACCACACAAAGAATTATTTGATTATTCTTTTAATAATCCAGTTTTTAGCATTAAAACGCCTTTCATTCTGGAAACTTTCCATTTCCTTTGAGCATATTTTCCAACTGTAAAAACAGCCAGTATTCGTATACAGTCGTACCTCAGAAATATTTAAGCAAAACAAAAATACCATGAACCGGCAAAGTTTTATTTTTTTTACTTTTTAACTTAACTGTTTCACATGAAACCACATTCTACTTAACCCGAATATATGCAATTACATTTGGTTGAAATTTTCTCAAAGCTTCACTTGAGAAAAGTTTAAAAATAAAACAAAGACACACTCATAGCCTTTAACCACTTAAGGTTTTAATTTCAGTTTAACTGTGTACTGAAGCATATTTAAAAGTGTACGTAACGTATAACATTTATCATAAATGCTTTAAAAAAATACATAAAAGTCTTTACTCTGATGTGTGTACAAAAGAATCCTTAAACACTTTTAAATGGAATAGAAAAGAGAAAAATTTGAACGATTTAACCAACGTCACACATAGCAAAACATCGAGTGTATAGTAACAACCGAATAGAAAAATTGAAGTCACAACCACTTTAATATTGTTTCAGAAAATGTACAATGGCATCAATCTGTCACGTTGACAAATAATACATGCCAGAGTGTTGAGAAAACTGTAATGGGAAAAGAAAGTTTGGCGTTTTCTTTTCCCACCAGCATAATTTTTTGTTGGTTGTTGCTTCATTGTGGTGACATCTTCTTTATGAAGAGATATAAAATAAATGGGTAGTGTCCCTTAATGTTTACGATAAGAAAATAAATGAAATAAAAACTAAATGAAAGCGAACCCGTACGAAAATCTACCACACTGATCTGCGCTGGTTTGAGCCATGGAGTCCTTAAAAAACGTTTTCAAAAAAATGAAAAAATATTTGAAAAAATCCAAAAATTTTCAAAAAATAAAAAGTTCAAAAAAAACTTCAAGAATTCGAAAAATTATGAAAAGTTCAAGAAATTGTTAAAAAATAAAAAAGTTTTTAAAAAATATAAAAAATTTGTCGAAGTCAGTCCAATTCAGCAAAACTCTAACGAAAATCTGTTGTTTGTATACCATTTTCAGAAATCAAAAAGAAAATATTGAAATGCAAAAATACAGAGACAGAAAAATGAAAACCAGCACATCAAGCATAATTTTAGCTTGATATAGAAAAAACGTCATATTCAAAAAATTTCAAAAATTAAAAAAATTTCAAGGATTCAAAAAATTGTAAATAATTAAAAACATATGAAGGGACCCGTACGTATCAGAATAGATGCGGCAAACAGAGTTGATGTTACAAAAAAACTCGAATATATCTAATATTTACTTAACTCTAAATTATGTGCAATTACGTCCTCATTAAAATGGATTGGAAATTGCTGAAAGGGCAATATTGAAAAACCTGTCCGAAGAAGCGGCGCAAAAAATCTTTCCAAGCCCTTAAAATAAGCGCAGAATTTAGAACCGACCTAGGGCTCTTAGCAGAGGCCTCTGACCCCATGGACAAAAAAGTTCACCTCTTTTTTCTCTACAACACTGCACGAAAAACCTTGTTATCAAAGAAGTATTCACGAAAAAAAACCATCAAATATCGTGTTGGGTCGCGTAGCGTGAGTTGGGACCACACTAAGGACTCTATAGCCCGAACCACTCGACAGATTTTCACTAAAATTTTCTATAGCCCGAACCACTCGACAGATTTTCACTAAAATTTTCAAATAAAATTTTGAAGAGCGATTTCTGTTTCTGTTCTTATTTCGCAGTGATATAAGCGAAAAAGTTCCACCAACCTTCAAAAAATCACGTTTTCACCACTTCGAAAGTTTGCAACCGATTTTGCCTAAATTCAATCCCGTAATCAATTTACTGATTATCTTTACCCTTTACATTTCCGACCTTCCAAGTACAATATCACGGAAATTTATCTTTGCTGACGATCTTGCGCTTGCCATACAATATAACTATGTCAAATTGTCGGAAAACTTTGCTGTAGCAAAATTAAACATGGATTTGAAGAGACTGACAAAGAACAATGCGGCATAGTGGTTAAAAGCAAATCCAACTAAAACGGAAGTGGCAACTTTCCATCTCTCAAACCGAGATGCCAACCGAACAATCAGCGTCAAATTTTGTGGCGAACCAGTGAAATATAATCCGATACCAAAATATCTCGGGATTAAATTAGACCGCTCACTGACGTACAAACCTCATCTGGACGGGGTAAAAATGAAGTTGAAAACGAGATGCAACATTATTCAAAAACTAGCCGGGTCGACGTGGGGATCATCAGCTGCAACCTTGCGGACGTCAGCCCTATCACTAGTGTACTCAACAGCAGAGTATTGCTGCCCTCTTTGGTCGCACAGCACACATGTTAAAAAAGTGGACACTACAATAAGTTGCTGCCTCAGACCGATCACAGGAACGATTAAGTCAACATGGCTTCCGGTGTTAGCCAACATTCTTCCATTAAGTATCAGAAGGAACGGAGCACTGACACGGGAAGCGGTGAAAATATACTCGAACTCGGACCATTCATGAGGATTTGGCAAACCGAACAGGTGTGACTGCGGTCGCGAAAGCCATTCTGGCTAAAAATAAATGAAATTGCATTCACTAGCTACAAAATGGAAGAAGAATGGGTTAACCAATGAAACAATTTGACGCTGACTAACTCAGAGTACGTCGTTGACCCGGATGTAATTCTTCCTGGTATTGAACTGCCACGAGACATTTGGTCCCAGCTAAATCGAATTCGTACAAATCATGGACGATGCAACTCACAACTGCGCAAATGGGACCCAGGTATATCGCCGACATCCGAAACAAACGATCCAACACATCGCAAACGACTGCACAGTTCGTAGATTTGTTGGTGGAATGAAGGAGATGCTTTATGTTTCTGATAGAGCGATAGACTGGGTAAAAGATTTGAACATTTCTTTGTGAATTCTATTTTTTTATATGTTGTTGTGACGGAAACCTATACGAGTAAATAAAGGAAAAAAAAAGATTTTGGAAATCGGATAAGATTTACCCGATTTATGTAGAAAAAACACGTTGCGTCCTAGTAGATACTCAGTTTCAGGGCACTGGCTGAGTCCAAAAGCTCATAAAAGTTTCTTCCAGAAGTTGTGAGACATGCTCAGACCTTTTAAACAAAAATAATTATGAAAATCGGAGAAGATTTACTCGAGTTATGTACAAAAGACCAAAAACCACTTGGGCCGACAGTGCCCAGATTCAATGCCAAAAAAGATTTTTTGATTACCTTTCAGAGAAAAAAAAGTTTTTGAAAATCGGTCGAGTTATCGTGTTGACGGACAGACGGACAGCCTTTTTTTTATTGCTGATTCGTCGTCTAAGGAACATGATCGGTGCTCCCCCTACTCCCGGGTCGAAAATCGACAGGTTATAAACGTCGTTAATTAAGGAAAACTTTTGCATACAACTTCAGACATTAAAAAAATCGGACAATTTCGATGGATTGATTCGGGCTCAGGCCCGATGAAAAGAGGAACAGTAGTAAATCTCTCGGGTTAATAATTTTCAAGGCCCATCCTGAGCCCGTATCATGCGAGAAGTGACGCACTTCTGCGACTTATGAAATAAATATCGGAATAAATGATCATTTTTTCGTCAAAATACTCAAATAGATGTGATTTTGATGGCACCACATACTATAAACCATAATAATATGTCAAAAAGTTAGAAAAACCCAGTTTGAGAATTTAAAAGGATTTTCGGCGAGTAAATTTTATTCAATTTAATCAAAAAAATAATAAATTAAATCTCCAGAGAGTTTAAAACCACTCTAATTTCTGCAAACGTTCTTTTGCTGTATACTGTCAAGAGCATTGAAGATCATCATGTGAAACTTAATGAATCTGGACAGAGGTTTGTGAAAGTTGGGATTCGCAGGAAAGCAGAATGCATGCAATAACACATGTAATAAGACATCAGGATCAATATTTTCAACTCATGAGTGCGATGTTTCCTCACCAATTATCCCCGCTGCTCTAGCTCCCACCAGATAAATTTTCACGTGCGAAGAAAATACGAGAAAAAAGTGACTCTCACCAGTTCGAAATTTGAAAATAAAGGTTCAGTCGAGGGGTTACCACTGGTCAAAAAGTTGTACCGAAAATTGCAATTCCATAAAAAAAATTCCACAAAAATTCCAAGAAATTCCATCGAAATTCCACAAAATTTCCGAAATTCAGAAGTTTCGAAAATTCCATAAATTCAAAAAATTCCACAGAAATTTCAAATATTCCACAGAAATTCAAAAAATTTTACAGAAATTCTAAAAATTCCAAAAATTTCATCGAAATTCCGGAGTTGAAAAATTCCGGAAATTCCAATAATTCCAGAAATTTCATTTTAATTCCAAAAATTCCATCAGCCTGTACCAAAAAAAAAAAAAGAAATGAAGTATCTGATAGTTTTGTATAGCTTCTGTATGAGGGACGAAACATTGGACAATAACAAAATGCTGATTTCGGCGTATCAGCCCTAAAATACCAGGGTATGTGATTTCATCAGTACACCGATGTCATGTCATGAGTATGTGTATATCAGCAGACATAAAGGCAGAATGAGCAACCATTCGAATTACCTTTGCTTAAATACACTTGTTTCTAAGCACTAGACTTCACTTTCGATAATTTTGTATGGGGCTGTCCCTAAATTACGTAACGCTCTGGGGGGGGTGGTACAATAATTTGTGACAGATTGTTACGGGCTTTAGGGGAGGAGGGGGAGGTTGTAGAAATGTTACGTAACAAACACTTTTACAACCAAAAACTTATATTTTTAATTAAATTTGTTCAAAATCGCATACGAGAAACGTTTTTGTCATCATCTGTTATATGCTTTTCACTTGGTGACGCAATGCTATTGTTTCTAGTTATCTTTCTCTAGTTTTGACAAATCATAAGAAACGTTGAACGTCATAACATTTGCTTGGTTTTGTTAAAAAATAAATTCCTCAGTTTTGTTACGTAATTTAGGGACAGCCGACAGCCCCTATGCTAGATTGGAACAAGAACACCGCTATTAGTATTTGCAATATTAATAGCTATCTCTTGAAATAAATAAAGCTAAACAACATGCTTTCAAACTGTTCTTTGTGAGAGATTGAACTAAGTGTACGGTGTGAGAGACCTAATACATTGCTGGAAGTAACAAATGCTGTATTGCAAAATTATTGCTAGAAGTAACGAATCTGAAGTCTAGTGCTTCAACTAAAGTACCGTTTAGAAACAAGTGTATTTAAGCAAAGGTAATTCGAATGGTTGCTCATTCTGCTCATAGTCATGACATGACATAGGTGTACTGATGAAATCACATACCCTGGTATGTGAGGGCGTGATACGCCGAAATCAGCATTTTGTTATTGTCCATTGTTTCGTCCCTTATACAGTGCCCTTCATAAAAGATGGAAAGTAAAAATCCCTTTTATTTAGTTCGTGCACTCTAATATATTTGGTCAAAAATCCAAGCTATACAAAGCTATCAGAGATTTAATAAAATTGACCAGCTATACAACAATATAACAAAAAATGAAGTGGATAACCCCTCGGGTAAACATCTACAAAAATCTTTTTTTTTTCAATTTTTTTCGAATGGGGGGGTCATCCGTTTCAGAAGTTTAGGCAGGGAGGTCTGATATTTCGGACACACTTGGACAACGTGGGAGGGGGTCAAAAATAGCGAGTTTTTTGTAGACATCATGAATGGACAGCCCCAAACTGGGCCTAGTTGATGAGAATGATGGGCCTCATACCGAAAATACCCGAAATCTTTATTTTCCAAAGGTAAGGAAACAGGGTTTTTGAAGGTCAAAGAGATAATTTTGACCCCAATTTGCCCAATTTCGATCATTTTTCCTTTCCAACTTAGCTTTCTCTCTGCGTATAACTTTTGGGAAAACTAATTGGACGCATTTTTTTAACTTATTTAGCATCTATTAACAATAAAAAATACATTTCTTATTCCAGTGTCGTTCTGCAAAATTTTACCCACTCCATTACACAACTGATGGACCGTCAACACTTCGCACAAGTCTAAAAAGAACAACTTCACTTGAAAAAATTAATTCATAAGATGTAAGTATCTATAACGTTAGACAGAATACAATTTTTTCGGTAAAAACTTTTTCAATTTTAAACAAAACAATTTCGCTCGCTTTCATACAAAAATTTTGCAATGTATTTTATGAACGACCAGAATAGAAAAGTTTGTTGCAAAAGTTCTTTTTCAAACATTTTCTTAATACGCGTGTCTGAACTCATGCAATATTGTTAATGTTATCTTCATCTATAATTTCATTTATAATTTCGTTTTTGTAATATTACAATTACAGAAGAAAAGAGTTAACTTTTTCGTTGGATAAGGACACTTTTCCGACCATTACTTTAACCATTTTGTCGATGCGATAAAAAAGTTTGTTAAGATTACAAGTTTTTTAAATTAATGTTTTACTTACTAAAATTATAGACTTATTAATGAAGTAATATGGTAACGACAACTGGCCATTCAGTAATAGGTCAAACAATGTTTTGAAATTGTATGTAATAGTACTTACACATCTCGTTATATACTTCACAGTGAGACCAAATCATTTTTGTTTACTAGTTCCGCAATTTTTTTTTTATGAGCTTTTGCTCAGATGGATTCTTCTTAGAGATCCTTTCGTTAGCGAATTTTTTACTGTTCAGTGGTTCAGTGCACACAAGCTCTGCTAAACATCTATGATGAGGTGCAGAAACTGTTAGGGCTTAGAATGCCGATTCGCCCCACCAATGTGTTTTACCTGCAAATGGAGCACATACTTAACGTTTTATTGAAGTAAAATTTGTTCTCAATTATTCACCAACACAATCTTGCACATAGTAACAATGAACCTCGTCGTGTGTTTACACAATACGATAAATCTTCTAGCCAACTAGCCACAACTTATTCTATACGAGCCCCGTGAATGTAGTGTATCCCACACAGCCAAGATGCCATCGCTTTCTACGTTCTCAAAAATTGCCTTGCAATCCCGAAGCTTGTGTTTCTTCTGAGAACAACACCCACATGGAGTCACATGGACATGATCATGGAAATAGACAACAGAATAACATCTACATTAGAAACGATAACAAACTCGAAACTAGAAAGCAGCGATTGGATTTTGGCATCGCTACCAATCAATCAAGGAGGCATAGGAATTCGCAGAGTTCAAGATACTACATTGCCCGCTTATTTGTCGTCAGTTAACTCGGTTTTTTCGTTGGTTCATCGCTGAACATCGAAGACATCGCCGGTTATCAGGACAGCATAAATATGTGGAAAAAGTGGCACACTGAACAAATACAACATCCTCCCAAAAGCAATGGGACTCAATCACAGTCGACCGGTTGTTGAACTCCTTACACTTCGAACGAGATACGGATATGGTGAGATTTCTGGCGATTCGACGACCAGAATCCGGGCGTGGTTACACGCATTACCGTCACGAGCAATCGGCACCCTACTCGACAACGCTTTCTGGATAATAATGGGGCTACGACTGGGTATTGACATTTGCTCACCTTACATCTGCCTATGCATTGTCTCAACGGCGAATGCTACGAAATGATAGTTTTGGTTAATCAAGGACTGGTATTTTCCAGTTTTTCCTTGTCTTCTGCCGTTCCACCTGCTTGTCTAGTACTGAAACGGATGTTGCTTGGCGCTAATGTGTCAGTGCACGTGGCATTCCATATTAAGCTGCTAACTTTTGACCATGGTATTAATGTCATCCCATCGACTCGTTTGCCTTCCTCCCTCGCCAGTCCATGTGATTCCTAGGGATGGGAACTTCTCAAAATTATCGGTATCGATAATTAGAGGAAATTATCGATAATTGATTATCAAAATGATTATCGATAATTTGATAATTATCAAATTATCGATAGTCAAAAAGTTATCGATAATTGTCAAATTATCGATAATTATCAAATTATCGATAATACTCAAATTATCGATACTTATCACATTATCGATAATCATCAAATTATCGATAATTATCGATAATTGATTCAGAGCATCAAAATTTAGCATATTTATTCGATGGAGAACTTAATTTTAAGCAGATGGATTACAGCCTCTAAATTGTTTTTTTCAATTGATAGTTATTAATATTTTTAGTAACGATTTCTGATGTACTTATGTTGATTACTAACATAACTTAATAGTTATCAAAAATGTATACTTATCAATA
>CM055403.1:27152267-27164775 GCA_029228625.1 Pseudolycoriella hygida | reverse complement strand
GTTTCTTTCAAACAAACTTCTGCGTATTATCAGCGATAGCGTCACCTCAAGTGATATCATTAATTTTGGACTTACGGACTGCGTCACACTCTACCTTTAAAGAGGTTTTTGTTGTGATATCAGTCGTTTTGGAAGCTTTCAGTTGTTGAAAAAATTTATATTTTTTGAACAAAATTTTCTCAGAAAAGAAAATCTGCTACGAAAAAAAATTTCTTCGAAAAAAAATTGTCTTCGAAAAAAAATTGTCTCCGAAATGAATTTTTCTCAAAAAAAAATTTCTTCGAAAATAATTTTCTCCAAAAAAATTTTTCTTCAACACCTTCGGCTACCATCGGAACACTTCGTATCACCTTCGGCTACCTTCGAAATACTTTGTGTCACATTCGCCTGCCTTCGGAACACTTTGTGTCACCTTCCGCTACCTTGGGTACACTTCGTGTCGACTTCGGCTACCTTCGGAACACTTCGCGTCACCTTCGGCTGCCTTCGAAACACTTCGTATCACTATTTAATTGAACGCTATATACTGCGACGAATTATTTACTAATTTTCAGACAATTGTAGAAATATTTGCATTGGATTTGAAATAAAAATTTTGTTGTTCACGGGTTGTTGCCGGGCTGATGCTCTACCTTTGAGCTACCGTGTACATTTTCATTTCATTTCATTTCAATTTTGAACCGTTGGTGTGTGATGTTCATTTTTTGTATGTGTGTTTCTAACTCCATTAATTTGTGTTTGTGTTTGGATTTGGAAAATTGGAAAATTGTCACCTTCGGCTGCCTTCGAAACACTTTGTGTCACCTTCGTCTACCTTCGGAATACTTCGTGTCACCAATTCTTCTCAGTGATTCATCACATCCCACACACTTCTCACATCACTCCACACACTTTCCACATCATCCCACACACTTCCCACATCATACCACACACTTCCCACACCATCCCACACACTTCCCACATCATCCCACACACTTCCCACATCATCCAACATCATCTCACACACTTCCCGCATAATCAGACACACTTCCTACTTCATTCTACACATTTTCCGCTTTATTCCACAAACTTCCCACTTCATTCCACACACTTCCCACATCATCCCACACACTTCCCACACTTCCCACATCATCATACACACTTCCCACATCATCCTACGCACTTTCCACATCATTACACATCATTTTCGGTCACTTCAAAAAAAAAAAATTCTCATAGTCGCTCTACGGCAGCGTAGCACATTTCGGGCTACTTTGACCGACTCCTAGCAACGAACCCCCCAACCGACTTCCACAAGACCGGTTCCGTTGACTTCGTGAGATGGATACCTTTCATTTGATACCCCACTCACCGCGATGTGACCACTACCGGTCGAGATATAGCCGAAGAAGTGCTCCCGTCGGTGGATTTTCATGTTGTATGATCATTTTGAAGGCCAATAACTCAGTTCCAAGATTTTTTTAGGAGTAGCCACCGGCTGAATTTTCCATTTGGGACCGAAACTGAACTTCCCTAAAAATTTTAAGGAAATCGCCCGGGCGGTTCTGGAGAAAAAAAAGTAGATAGGTACATAGATACATAGATACATGGTGGACGTGGACACACAACACAGGAATAAAATTTTGATTATTTTCAAACATATTTTTACCATTTTTATATGGAAATTGGTCATCTTTGATTGGCGTTATCTCAGCTCGTTTTCAACCGATTTTGATGAGTCTGGGCTCGTTGCTGCGACCTAGTTTTTAAGAGAGGGAGGGGGTGAGGGGAAAAAACTCGAAAGTTCGCCTATACAACTAGTCTTGTCCCGAAGGTTTTTGTATGGAGTTTTTTGGGTTTGTGGACCGCTACCGCTGCGAGCATGATTATACAAATGTATTGTTAACTTAGAACCAAAGATCAACAGCAAGTTTTCTGGGATGTTTGATTCTAGTGAACCTGTGACTCGTGCAAGATTACTTGCGTCATCTACTAATGAATCTTCAAAGTGACTGCAGGTGGTCCCATCGAGTAATACAGGTTTACTATTAGATAACAATTCCGCGAGAATTTCTGTTGGTCTTCGTTTAGGCTCTCAACTATGTGAGGAACATGAGTGCATTTGTGGCTTTATGGTTAAAAAGGATGGCTTGCATGGTTTGACTTGCAAGAAAAAAGCAGGGATAATTTCTAGGCACGACGAAGTCAATAAAATTATTTCTCATGCATTTTCTTCTGCAGGATTAATAATAATAATAATAATCTGCCCTACAACCCATGAAGGGTTAAAGGCTAGATCATTATTTACTAGTTTCGCTGTTTGTGGTTCTACTTTTTGAGATCCTTTCATTACCGGAAAGTTTTACTGTGCCAGTGGTAAGCTGTGCGACAAACCTAGTGCCATCTATGAGATGTAACGTGGAGCGAAACTAGTAGGAGTAGAATACCGGTTCTCCCAACAATGCCTTTTCCGGTAAGCCGTACGATGGCACTACACTCAACTTCACTTGACTTGAACGATTCAATCAGATTTGTTTTGTTTACAAATCTAACAATCGGTACAAATCCGTCTGCGGTTGAGTTTCGAACCAACGCACTGGCAACTCAATCTCGTAGTAGCAAGCAGACGTGTTAACCACTACGCTATCGAGTTCTGCAGGATTCCCAAATATAATACAACCACCAAGTATTTCTTGAGATGATGGCAAACGACCTGATGGTATGACCCTAATTCCGTGGAGTCAGGGAAAGTCTCTTCTCTGGGATGTGACTATTCGAGACACGTTAGCTCGATCATACGTCACTGAATCTTCGCGTTCAATAGCCAACAACGAGGAGAGACATAAGCATAATCATTATATATCTTTAAAAGAAAATTATTTATTCACTCTTATTGCTTTTGAAACTTTAGGTTGCATGGGTCCAGAAACGAAGAAATTCATAGGCAAACTAGGGTCATTAATGAGAGCAGCTTCAGGGGAATCACGCTCGAAAGACTTCTTATTACAGAAGATTTCAATAGCTATTCAGAGAGGCAATGCGGCTTGCATCCTGGCAACATTAGGGAATGGTAGAGTAGATGAATTTTATTTATTGTAATTTGTTGTTGAAAAGATCGTTTTTATACAGGCTGTGCCAATGTGAGCAGTCTTTTTTTTTCGCTTTAATAAATGAACTAATAACCAATAAACGAATATAATTTAATCCGTAGAATTCGGGAAAAATATTTTCCGGGTGGCACGTCGCAAGGGGTGGAAGTCAAAACTTAGCTGTTCGGCAGTCTATGAAAAAAAATTTTCTTCACTTTTTGTTCGTATGTGGACTTGCGTCACGGGCGTATCGCTACAGCGCGCCCATGGTGTTTAAAGTGAACCACATCCACAGTGGAAAACTTTAACGGAAAGTTTGTAGGAAAAGCAAAAGGCAAATTCTGTAAAGCGAGACGCATATTGTTTGAATCGCATTGATTTCGTACTTTCTTACATAAAATGTTTCCGTATCCGAATCGTTAACTTAAAATATGTAAATACGCAGCTTTTGAATTTATGGTAACAAGTTTTTCTTTATAAATCGTTTGAGAAATCATTTCCTAATAAACTTCTGCTATCCAAAAACAATTCTCATTAACAGTCATTATAATTTTAAGTTCTCGTAAAATTTTAAATTAAAATAAATTTCGCAATTTTCATGAATTAAGCTTCTTTCACTAAATCTTGTTTCTATATAAGTTTGGCTCTAACGTTTTTGGTCCTGTTTGAAGTACGAAGTATACGAAGGACGTTTTCCAAACTCATGACAGTTCTATCCGTATAAAATGCAGCAATATGGCCGCCATAGGCCATTCCATATAAATACAAAAAAGAAAAGTCATATCGCCCGGGAGGTAGTTTTTCAGGAATTACAAGGTGTAATTGGGGATTAGGAGAAATATTACGTGGACGGTTGAGTGGGGATTGGTGGGAAGGATTAGTTGCACAGTGATTAGTAGACTGGTTCTAAGGGAGATTTGCTTGGAGAGTGGATTAGAGAAGAGGTGTGGCTGTGGGTTGGCAGTGAGATTTAGTGGGACTTCGTATTTTTTGGCTTTATCGTACGGGTCTGCGTAGCTTGATATTTACTTTAATATTTGAATCCGTTGAATTTCCCCGAATCGTTTCTGATTTATATGTGGAGTATTTTTGAATGAGAGCAAAATGTGGAAGCATTTTATTTGCAAAATTTAAAATAATTAAAACTAAACTCAAATATTCGTATGCTCATACGGAGGAATGGCGCGTGTTTGTTGATGTGGTAACTATGAGTAACTTTTGTATAAACGTTTCACAATGGAACATATTTTCGCTAACAACTTAAATTAAAAGCTGCTCATTACTACCACTTCTTTCTATTCGAATTTCAAGAAGAAAACTATGCAAAAACTTTAATCAATTTAATTCATCATAAATGGCGTATATTTTCATATAATTTTCCTTGTAAGTTTTCAGACATCACGATAGTGAAATAAAATGTATTTTATGCAAAATGGAACCGCACCAGACTTTTTGAATGAAAGTTATTACATGTATTTTATGTCTACGAGGGATATACCATACCTCCATAAGGGATGATATCTTCTTCCAAAGGGATAAACGTAAGAGTATAGACGGAAAATAGACGTTTCCATTTTAGAATTGAAATACTTTTGGGTTCTGTAACCCAATATTTAACCAACACCACAGAATACTCTCGTCTTTTCAAACAATTTGTTTGTGTAAAATATTTTAGACGGTGGAGGATAGTGTTCTTTCATTTCAGTAGAAACTACCAAACTGTTTGAAATCGAAAAGGAGTTCTTCGGTGAATGTTTCATAGTTTCTACTTTGTTAGTGAACTTTAAGTTTAGCGGTGGTCGTTGCAGTTTCTCGCTAGATTTGCCTTCATATGTCTCTCAATGCTAATAATTTTTTTCATTTAAGTCTTGTAATGAGAAACGTTTTTACATTAAAACATTTTTTGTGATTCAAATTGGAAAAGTACCGCACAGGCTGCTGGTTGTCTCACATTCGAAGCAATTTTTGGTGAAAGAACAGTTGTGAAGACCTTTTAAGAGTTAGCTAGAGAGATAAGTGATTGCGTTATAAGGGAATGAAGAGCTAGCAGGTCCTTTATCTCCAGCCAATTTGAAGAAAGGCGCTTTATGCCTGCACACATTTGCAGGCACAAAAATACGAATGCTTTCGTGTGACATTGTCACAACTCAGGGGAGACGTTCACCAAAATCATCACAATCTAGTCGGTATACTCAGAGACATTTCATTGTAAAGGAACTTCTTCGGCGTAATAGTCTTTTGTCTCACATATTCCAACAAACAAACAGAGTATCGTTTAACATATCGAAAGTGATATCGATAAAAACAGAGAACTCTTTTACATACACTTCCATTATTGATTTACCGATAAACTTTATCTTTGGGTAATACTCGTAGTATGTAAGTCAAATGAAAGAGTTCAATTTTCACTTGTAAAACTGTTATAGTGAAACGTTTCGTTTAGCTAGCACAATACGTCATTCAACCCTTTGAAGTACAGGGAGTAAGTCTGCAACACATTCTAAAAAATTTCGAATATGCATACAGGATAGACGAGGAAGCATTTTTTTTTTTGGTTAGATATGCTGAATGGCCAATTGTTAATTATTTAGATAAGGTTTGATTCGGCGCGGTGAACAAACGGTCTTTATGTTCCTATTACAGTTGAGTTGAACATATTGTTCCACCATGTTCAGATAAGCCTCACATGCGTGTTGCTTCTTTAGAATTTTTGCTCTCATGTCATTGTCAAGTTATTGTTTGCAAGACTATAAGTTCATGTATCGTGTGAACCTTGAACAAAATAGCCATATAGTTATTTATGCAACCGAGTGCAAAGTACTTTATTTGACACTAGATGTGTAATTTTGACTTAAACCCGCAGCAAGAGTGTCATACACACACGAGGTAGCCTAACAAAGTACTTTGCAAAAGAGGTGTCTAAAGTTCTGCTTTACGGCAATCACAGACACCTGGTCCTCCTTGACCAAGGTAGTGTTGGATTCCATGACCTACCAACTAAAACCTCCTTCCTCACTCTCCATGGTCTCTTCTCCCGGCAGTCTTCTTTGATCGTTTCGCTATGCACTTTGCAGCTTCCTTTTATTTTTGCAACTACATTATCCGCTACTTTCCACACCTCCTCATCGCGGCACATCTCCGATATTATGTTTTCGGCATTTACCTCGGAACTACTCACAGTCATCAGCTCACCTCGCTCTTGTGTAAAGCGGGGGCAGACAAATAACACGTGCTCCGCAGTCTCTTCCTCCCTCTCGCATGTCGTGCAGAAAGGTGATTCTG
This sequence comes from Pseudolycoriella hygida, assembly GCA_029228625.1. NCBI lineage: Eukaryota > Metazoa > Arthropoda > Insecta > Diptera > Sciaridae > Pseudolycoriella > Pseudolycoriella hygida. The sequence goes on along the minus strand of CM055403.1, from coordinate 27,158,425 downwards.
TGAATCCGAACCTGTGCAGGTACTTCCTTCCATGTCGTTATGTTTGGTATGAGACTATGGTCTACCTTCCCTTGTCCGTGTAGTCTCACTCTTGCTGCCAATGTTTCAGTAACTCGGCTCTTAATTGCGTCCTAACTGTTTTGGTAGTTTGACCCTCAACTTTCTTCTTTCTATGACATTCGTTGTCTTCCGTCAGCGTTTTGCATATGGGCATCGTCCCGGATATGACACATACCGCGTCTAGAGATTTCAATTCGGTAAAGATATCGTTCGGTATGCGCTTGCTCCTCTTATACTTGCCAGCCTTTGGGCTCCGATTCCTCTTCGTATCTAGCGCCTGTATCCACGCTGTGTGTTTTGGAAGAAGGGACGAGGACTTGCGTCACATTTCCCTTTTAAAAAGGGTTTTTGTTGTGATTATCTATTTAGTTTACATAGATAAGGTCTTAACTTCAAGACATATTAGCGTTTTCAGGCACATTCTCCGGCAGAGTAGTAAGCACTTTAGGTATTTCAACTTTTCGCGTATTCTAGCTGACTCCAGTCCTAGTCCAGATTACTAAGCATCGTTTTAGATACTAGGGACCATGGCCTAAACAACCACACCTATTAGTCTTTGGACCGGCGCTGGAGTTTTTTTTAAATCGCTTTTCAAAAGTTCCATTTTTTCGACTTTAAACTGTTCCAGGTCCTCAGACACCTTCACCTTCCAAGCAAATAGGCATCCACACTTTTTGTATCAATGAGGTCTACGTGATATATAAGTTTCAGATCAAAGCGATTCATCTTTGCGAAAATATTAAACAAAATTTTTTTTCGCCACCCCTTAGACCATATTTCTTACACCTGTACAGCTCATATATGGTCGCTAACAGAAAAATGTTATTCTACGGATTTCTGGGATTGGTCCAAGGAATCAATGCGCCAATAATCACAAAAATCGGTGAGCTGTTGTATTTCAGCTTCATACAAACTGTTCGAAGAATTCGCAGATTGACTCTTAAGTGTTGGTCGCACTTTTTCCAATAATTAGCATTTTTCACTTAAAAAAAAATATTTTCTATAACCCTTGTAAACATTTCCAGATTTACAAACACTTCCACTTTTCTATTATTATTTTGTATATTCACCTGAAGCTACTATTTGTGAAAATATTTTGCAAAAATTCCCTTCCAGATCTTGGTTCTGGTTTTTCGATTTATTGTCTCCACACTTTTTATTTATTAAAATTAATTTGGAATCGATATGAAAACAAAGCAGGCCCGTAGCCAGGGTCGACTGCCAGGGGGAGCTCGAGCTCCCCCACCGAATTGATAAAATTATATGAAATTTTGAGAAAATTCTCTTTATTTCGCGCATTTCACATTAATACAGTCGTATTTTTGGTATAGGGTTTTCGTTAAACAGGGTTGCCGATAGAAGGTGTTTTGTGTTTGACCGGCGGAATCTATTTCAATAACGAAATGGAAACATTGAAATGAGATTGGAAAAGAAAAGAATGATTGCGCCGCAGGCGAAAATTTCAAGTATTGAAAACGATCGTGACGTCAAGATTTATGTATATTTTTTCACAAAATTCGCAACATTTCAGTTTCGTCAGGGGGGGCTCTGAAGATGCTCAGGGGGAGCTAAGCCCCCCTTGCCACCCCCTCCCCGCTAGTTACGGGTCTGAAACAAAGTAGAACCATTTTTTTCTTCTTCTTCTTCTTTGTATAAAACGTTCGAAAATATTGACTGCTGAGTTGGAAATTAGCGCTATGTCAGCTTCCGCAAATGAGAGCGCGGGTAACATGCCTTTCAAAATTTGAATCAATTTCGAGTATACGACGGTTAATGTCTCAGATATCTTCGAAAATTTCGCTAAACTGTATAGATGGCAACAGTCATGGGGTTGTGTCTAAACTAAACGGTATGGTGTCCGAGCTTTTAAGTAATTCGTTCTTAAGTCTAAATAAAAACGTCATTGCTCGGACTCTAAGAAACGTGTCAAATGAGCTGCCCAGAAAACGATCAATGTTTCGACCTGCACTATCGAATCTCCGAACACCATGAAGTACTTAATAAACCATTGTCGTGAGTATGTTAAAGTAGAGATAGAGTGTAGTCAAAGAACTTTATTTTGGACCTAAATCATTGGTGATTAAAATTTCTAAAAAAAAACATCCAGTCGAAAAATTTAAAAAGTTATGAGCTTTTAGTTGCTGTGAATTTGGAACAAATGCTTGAATTTAGCTGAAAATTTTTCTGGAATCCTAGAAAGGATTGTACTTTTCAAAAATGAATTGCATTTTAACACACATGTACGCTTTAAATCTGATTCTAAGGACTTACCGTTCCACTCTCGTACGTTAGGAAAATAGCTATTTGCAATCGTTTGCAAACGTGAGGTTCGAGCAGGAATCGCAGCCGTAGGATCACAAATAATCATTATATTATTAGTGCTGTAACATATTTAATTAGAACACTCAAGTGACTAACGAAAATAACTAGTACTACACCGTGATGTCATTTGTCTCTGACTTCAAAATAATTTGAAATAAATACAATGAAAAGTATAAATGTGCTTTCATCAAATGACAGTGTTACTTAGCTAAAATTGGTCACATAATCGTAATCGCTAAAGTTTTAATATTTATTTCAAAACAAGCAATAGGTGGACAACATCAAGTGTCTCTAGACTATGTTTGAACATAAACGCAACGTTAAATTGCAATTTTAATAATTGTTTACATTCGAACAAAGCTCGTAATATTAATTCGTTGTGCAAATGCAGTAACTTTTACCCTGCAAACACAGAAGTAGCCACTAATTAGCAAAAAATTTAATTGAATTCATATGTAACCATGTATAAGCATGTATAAGCAAGCAAAAAACGAATTATATTCCACATAAAAGTATAACAATCCGTATAGCGAACAATTTTTTTCCCCAATGAAAATGGTGCAACAATGTGTAGCAATAAAATCTACTGTATATATGTGGTAACGTTCTGTGCTTGAATTCATATTTTTTTTCCACAAAAAAATGTACTTATGTAAAATTGAACTATGAAAAGGCATCAAGTAAATTAACCCTTTCGATACATACTTTTCTCTTCCTATTTTCGTTTTCATTTCAGTTTTATAGAAATTTTACCCATTCAGAACGACTATTAGACATTTGTTTATTTTGTTTCCATTTTCACAGATTAATTTATCGTTCAAAATTATCCGATAAAATAATCCCGAAAAAACAACCCTGTCAATCCAGGTCCCAACACTTATATTCAGGCAAATGTCTATCATACACTCTTGCTGAATTATAGCGCCCATACACGAAGAGAGATGAGGGGTTGTAGAGCAAACTCGCTGATTTCGCCCCGGATTTCGACTATCTTACTATCTGTGTAAATGCTTTTAATTGTTCTGATCAAGTTGTTTTCATGTACCACCCAAATCCAAGCCACATAACTTCTAGATCTAGCAGGCCTGTAGCCAGGAAAAAACCTCAGGGCAGGCGTGACGAAAGTATGCGAGTCTTGAAAACGCCTACTGAGTGTGAAAGCAATTTTAGTCAACACGCCGCGTGTTACACGCGTACACTTGACGAATCCACATTTTCATTTGCCGGTCAGAAGCCTACTACTGCTAGTGCCGGTGATGTAGTGGATAAAATTCAACTCTTGAATTAAAATTCGCATATATTTTTTTCTGATACACGGCTCTCAGCCTGCCCTAGCGCCCCCTCCCTCCCCTATGAAATTATCGTTCCCAAGCTTCAAATTCTGGGTGATTGTAGTGTTTGGTGTCCTCAACGAACCAGATACAGAAGAATGACATATTTTGCGTTCCTATTTGTGAATATATGAAACGATTTTCTTTTGTACTAATTTAAATACTTTATTTAGGGCCTGTTGCCCGTTTGAGAGTTGTATTTATTCTGATTTTATTCCATGCAATTTCACTCTATTTATACCTAAGTGTAAGCCAAATTGATTCTAATTCATTTTATAATGAATGATTTTATTTGTCAGCATTAGTACAATGTTCCCATAACAGCTGCCGCGTTCCCTCGTTGAATGGCAATACTCAGTCTTGTAAAAAGCTTCTCGCCCTCGGCTCGTTCGTTTTGATAGCAATCATCCTGCTCAGCGTATTAAAAAATGTAATTGCTTCGGTGCTCCACGGACCTATGGTTTCCACCGAGAAAGGGACAAATAAGTAATTGTTGTTAATAAGAGACGAGTGTATTTATTTGTCTTCATTTGTGCTTTCTCTTCAGCGACTCCACCAGCCATTTTAGCACTAAATCTCAGATTACTTGCTGCGAATGTGTCTGCGCAAGATGCGTCCCAAATCAACGTGCTTCCTCTTGACCATGGGATCAGAGTCATGCCATCCTCTTTACACAGGCCAACTGGTTCTAGCCTTGCGGGTACATCTGCCGACGCTAATGCCCTCTTGATGAAGGTGTTAAGCTCTGCGTGCCGCGGCACTTAAAGCCATGTCGTCCTTTCTTATCCACTAAAACACCACATCTGCATATATGTGGCGCGCAAATGTCCAATCCTAGCCGGAGTCCAACAATAACTCGGAAGGCAGCGTTCCTAAAGACTTTGATGGTAGGGCGTGTAACCAGGCTCCTGATTCTGGACGTTGAATGCCCAAGAGTCTCGCTCGTTCTTCACTTCCTTCAACTCGTAACTCACGCAGTGATTTCTCAGTCGTGATGTAACTCATCATTGGCCCTGAAGGGATGGCGATTCGGGAAGATCGGTTTCCGGGTGGAGGCGACATCTTTCATTTAAACCACCTTGATAAACTTGCGATTTCTTCCAGGTTTAAAGCGGGTAAATTAAACATAAAGCTAACCAAGGAATATACCGAGTTCACTGATGATAGAAATGCTGGTAGTGCTGTGTCACGTACTTTTCGAACTCCCAGTCCCCCACAACTCACTGGCAGGGATGACAACGACCATGATTTACTGTTAAGCTTACTGTTGGTCAATGACACGTAGGTGTCGTTCGTAGTAGGAATATTAACTTCGGAAAGCTGTCTTCACAGCAAATAGAAAATCTCGTTCATATTTTCGTAACCTCTGAAAGTGCCCATGACTGCCGCTGCATTCCCGCGTTGTATTGCCATGCTAAGCCTTTGCTTTAAAAATGATTTGGAACGGGGCTCACGGGTTTTACGTGAGATCATCTTACTTAATTCGTCGAAAAATTTGATTGCTTGATTGCCCCATGGTCCAAGTGGACAAAAAAGGCCATCACGGACTCAAATGTAAACAAGAAACGACCGGCTTAAAGCCTGGTGGGTCTTTTTTCTATTTTGAAATCGATCGACATTGCCATGAACTATTGTCATAAAATATAAAATTATAAATTGACTGATATAAAAACGAGTGCTGACCGAGTCATTTCGTCAGTTGACGAGCAGCTCTCAACCGATAAATATGTACGCGAAATAAAATTACAGTCAATATTCACTATAAATTACAAAATTATACTTTTATAATTCGTAATTATAAATACTTGTATAATTATAATTTTATAATTTGTAATTATAATTTTATAATTTGTAATTATAATTTTATAATTTGTAATTATAATTTTACAATTTGTAATTATAATTTTATAATTTGTAATTATAATTTTACAATTTGTAATTATAATTTTATAATTTGTAATTATAATTTTATAATTTGTAATTATAATTTTATAATTTGTAATTGTAATTACAATTTTTAATAATTAGAAATTTATAATTACAAATTATAAAATTATAATTACAAATTGTAAAATTATAATTACAAATTATAAAATTACAAATCGACTCATATAAATACGAGAGCTGACAGAGTAATTTCTTTAGTCGATTCGCAGCTCTCAACCGATAAACATGTACGCCAATTAATATTGCACTCAATATTCACTATAAATTACAAAATTGTAATTATATTTTTACATTACAAATCATAAAATTATAATTATGAATTATAAAATTATAATTACAAATCCTAAAATTATAATTTATAAAATTTTTTTGAAGTGTATAATTATAATTTTATAATTTATAAATTATACAATTATAAATTGGCGGATATAAAGATGAGAGCTGAGCGAGTAATTTCGTTAGTCGATTGTCAGTTGTTGGTGAGTTAACATCTCTGTA
>CM055403.1:27137874-27151767 GCA_029228625.1 Pseudolycoriella hygida | reverse complement strand
TAACTAACTAACTAACTAACTAAGTAACTAACTAACGTAGGATGTTTCCATTAACTTTGGTTTCTATGAAAGTGCACATTTTGTATGGAAAATGACGATTTTCTAAAGGTCATATCTCCGGATCCACTGGACCGATTTTAGTGAGTGAAAAGACATTTCGCCTTAGAATTTTCCGTAGAATCCAGGAAAAATATTTTCCGGGAGGTACGTCGCAAGGGGGGGAAGTCAAAACTTAGCTGTATATATGGTTCCGAAGTCTACGAAAAAAAATTTTCTGAATTTTTTGCTCGTGGGGACTTGCGTCACGGGCGCATTGCTACCGCGCGCCCATGATAGAACTTTGATTAAACTTAAACTTGATAGTGAAAAATTGTCGCGTTCGCGTTGTGTTTGGGAAACACTTTTATGATATCTTGTGAGTCACTCTGACATAATAAAAGTGGGCATGTTTGGAAGTCTTTAAATGGGTTAGGGTTTCGATAATTTAACCTTTTTGCTTGTTACATCCCTTTGTAAACGGTACCACATTTTAGAAAGGAAAACACAATTAGAGCGGAAAGTGTCAATAACAAATATAATAATTAACGCGGCTATTATATTGAAAAAGTCTTTTGTTGTCGACAACGTGCCTTTTATTTCTATTTTACGTTGGGATTAAAACCATAAAATCCTAATTATGACATCAACCACTTATGATGCAAACAATGCCTTTGTGTATATTTATTTAGTATAAAATCTGCTCTTCAGCATTTTCACTTCCATGCTCTTCCATCACTCTAAAACATTTCACCTTCAATGGGGATAATAGCGAACTCCTCGATATTGATAAACTGACATGTATAACGATTACATCACTTCCGACACGGTCACGTCGTCTATAAAATTGTGAACATTTTACAAGTAATGTACATCGACAATGACTGGTTTATTGTTACAAGACATAGCTCAATATTGAACAACAGTAATATTCACTTTTACACGGTGCCTGCTTTATAAAGGTAGAAAGATATTGTTGATCTATCTCCACCACTTCACACAACAGAATATTATATTTATACCTTTATACGGGTACATAAAATTTAATTAGCCAAGAGTAAGGTAACAAGATATTTCACCACAGGTAGAAAATAATTGTCTTTTCCATATAAAATTTACCATTGTGCTGCTTTGTGGAAGGGGTTATAATCGTGACAATGTGAGGCGAATGTCATTAGCACCCCCACCCTTTTGAGCTGTGAGTAATAACAGCGTGTATTTCTATCTACTTCGTCAGAACTCTGACTTCTAATCTGGTGTGACGACAGGCGTGTGTCTCATGTTGCTGGTAACAACCTTTAGCATATGCAATACATTTTGAATCTGTTGCTAGGTTAGTATACCGAGAACTAATTGCGTCTGTAGTTTTCTAACAAATCAAATCAATTACACAAGATTGATTAGCTCAGTGACATGATATGAAAAATAGAGTCTTTTGTTTTAGACACGCATCGGAGAGAGATTTTTGTTGCTTCTAAACTTACGCCCACCATTGTTACACACATCGCGAATAAAATTACAAACTGAACGAATCCTCTCGTTAAGCCAAAGAGAAAATGTGAATAAGGATTATAGGGTAATTTTAGAGAGAGAGAGAGAGATAAAGGGCAACGTAAAAATGTTGACAGAGAGCCCAGATAACAATTGACCCCACAAAATGTACATAAAGGGCCATCGGAAAATGTGCCGATCCCATTTAATGTGCTCCAGTTCCATTACATTTAATGTATATTAAGAAGCATCCTTACCGTTACATCTTTTCCTTGGAACGTGAAGTGCATTTGTGTACATTAAATGTGAATTACATGTACATTTAAAACACTTTGAATACACATCTATTGTACCTTTAATGTACTTTTTAGTGTGAATTACTAGCACCTTTCATGTACATATGATGTTATGTAAGAAAAGAGAGGAAAATTTAATTTAGTTTTCCGACTTTTCTATTTCGGTTTTTCTTATTCTTATGATCGCTACGTCCTCCATCTACATCTTTTTATGCCAAGCTCTCATTTTTTTATTAGAAAAATTTCTGCCATTTGGCTTGAACCCAAGACGCTCGGGATTATGAGTCGACTGCTTTACCAATTGTGCCACCGGGTACTTATGTGTTGGTGTATTAAATTTGTATAAAGTGTTAAATTATAGAAAGTACATCACAAGCACACATTTGATATATCAAATGTGATAGGAATAGTGTACATCTTATCACGCATACAAAATGTGCGAAAAATGTACTTGTGATCTAGTGCAATAATTTCGTGTTTTAATAGCACAAAAAATGTGCTTTTTATTTACATCGAAAAATGTACTACATCACAAGCACATTTTTGGTACATTAAATGTGATAGAAATAGTGCACACTTTATCACGCACATAAAATGTGCGAAAAATGTACTTGTGATCTAGTGCAATAATTTCGAGTTTTAATAGCACAAAAATTGTGCCTTTTATTTATATCAAAAAATGCACTACATCACAAGTACATTTTTGATACATTAAATGTGATAGGAATAGTGTTCACCTTATCACGCACATAAAATGTGCGAAAAATGTACTTGTGATCTAGTACAGTAATTTCGAGTTTTAATAGCACAAAAAATGTGCCTTTTACTTACATCGAAAAATGTACTACATCACAAGCACATTTTTGATACATTCAGTGTGATAGGAATACTGTACACCTTATCACGCATACAAAATGTGCGATAAATATACTTGTGATATAGTGCAATAATTTCGAGTTTTAATAGCACAAAAAATGTGCTTTTTATGTACATCGAAATATGTACCACTTTATGGGCACATTTTTTGTAAATTTTATGTACATATTCTCAACAGCATTGAATTTCGCACTTTTAATGTACATTCAGTGGGCAACCACATTAAAAAGTGTGATCTGTGTTATCTGGGCATGTTGCTATCTTACAACCTAGGCCTATTTTACAGAATTATAATTTTAAACAATTACCGAAATTAGTTCTTAGAAATTGTTAGCAATCTTCATTTAATTTCAAATCGAAATAAATTCTTTTGAATTGCGCATGAGGAACACCGCTGTAGGAAGTGCCAACGACATGCACCTGAAAATGTATACAACCCATTTAAACGATGGGAGGTTGTTATAACTTCATGAGTTTGTTATATTGAGTACACATAAGGATGTGGATGTGTTATATAGAATGGTTTAGCCAGACCCCAGACTTACACTTGACTACAATGAATTTGTCAGACCTATTTGTATGTTGAAAATGTAAGGGAGATTTTTGATTTGCGTTTCCCTCAACTGCATTCTAGGTGCATTTTGTAATATAAACTCTGGTAAGTGTTTGGTGCAGTGGTAGATGATTTGTTTCAGATGTTGACAGGGTCACTCATAGGTTTCAAAAGCATTGTGAAAAGTAAAATTGAGGGTTTCTTTGGATCCAGAAAGGAAGGACAACCCTCCCAAGATCCAAAATATGGAGTTGTGTTCCTTCTAGGTCACTGTATGTTACGAGCTCAGAAACTATAAAAGAATGAACTGGACATTATGTAGTGACATAAAATAGTTTACTGTTTTTAAGTTCAATTTGGGTGAATGGGCGAATGGCTTTTTTATGGGTAATAAAAAGACGACTCTCCAAAGAAGTAATTCAACTTGTGATTAAGTAGAACAAATGTATAAATAATTTACTGTAATTTAATTAAAAGATACTCTCCACTTGCAAAAAGTTATATCTCGAAAATTATACGAGAAACTCACTAATCTGAACGGCAACTTGAACACGAAAAAATTCTATTTGAAGTTTTTTTTTCTCGTCTTTCTCAAATCTGTGACGTCGTAACAGTTCGAAGCATCCCCTGGAGCGCCAATTACACACATTATTAACCCCAGTGATTCTCGTTTCAAAGATTCAAACATCCTTTGAAATGCTTTGAATGTATAACGAAATTGCATGGAAAAAGACGATATAAAAGGTTGGAAGAGAATGTAAACCATGTATAAGAGGGCTATTTGTATGTAACATATACAAAATATTCGGACATTCATTACAACACTAATAGTCGTTCCATAGAAAAGTAAATGATCCAAAATCCAGCAATCATATACTTCTTAGCGCTGTAAATATACGGAACAGGACCCCAAAACACACCCATTTTCTTCGGGTGATAATATGTATGTAAATGTCAAAGTAGAGCATTAATTAATATGTTAATATGACAATGAGGATTTCATGCAAATGTAACCTATTTCAAAAGGGTAGACTTCTTTTTTAATGAAATGAGGCGAGGCTAAGACAATCCCTTTTGGAACATTTTAAATTTGGTGAACTAAGGAGATTTCATTTTAATTTTTTTATGTTTGTCGCAGAATATCAGTATCTTGCACCCCTTCTTATCTGGTTATGATGCCATCGTCTGGGTATTTTTTTTTTAGATTTATCAGGTTGATACGACCCACTACTGGGTCATAAAACACAGATCTGCTGATCTATTGTTCCTTTCCCGTTCATCACGTAAATCCTTTGAACCTACCAGTACCAGCGGGGAACTTATCGAGGACAATTAGTCTTAGCTTTAGTACATCCAGAAGCCTGATCACATGACCACCCATCAGAGTCCTGAGTCTCAGTTGAGAAAACTTTGGACACTCACAAATTACGTGATATCCGGTTTCGTTCCCGAGACCACAGGTACATTCGGGATCGCTAACGATTCCCATCTTTGACAAATGACCGCTTAGCCTAGCCTACAGTGCCCAGTAATCGCTCCCCCTACTCTTCTTATGCGACTCCGGTCCATGTTCAGCAGTGCATTTGTCCACTTGCAGTAGGGCAATTGCCCCACAATATTCACGCCAGCGCTTTATTCCGTCTGAACGCACCCATTCCTTTACAGCCTTGTCACATTCTGACTGAGGTATAGGAATGAACGGTTCGGGTCCACATTGAGCAGAAGTAGCACCCAGCTTTGTAAGTTCATCCGCTCTCTCACTTCGATCTAGTCCAGAGTACCCCGGCACCCAAGAAACCGTCACCCGATTACCATCTGGTTCAGTGTGCTTTTGAACTCCCTCATTAATTTGGATGTGGTTACAGGCGACATTATCGCTCGGATCATTTCTTCGCTGTCGGAAAGGATTGTGACTCTTTCGCCTACCGTTTCCGGTCTCAATGCACTTCGCAATCCTTTCATCGCTGCGAACGTTTCTGCCTGAAGTATACTGGCGAAATTTCCTAAGTGGAAGCTCTCTCCTGTCATAGGTTCCAAGATTAATACCCCAGCCCCCACTCCATTAGAGTTTTTTGATCCATCTGTGAAACAAATGAGTTCATCTGTGGACAGACTGTCTGGTCAACGTCTCAGCCATTCTAGTCTATCCGGTATGACAGTCTCGTGGTGCTTCACAAACGTAATTTCCGGTTTTATCCGGTTCCTGGGCATGTTAAAAATAGGATTGGCTATTGCCCCCCTGATTTTTCCATGACCCGTGTTAAAGTTCCTCATCCAAAGATCATTAAGTAAGACTCTGTACGCAGTTGTGAATGCTCTCGCCTTGATGATCGTCTGGATGGGTGCAATATACAGCAGCGCTTCCATGGCTGTCGTTGCTGTTGTTGTCATAGCTCCGGTCATGCAGATGAATTTCGCTCAACCCCTTCCTCGCGGTCTCTACTTTGAGCCTAGGCCACCAAACGACACAGCCGTGGGTGATCATAGGTCTCACTACTGCTCAATAAATCCACAGTATGGCCTTGGATGGAAGGCCCCAATTTTTACCAAAGGCACTTCTACATATCTTTCTTTCTTTACTAGCTCTATCTCTCACATGCTCGGTCCAGTGTAGTTTGCTGTCGAGCGTGACTCCCAAGTACTTCACCTTGTTTCCAGGAGTGATGGTGTCTCCAAACATCCGGAATTTCCCAATTAGTTCATGACCCTTTCGTCTTCTGCTGAAGAGAACTATATCAGTTTTATCTGGGTTAACTTTAAGGCCTTTTAATCTGCACCATTCTTCTACTACTTTCATAGAATATCTGATGCAATCCCCAAGGGTACTTTCAAACTTCCCTCTGATTAAGATCGTTAGGTCGTCCGAATACTCTTGAGCGTAAATACCTTTGCCGTTAAGCTCTCTAATGAGAGAATCTACCACCACACACCACAGCAGTGGTGACAGTATTCCACCTTGCGGGCACCCTTTTGCTGCCCAGAATTTAGCTTTGTGGCCGCATGTCGTGCCACTTCTCTGCTGCTAGGCATGTTACTGATCCACCTAATCACAATCTGATTCACCTCCGCTCTTCCGGCGACTGGCGAATGACCCCGAAATTGGTGTTATCGAATGCACCTTGGATGTCCATAAAACAGCCAAGCGCGACCTCACCAATCCCAAATGGTCTTTCCACCCTGGTCACTAGATTATGCAGCGCGGAATCCGTAGATTTACCTACCTGATACGCATGTTGGTTCACATGCAGCGGGTATTTCGGCAGGATTTCGTCTCTGATATAAAAGTCCACAAGTCTTTCCAGCGTTTTCTGTACGAAAGATGTGAGACTAATCGGACGATAATCTTTAGCCTCTATATGCGATGGTCTGCCGGGTTTCGGTATAAAAGTAACTTTCACCGTGCCCTGGTACCCATCTCAATATGACTTTGCTGTCTCTTAACAGATTTTCCAGAGTCTCGAAGCACTGATGAACCAACTTTGACGAAATCATAACTGATGACAATGCCTCGACAAGCGATTCACTGGCTGAACAAATCATGATTTTTTTATTTCTGACGCCATCTCGCTGCATCATATCCGAACTTTCACAAATAGCGACTATTTCTGAATGAAAAACGGTGGTGTATGAACCGAACCAGAACATCGTATTCCAAGTCAACTGCACTACTGCACACCTGCACCTGTTCCCTCATCTGTCTTCGTTCCATCCGTTCCAACGGGGGGCGTTTCTAGTTCCCATTCACATCTTTTTGGCAGGTACGTTGCAAAACTTCTTTCTAAGCCAAAACGCGTTTGTTCAGAGTCTTCTGGCATTTCCACTTCGCTAAACTCTTCTCTGTGCGAGAATACTTGCATTAGCAAAGTTTCAATTTTGCACAATCCAATTTTCTCCTTTCTTCAACCTGTACGCTATCATCTCAGCTTCCTGTTTTAATAACAGGTGTAATGGTCGCAATGACCATCCAGGAAGGTCTACTCCCCGAACATTGTTTTTTATCTCTTGCACCCAACAGCAAAAGTAGAAGTAGTCTCCGTGATTAAGAAACTATAAAACACAAATGTGAATAGGATGGGATGGCAAGTTGTGAACGCGCTTGTCTTCCACGTAGAAAACCCGGGTTCGATCCCCGGGACGTATGGAATTTTTCTGTAATGTATTGGTATAAAGGAACATCCCTAAGCTTACAAACGCTTTAAAATTGGGTAGTTGCAGCAGTGCAACGAAAAGTACACAGAATAATGCCCATATGACGTCACTCATATGCAACATACACATTCTGAGTACAACTTGTCAACACTTTGACTCCACTTGTTGGATAAAGAAGGAAATAAATTGATGAGAAGACAGTTGACATGCAAGAATCCCCACCTGTCCATCATAGCTGGCGCTTGTACAGGAAAATACAGGAAAAACAGCACCAACATTCAAATATGAAAGGACAACAAACGAGTGTGAACGATGATAGCCAGATAATAATAGTAATCACAATGGCACTGGTTAGTCGGGATCAGCACTGTAAAGTGTCTGGTTACTTATACCATTATTGTTTTAAACTTCAAACAGTTATCTACATAATCAGTTTTTGAGGAAAAAAAATCGACTGGGTGATCTTCAAAAGTACTTGTTCGACAGTCTCTGCCTCGTATTCGACGAATTCAGGTGTTTTGAGGCGGATAACTTGTCAACCAACATTAGAGAGAGGAATATTTTTGAAAATATCATATAAAAAGTCAATTTTCCTACAAGATGTTTTTGAGATTAGCACATGAGGTAATTCCTTGAAATTCCCAAAAATGAAGTTTCACAACTTAAACTACAAAATATTAGGTCTCGAATAAATGGCCCCTTGGGCTTCGCTTATAATGTACACGTACGTGTAGTGTAGTGAGGTGTAATGCAGTGAGGTTCAGTGAGGTGTAGTGCAGTGAGGTGTAGTGTGGTGCACTGAGGTGTAGTGTAGTGAGGTGTAACGAGGTACAGTGAGGTGTAGTGTAGTGAGGTGCAGTAAAGTGCAGTGAGATGCAATGACATTTTGGATTTTATATTATAGATTAAGATACCCTATGTGTAACAAAGAAATGTAATTGTAGTTGTAAGAACATATCGTTGTAAACCATACGCATAAATAAAACAACTGTGAAAATCATATTAATGCATAGACAGCAGTGCCATTCATTAAAAAATACTCCGCTTATCAACTGGGGGTGAGGAAACTTATCATTTGTAGTGTCAAACACATTCCAATTGTAGAAACTTGAGCATAGATGACAACTGGTTATACTCGAATATTCAAAGAAAAATTGCTATCTTTACCAAAACGATTTCAATTATATTTTAAATTTAAAGAAAAATTCAATTAGAATCTACTTAATAAATTTGCATTATGAAAAGAAATCTAACCACAAAGCATTGCTAAATTAATAAGATTTAAAAAACAATTTTAAAAATTACCTATGAGAGAAAATGTTAACAACAATAAAGAAGAGGAAAATTAAATGAATGAGCATCTACCAAGAAGACAAGAATAAATTTTGAATATAAGAAATTACCTGGAGGAGTTGCACAATTTTCTAATGCGTTCTCCAATCTATTTACGCTAAATGATATTTTTCTTAAACGTTTTGTACTCGACTGAAGAAGACTATCAAATCGGATAAGGTGTACTCACATACATCCGTTATATCAACTTATGTAAGTGAACCAAAAGGATACAGCAACACTCATCATAACGCTCTTGAAGAAACCGCATTGATATACCTATTCATATCATTACGAAATATTGTGTATACCATGAAGCGTTTTGTGTGTTAGAATTTTAAATTAGTTTTTGTATAAGCAGTGAAAACCGTAATTTAAAGTCTACCGCTTCATGTTCTTCCATTTTCCTTTGTAATAAGATTAAATTGAATTTATACTCGTGGAAATTGTTGCAAAATGATGATAGCACAAGTACAACACAACAAACGAGAAGCGCGGTGTGTCGACTCTCATTCATAAACGTTACTCAGTTGAAAATTTCTTTAATAAATACACCATACCTGTAATAGGGCACATAATATAAACGGCTGTATGCATGTTCAGTATAAATATCAACTAAACGGTGTTACGGTGAAAAGAAATAATTTGTAAAAATTTCATAAAAATTGGAATATAAAATTAAATTATGTTGGAACAGTTTATGGTTTTCACGTATAACGAGCTACGTTTGGTATAATTCTATGTTTATAGCTTTTTTCTATATTAATAGCAAAAACGAATCGATCTGCTTTCGAAGAGAACATTTCAGTAGATTTTTCAAAGCTGTCGCACTATCTTCAATTATCGACAGCGATGGCTCAACTTTTTCCGAATTCTGTGCTATTTTCTCACATAGAAATTGCTCAACGTACAAGTTTGGTTCATTCTACATTTGATTTTTTTCATGAATTTGTACGAAAATTTCGTAAGAGCATTTCAGTACGTATGCGTACAAAAAATGTTGATTGATTTAAGCTAAGGATCGAAACATGACAGGTCGACCTGGGTCAGGCTGAGGTCATGTCTCAACCCAAGATTGACTTGAACCTGATTTTCCCAAGAAGCCTGAAAAATGTCATCAGGCCAAATAGCTGATATCTCAGCTACATATTTAGGCTGCCCTGATCAGTCCGGTGTTGCCTTGACTTTGTTGTTGAAGTATAAGTTGAATTAAACTGACTTGAAGATGACCTGAAACCATAATTCCTTAGTCAGGTTGTCTTGTTTCATTCAGGTCAGGTTCAGACGGGTTCATTCTGACGGCTGCCACCGTGCGATGAAATAGGTTTTAGTGGTTCGAATGACTACCTGTTTGAGCAGCATATCACTAATACGCTGCTCCCACATGATATCGACACGAGTGCGAATGACGACCTCCTGTATAGTCTGCTCGGCTCTGGACTAAGTCAAACGAACAGCCACCCCAACTACCAGGGGAATGTATTGGACCTAGTCTTTAGTAGCCACCCTAACGATATCTTCGTGAGAAAATCATGTTCACCCATGTCTAAAATTGATGACTACCATGAACCTTTAGAAATTGAATTCACACTAGATACCGACGACGTTGTTGAGTTCAACAGCGATGAACTTAAATTTAATTTCAAGAGGGCGGATTATGACGGAATCAATGACTATTTAAAGTCGGTGAAATGGGAATGCAAACTAGCAGGAACTCCCCATGTAGATACATGCATCGATCGTTTTTATGAAATTTTGAGAATAGGTTTCGAGCGATTCATTCCCCTGAAGAAAAAATTTTACAGCGGTCACCCACCGTGGTATAGTAAAGCTCTGACGACGCTCATGAATAGGAAATCAAAGACTCATAAAAAATACAGGAGCTGCTTAAACTCGGGTAGACATCCTGGATGTAATAAATGTTACATGAACTACTGCGCATTGAGAAATCAGTTTAGTGCCGCTCAATCACGCGCATACGACTCGTACGTGAAGAAAACTGAGGAGAACTTGATATCACACCCATCAAAATTCTGGTCATATGTGAATGATATGATGTACCGAGGTGAGAATTGTACCACGACGATGCAGGGTAAGTGCGACCTGTTTTCAAGATTTTTTAAAGACGTGTTTGTCAACAATTGCTGTACGGAAAACAAAAAATATGGGTTAGCTAAATGCGTGGATATTGGGTCGCTATCTCTGAGCGAAGAGCAGATTTTCAATGCTCTGGACCATATAGACACGTCGAAAGGTGACGGGCCAGATAACATTTCACCACTCTTGCTGAAAAATTGTTCTCAATCACTAGTTACACCACTGTGTCATATTTACAACTTATCTTTGTCCACCACTTTTCCCAGTCGGTGGAAGGAATCGTACGTGGTTCCAATTTTTAAGAAAGGCGCTCGTTCAGATGTAGAATGCTATAGGGGTGTTGCAATTTTACCCACATTCGGCAAACTATTCGAGTCCATAGTCTGTGGGCTGCTTACGGAAAAATTCAAAAAAAGTGATTTCAGTAACACAACATGGCTTTATGAAAGGTCGATCAACATCAACGAATCTAGTCGACTTTGTGAACGACGCTATCCGAATAGTCGAAAAGTGTAATCAATTAGACGTTATTTATACCGACGTATGCAAGGCATTTGATAGAGTGCAACATACCTCACTTCTGTGTAAACTAGAAGAACTTGGCATGCACTCAGAGCTATTAAATTGGACGCGATCATATCTGCACGGACGCACACAATATGTTAAAATGATGGGATGGAAATCCAGTCCGTTTCTAGTAACTTCCGGTGTTCCACAAGGCCCGTTATTGTTCCTTATTTTCATAAATGACGCCATCAGAGTATTGAAATTTTCGAAATGCTCACTATTCGCGGACGACCTTAAGATCTGTTGTGAAGTAAGGACATCGCGCGATTGCATTGCTTTGCAGAAGGACTTGATCTCTTTGAATCGGTGGTGTAAATGAAATGCGCTAGAACTCAATGTTGACAAGTGTGTCGCAATGTCGTTTTACAGAAAACGGAATCCGACACGTTTCGCATACGGCGTGGCTGGAACAATACTCAAAAGAGCTACCGAAATACGCGACCTGGGAGTAACTCTAACGGAGGGTCTATCGTTCAACAAGCACATTGATAATATTGTGGCTAAAGCATACTCGATGCTCGGCTTCATGAAACGTATTTGTAAGGACTTTCGCAATGTGACCGCGCTTAAGAGCATCTATTTTGCACTTATTAGATCACACCTCGAGTACGCTTCGGTTGTATGGTCACCTTACTACCAAGACCAAAGTGATAAGATAAAGTCATTCCAAAAAAATTTGTGATATATGCGTTGAGAAGAACTATCCGCCGGGACGAGATTTTTCGCCTACCATCGTACTTCAGTAGATGCAACGATATACAAATTGAGTCATTATCACGTAGACGAATCAATTTGGCTGCGATGTTCGCTTTTGATGTTCTCAGGGGTCGCGTGGACTCACCAAATTTTCGTTCGAAATTAACGATAAATCGTCCAATTAGGGTTTTGCGCAACGTTAATTATTTGGTACTTGAAAGCCATCAAGTGAACTACGGTATGTTCGAACCGGTTAACCACATCTCCAGGATGTTCAACATGTTTGACCATTTTTTTGGTGAGTCAATTACCCAGAGCGCTTTTCGCTCGGCTATCAAATCAATGGAATTGAATAGAACTACTCTTAGAAGGAACGGATTTCTCCTATCTGTCATCTAACCATCTGTTTATTATCTTGTGTCCAACTAATGCTTATCAAATATTTTCATCTGTTTCCTTGTCATATGATCATCTACCACGACTAATGACACTGTGATCATGACGACGTTACTGCTGGTCTGCGGAAATGATTCAGTGATGACGAGGCAAAGTTGTTTGACGCTGCGACGGGTGGACTGGGCGGAAAACATACTTCCGGGCTGCCGAATATTTTAATTTGTACTTATTCACATTGATAAAGGCCAGTAAGCTCTCAGAGTTGTTGGCCGGAAATAAATAAATATATAAAAAAGGACTTGATCCTGACCTGAAAATTCCAGGTCAAGTCAGCATGCCCTCATGCATCTCCACACTGTATTACCACGATAACTGTTTCAAGGAGACTTTAGAGAGAATATCCACAGCGGTAGCGGAGGGCGTTACGGAGTCCCCACACCCCAAAAAAGAAGTCCGCAAACTCAAAAAACGCCATACAAAAACCTTTGGGACAAAGAGCCATATATACGCGAACTTTTGAGTTTTTTCCCCTCGCCCCCTCCCTCTCCAAATTTAAAAAAAACTACGTCGTAGCAGCCTTCCAACGAGCCCAGACTCATCAAAATCGGATGGAAATTGGCTGAGATTTCCGTCGATTTTTCTATTGTTCTCATTATTATGAAAACGTTTTTCTAAGCTGAGTTTTACTGAACGTCAGTCTCGGCCCCAAATGAAAAATTTTATAGGCCGCTTTTCCGGGAAAATTCTGGAAAAGCCGTAGCATGTGGAAAAGTGAACAATTTAAACGGTTTTTCAGGTAATGCTGAGAGTTTTCGAATTTTAGCTAGTGACAATAGCTAGTTGGTTTCTTCGGGAAAGTTATAGGGTTTAGTCAGGAGAATTTTTTGAGATCTTAAGAAAATGGCTGGCAGCAGTCAAACCGGCGCCATATTGAATTTTTCCAAGCAATAAATTAGGTTTTTTTGGTTTTCGAATTTTAGTTTCGGAATGACAATACTTAGAGAGTTGGTGTCTTCTACAAAGTTATGGAGTTTGATCAGGAGAATTTTTTGGGATTTTCAGATATCTGCCAAAGTGACACCATCTTGGATTTTAGCTAGGAATAAATTATGCTTCTTTGGGTTTTCGAATTTTAGCTCCGGAATGAGAATGCTTAGAGAGTTGGTTTCTTCGAAACGGTTATGGAGTTTGATCAGGAGAATTTTTTGGGATCTTAGGAAAATGTCTGCAAGCTGTCAAAGCGGCGCCATCTTGCATTTTGTGAATACTCAATAATCCTATCTTCAGAGAAAATTCGAAGAAATTTGTTTTCCAGGAAAATTTTTTTCTTAGAAAACTATTTTCGGAGAAAAATTTTTTTTCAAAGAAAAATTTTTTTGGAGAAAAACTTTATTGGAGAAATTT
>CM055403.1:27091022-27137374 GCA_029228625.1 Pseudolycoriella hygida | reverse complement strand
TTTTTTACTGAGAAATTTTTTTTTCCAAATAAATTTTTTTCGAAGTAAATGTTTTTCGAGGAAATATTTTTTAAAAAACAGCAAATTTTTTTCGTGAAATTTAGTTTTAACAACTGCGAACTTCCAAAACGGCTGATATCACATACAAAAACCTCTTAAAAGGTAAAGTGTGACGCAGTCCGCAAGTCCGCTTCCAAAATTAACTCAGAAGTTTAAATTTACCCTAAACAATCTGCGCAATAAGACATTTTTGCAGCTCAAAAAATGAAAGTAAAGAAAAATAATTCTTTTTTTTAGGTTTGGTAATCGGATTAGCTCAAAACACTTGGATTATTTTGCCAAATATTTCGTCGTTGGGTCCGGCATTTGTGACGCAATTTTTTTAACACAACGTAATTTTGTTCCAAACCGGAAGGCAAAAGAAGTGCAGGCAGACCAAAATCCAGATGGTGCGATGCAGTTTTGGCCAACCTGAGAACTGCGGGAGTAACCAGCTGGAAGACGTTAGCTGAGGATAGGTCCGGTTGGAGAAGCATGTTGGAGAAGGCCAAGACCCTTAATGGGTTGTAGGGCCGGTTAAGTAAGTAAGTAAATTTTGTTTTAAACAAAGCGCTGTAATTTTTCAGAAAATAAAACTTTGAACACAAGATTTCATCCAAACAAATTTTAGCGTCACCTCAAGCGATATCATTAATTTTGGAAGCGTACTTACAGAGTGCGTCACACTTCACCTTGTAATAGGTTTTCGTATGCTTTCGATTAAAGAAAGTTAGCATTGATGGATACGTTTATGGATGGAGGAACGATATCAGGTGATGTAAATCACGGACAATTTTAAATCACTTTTACATCTTGTAAATCAACTGACATTTCTTCATCACTTCAGTTAGCAACTTTACACTGTTGTTGCCCAGATTTTTTTAAATTTAGTTATTTTCTACTTAATTTGTTTCATCGTTATATGGGAAATGTAACGTAGGGAACACTCGGATCTCATTTTAAGTACACATTTTTATCACGTTAACATTTTTTCCCACTAAATCGCATATGGCCAACAACTTTCTAGAAGATTGTAAGGCTGTATCTCATTCAGAAAACAGTTGCATTTTATCCAACTACACCCATCTACTCTTAGACGAATGCAGTTTTTGCTCTAATTCAATGTTTGAGTCCATTCTTAATATGAGCGTGTTTTAACTCTAAACTAACGCATCAGTCATCATCGACTTCAGACATTATAGAATATTGTATACCTTCTCCATTCTCTGAATGTACTCCTAAGTTTTCCCTGGAGTCATCGTTCCGCATATGGTTTGACTGATCCCTGCGGTTGATCTTTGCTATGGTCCTCAGAACCCCAACGTCAAACCCATATAAGATTGATTGGATAGTTAAGTGAAACGAGATAATGACAATCATTCAGTATGCCTTTTATTTATAAATATACCGACCGGCTACACGAGCTATGCTCTTTTTCTCAAGGCATCAACTTCAATCATATAAATAGGAAAATCCATTTTTCAATCCCTGCCTCTACAACGAAGAGGTCCATTGCACACACCTAAATTACATTCGCTTAAAAACCAAAATTAGTTATGGAATTGAATTCTCATTGTCGATATGAAAATTCATCCATAAAAATCCAAAGCAGTTTCATTGAAATGGACAAAAGCAGTTCATTATCGAAACAGCAAAATAATTATCGGAGCTGATTGGTTTTTATTGTCGTAAATATTTACTAAATGCGAACTTTGCTCTTCAATTTAATTTTAATTCACCATATGAAAAGCAATTATTTTAATAAAAATAATTCCAAGAATATAGTCAGCACCAGTGCGTTGGAAGCACGGCTCAATCGATCGGATTATTGTTGCCGAAAAACGCTCAAAAATGCCTTGCTATTAAAAATTAAATTAAAAACATAACTTTTCCATTGATATTTCAACTCTTCTGTTGAATTATTTTGCGATGATTTCCGCCAAAAAAAGTAGAAAAGTACGTTGCCTCTGTTTACGCCGAACGCAGCCAGTGCAAATTATTCTACGGCGCACAGATCTAATTTTGTCTATTTTAATGGATTTCAATTTTACAAAATGAATAGTCGAAAGATAGCCTTTGGTTTTGTATTATATTTTCGTGATTTTAATTGAGGTTATTTCTCCGATGTACAGGTATTTGAATAATGCTATGAAAAAGCAAATATTTGCGCGCGGTTAATTAATAAAAAAACATTAAATTTCAAGTATTTTCATAAAAAAAACCCTCAAACTTCCATGAGTTAATAAATCCTATTCGTTATATTTTAATAAACGAAATGCGAATAACGAACTTGTGCGTGCATTTATTAGAGTCAGTGCCGTATTTTTTGTAGGATAGGAAGTGGGCTAACACTTTTTTGGATCCATTATTTAAAAAAAGTTTGCTGTACGGGTATATACGATTGCAAGTATTTTCGATGCCCTCAGAATATGAAAGGCGGCACTGAATTGTGTATTTCGGGTTGTTGGTAACTAAATTCGACTTTAATATATCTCACTGTAACATAATAGGTATGGAAAACCATGTGCCGGAATGTTAGTTTTTCGTTTAAACAGTCCCGTTCGATCTTCTAGTTTTCTAAATTTCTAAAAATTACCTGAATTTTCGATTTTTTTTGGTGTGTCAAGGGTACCGGAAAATAGCTTTCTCATCCAGAATCGCTGACCGCGTTGAGCCGTACGGTGTAGGCACTGAGAAAGCGTATCTCGGGTAGCAGTGACTATAATCACTAATCGTTTGATCAGCAATTTTCTTCAATATTTTTCTTCTATTATCATTTTTTTTTTACTATCAAGTCCCTTGAACCATAAAGGAAGGGTAAATCGAATAACGACAGAATACTTCGAAATTTCATCAGCCTCATTTCGAATTATTAGAGCTCATGTCTAGTCCGCTGGCGCAGATCCGTTGCAAAATATCATGAACGATAATCTAGCAAAATACATCTTTACGATCATTTGATATCCCCATTGTACATGTTAATTTCCACATATCACCATTTTATAACGTTTATGAAACAAGTTGGCGTACTCGTGTCGAGCCAGCGAGTAGTCTTGTTATAAAAACATGTAAGGAGCTTCAAGATCTAGATGCTAAAAGCCTATTGAACAACCGCCTGTAGAAGTATTTTACACTACAAGAACTGTAAAGCGTATTTTATGTTCGTGAACATAAAATATCCGTACAGTTCTTGCAGCGTAAATAGTTTTATATGTTGAGTGTTTAAACGTACTTTATTTGATCGAAAACAGAACACACATTCTGTTTGCATATAAACGCGTCGTCTATATCATTACAGTTTTACTGTAAAGCCTTACAGTATAGCTTTTATAGTTCCAGTATAAATCTCATAGTGGTGTATGTAGTGATCTTTATAAACAAATTGAAAGCCTTCTTTATGTAAAGCTTTTTGTGCTCAAATTACACCGTCAATCTTTTAGAACATTTTCGTGATTTCTCTCGAATTTCTGGGAAAAAACATTATTTGCTGGAAATTCGACGAAATTCCGTTAATTTCGATAAAACCATGAAAATTTTGTAAAAAATTTGATCTAAGTTGAAATTACGAAAAGAATAATTCTGAAATTAAATTAGAAAGAAAATAGGACCGACCTATCGCCATAAGGAAATGAATCGGAAACATACCTCCATAGACAAAACTGCTTCCCTTTTGCTCCGTAACTTAGCAAAAAAAAAATTATTTTGGTTAGGGCCGACCGATCTGAGCCCCACTTGAGCCCTAAACAAATTTGTTTACGAATATAATTCGGTACTCCGTGACCTCTCAAATAGAAAAAGAATAAACAAAATCGGTTAGGACTTACAGCATTTATGAAAGCAAAAACGTTTGGGCCCTAGTAGAAACTCAGTTTTTGGGACCTGGCTGAGTCCACGGACCCCTAATCAAAAAATTTCATTCCATAAAATGTGAAACATTCCTAGACCTTTTGATTAAAAAAAATTTAAATCGAAAAAGATTTACTCTAGTTATGCTCCAAAAACGCGTAGGGCCCTAGAAGAGACTCGTTTTTAGCGCTCTAGATAAGTCCAAAGACTCAAATCTAAAAACTTTTCTTCCATAAAAATGAAAATCGGAAAATATTGTCGTTTTTATTGCCCAAGCTAAGTCCAAAGACTCAAATCCAAAAAAGTTTCTTCCATAAATTTTCGGCCATGCGCAGATCTTTCGTTAAAAAAATGTTTTTGAAAATCGGATAAGATTTACTTGAGTTATGCACCCTAGCTCGGCTCCCATAAAAGATTTTTCGATTACCTTTCAGAGAAAAAAAATTTGAAAATAAGTTCCCTGAAAGTTAATTGAAAAATCTTTTATGGGGTTGAATCTGGGCACTGTCGGCCCAAGGGCCAAAGACGTAGGGTGGTTTTTGGTATTTTGTTCATAACTCGAGTAAATCTTTTCTGATTTTCATAATTTTTGTTTGTTTGAAAGATGTGAGCATGACCGACAATTTATGGAACTTTTTTGGATTTGAGTCCTTGGACTTAGCTAGGGCACTAGAAACGAATCTTTGCTAGGGCCCTACGTTTTTTGTACATAATTTGAGTAAATTTTTTTCGATTTTCGTATTTTTTTTTTTTTTTTGAAAGGTCTGACTATGCCTGACAATTTATGGAAGAACTCAGCCAGGGCCCTAAAACTAAATCTATACTAGGGCCCAACGTGTTTTTTCTACATAAATCGGACAAATCTTATCTGATTTTCAAATTCTTTTTTTTCCTGAAAGATA
Source organism: Pseudolycoriella hygida (assembly GCA_029228625.1). NCBI lineage: Eukaryota > Metazoa > Arthropoda > Insecta > Diptera > Sciaridae > Pseudolycoriella > Pseudolycoriella hygida. Next base: position 27,132,587 of record CM055403.1, on the reverse strand, counting down.
ATCTAAAAATTGAGCAGGTCTGATAAAAACGATGTTTTTCCAGCGAAGCCTACTACCTCAATAGCTAAATATGTCCGATTTTTCAAATCAGAAGAATTTGGTTAATTGGGATAAAATCATTGTTTTTTCATCTACTAGTTGAGCTACTTTTTAAGATTGCTTAGTTTTTTCAACAAACTCCTCGTTAGATGATAGGTCTGCACTTTCAGTCAGGAAACTTGGTATCGAAAATGCCAAAATTTATGAAGTAGCGAGTATATTACGCTGTATAAGTCTATAATTCGACACCTGGCTGCAACCGAAACTAACTTCATTGCAACAAAATCAGCTGATTTTTTTGCAACTGTAGCTAACTTCACGTTGAATATTAGTTGCAAAGGTTAAAACAAAAGACTGTCACGCACCTGGTCTTCACCAAAGTGTACACATTAGTGATATCTATATGTCATATAAGTTTCAACTCGGCACTAGGCTGCGTCCTCGAGTTAAGACTATTTGAACGCAGCAGCCTGGTGCCGAATCGAAACTTATGTGACGTATACAACTGACTATTGCCTCCAATTTGTCACAAACAGATTTTCAGCACCAGGCTGCATTCTTTATTCCCAGCTTTAGCCTGGTGCAGACTTCGACTCCCTTGGTCTGGCAAGGTTTTACATTTCGTCGGTATTTGTCTATTTGGTCGTCAATTTTGTGATACGTACGAGTCGTTAATGTTGTGACACTTCGCGCTTGTTATGCAACAGCGTGATAGTCGACAGTCTTTTGTTTTGTTCTTTGCAAGCAGGGACGTGACAGTCTTTTGTTTTGATATTTGCAAGTAATATTCAACGTGAAGGTAGCTGCAGTTGCAATTTCATTACGAAAAAATCAGCCGATTTTTGAACTTTTCAATGAATTCAGCTGATTTTGATAATTTTATGAATGAAATCAGCTGATTTTGTTTGCACTGAAGTTTGCTTCGATCGCAACTGCAGCTAACTTCACGTTGAGTATTACTTGTAAAGATCAAGACAAAAGGATGACATGCCCCTGTTGTTATGTTTGAATATAAAATATTACCTTTACCTACTTCGTAAACTGAAAGTGCCCACTGAAGTGATGACACAAAGAACTGTGGTTTCTGTTCATGACACCTCTCACTCATTGCATCGTTGTTATGCTTTTTTTGTTTGGCGAAAAATTCAAATTTTATAGAACTATTAAAAAAAATTTAATTTTAATTTTCAAGATACAGTCAGCGTCAACGTCAATTACTAGCTGTGAAATACCATTGGAAAAGCAGCTGGTATTCAATAATGGGAGTCCTTTCGAAGTAGTTTTTCCTGATCAGGATTCTTACTCCTAATAAAGTACATAGCTGCGCATGAATATGCATAACGAGATCCCACGCTGCGCCTCCTTAGAATATTACTTTTACCTCAGTGTTTCTAATGTTGTCTGATTTGATTTTATGGAATAACTTTCAACTAAATTTTGTTTACAGCAGATTTTGTCCTTACTTCACACTCTTGTCGATTGAGCCTAAAACTCCTGTGAACAAAGTGAAACCTCCAAAGTAAGATGAATTTTTGGACCAAATTCACATTTACACTAATTCAAGTTGGTCTTCGTTCTCCAGTCTTACACTCCCTAGGGTCGAAAGTATTTCATATCAAACCTAGATAATAACAGTGAAATAGTTAAATTGTCAACAGCAAGAAAAGTATACGTTACTATTTCGTAATCGAAATGAAAATGAATATTATTCATGCAGCCTAAACTGCGTTTCTGTCCTGGTCTTTCCAGCTTTTTTCATTCCTAGTTGAGCAAATAACGATGCAATGCCTTTAGACTTTAATTTGAATTGTTCATCGCAACTCCGTCGTTAATAGGAGAGTATCATTTCATTCCACAGAAATCCCTTTGAGTTTGTGGTTTGCTCAGTCCATTTTCAAATTATAATACCTTATCTGTATACTCTTTTGCAATATTCATGCAAATAACACAAAACAAGGTTCCTTTCATGCTGCTTAGAAGTGCAAATAACAAAACGAAAAATATTTCTGCGATTCTTTTAAATCAGAAAACAAGTAGAAAAAATGAAACGACTTTTAATGTCAGGACAAGTACAAATAACAAAAACAAAAACAAGAATAGATAGGAGGAAAAAAACATTTTTCTTGTTTGCCAAGTATATTTTCATGTACATTAAATGGCTCCTTGATACACATCCATGTCTGAATATGAGCACTTTTATCTTCTCCAATTATCTAAATATTTCTCTGAAAAGTTTTAAGTTCTTTTAATCAAGATGGCACAAAACGACAAGACGATAGTGTATGGTAAAAATTCAGACCTAAATAAAAATGGTAAGAGTCCAGTTTTCTTTTCATCTTTTCGTTTCATTCAAAGCATATACGTTGTGCTATTATCTCATTGTTTACAACATATAAAAACGATAATATCGCTTGGGCTAAATCGTTTTATTTGATACAAAATAGGCTATTAAGGGGATTATTTACTGCGAATAGACGTTTGGGTTATCATTTTGTTTTATATGTTCGGACGAGAGCGACACACTGATTTTTAACGTTATTTATGTGCATTACAAATTTCTGTTATCTGACCTCGTTATCTTATTTGATTTTACATGGAGAGAAAGAAATTAACTTTATCTTATATCAATGCAGACAAGGAAGTTGTTTCCTTCAGGCGAAAACAACAAAATTTTCTAATAAAATGCAATATTATTCTTGCTTAGTTAAGTTTCGCATGTGAAATAAAAAATTGTGCGCTACTATATTTTCATCCCTGTACGAAGTAAGATGACCCTTTCCGCAACTTTCAACTCAATACAAATTATGTAAAATTGCTATAAAAACATATGCAGTGGACCCGTACGCATTAGAATAGATGTGGCAAACAGAATAGATGTTGCAAAAAGATTCGAACGTATCTAAGTAGATAAATGTTGCCTTAACTCTTAAGTGCATGAAATTACGTCGACATTAAAATGGATTGGAAATTACCGAAACGGCAATATTGAAAAACTCGTCAGAAGGAACGGTGTAAAAAAATTCTCCGAACGCACCAAATTGACCTCCAAATAGAGAAAAATGTTCACCTCAATTTTCTCTACAACATAGCAAAAAACCATTTTTTGGGCTAGTGCCGACCTTTGTACTGACCTAGGGCCCAATGTAGAGGCCCCGGACATATACTTCCATAGACAAAAATGTTTCCCGCAATTTGCTCTGCAACATAGCAAAAAACATTTTTTTTGGTTAGGGCCGACCTTTGGACTGACACGAGGCCCACTTGAGCCCTAAGCACAGGCGAAAGTTCTTCCACAAATTGTCGGTCATGCCCCGGTCTTTCAAACAAAAAAAAAATTATGAAAATCGGAAAAGATTTACTCGAGTTATGTATGTACAAAAGATCAAAAACCACTTAAACGGCCCTAGCTAAGCGGCCCTTGGGCCAACAGTGCCCAGATTCAATCCCATAAAAGATTTTTTAGGGAAAAAAAAGTTTTTGAAAATCGGTTGAGTTTTACTCGAGTTATTGTGTTGACGGACGGACGGACATTTTTTTTATCATTGAATCGTCATCTGAGGACCATGATCGATGCTCCCCGTACTCCCGGGTTGAAATTCGACTGGTTACAAACGTCGTGGTAAACGCAATAGACCCCTTTTCGAAGCACTGCGTACTTCGTAGGGGTCTAAAAATATTAAAAAAAAAATTGTACCTACCTAGACCACTTAGGATCCATACTTATACGAACAAAAAAATTCACTACTTTTTTCTCTGCAACATTGAACAAAAAACCTCTTCATTAAAGAAAATATTCAAAACTTTGAAGAGCGTTTTCCGTTCTAAGTTCGCGGAGATATAAGTCAAAAAGTTCCACCAAACTTTAAAAAACCACGTTTTTGACCATTTTTTCAACTGTAACTTCGAAATTGGTATTTGGATTTTGCCCAAATTCATGCCTTTAATCAACTTTCTGATTATCTTTCAGGAAAAAAGAGTTTTTGAAAATAGAATAAGATTTACCCGATTTATGTAGAAAAAACACGTTAGGCAATAGTAGAGATTCAGTTTTAGGGCCCTGGCTGAGTCCAAAATCGAAATATCTTTTATGGGATTGAGTCTGTCGAGTAAATCTTCTCCGATTTTCATAAGTTTTATTTTTGTTTGAAAGATCTAGGCATGACCGACAGTTTATGGAAGAAACTTTTTTGGATTTGGGTCCTTGGACTTAGCTAGGGCACTAAGAACGAGTCTATGCTAGGGCCATACGTGTTTTTTGTACATAACTCGAGTAAATCTTTTTCGATTCTCATAATTGATTTTTTAATCGACAGGTCTATGAAAGCCCAACAATTTGTAGAAGAAATTTTTTTGAAGCTGGGCCCTTGGATATAGCTGGGGCACTCGAGTAAATCTCTTCCGATTTTCAAATTTTTTCTTGATCGAAAGGTCTGGGATTGTCTCCCGTTTTATGGAAGAAATTTCTTTGATTAGAAATCCTTGGACTCAGTCAGGACCCTAAAACTGAGTTTCTACTAGGGCCTAACGTGTTCGCTTACATAATTTGGATAAATCCTAATTGATTTTGTTGATTCTTTTTCTATTTGAGAGGTAATCGAGAACCGAATTATATTCAAAAACAAATTTGGACCCGGTGCCTGTGCTTAGGGCTGAAGTGGGCCTAAGGTCGGTCTTAACCAAAAAAATTGTTTTCGGCTATGTTGCAGAGCAAGTTGAGGGAAACATTTTTGTCTACGGAATTATATGTCCGAGGCATTTCTGTATGGCCCTATGTCGGTCATAAGGTCTGGCCTAGACAAAAAAAATAGTTTTTCACTATGTTGTAGAGAAAATGGAGGGAAATATTTTTGTCTATGTAAGTATTTGCCCGAAGCCTACTGAGGACCCTAGGTCGGTCCTAAGGTCGGCCCTAGACAAAAGAATGGTTTTTTGCTATGTTGTAGAAAAAATTGAGATGAACATTTTTGTCTGTTTTGGGGTCAATTTTGTACTTTCGGAAGGGTTTTTCAATATTGCCCTCTCGGCAATTTCCATTACAATTTAATGTGGACGTAATTTCATTCACTTAAGAGTTAAGGTAATATTTACTTAAATGCGTTTTGTTGGTTTGGATACCAGCACGTCTCATATCGATTTCCAAAGCCAAGTAAGCTGGATAGCGCGTCTCCCTGCTTCAACCATTATTTAACAGCAAACACATCTGACATGACCAATATCGCTCTCACAAGACGAAATACTTTGTTTCAAAGCCCAGCTCCTTCATCGCCTCATACAATTCTATATGCTTGGTCCTGTCGTAAGCTTGTTTGAAGTCGATGAAAAGATGGTACGTCCGGACTCGAAACTCTCTGCCCTTTTGCAGAATCAGACGAAGTGTGACTTCGTTATTCGTACGGGTTTCAAAATTCAAAAGTGTCTTGACAGGAGTTTTGACCTCCTACTAAAAAAAATATCTATATGCCGGGCATACCGGGCACACGGGGCTGACGTAACATTTGATTTTCCATTGAAAAAGTGTGAGTAACGTTCGAAAGTATAATTGCACAATGTGTTCAAGATTTTTAATTTCATTATTATGGAACAGAATTCGCATTCTTTTTATGGAATAATAATATTTTGTAACATAGTAATAACTAGAACACCCGCAAAAAAGTAGCATCACATAAAAACCGCCCGGAGAGAATGGATTAATGGATATTAATTTTCATGCATAAAATATCGATAAATGGAAAATGGAAAAACTGAACACTTGCAGGTAAAAAGGTTGTAGATGAGGATGTGGTTGATGTGTTTTTGCATTTTTATATACTTCGTAAACATTTTTTAGCGGATTCTTAATTTTAAAGATGATGGGGGTTTTCATTGGGAACATGAGTATACACCAATTACAATTACACCAAAATTGTTCAAAGTCAGCACAAAGAAGAGATTTTTTGTTGATGATGAACGATAAACCTTTTGTGCATTTTGTTCAATGGACCAAATTACACTGCCTGCGGAATACATACCCTTACATTTCTTAATTTCTGTATTCGATTCGATTAATTAAAAAAAATCATCATAACTTCTTACTTGAAATTTATCATAGATTCGCCGAAAGCGTCGAATTTACAGATTCCTCAAGTTTATAAATGAAAGTAAAAATGACAGCTCCAGTCCGCATAAAGCGATTTTGGCTGTGGACGTTTCATACCTGTGTGTCTATACTATAAACACAACAAAATTCAAAAAGAATCATTTTTGTTCATCTGTCTCGAACTTTGGGTTCTAAGTTGAAAGGATCTAAAAGTAGTTTTTGGCGTCTTGCAGAGCACGTTGAGAGAAATACTCATTTCTTATTAAGTAGCGATAGGTACTTTATGTTTTCACTTTTCCTGTCCGTCCGTCTGTGCACCGTCACAAATATGACGTCGCTAAAATAACGTCACACAAATGACGTCACAATAATGGCGTCATAAATATGATGTCACAAAAATGACGTCACAAAAAGAACCTCACAAATACGACGTCACAAGACTAAAGTCACAAATACGACGTCACGAAAATGACACTAAAGATACAAGATACGACATCACGAATATAACCAAAAGTTATGACGTCGAAGATATTCCGTTTAATTCTTCAACAATGTACTATCGCTAGTTTTCTAAAAAAAATTCTTGGAAATAAACAGGAAATTTAATGGAATTCTAGAATTGGAGTTTTTAGAACTTTGTCTAGAGGGTTTTCCTCTCCAAGAAAACAAGCTCTACCCGCCCATACGACAACCACTGCATGCTCATAAGTGTTTGTTTTAACGTTCTCTCTTCATTTCTTGATTTCCTTGATGCTGACATAGATCGTGTTATGCTAATTAGTATTTAGATGAAAAAATCGCGGCGCCACCTGAGTTTCGGTGACAAAATACCGTCATGATGGTGATTTAGAGTGCAGACTTTCATTGTAAATATTGGGTGGATACTTCGCTCCGCCATGACAGCATTTTGTCACCGAAACTCAGGTGACGTCGCCCTCAACATAAAGTTATACAAAACTCGAAATAATGGCTTAGGATTTACATCTATGACAGCCGTCATTCTAACAGTTCCTTCGGTTGCTAATAAAGGTCTCTAAGAACAAACTACGGGCTTCCGAACCTTTGGTATTGGGTTCTTTTATTTAATTTTAGGTGTGTCATACCGAGTAGGGATAAATGGTTAGGGGCGGAAAAAATCTATCCCCTGGTGGATGGCCTAGTGAGTTACACGGACGGATCTAAGAAAGAAGGACTGTCTGGGGCTGGTTTTATCAATGATGAAGCCAGAATCGAGGGCTCTTTATCGCTGGGATTCCATACCACTCTATTGAAACCGGAACTCCTAGCTATATCCGAACTTGTTGGAACCGAGACTTTCAAGAATCTTTAATACAGAAGACTCTACATTTGCTCGGAGAGCCAAGCCTCAATTGAAGCTCTGGAATCCCCCATGGTCAGTCTGGCAACGGTGCTCCAGTGTAAGGAAGCTCTAAATTAGCTAAGAAACAAAAATAATGAGGTCATTATTTTATGGGTACCGGGTCATTCTGGTATCGGAGGGAATGAGAGAGCCGATGAATTAGCAAACAAGAGAGCAACTGAGAGTCTGGTAGGGTCAAAACCCTTCTGCGGTATAAGAAAATTGAAATAAAACGCATCATTAAGAACTGGCTAAATGCAAAGCATGGGAGGACAGGTACGAAGGGGGAAAGCACACAAAAATTTTCTGCAAGGTTCCTCTAAAGAAGTTCAGCGAGTGCTTACTGAGCCTTTGTAGACCTAACATTAAGAGAGTAGTTAAAGTTCTGACAGGACACTGCGAGTTCAACAAATATCTCAATGTAGGATGCGTAGATTAAAACCCAAATGCGCCTGCGGCTATGGTGATGAAACTGGCTTTCACGTTATAAGTGATTGCTCAAGATACAGAAGCATCAGACAACAGTTTTTAGGTAAACCAGACAAAGCCTACCTGACCTCACAATAGATAAATTGAGGGTCCAAGATTTGGTCTTTTTCCTCGAAATTACGAAAAGAGTATAGACTGGTAGCTTAATGGCATAAAGCACCACACGGAGATGGACAAAACATGGATATACACACAACAAGAGTACGGAGAGGCGACAAAACAGATGACTCATAAAAGGGGGCGAAGATGGAGGGCGGGAAACTTCGATCAAAAGACGACCACGAAGAGAAATCGGCAGAAGAGTTGACGAAGCAAATGCTGAATGCATGTGACGCGGCGATGCCAAGAAGGATAGAGCCGAGAAATGGACTAAAATCGGCATTTTTGTGGAAACACGGAAAAAAACTTTTGCGAGCGGCTTGTTTTAAGACAAGAAGGAGGATGAGCGGTGAGGTGAGTGGAACATCGTAGCACTGAAGCGAGCAATCCGGGCGCGTAAGAGGGATTGTTGGAAGAAACTAAGAAACTGTGCCAAGAGGCAGACACGAACCCGTGGCGCAAAGTGTTCAGAACAGTAATGACGATGACGAAAGGTACATCAAGGCCAAAAGAAAAGTGCCCGGAAAAGCTAGGTGCCACAGCACGAACAGATCACATGGCCGTAAACTCCTTATGACCATGAAGAGGAAGACAGACATGAACGGTCGATCACTGCAGAAGAGATCCGGATGGCTGCAAAAAAGTCAAAGAATAACAAGGCGCTAGGATCATATGGAATCTCCAATGTAACTCTGAAGATAGAAGCATGCGCGAAGCCTACCATGATCAGATTGACAATGCAGAAGTGCCTCGACGACGGATATTTTCCTGAAATATGGAAGAATCAAAAGGCGGTCCTCATATCAAAACCAAGAAAACCGTCAGACAACCATCATCATATAGACCTGTATGTTTGTTGGACCGATTGAGAAAAATGCTGCAACCCGTGATCCTGAATAGAAAAAGTAAATACACAGAGGGCGAGCACGGACTGTCAGACGAACAATTCGAATTTCGAAAAGGGAGATCGGTGATTGAGGCCATTAAAAAAGTTATAGAGATTACCGATAAGGCGCGGAAGCAAACAATGCGAAGTAACCGCATCTGTGCTGTAACGACGATAGACGTCAGAAATGTCTTTAATAGCGCAAGCTGGAAGGAGATAGCAAAGGCGTTGCATGCCATGACAGTCCCCGATTATCTTTGCAGGATGCTGAAAAGCTATTTCGAGCGACGAGTACTAACGTACGATACTACAGAAGGGAAAAAGACAGTAGACATCACAGCTGGAGTGCCACAGGTATACATATTAGGACTAACGCTGTGGAATGTAATGTATGACACAGGGCTACGGCTGAAACTGCCAAGATGTGCTACGACGATTGCTTTTGCTGACGACTTGACCGTAATGGTGTCCGGAACGTTGAAGATGGAGACGCTAGAAACTGTCGAAAAGTGGATTGCAAACTGAAGCTAGCCCACCAAAAAACCGAGATCATGCAGTGAGTAATTGCAAGAAAACTGAGTGGATCGTAATGAACATTGACGGGGAAGAAATCACATCCACTCGGTAATCAAAGTACCTTGGATAATAACAGCAGAAATTTTTATAGCCATGTGGACTACACGTTAGGCATGGGAGATACCTTAAATTATCGATAATATCAATCAAAAGAAATTATCGATACTTGATATATGAAATCATAATCGATAAATGGAAAAATTTTGAAAATTATCGAAAGTTATCAGATTTTTGTACCGAAATATCGATATATCGAAATTCGATATGTTGATAATATCGATAACTATCGATTATCGATATTTTTTTGATTTGATAACGATATAAAAAATTATCGATAATCGATAATTATCGATATTCAATTTATCAAAATAATATCGCCCATGCCTACTACACGTGCGAAAAGGCAATGAAAGACACTGCAGCACTGGCCAGAACAAAGCCAAACGGCTTTGGACCGCGCAGCAGCACATAGCAAGCGTCGGCCTATCGATATTGTGCTACGGGGCCATAGCGTGGATACAGGCGCTAGGTACGAAGAGAAACTGGAGGAGGCTTATAGAGCCCAAAAGCTGGCAAGCATCAGAGTAGCAAGCGCATACCGAACGATATCCCTAGAAGCGGTATGTGTCATAGCCGGGACGATGCCCATATGCATATAACTACCAAAACAGGGTACAGAGGAAACAAGGAGAGGTTAACTTGCAACTGACACAGTTTCTGTCGGACCACGGGTGCCTGCACAGGTTTGAATTCGCGGAGTCACCTTTCTACATAACATGCAAGAGAAAGAGCGAGGTGAGCTGATGACGGTGAGTAAGAAGACTGCCAGTTGATCAGAGAGAGTAAGTGAGAAATCATAGCCCCTCCCAGAAGTAATGCTGTGAGGCGGTTCCGGAATGAATAGAACATGGAGAGTAAGGAAGGAGGTTTTAGTTGGTAGGTCATTGAAGAATGGGTGTCTATGAAGATATCCTCACCCTTATAAAAAAAATGCACACAACATAACACAAAGATACTGTCACAAGGCACAAAATCACATGGGCATGACACTCACACAATCACATGGATATGAGACTCACACAACTTTTCTTCTTTGTCTGACATATATTTCTTTGTAAAATTCGTATTTGTTTTAATAAACGCAGAAAGGAGGGGCAAGGGAACAAATCACAATCTACCTATCTGCCTTCCATACCTATCTCTATCTTATTTCACACACTTACAGTATTTTACAGTATCTCTGGTGTGCAGGCGGGCAAAAATATATGCGAGATCTCACATCATCTGAGATGTAACATCCCAGAACAATTGCAACATCGAACATGACATCTCGTCTGAGATGTAAGCTCTCACAAGGGATGCAACATCTGAGATTTACTTTTCCACTCCGTTTCCGGTTAGCTAAGGTTCTCTAATGAGAAGTACTGAGAAGTACATTGTCCATTCTGAGATTTGGTGCAATTTAAGGTACCCCCCTCTGCTATGTTTCGAATGGAGTTCGTCACAGCACTGCCCTTCTAAATCTTCATTTTAAAAGTTTAAAATTATAAAAAAGAGGCAAAATATATAAAAGCAAAGTGTACTTTTAAGGCCCTGGTTATCGTATATCATCGTTACATCGACAATTCGTTACGATTCACCCATACCAGTTTTCTCTGCTGTAACGTTATCATGCCTAAAAGGATTTCGCAAATGTGGTTTCGCACTATATGTATTTTTTATGTTGTTTATGATTTTCCTGAAAAAAATACACACACCTTTTTCTACATACGTAATATGCCTCTACATCATCGTAAAAAAAGAAATTCAATGGCAATTTGTATGTTGGAGTCAAATGAAAAAAAAAGAAGAAAAAATGTTCACATCAACTCCCTCGGAGATAACATAAAAAATATACGACAATGTCGAAAATAAGAGCTGTTGCAGGTGCGTAACTTGATTTCTGAACAGATGAAAGCTAGCTACATATTGCTTTTCTGTATGATCGCACATCTATAATTTCGTAAAAGGTGCTGTCTTCTGTTGTACTCTCGTGTTCTTTTACTGTCACATTAAAGTGTAAAGAATTGTTACATTTAGATCTACAGAATTTGATTAACGAAATTGCCAATCTCCTTTCCAACCATAAAAACAAATTTCTCTAATTTATTCATCATATCCAACTAGGTGGAGGTGTGTAGAAACATTCTCCATAATTGCTGGATGGTTAAACGATTAAAGTTATTGTTGTGTTCGATTCGAGTCGAGCGATTCTTGTCGCATTCAAATGGGAATTGTAATTAAATCAACGATTGACCGAATTCACTAATCACCCAATGCTCAAAAGCCGAGTTTACGGTTAGACGAAGATTCCATACTCTCTCATCTATACTTAAACATTCGCTTATCAACCATCATTACGTTCAATTAACGTAATTGCATTTCAACGTTTTTGCAATTTCGTTAAAAAGCCAGTATCGTACGTTCCATTTTTTTTCTATCTCTCTCGAAACTTTGGATTTTATATACATATAAATGGAACTTGAAGCAGCAGCCAGACATGAAATAAAAAATTGTTAGTCGCATCTCCATTAATGATCAATTTCAACTAAATTGCATGCTTTTTCCAAATGAAATATCTGCTCTAATTTAGTATATACATTAAGACGTAGTCCGAAGAGTAAATGAACGCCATAAAATGGTTGAAGGTTTTCTTAATGAAAATATGAAATTAGCAGATAAGTATTCAAGTGACGGACGAAATGAAAAAATGATATAATGAGGAAATGTGCAGTTAAATGTCTAACTGAAAGATCTTTTCGCACGGTAAATTTGAGGAAATAAACTCAACGAGAATAGACTTGTGTTTGTTGCACGACAAGATTGCCCGAGTAAAAAAAAACATGCGATTTGAGACTGAAATTGAGACTGTTTTTGTGTATAGCACTAACTACTGTATTTTCGAACTTTTTAGATTGTTTTGAGACCGTCATCATCATTAAAGATGATGAGTATACTCATTTTTGCCTCAATTATCAGACATTTTTCTGGTGTTTGAGACTGTTGCGACTGATGAGTATGCTCATTTTGAGACTATTTGAGACTGCTGAGTATACTCATTTTGAGACTGTTGAGTATACTCATTTTGAAACTATTTGAGACTGTTGAGTATACTGACTTTTAGACTATTTGAGACTGTGTAGCATACTCATTTTGAAACTATTTGAGACTGTTGAGTATACTGACTTTTAGACTATTTGAGACTGTTGAGCATACTCATTTTGAGACTATTTGAGACTGTTGAGTATACCCATTTTAAGACTATTTGAGACTGTTGAGTATGCTCAAATTAAATGATATTTATTGAAGCTTCTGCGACTATTTGGTGTACTAAATAAACAAAAAAAGACTTTTCAGTATACTCATTTTGAGACTATTTGAAACTGTTGAGTATGCTAATTTTCAAACTATTTGAGACTGTTGATTGAGTATGTTCATTTTTAGACTATTTGAGACTGTGGAGTATACTCATTTTGAGACTGTTGAACGAACATATTTAAAGATTTTTGAGATTCTTGAGTATGCTAATTTTGAATTGCAGTTTGAGACGCTTTTTTAGCGCCAATGATACTGAAACTTTTTCATGTTGTTCGTAGATGCCGCCACGTACTATTTTCTTCACAATTCGCGATTAATCTGAAATTATATTAGAAAGTTGTTATTTTCTTTATTTTTACTTACTTTTTCTGGTCACCCATCTAAGTACTAATCGCGCCGAATGATGCTTAACTTTGCTTTTGGACCGCCAACGACGTAACTCATGTTGCTAAATTGCACATGCGTATTTGTAGTCTTATTTTGAAAAGTTGTTATGAAAGGATATGAGACTGTTGAGTGTACTCATTTTCTACAAAAATATTTTTCACAATTTTATTGAGGATTTTGAGACTGTTGAGACTGTTGAACATGCTCAATTGTAGATAATATTTTTTTAGCCAATGAGACTGTACAGTGTACTCATTTTCGACAAAAATATTTCTTAGAATTTTTTTGAGGCTTTTGAGACTGTAGAGCATGCTCAAATGTGAAAAATATTTTTTTGGAGCCAATGAGACTGTTGAGTGTACTCATTTTCGACAGAAATATTTTTCACAGTTTTATTGAGGCTATTGAGACTGTTGAGCATGCTCAAATGTGAAAAATATTTTTTTAGCCAATGAGACTGTTGAGTGTACTCGTTTTCGACAAAAATATTTTTCACAATTCTATTGAGGCTTTTGAGACTGTTGAGCATGCTCAAATGTGAAAAAAAAATTTTTAGCCAATGAGACTGTTGAGTGTACTCATTTTCGACAAAAATATTTTTCACAATCTTATTGAGGCTTTTGAGACTGTTGAGACTGTTGAACATGCTCAATTGTAGAAAATATTTTTTTAGGCAATGAGACTGTTGAGTGTACTCATTTTCGAAAAAAATATTTTTCACAGTTTTTTGAGGCTTTTGAGAATGTTGAACATGCTCAAATGTGAAAAATATTTTTTTTAGCCAATGAAACTGTTGAGTGTACTCATTTTCGACAAAAATATTTTTTAGAATTTTATTGAGGCTTTTGAGACTGTTGAGCCATGCTCAATTGAGAAAAATATATTTTTTAGCCAATGAGACTGTTAAGTGTACTCATTTTCGACAAAAATATTTTTCACAATTTTATTGAGGCTTATGAGACTGTTGAGCATGCTCAAATGTGAAAAATATTTTTTTAAGCAAAGAGACTGTTGAGCGTACTTCAATGCCAATGAGACTGTAAAATACTAAATCTATTCATTAAAAAATGTGATATTACTCATTCACTCATTCATGGTATTTGGGCTTGCCACATAAAAACATGAAATTTAGAACTAATATTTTTTTACGTACTCTAAAGTAAATTTTCGACGAGGACCGCTTCAGGTTGGAGAAGGGAAAGTTCACACGTGTCGATGTTAATCCAGAGCGACCTAGGACAATTTCTGAGTCAAGTCGAATCTGTTTGGAGTTATTTCTTTTCATTATTTCATTTGTTTTTCATTTTTTTTATATTTTTCATATACATTGAACGGATTGGGAGCAAAGTATGTATTTCATAATTCAGCGAAACATATTTTTCACAATTGAGCATGCTCAACAGTCTCAAAAGCCTAAATGAATTTGTGAAAAATATTTTTGTCGAAAATGAATTCACTCAACAGTCTCATTCGCTAAAAAAATATTTTTCACAATTGAGCATGCTCAACAGCCTAAAAAAGTCTCGAAATGAGCATACTCAGCGATCTCAAATGGTCTAAGTGAGTGTGCTCAATGACCTCAGTCAGTCTAAATCTAAAAAAAAATCAAAATGAGTGTACTCACTGGTCTCATTAATGATGATTTTATAAAAAAAAAGCGAAATTGAGTACTTCTGAGTTTTCAAAAATTGAAACCGATTTGAGGCTGTGAGTACACTCAATTTTAGTACTCACTGAGACTGTCATTTTCACTCGGGATGTTCATTTGAAAAGAAAACGATGTGATCGATGAATGAAGCGTTATTTCAAATATTTTGATTCATAACTGCGAAAACACACAGTGGGGAACTCTGATTCCGAGGACAAAAGTTATCCACACATCCTCTACAATATTATCAAATCATAATTCTCTTGAGCCTTCGCAACTCAACACAATTGTAAGGTGGACTTGCGACACGGATGCTCTCGTTATTTGTGTTTCAGGGACTATTAAACTCAACTGTGACTATATTTACTCAGAGTTTTAGCCGTTTACACCCATGAAAAATAACAACCAACTTCGTCTCAATATATTCCACATTAATTCAAAACAAGTGAACGCGCAAATATTTAAAAAGATGAATAAATAGACAACTGCAGATTGCTATGAATAATTGTCTGTAGAGGATAATTTTTCATTTCTCATTGTGTTAATTGTACACAGGTAATTCGTCACCAAAGTTTCTTCTTTCGTTCATAGATGTTGGGTATGTTGACACCAGCAAAGTTGTAAGGGATAAAATCATCGAACCGATCAGAATTTTTTGTTAAAAAGGTTTAAAAATATCGTAAAGCAAATTCTACTGATCACTTGACGGTCAAAAAAACCAGTCATAACTGGTCGTTTGAAGGCAATGTCAACTTTTCCATAAACAATTTTGACAGTGCCATCAACAAACTCATTCTATTTAAATCGCTCTCGAAAATGATTCGGTTAAACGTTCAATGTGTGTGCAAGGTTGACTGTTTACCCTGAACCTGGCCAGTTTATGTGCAAAAAAGCCAGTAATATTAACTGGCCATTTGAAAACAATGTCAAAATTTCCATACAAAAGTTTGACGGTACCTACAACAACATCAGTTTTATCGGCTGGAACCAGCTTATTGAATGCTATTGATGAACACATCAATATATTGAAGAGCTAGATTTTTTGTTATAGGATGTAGAGGTGAGCGGGCGGACCAAATCCTGATGCCCGCCCGGCCGGAGGCCCGATTTTTTCTTTAAAATAATGCCCGTAGTGCCCGCGGCCCGAAGAAGTTCTTAAAGCCCGCCCGATGCCCGCCCGTAAAATTTTCTGTCCGTACGATGCCCGCTCGAAAAAATTTCTGCCCGCCCGATGCCCGACCAATGTTTTTGAGGGAAATGATTGAGTTTAGGCAGAACGAAACTCGATATATGACACCAGCAATACACTGCAGTGTAGCACTGTTTTAATTGCATCGTGGCGTGGTAGGTGTGTGGATGTATTTTATTGTCTAATCAGATTTCAGAATTTACTCAGTGCTGTTTTAGATAAAAAAGAGAGAACTCTTCTCTTCTCTTGTTTTCTGTAGTTCAAACATTCATTTTGCCGATTAACAGGTGCTCACTCACACTCACTTCTCACTTCACTGGTCTGGCGACTTCATTTCTTTACTTATTGCTCCATATTATTGCTTTTTTCCTCTTTTTCTTTTACAGCTAAGTTCGAATTTAGGAATTAAATTAAATTTTCAACAACTTATATTCAAAAACTGTGTTTGACAACTATTTCCACTTTTGTGGGAAAACATTGCCCGCCCGAGCCCGTGCCCGAAATTTTTTTTCGGGCCACCCGATGCCCGCCCTGAAAAATGATTGCCCAGTGACAAGCCCGAAAAGTTTTCGCCTGCCCGACCTTTGTAGTGTTGGGCGCGGGGTGGCAACGGGCGGTCCGAAAAATCGGGCCGCCCACTCTCCTCCAATAGGATGCGATTTTCCCCAGACGATATCAAGGTTCTATTTTGATGAAGATGTTTTTTCAATCCACTGTGAATTTTTATGACAATGATATGGTAAGCTCGTCAAAAATTATGATTATTATCTGCGATAAGCGACTCTGGCGCATGTCACATTGTAAAGAAATTCCTGAAATATTCAATTGATAAAATGTATCTTAAATAACTGAAAGGATTTTCTATACTCTTGTCGAAGGATTTTTAATGACTTTTTTCCGAATTGAAATTCATGAATTTTCCGAGAATAGTAAGAATGTTTAGACCCGTACGAAGAAAAAAGTTCTTCGAAAAGAGGTCTTATGTGTTTACCACGACGTTTGAAAACACCTCAATTTCGACCCGGGAGTAGGGGGAGCTTCGACCATGGTCCTCAGATGACGAATCATCAATGACACAATATCCGTCCGTTCGTCCGTCACCGCTATGACTTGAGTTAAACTAAACCGATTTTCAAAAACGTTTTTTTCCCTGAAAGGTAATTCAAAAATCTTTAATGAGATTAAATCTTGGCACTATCGGCCCAAGGGTCGTTGAGCTAGGGCCGTTTAATTGGTTTTTGATCTTTTGTACATAATTCGAGTAAATCTTTTCCGATTTTCATAAGCATTTTTTTGTTTGAAAGGTCTAGGCATTCCTGACATTATCTAGAAGATTTTTTTTTTCAATTTTGGGCTTTTGAACTCAGCCAGGGCCCTAAAACTGAATCTCTACTAGAGCCCAACGTGGTTTTTCTACATAAATGTGGTAAATCTTATCCGATTTTCAAAAACTTTTTTTTTCCTGAAAGATAATCAGAAAATTGATTAAAAGAATCAATTTGGGCAAAATCGGCCGATAACTTTCAAAGTAACGGTCGATAAAGTGGTCAAAAACGTGGTTTTTTTAAGGTGGGTGGAACTTTTTCACTCATATCTCTGCAAAATTATAACGGAAATCACTCTTGAAGATTTAAAATAAAAGATATGGACATCTGTTGAGTGGTTCGGGCTGTAGAGTCCTCAGTGAGAGCCCAACTCACGCTACACGATCCTAC
The DNA here is from genome assembly GCA_029228625.1 of Pseudolycoriella hygida. Lineage (NCBI taxonomy): Eukaryota > Metazoa > Arthropoda > Insecta > Diptera > Sciaridae > Pseudolycoriella > Pseudolycoriella hygida. Next base: position 27,114,766 of record CM055403.1, on the reverse strand, counting down.
ACGATATTTGGTGGTTTTTTGCGAATATATCTTTAATGAAGAGGTTTTTTGCGTAGTGTTGCAGAGAAAACAGAGGAGAACTTTTTTGTTCGTGGGAGTATGGATCAGAGGCCTCCCCTAAGTGTCTAGGTCGGTTCTAAGATCGGGCCTAGTGCATTTTTTTTAATTTCGGGCTTTTTTAATTATTGAAGATGTTTTTTGCGCCGTTTCTTTGGACGGGTTTTTCAATATTGCCCTTTCGGCAATTTCCAATCCAATTCAATGTCGACGCAAGTTCATATACTTGGTGATGTTGCAGTAGCCAAGTCGCGGAAGGCAGGCTGGTGCCAAAAAATTATATTAGGGAAGATTGAATCTAGTATCCAGTACATTACGGCGCAAAACTTTTTGATTTGTCACCAGGCTGCTCTCTAAATGGCCTTGAACAATGAGAAAGAAGGCAGCCTGGTGCCAAAAATTGAAGAAAGTCACTATGACGACATTGACGAATGCTTCACAACGAATCAGTTTTCATCTTGACACCGGGCTGCCGCTGCCTTCTACATTTAAACGAGCATAGCTCAAGAAGGCAGCCTGGTGCCAAGATAAAAATTGATGCGTTGTGAATCATTCGTCAATGCCGTCATAGTGATATGCTTAAATTTTTGGCACCGGGTTGCCTACTCTGTGCCGTCGAACCAAGATAAAGTACGCAGCCTGGTGTCAAATTGAAAATTATTTTTCCAAGGAGTACTTGCTATTGGCTTTAACATTTTGTGATCCCAGGCTAGTGGAGTAAGTTCGACATAATTTATATACGCTTTTCTAAATCGATTATTCTTTATTAGCATTTTAAAATCTCTTTGTGAATTACACTATGGAGTTATGGAGCCTAACTTTCTTTATTTGCTACTTTTACATTAATTACATTGTTGATATTTAGATTTCTTCTTATTTTGACATTTACTCTTCTTCCATTTCGGACTTTTGTTATGCTTTATGTTTCTAAATGTTTGGTTTATATATTTTCTAAACTCATTGTTTTTTACTTGTTTTTTTTATATTTTTGGATTTAGATATTTTTTTGTATACGTAACTATGTCCAACGTTAGTTGTATAAGGGCAACCTTGATGTAGTTTTTGTAAATAAATTGAATTGAATTGAAAATTGCCGAAAATGCAGTCTTCCACTTGTTGCAACTTTTTGAAGGCTGCGTACTTCGGATTCAAAATCCAGTAGTTTCATGCACTAGGGGAAGGATCATTCTAGTGCATGAAAGAACTATAATTGCTGAATGTATTGGAGATTCTCAGTAAAACTGTTACAAAGTGAGAGAACTATAATTGCTGAATGTATTGGAGATTCTCAGTAAAACTGTTACAAAGTGAGCCATCAATATGTGGAATTTCACCTTGAATTAAGGCGACATTTACTTAGATACGTTCGAATCTTTTTGCAAAATCTATTCTATTTGTTTGTGTTTTTGTATTCTGTTCTGTTTGTTAATCAGCAATAAAAAAATGTCCGTCCGTCCGTCCGTCACCGTAAAGCTCAACCGATTTTCAAAAACTTTTTTTTCCCTGAAAGGTAATTGAAAAATCTTTGTTGTGATTGAATCTGGGCACCGTCGGCCCAAGGGCCAAAGAGGTGCAACTAGGTGCAGTGAGGTGCAACTAGGTGCAGTGATGTGCAACTAGGTGCAGTGAGGTGCAACTAGATGTAGTGAAGTGCAGCTAGGTGCAACTAGGTGCAGTGAGGTGCAACTAGGTGCAGTGAGGTGCAACTAGGTGCAGTGAGGTGCAACTAGGTGCAGTGAGGTGCAACTAGGTGCAGTGAGGTGCAACTAGGTGCAGTGAGGTGCAACTAGGTGCAGTGAGGTGTAGTGCACGGACGGACGGACAGGAAGAGTGAAAACATAAATTAGATATCGCTACTTAATAAATAGAAACTTTAACTAACAGTCAAATATTTTTTCAGTAAAAGTTTCTACTATTTGCAACGTCTAAGGATTCGAAAAGTTACACCACGAATGGCGAATAGCACAATCGCTTAAAATAAAATTGTTTTCGAAAAAGAGTTCCACCGAAAAACGAAACACTTGTTAAAACAGATAAAAAATGTAAATGAAAATTCAAATATTTACCTTTAATTGACGTCTTTCCTGCAGAGTTGCAGAGCTCTATAAAAATGGAAACAAATGGAAATACAAACCTTAGTCGCAGTGTTTGAAAGCAGCGAAATGTTCATTTTGAAAGTGTTAATAAGTTTGTGGCTAGTAGCAGCGGGCTCATGTCAATGTAAATGTAAAATCAAAAAGGAAAGTAAGAGAAATGTGTATCCTCACTGAAATATGGTCCAGGCTCAAGACATTGTCAATCATAATCGTTTTAGATGAATGCAGTGCGAACGAAGTCTTTTTGACCGATAATCCTTATCGCTGCCAGAGTAAATGCGCAATGTATGGAGTGAGTGTTAATTGTAAGGAAAATTTTGCTCCAAAAGGTGATTGCTACTGTCGACCTGGATATGCAAGATATTATGACTGTGGATTCTGTATACCGCTCTCGCATCCAATTTGCCTGTTACTCGGAAAAGATGTGATTCCATCGGAAAGTAATTTCCCTCTGCTCATGCGTTTATAAATGAAGTTCGAAATCAACATTTTTTCTCCTTAGAATTATGTTCACAAAGACCGAATGAGGAATACAGTGCATCGGGTGGAAGAACATGTCGGAACACTTGTATAGATTATAATACTAAGGAGTGCATGGCAACAACTATGCCAGTACCAGGACCGTTCATTCCAGTGTGTGAATGCAAGGATGGATTTGCGAGACTTCCAAGTGGAGAATGTGTTGACGCTCTAGACCCCAGGTGTTATGAGTACTACAAACCAACACCAGGTAAGTGTAAATTATTAAGGATACGCCAAATGAGCGAAATAATTATCCTGCATACGAGCAACTTTGCCCAGGTAAAAAACTATCATCATTTGTTCATTCTTTCTTGGTTCCTCGTTTTCTTTCTCTCCTTCACAAATGTTTGCTAGTAGTTAATTAGCACAGTGCTTGTATTACAGCGAAAATTGGCATATGAGTTTGCTGGGATCAAAAGTAGGTCTATTCCAACTGTCAAAATGACGTTTCAAACGTCAAAGCTATAAAGTAAATGAGTAAGGTCCAAAACGTTTGTGTCGTAATGGGAACATATTTGATAGAAATGTAAGACGAGAGAAAAAAAAATTTTCTAAGTAATTTGACGTTTATAATGTCATCTTGACAGATGGGAATGGGTCCCCTAAGGAGGACCCTAACGTATGGGTGACGAACTTAGATCTTATGGATCTAACGAACTTACAAAGTGAAAATGATATTTAGGGATTAAATTAATTTTTGCTCTACAGTATACTTCGATCGTAAGTTAGTATCAGAGAATCCACTACACAGACTATCGTTATTTGTTTCTTACTTGCTTACTTATCAGCCTTTCTAACCCAAGCGGGTTTTGGCTGACTCTACAACGTTTCTCCATCTGGAGCGATCCTGGGCCAGACTTCTCCACTGCGCAACGTCCAACTTTCGCGCGTCTTGCCCGAGGCTCTTGTAGAGTTTCTTGAACTGTGATTTTTTTACGAGGAAGAGGCGTTAACACTTCGCTCAACCCACTGATCCGTAGCACTCTTAAGTTTAGCACAAAATTCCGAAGAGAATTGAGGTCCCAGGGACTACGACGTGGACGTAAAAAGAGCACTTGATAGTTAGACAGTTGCACGCCTGGCATATGACCCGGACTACCACACTCCGCTCATATGCTATCAAGCGCTACCCTATCTAACTACCCAATCCCTTTATTTGTTTCGTTAATATGAAAAACACAGATGGCCCTGTGTTTTCTACCTTGAACTTTAAGTTGTGATGTGATGTTAAAAGCTCGCTGATTTAAAGTGCTAAAAGTGAAATAATTCTTCGTTGCAGCACTGATTTTAATTTTTGTTTCTTTTTTAGAACGATGTGCCAAGCTTGGTAAGCTATACAGTCCATTTGGTTCAGCATGCCAGCAAGGCTGTAAGGACTACAATCCTGAAACAAATTTGTGTTTGCAAGATCAAAGTTCAAAACCTGCTGCTGAGAAATTAATGATTTTGACAGAAGCCTGCTATTGTCCAAAAGGAACCGCTGTAGATTATCAAGGTCGTTGTTTCCCAATTGAGTCATGTCCGTTCGATTAAAAAAAATCCTGTTTTTTGCGGATGTTAAGAGTGTCGTTGTTTGCAATAAATTTCGGCTAAAATTGATTATAAAAATGTGTTTACTTCCTCTCAAGTAAACTGTTCACAATTCTAACAGTAAGCTTGAGGTATAAAATAAACGTAATTAATGTGACGGTAAAATTGATTCTGGTTGCAACCTTCTTTGCTCTGGCGAAGTATTTAAGCGAGGGGTAAACGACTTTTAAAAACCTTGTCTTGAGTTAAAAAATCTTTGAATCCGAAGAAAAATCCTAATTTTTGCATTTTTGTGTGTGAATAAGGTGATGTCTCCTAAAAAAGGCTTATGTTTGTTGCAATTTCAAGCTGGGCCTGGGCAGCCTGGTTCCAAAAAAGTTTCTATGACAATTCTGGAGTGGAACACGAGTACATTACTATGCACTCGCTTCCAACTCGGCATCAGGTTGCCTACTTGAGATGTTGAAGTAACGATAAAGAACGCACCCTGGTGCCAAAAATCTGTTAATGTCATCGAAACAGGTGCGTGACAGTCTTTTGTTTTAATCTTTGCAACTAATATTCAACGCGAAGTTAGCTTCAGTTGCAAAAAAAATCAGCTGATTTTTTAACTTTTCAATGAAGCCAGCAATTTTGGTAAATTTATGAATGAAGTCACCTGATTTTGTTGCAAAGAAGTTAGTTTCGGTTGCAACTGCAGCTAAGTTCACGTCGAGTGTTACTTCCAAATATCAAAACAAAAGACTGTCACACCCCGGTCCCTTGCATATGTTTTTATTGTTGATTCGTCATCAAAACGAGACATTACTATGCACTCGAACCAACTCGGCATCAGGCTGCCAACTTGAGAAGTTTAAGTAACCATGAAAAACGCAGCTTGGTGCAAAAATCTGTTAATGTCATCGAAACCTCAGTTACGAATATCATACATCACATTAATTTCAACGCGGCACTGGGCTGCCTACTCAACATATTCTACTGCCAATATAGAGGGCAGCAGCAGCCTGGTGCCGAATTGAAATTTATATGACGTTTAATATTCTTTACTGCCGTTTCAAGTAAGCAGCCTGGTGCCGAGTCGGAACCAAGTGAACATTTACTTACTCGTTTCGTCACCCAGCGTTGCTAAAGGAATTTTTTTCGCACCGGGCTGCCTTCCCGAATCGACCAGGGGGTCCTCACCGTAAGTGAAAATCACAAAACAAATTCATCAAAAAAATCACAAAAACTCCGTATAAATCTTTTTAAAATGTTAACATTCTGATCGAGACAAAAACTGTTCTATTATGTGCCATCCAAGGATATCTAACACACTCCAAGCACATGAAAACCTATGGCCTATGTGAAGAAACGGGCTATCACATCATTTGTGAATGTCCGCGGGTCTCATCACTCAGGCGCAGGATCCTGGGTGATTATGTGATCGGACCGCTAGATGCGCTTAAGCTACGACGTCTTGCCATAGATAGGCTGCTAGCTGCCACTGGCAGAGGTTCGAAAGGTTTACATGATGAACGGGTAAAGAAACAAAGAATCAACAGAACTGTGTTTCTAAATGTGTAATAAATCTAAAAAAGTTTCTTGTTATTTACAGAGACAAAGGGGGGAATCAGTCACATTTCCAAATCATATCTTTAAGAGAACAACAACATACTTTTTGTTCGGAACAGATAAGGTTGAAACCAAACAAAAAGTATGTTATTGTAAGTTCCATAGCGCTCAAAATTAGCGTTTATCACATAAGTGCCCGGTAAGTTTTCTGTGTATGATACCTACTCTTGTAAGTTTCACTTTATATTTTATATGTTTCGCGCATATAAAACGCACTTTATTTCAGCGAAAAACTCGATAAGAAGGCTTTGCAATTCTTGTATAAACATCACCGCCTAAAGTAAACATACACCAATATATAAGCTTTACACTCGAAATGTAAAAGTATATAAGTTTTACAGTAGAAGTGTAAAGTTACATAGATGAAATAAAGTATGTTTAAGCGCTCCATGTCCAAGTGCGATGTCTATAAAACATCCCAGGGAGACCTCTCCAAACGAGAAGGATTTCTCTATCATCGCTACCAGACTATGCAGGGCAGAGTCCGTTGACCCGCCGGTCCGGTAAGCGTGCTGGTTGTCATGAAGTGGGAACTTAGCCAGGATTTCATCCCTAATATAAAAGTCTATCAACCTTTCTAATGTTTTCATAATGAAGGAAGTCAGACTGATCGGTCTAAAATTCTTGGCCAAGCAGTGAGAAGGTTTTTCCAGTTTCGGGATGAAGGTCACTTTGACTCTTTCCCACTTGGTTGGGATGCAGCCTAGAGCCAAGGAGCTGCGTAATATTTCACACAACGGTCTCAACAGGATCTCTCCGCTTTATTTTAGCATAGCAGGAAAAACCCCGTCGTCTCCCGGTGACTTAAAAGGCTTGAATTTTCCGATGGCCCATCTTAGCCTTTCCATGATCACGATTCGCCTTACCAGCATCCAGTCCTCTTCTGAGGGAAAGAGTATATCTGGAGCTTTTTTCTCCGCTCTTTCGTTTCCACAGCCAGGAAAGTGAGCCTCCAGAAGGTGTCTGGCCGTCTCCTCCCCGCTCTCTGTAAAACTACCATTAGGCATTCTCAGAGTACTTGGTAGTAGTTAGTCAGGTGAATAAAACTATTGGTACAATTTAAAAGAAAAATTAAGCGTTTGCTTTACTCGTCCCTTGTTTATATTTAATCAATTGTACCGTATTCCGTGAAGTAAAAAATGCGTAAATGTAAAGAAGTTAGTCTTGAGTCTTTGGCAAGATTCCTGTGAATCCTTGCGTAATCTGGAATGTAATCCATTTCCGCGCAGAATCTCTTCCAAGCTTCTTCAGCCTTTCTCAAAACTGTTTTTTAAAAAGATTTTTGAGCCACTCTATAGCTAGCCCAGTCAGCTTCCGTTGCTGATCTCATGGCCTTATTCCATGCTTTCCTCGCCCTAAGCTTAAGCTTTTCAGTCTCCTCCATTTCGGTCGATGGCCGTCCGGTTGCACTCTTCCGAACGCCTCTTTCGTGGCCGTCTTCCTCTGTGCCAGGTTCCCTTTCCGGACGGTTGTCAGTTCCCTCTTTCCTCGGATTCCGTAACCTCTCCAGAGTGAAGGTTACAGCATCCAAGAGCCAGTGGGCCCTATAATTCCAGGTTTTCAGGATCTCAGTTATTGTAGTATAAAATGCTATTACGTAACGAAGACTTTACACATTGAGACATTTCGTAATTGAATTCGCCGCAATTGTAATTGCTTCATATTTGATTCTCCACTTATTACAATTACACAGAATTCGTGTAATATGTAATTGTATCCTGATTTTTTCAATAACACATATCATACTTGTGATTGGATTCACTTAGGAAAATAGTTGATTTTCCACCTATTACACTGTAATAGCTAATTTTCAATTATGAATGTAATATTGTAATTTTATTTAGGGGTCGTACGGTCATACTTTTTTCTCGATTTTTCGACTCCCCCCCTCCCCCATGTCACGTTGCATCACGTTTGACTTACACCTTCTAAAATATGACGTCACATCACATCACTCCCCCCCTACCTGTAAATATATGTCCAGATGCCGTTCGGCGAGTGTCATTTTAGTAATTTTGGGTTTCTTGTAAATAACTCGATCAAAATAACTCAGTAATTTAATGGAACGGGAATCTTTGCAACCAGAGTCGATTGAACTGGTTTCCTACGGGTCCGCTAAGTCTATGTTTTGAATGTCTAACAAAAATTTTTCCTTTTTATTGGAACAAAACGTGACGTCACGTTCCGTGCAGACACTGCCCCCCCCCCCCCCCCGTCCAATTCCGTCACGTTTTCAGTGACCCCCCCCCCCTCCCCCTCTGGGTGTGAAGCAAAATGTGCACGACCCCTTATGCAAAATTATATTTTTGTTTATTTCCTTATTGCTTTATACTACAACCTTGTCAATCTCTTATTTTTTACGCACGGTTCGGCTAAGTTCTGTAAACTCTATCTAAATTCTGACTTTCGCTTTGTTGCTCCGACATCAGGTGTGTACCGGCCTTTAACTCCAGTTCTTCAGTCCACGATTCTACTAATGTTGCTATAGGTAATGTACATTTTGATTGTCTTATTTTAAACCGTTGATACAAGAAATTTAATTACACTTTGTAATAAAACTTTATTCGTTGTCCCACCGAAAACTTGTCATTACATGTATATGTGCATCCCACGATGTGCGTAATATTTGTAATTGAAAATTGACGACATATTAAAATTGCGCGTAATTGAAATTCTATTACGAATTCAATTACGGAATGTCTCTCTGTGTACGGTCACAGGTTGTAGTGATTTTACTTTTATATTCTACGGGCCGAAAATGAAGGCATTTTTGTAGGTTTTTGGGATTTCGCCCCTTTGCATGTAAAGTTGCAAGTGCACCTGTTCTGGACGATTGTTTTTAGGCATTTTCGCTTGTACACCTCACTTCGTTCTGTCTACAACGCGCGAAATTGCCTAAATTCAATTGTCCAAAACAAGTACACAAATAACTATTATATTCGTGCAGTTTTGTCCAAAAAATGGAAGTGTACGCCATAAATATTAACGTTTCAGAAAACATTTGGTTGGTGAGAGGAAACTTTTATACCGTCGCGCTCTGTCGCGTCAATTTCTTAGAGCCCAAAAATGCGTTTTGTGTGGCCTCAAAAATTACACGATAGGTATACATCGACTCGGTAATCCTACACAAGTCACCATCACCACTTTCCACCAAAAAAAATATTTCCGCTGAATAATTGATCTAATGTCACTGTGTTGAAGAAAATATGAGAAATAAAAATTTTCTTTGATTATAAGGAAGCGAACTCTATTCTATGTATATTTGTGTCTCCAGCAGCGAAATTCACAGCAAGTGATTGACTGGGTCATTGTTGATTAAATTTAATTAAAGAGCGATATGAAAAGAACAAAAAATTTACGATGAGAATGCTCTTAGCTGGAAATTAAATAATTAAAAAAAAATAACGTCACTATTCTGCTCTGTTATTCGTCTAAAGCCAGAATTTCTATTACACAACAACTCTAACACTCATATCCACATATTTTTTCAACTTCGAAGAATAAACGGTCGTTATCGTCACTGCCTTTCTGTCTTTTTGGATGTTAATAACAACACCACAAGTACAGTTCCTGTACAACGCCTGAAAAAGTTTTTTAATGAGAGTAATAGGTCATGGTATAGTTCTCATGTTCACCGCTTTCGTCAGCAATTTTTTCATAGCTGAATATGGCGCTGCGATCTGTAGTACTCGTAGAACTATACTTCACAAACTGTCCGTATATTCAGCTATGAAAATTCCAGATGGCGCTGCGGACGTTCGGGTATTTTTCGTCATATTTTTTTTACACGGCCTATACGGACAGGTGAAGTGCTCGCATCACAGAAATGATAAGAGGTGGCGCTGCGCTGACACTACAGCGCCACCTCTTATCATTTCTCTGGCTCGCATTAACTGTACAAAGAGATGAACTGTTTCTCTTCACATAATCTTTTTCCTTGTATACCTTCTTCATTGTTCAGCATTAGAGCACCCGCGTGTGAGCAAATGTAACGCTCTTTTAACAGTCAAAACAAAACGTTTCTGAGAACCCCACATAGAAAACTAACTCTATTAACTGAAAGTTAGTTAGTATTTAGGCTGGATCTGCACTTAAAAAAATAATATTTCCGCTTTGAAACTGAGCATGCGAATAGAGAAAATTCTCCCTATACGCATGCTCAGTTTCAAAATGGAGGGATATTTTTTAAGTGCAAAGCAGGGGTTACAGTCATAAGACAATTTTGAGTTTTTGTATGTGTCGCATAAGATTTTTCGTCGAAGTGTGTCGGCAAAAGAGCGGAAGAGAAGTAGTTTCTTTTCATTCCTTCTCTTGTAAAGCGAGTAAAAGCTGAAGGGAGAATACAAAGTGAGATTTCCTGTAGTTTCAGAAATTGGTTGTGATTGGTCGACTGTCCCATTTCCTGCTCATGTTAGAACTAGTTCAATAAATAACTGTAATTATTCACTGTGGGAATTAATAAAAAAAGTTTAACTCAACATCAAAACTTCTGAAGAAGTTGTTAAGAGTGTTTTCATGTTCAAGCTATTATTATTTTTCATTTTCACATTATTTTTTTCCCTCCATAAAAATATGAACTACATTTTTGTCGTCGTTATTCTATAAACATCAATTCGACCGTATTGAAACATTTTCCTTTTTATTTTATTTCATAAGTCCAACGAAAATGGGCTTTCGATGAAGAAAAAAATTCGTCGCTATACACCACCACCATCAGCAATGCAATAATCGCAATAATCCTCTTTAAAACTTTCCAAAACTATCATAATGGCCAAAGGATTAAATGGTCGATTGGAGGTCTTATGTGGTCGAGTACATTGGGCTATGTATTTATAATGCCATCGGATGATACAGCGATTTGTCATCTATTGTTCTCATTGTTTTATGTATTGAACTGTCAGCTCGTAGAAACATAATCTTACATTTGATTCATAAATAGAAAGGGAAATATGACGTTACAACAGTAAGGTTATTGTTGCCCTCATCATTTCATGAACATAATCATAATCTTACATCCGGCTACGTAAATGTGTGTGACTTTCCGATAACAAACAGGAAGACATTTTCAGAATGGTTTTTTGTTATCCGAGGGGAAAAAATAGAGCGAAGCAAGGGTCAAAATTGTTCCCCGCGTGTATCTAAGTCCTGGTTTCCACTTAAAAAAAGTGCTCCGTTTTCTCTCGGCTTACATGAGAGTTGTCGAATTCATTCATTCATTTGCTGTCAAGTAAACGGAGTACTTTTTTAAGTGGAAACCAGAACGAAGGCTTGGTTTCCACTCGCGAAAGCACTCCGTTTTGCCACCGTATGAGAGTCGAGAGAGTGTGATTTCTCAAGTAAACGGAACAAAAATTGAAAACGATTCAATGTTGTCTCCGTTTACACGACGCTCTTTCTCAAAAAGTTCATTTTGCTCATTTCATGTAACATAAATGAGAGAGCTCTGAACTTATCGGAGATCTTTTTTTTGAGTGGAAACCACGTATAAGCCCTGGTTTGCACTTAAAAAAATATTTCTACGTTTTGAAACTGCGCATGCGCATAGAGAGAATTTTCTCTATGCGGATGCGCAGTTTCAAAACGGAGTGATATTTTTTAAGTGCAAATCCAACCTAAAGCTGTACTCCGTCGAGAACGCCGTTTAGAAATTTGGTTGGTTGAAATTTTTCACGTATTTTTTTTAACCAATCAATATTCTAAATGGCGCTCTCGACACAGTACGTGGCATCTTGAAAAGTGGTCAATTTTGAGGGTTTTTCAGGTAATGCTCGGAGTTTTCGAATTTTAGTTCCGGAGTGACAATAGCTAGAGAGTGGTTTCTTCGGGAAAGTTATGGAGTTTGATCAGGAGATTTTTTCGGGATCTTAAGAAAATGTCTGCCAGCTGTCAAAGCGGCGCAATCTTGGATTTTTTGCTATTAGAATAGCTAAACAGTTGGTTTCTTCGGGAAAGTTATAGAGGCTGGTTAGGGGAACTTTTGTCAGAAAGTTGTCAGCAAGTATCAAAAAGTTCATCATTTAAAAGCCACTCACAATTCTTCATCCTACTTCCTGTGAGTGGCTTTTAAATGTTGATTCAAGCGGGTGGACTTTTATCTGCCGAAGGTACAGCAGCCATAGTAAAATATTACTTCTATGGGTGCAATTGTACCAAAACGAGAATTTTCTCAATTTTTACCCATCAAAAAGTTGTCAGCAAGTGTCAGAAAGTTGTCAGAGAGTCTTATAAAGTTGACAGTAAGTGTCAGAAAGTATTATAAAGTTGTCAGCAAGAGTCAGAAAGTTGTCAGTAAGTGGTAAGTGACAGATGGTCTCTGAAAATTGTCACAAATTGTCAGACAGTTTCAGAAAGTTGTCAGCAAGCCTCACAAAGTTGTCAGTAAGCGTCAGAAAGTTTAAAAAAGTTATAAGCAAGTGTCTGAAAGTTGGCAGCAAGTGTCAAAAAGTCTTAGAAAGATGTCAGAAAGTGCCAAAACGTTGTCAGCAAGTGCCAGAAAGTTGCCAGCAAGTGTCAAAAAGTCTCAGAAAAATGAAAGTCTGAGAAAGCTGTGAGCAAGTCTCAGAAAGTACTCAGCAAATGTCAAAAAGTTGTCAGCAAGTCTCAGAAAGTTGTCAACAAGTCTCACAAAGTTGTCAGAAAGTTTTATAAAGTTGAGGGACGGTTTATAATGGATGTCACGCAAAAATGACCATTTTTCTGATGATAGATCATTCCCTGTCACGCTGCTGTCACGCGAGCTCCAAAAACCATTTGACCCCTTTCCGTCACGTCACGCAGAAGAAAAAATTAAAAATTTTTACCGAAAAATGTTTGTATTAAAAAAAAGTTACAAAATATAGTTTCGTAAGGGCATGCCAAAAAAATATGAACTTTTTACTTCTGTGCAGGTTTTTACGGTGTTAAATTCCTGCGCAGAAGTGCAAAACTTACATTTATTTTTCCATGCATGTATAACAAATGATTATTCTCGATCGCATAGATTCTTTATTGTTGTGTTTAAATCGTAAGTTGGCGTCACGTCTTGAACACTGTTTAAATGACGGTAAATCTAATGAGCTTACGTCAATTTCATCGTCAAACTAGTCGACGATTCGACGTGTTCAGCATTAAGCCGCGACTTCCAAGCTACCATCTTTTGGCCCTGCCTTATTGCCTCCAATCTTATCGGTCGAATTCGTGGTTGTAGTATTGTTGTGGGCTCAGGTACATTTTTCATAATTGGTCGTGGATTGGTTTTGGCTTCGGATACATTTGTCTCCCGAAAGTTGTATAGCCGCTGTTGAACACCGCGACGTAGGAAACCTGTCGTCACCTGTCATAATACTTCAGATCCACCCTCGACTCACGGGCAGTGAGCAAACTTTTTATTCCGTTTTGGCGGAATTTTCGATTCAATTTTTTTTTAAGCGTGACGTCACGCGACGCTTTGAAGATCGATCATTCCTGTCACAGACTGTCACGCTGGTCTAGGAAGACCAATCATCCTTTTTGCGTGACATCCTTTATGAACAGTGACAGTGTCAGAAAGTCTCAAAAAGTTGTCAGCAAGTGTCAGAAAGTTGTCAGTAAGTGACAGGTAGTCTCAGAAAATTGTAACAAATTGTCAGACAGTTTCAGAAAGTTGTCAGCAAGCTACACAAAGTTGTCAGCAAGATTCATAAAGTTGTCAGCAAGCTTCACAAAGTTGTCAGAAAGTCTCAAAAAGTTATAAGCAAGTGTCGGAAAGTTGCCAGCAAGTGCCAGAAAGTTGCCAGCAAGTGTCAGAAAGTCTCAGAAAAATGCCAACAATGTCAGAAAAACTCAGAAAGTTGTCGGCAAGTCTCAGAAAATAAACAGCAAGTGTCAGAAAGTTGTCAGAAAGCTGTCAGCAATTTACAGAAAGTCTCAGATCATTTTTGTCCATGGAAACATAGATCACAGAGCTCGCATTTAAGTTCCATATATTGGTTGCAATTTCTAAACGCATGCTAAGAGGCGCTTTAAGCAAATGAGAGGTTTGCACCATGAGCCGGAGGCAAGTTCTACAATTGAATTTGCTAAAAAAGTCTTTTGGCATAAGTTAGGAACAACGCTTTTCTTAAATGACGTTTTTTTTTTTTTTTCAAGTTCAAGTTCAATTTATTCATGAAAACATTTTAGGTATAGGTTATAAGTAAGTTTCAACGTGCACATGCACTTTAAAGAAACATTAACAAAACTAGTAATTTTTTTTTTGAATAATAGATTAGAAATCCGACATAGAAATAATATCGGAGATTTAAATGAGAAATAAAGTATCGATTAATTGAATTGAGATTGTTTGCATCGCTTGTGAATTGAAAACTTCAGCAAAGCTTGGTGCAAACAAAAACTAAGACAATCACCACATGTGGCTTGCTCATTGTTAAAATATATGGTGTGATTTATGTATCGTTAATCGAAATATGTCAATTTACAAATATTATAACAATGAAAGCCATTTCAACATCATAACGGTTTCACTTTTTGCACTTAAAAATTACTTTTCTCACAATAAATTTACGTATATTAATGTTGAAAGAAATTAAATGAAAGTTATCATGGTATTGAGTGGTGATCGTGGTGAGTTCAGCTCTAGGCAAGGCCATCTATACAATGACGAGAGTCCAGTCCAATGTATGGATGATGCCAGATTCTAGCAATGTTGAGACCAATAGCAATTGAAATCGAATAAAGAAATGGAAGTAATAATAATCAGCCAGGCCTCGATCTGTTGCATAATAATATCGGCAGCTTTTTCCATTGTCCAGTAACCACATGGCTTTAATGCTTCCGATTTGGTGCGATTTAATAATTGAATAGGATATATTTTTAAGTATGTAACGCTCCCAATAAAAGCACGTAGAATTCTATTTCCATATGACGGATATAAAGTTTAAGGTTGTTGTCGGCGGATAATTGTATCAATCACTGACAATACAAACACAAATGGTAAACTGCACAACGATACACGTCTGCTCTTCACGACTTATCGAACTGAACTCTGAGAAATATGACACTAGCAAGGAAAATTAAAAATAGTTCACAGCTCTGCAATGACTAAGGGTTAACACTAATTGACTAATTTCTTGATCAACTTGTGTTTCTCGTCCGGTATTATAAACGTAACTAAATTCTGCTATCTCATAATCTTTTAGCATGTTGAAAATTCACAATCAATCGTATTCGAAATGTAAGATTACTCGAAAATCGAATTGTTTGGAATACCATCATGATTTCTACTCTAGTACAAACACAATATGAGAAAATGATGGTTTTAAATTGAAAATGTTGGATTTTCGATTATTTTGACTATTTGCATTTTCCTACCAAATTTAACCACTGTGATGCAGTATTCGAACCTATTGTCTGTATATGTATATACGTTTATGCACATTATTGCACCCATATTAACTGACTAACATTCCATATATATCTAACAATTCAATTCGGCAAATCAATTCAGATATGCAAAATCAATGAAAATGATTCAACAAGGATTTTCCTCTTCCATGTATCATTTATGTGATGAATATATAGACAAGAAAACAAATATTCATCATTGTTATATGAACATTGGACTGATGCTATTCGTTAACGCGGGCAAAATATGTGTACGGGTGCTATTTGCCATGCATAGAATAATAGTTTGAAATCCTTGTGCAACGTATGCGTTTTGTCTTTGGCAACTGACATCTGTTGCGATAAAATACCTTTATACCACACTAGTATCGAAATAGTAGTTTGTGTTACAAGTAATGTAAGGACGAATATTACCGCACCAGTTATAATTTGTCCTAAAGAGCCTAACTGGTGCCTTTAATGGAATTTTCCACATACTATTGTGTTGTAAATCTCGGGTTGGCAGTTTTCACATTCTTTGTACAAAACTTCCGTTAATACGCATGTTAGGAAAATGGCTATTACCCAACTTATGCTGAAATATGATTAATTTATTGAGTATTTCTGGCGCTAAACTCGTTTCAACATTTTTATGAACTTTTTACTTCTACGCAGGTTTTTGCGGTGTTAATAACCTGCGCAGAAATAAAAAGTTTATAAAAACGTTGAAACGAGTCTATTTGGAAAGTTGCCGATCGTTTGGCTCATGTGAACACTCGTTGAAAAAAGGACTCTTTATCCATAGAAAGATTATCAACTGCGTATATCGACGCGAATAGCGAATAGTTCGTTTTAGTTCTATCCGCCCGTGCCGGTGAATAATCACGTTACATAGTACTCGACTGAAGTTAACGAGCATACACAGTGAAGGAGTCAGAACTTTATTTTATTTTTGCATCAAATCGCAAAATAAATATTTATAAATGCAAATAGTAAAGGGTCTCATATTTAAATCAATATGTTGTCTTACGTTCTGCTTAAATAAAGTTAATCTTTTGTATCTTTCGCATTTTTTTTTTTCGTTTTGAATTAAATTTTAACAAGGAAAATTTGAGACTGGATCTTTTTAGACCTGTACGAAGAGAGGTCTATTGCGTTTACCACGACGTTTGTAACCAGTCGAATTTAGACCCGGAAGTAGGGGGAACATCGAACATGGCCCTTAGATGACGAATCAGCAATAAAAAAAAATGTCCGTCCTTCCGCCCGTCAACACGATAATTCGAGTAAAATTCAAGCGATTTTCAAAAACTTTTTCCCCCCTGAAAGATAATCGAAAAATCTTTTATGCGGTTGAATCTGGGCACTGTCGACCCAAGGGCCGCTAAGCTAGGGCCGTTTAAGTAGTTTTTGGTCTGTTGTACATGACTCGAGTAAATCTATTCCGATTTTCATAATTTTTTTTTGTTTGAAAATTACATGGCCCAAAAAGTCTCTGCTAAGGTCCTACGTGTTTTTCTTACATTACACGAGAAAATCTTTTCATTGCTATTTTGTTAATTGACAGGTCTATGAAAACCCAACAGTTTGTAGAATTTTTTTTTTTTTGAGCCCTTGGGCTCAACTAGAACCCTAAAACTGAATTTCTACTAGGGCCCAAGGTGTTTATTTACACAATTCGGGTAAATCCTAACTGATTTAGTTGATTCTTTTTCTATTTGAGTGGTGACCGAATACCGAATTATATTCAAAATCAATTTTGGGCCCGGTGCCTGCGCTTTAGGGTTCAAGTGGGCCTCAGGTCGGCCCTAACCAAAAAAATTGTTGTTGAGAAAATTGAGGTAAGCATTTTTGTGTATGTCCGAGTATTTCCTTACGGCCCTAGGTATGTCCTAAAGTCGGCCCTAGTACAAGTCCCTTGTATATGTTTTATTTTCGTTTTACTTTTTGAAAAAAAATGATCAATTAGTGAATTTATCATTTCAACCTTATTAGAGAGTCCGTCCGTCCAATTTGAACAGTTACCTTTTCCAGTCAGTAACAAGTTTATTCGTTTTTCAACTACCTTTCAGCAGGTTCGCCGTTAGAGACCCAAAAAATTTAAAGTGCTGTTTTTCAGAGACGATCCTTTTCATCGTAAACTATTGTAACCATGTCTATTGCAGTTTAAGGCTTTAAGTTGTTTTTTTTTTTTTTTGCGGTGAAGAAATATTAGAGATCATTTTGAGCAGTTCCAGCTTCATCGTTTTTTTTCATTGCTTTTGAGACGAGACCCCACTCATAGTCTTCACCAACTTCCTAACGTAACTTCCGAACCACGCCTCGAAGTGTACAAATATTTGTGTGTTTTTTTGTGACATTATGCGAATCAATAAGTGTGTACAGCCACCAAAAACGTTGCAACTACCCAAACTATTAACGAAAAGACTCCGCGCACATTGTGCAAATAGTCTCTTTCAACTATTAAGCTTGAGTGATCTTTAGGACGTTACTCGCTAGAAAACGTCATCAAATACGAACCATTTTGGTGAAGAAAACTATTTGTGTCATCACTGATATCAAATCTTTTGTAAGTCGACAAAAAAGAACTTGCGTCACTCCTCCGCTTTTATTTTGTGCGAACGATGCGAGTCGTGCGGAAAGCTAATAAATCCATCTAGCCTGTAGAAATTCATTTCAATTTATTTGAAAATGGAACTCGGACGTAATCCCTTCACAACTAAAAATAGCACTAAGCTAAGCCTAATTTGTTGCTTTGCTTATTATAACTGGTCTCTTTAGGTAGAAAGAGACTATTAATGTCATGATGTGACGAGTTAAACAAATAACTTTAACTGGTAAATTATGAGCAAAACAAAAGAAAACTAATTGATTAGGTAGCGACAGCTATTTTATGCTTTCACCTTTCCCGTCTGTCCGTCTGTGCACCCTTCGCCGGGGACTCACCGATGATTCACCGGGAAATCTCCAATGATTCACAGGGCATTCACCGATGATTCATAGGGGAATCACCAATGTTTCACAGAGGAATCACCGATGATTCACAGGGAAATCACTGACTATTCACAGTGGAATCATCAATTATTCACAGTGGAATCACCGATTATTTGCCAATGAATCACCGATGATTCGCTAATGAATCACAGATGAATCACCGATGATTCACAAATGAATCATCGCTGACTCACAGTCGAATCACCTCTGATTCACAGTGGAATCACCTATGATTCCCAAATGAACCACCAATAATTCACAGTGGAATCATCTATAATTCATTGAAGAATCGCAGATGACTCACCAATGAATCATTGATTATTCACCAATTAATCACAGTGGAATCACCTATGATTTACAGTGGATACAGATTTTACAGATAATTCACCAATGTATCACAGATGATTCATCAATGAATTACAGATGATTCGCCAGTGAATCACCGATGATTTGCAAATGAATCATTGATTATTCACCAATTAATCACGTTGAATCACCTATGATTTACAGTGGATACAGATTTTACAGATAATTCACCAATGTATCACAGATGATTCATCAATGAATTACTGAAGTTTCGCCAATGAATCACCGATGATTTACAAATGAATCACCGATGATTCATCGATGATTCACCAATGAATCACCGATGATTTAGAAATGAATCACCGATGATTTAGAAATGAATCACCGATGATTTAGAAATGAATCATTTATGATTCACAAATCACAGATGATTCACTAATGAATCACTGATGATTCACCAATAAATCACTGATGATTCACCAACGAATCACTGATGATTCACCAATCACTGATGATTCACTAATGAATCACTGATGATTCACCAATGATTCATCGATGATTCCAACGACTATTCACCAATGAATCACATATGATTCACAAATGAATCACATATGATTCACAGTGAAATCACTGATGGTGATGATTCACCGGGGAATCACACATGATTTTTTCACATGTGATTTTTCGAAGAATCGAAGTACATTCTATCGCTACTTACCTATACACATTTCAATAGTTTATTCTTTTTCTTTGTTTTACCAATAAATACAAAGTAGAAGTGATCCTAAAAATCGTTTAGCTGGTCAGGTTGATTATTTAACCAGATCACGAAACTTATGCCTTATTGAAGAGACAGCTCCTCCTGCGGATCAAGATCATCAAAACTGAAGAGACACCCTAAAGTTCGTTGAAAGAAGTGGTGGAAATCATAACATATTCAAAATTAAATGAAAATAAGTTTAATTAACTGAAAGGCTTTACGTAATCACAAACATAGAATGTTTCTTATCTGGAATTCTCAACTCCAACGGGCAAATACATTATAATATGAATTAATAAAATGAATTCTTGTTAAAAGAATACAGCCGTAATAAGCCGTAAGAGCATGTTAAAAATAAATATCGCGTTCGCTTCTCTTTATACGTAGTATAAGCTAAGTATTATTATTATTATCAGTAAAACAAGGCTACGATAATATCATCTCTCCTTCTATAGGTTGATAAGCAGAATTTACTTCACTGACAATGTGTACATTATAATAATGCCCATATTAACATCAAACATGTTTTGTAATGACTTTTAATAATGCAAATGGAGTTCCTTTTCAGCTCTTTCTCTACATCAGAGCTTTAAAGAAAATTTTACTGTTTACAGGAAAATATTATATGAAACAAGATCCGGTATGCCTCGAGTAAGAAGAGGAAAACAAGTTAAAGAAATGTAGAAAATATTGACAATCCGAATTGCATTATTTTAATTAAAATATATCATACAGCGAGCGTTTTTCTAGCCCCGACGAGCACGTTAAAAAAATTTAATAGTACGTTACATTACTGCTTAGAGATCGGTTGTTTTCTTGTCTCTTGATACGTATGCAAAGCACGCAAAGGATACAAACTTCAAGAAAAATTTAGAAAACATTTAAGGCCCCAGCGCGTGTAATTGTTTGATAAATGGGAGGTATAAACAAAATAATACTGAATTATTGGTTTGAGTCAAGTGCAGTTTTAGTGCAATTGTATGGCTTACCTATGAAGTACATTGTTGGGAGTTTCCAGTATTCTACTTCTATTTTTTTTTATCCTAGTGTATTATGGATATCGCCGTCAAACTGTCGTTTTAAGCGACAAAGCTGTGAAGCGACCGAGCTGGTCTTATGGTTGACTAAAATCACCTCAACTTTTAGTTCGTAAGAAAATTGTCCTATGATAACACAGATCACACTTTTTAATGTGTTTACTCACTGAATGTACATTAAATGTGCGAAATTCAATGTTGTTGAGAATATGTACAGTACATAAAATGTGCCTGTGAAGTGGTACATATTTCGATGTACATAAAAAGCACATTTTTTGTGCTATTAAAAACCCGAAATTATTGCACTAGATCACAAGTACATTTTTCGCTCATTTTATGTGCGTGATAAGGAGTACACTATTCCTATCTCATTGAATGTACCAAAAATATGCTTGTGATGTAGTACATTTTTCAATGTAAATAAAAGGCACATTTTTTGTGCTCTTAAAGCTCGAAATTATTGCACTAGATTGCAAGTACATTTTTAGATTATGTGCTTTGAAAAATGCTCATCTTATTTTTTCAAAAATGTATATTTTTATGTTAATTAAAATTTGTTTTTTCGGAATAGCTCAGTATTTATTTTATTTTCTACCAAATATTTCGACCACTATTCGTGGTCATCTTCAGTGGTATCTGAAATCAATAAATATTCTATTATAAATGGTCTCACAAATTTACATAAACACATTTGTATACCCTATGAGTTTTGTCTTTGTTATATTATTTTGTGGGTGTTTGTAATTGCATTTTGTCACTATGTTTTATCTGTTAATGAATTGGCGGATAAGTTTCTGGGAATTATAAATACTTCTCCTCGCATCGTATTTATTAAACGGTTTTACGATTTTAATTCGTTCAATAATTATTCTAAATTCGATTCTGGGAATTATTTTGTATTGAGAAAATATATTTTTATGGATATCACGGCTGCTTTTGGTTGGATAACATTAAAAAAAAGTATCGAATTTTAAAAGAAAAAAAAAGAAAAATGTGTTCAAAGAAAAAAGCTAGCGGGGAATAGATTTTTCCACTTCCCCCATATTCAACGTTAACCGTATTCCGCTTACCTCGTATTCAACGTTCCCCGTATTTCAAGTTCCCCGTATTCAGCGTTGCACTTGCTACGTATTCTACTCTGACACTTCCCCGACCAAATCTCTAAGACGACATCTTGACTGACTTTTGGCCGATTTTCAATTACCCATAACTCCCTTATTTCAGAACAATATCCCACCCCGGAACATGTTTTTTCGACGTTTTGCACCTTACCTTACAACATATCAAAAAGTATTCTTTTTTCTTCGCCAGTTTAAACGCCAGTTTAAATGTTTATGATCATAATTTCGGTTGATGGCTTCGCTATATGTATAGCAATCCGTTTGGTAAAAAATATAAACAAACGAACACATTGCATTCCAAACTGTATTCATTCTCGGTAAAAACAATTCAACACAGCCTCGGACGGGTGTTGGATACGGGGTACGACCAACGCTCGACTTGCTAGGTACCCCATCGTTGACGATCAGGCAATGCAAAATGGTTGATGGTTTGTTTATTGGAAGTCTAAACGTTAATGGGGGTTTTCGGGATCGCAGGGAGGAATTAGTTGATCTGGCTAAGGACTACGGTATAGGCATATTGGCGTTGAGTGACGTTAGGACGAAGGGACAGACGGAAGAACACGTGGGCGGGTATAAGGTGTTTTTGTCCGGAGTTCAGTCTGGTAGGGCAAACTGGGGGGTTGGAATCGCTATCAGGAAGGGATTGATCAAATTTGTCCTAAATGTTCGTTTCGTAAATGAAAGGCTGATGTGGGTCTCTGTAAAGTTAGCGGGTGGAATTTATCGCTTGGTTAGCGTATATAGCCCTTGCAATGGTAGTGATGCTACTGACTTGGACGCTTTTTACGAACAACTAGGGGACGTAGTTAGCAAAAAGGGAAATGAATCATTGGTTTTGCTGGGGGATTTCAATGCAAGAATAGGAAACTTTAAAAGCAACTCAGGGTATGGGAAGGTAGTGGGTAGATTTGGGGAAGAAACACTGAATTCAAATGGTAAACGGTTGTTGGATTTTTGTGATTTCAATGGGTTAGCAATAACCAACTCTTTCTATAGGCACAAGTGGATACGTACGTCAATGAGGGTCTGGGTCACAAATCCATTATTGATTACATGATTATAGAGCAGGACAGGAGACAGGTAGTCAGGGACACACGTGTTTTCAGGGGTTTCACTTTCGGTTCTGACCACTACTTCTTGGGTACCCATCTGTCGGTTGGTAAACTCTGTCAGACTAAAAGGAAGAAGGTGGTAAGTCGCAAATTTCGTGTGGGCAAATTTAGGGAAGAGGCAGTTAGGTCTCGTTTTATGGCAAAATTCGCCGAAGGATTTGAGGGGCTTCCAGCTGACTGCGGAGACATTGAGGTTGAGTGGGCGAATTTTAAGAAATTTGTCTTGGATCTGGCTGAGGAATGTCTGGGCAGTGTCGCTAGCGGGGGTCGAAACAAAAAGACGGGTTGGTGGAACGCCGATATCAGGGGGGCTGTATTGGAGAAAAGGAAACTATACTTGATGTGGTTACAGGACAGGACGGTGGCGAAGTGGGAGGCTTATAAGGCTTGTAGGCAACTGGTTAAGGATCTAGTCAGGGAAGCGAAGGACCGGGAGGGGAAAAAGTTTGGGGAGGATTTGGAAAGGGCAGGTCAAAGCAGGGGTAAGAAATTTTGGTCGATGATTAAGGGCATTAGGCGCGGTGGCGTGAAAGAGGGATGTAGTAGTATTTTAGATAAAGACGGCGAGTTAATTACAGATAGGGGTGAAGTCTTGAAGACTTGGCGGCATTACTTTAAGGGTTTATTTACATCTGTCAATCAGGTAAAAGAAAATGGGAGGGAGGCAGGTCCTAGCTCGGAGGTGGAGGAGGAAATTACACTGGATGAAGTGTCCCGAAAGGTCGGCAGATTAAGGGAAGGAAAATCCGCAGGGGTGGATGAAATTAGGACGGAATTTATTAAGTATAGCGGATCAGGTGGGATCCAATGGCTTTGTAGGATTTTCAATTTGGCCATGAGGTCTTCAACAGTACCTGCTGCCTGGAGCTTCGGTGTTATTGCTCCAATTTATAAGAAGGGCAACCGTAAGGTTTGCAGTAACTACAGGGGGATATCGCTCTTGAGCGTGGTAGGTAAGGTGTACACGGGTGTACTTGTTGGCCGGGTTAGGAACATAGTGGAAGGAGTACTGGATGAGATTCAGGGTGGTTTCAGGCCTCTGAGGGGATGTCAGGATCAGATTTTCTGCCTCAGACAGACTATCGAAAAGCTTTATGAAAAGAACAGGGACTTATACTTATGCTTCATCGACTTGACTTGGAGAAGGCATTCGACCGGGTACCAAGGCAGAAGCTATTCGGGATTCTTAGCGAGTACGGTATCAATGGGGGTTTACTGCGTGCCATTAAGAGTATTTACTCAGAAAGCAGGGCCGC
>CM055403.1:27063455-27090522 GCA_029228625.1 Pseudolycoriella hygida | reverse complement strand
AAGATCCCAAAAAATTCTCCTGACCAAACTCTATAACTTTACCGAAAAAACCAACTCTCTAGCTATCGTCTCTTCGGAGCTAAAATTCGAAAACTCCGAGCATTACCTAAATTGACCACTTTTCCACATGCCACGGCTTTTCCAGAATTTTCCCGGAAAAGCGGCATATGAAATTTTTCATTTGGGGCCGAGACTGATGTTCCCTGAAAATTTTAAGGAAATCGCTCGAGCGGTTCTCGAGAAAAAAAAGTAGATAGATACATAGATACATAGATCGTTGACACACCACACAGGAATAAAATTGTTATTACTTGCAAAGCAGATTTGACCATTTTTCCATAGGAATTGGTCATCTTTGATTGGCGATATCTCAGCCAATTTTCAACCGATTTTGATAAGTGATGGCTTGTTTGAAAGCTGCTGCGACGCAGTTGTTTTTTAAAAATAAATTGGAGGGGGAGGGGGCGAGGGGAAAAAACTCAAAAGTTCGCCTATACATCGTGTCTTGTCCCAAAGGTTTTTGTATGGAGGTTTTTGGGTTTGTGGACGTTTTTTTTTGGGGGTGTGGGGACTGCGTCACGCTCTCCGCTACCGCTCCGAGCATGATTTGTTTTGAGGGAACATTTGAACTTGATGATAACACAGCTCGTGTAAACTGTATGTCAAAGAAAATAATCACTAAATCTCTCAATCTTGTGCCAAATTTATGAGGTCGTTGTACCGCAGCCATTTAGTGTTGTTTCCATTCTAGGCCTTCAATTTAGTTGAAGTGCTTCTATGGAACACTTTTGAAAGTGTATCATAATGTCGTTTTATCTGCCTAGAACGATAGTATCGCATTTATCTACCTAGGAAACTGTTTATCTCGACGGACACGATTTTAAGTCTAATTGCTCCAGAGCAGGAAGAAACGTTAAAGATATGCCTGCAAAAAACGAACAATCAAACTGAATACGATATAAACGGCAAATTTTCAACAAAATCAATTTTTTTTTGGAATTTCCTCCCTTCCCCCACCTTCCACATCAAGAGAAGTGCTCAAAATTAGCCAAATTTCCATATGAAAATCAACACCGTCAGCTCATTTTCGCTTATTTAATTCCATATCTAGGGAATACAACCGGTAAAAACCGATTATGGCGATTACCGATTATCGGTAAATAAAATTTTGTTTACCGGTTTTTACAGTAGAATATTATCACTTTATCGCTTTATAAAAAGTTAGTCAAGATTACATTTTCTGCTTGATGGCTTGATGGTTTGATGTGTCGGTCGAGTTGTGTTATGAGAATGGAACGTTTGCATTTTGACAACTTTGACGCAAAACATTATTCTGAACAAAAAATTGTTCTACAGTATGCTCTAAAATGCACAGAAATTTTTATAAAAATTATTTTGTTTACAGAGTACGACCAGCACTTGACTAGCACTTGAAAGCCGCTAAAAATTTGGCTGAGGTCATTTGTAGCCACAATGAATTTACTTATGTTTGATATAGCTTTTGGCTGGAAATGTAAATCCCTAGACAATTGCAAACAAAAAAATATTTCGGACAATTCAAAAGTCAGAAATATTCGGTCGGCCAATTTATAATTTATGTAGGCGGCTGCACAGCTTGACGTTTGGGAAAACTTATAAAAAAATCGGTGCATTTTCGAGGCATACCGTAGAACAACTTTTTACTCAGAAGAATGTTTTACATCTTTTAAAAATTATTCGCGAGAATGCAAACGTTCCATTACATAGAAGGTACATAAGTTCGGTTTGAGAATATTGATTGAGTGCGAAGAGTCTGATAATTCAGTAAATCTCATCTTTTGTATGAATATAGACGTCCTACATGGTTAGGTACTTTCATTGAAAGTGGACAAATTGTGACAGGGTATGGCATTTGCATATAAAATTTTTGTTCGCAAATTGGAGTGTCATAGCTTTCATGGTAACTTAACACGATATATTATGTGGACGATCTGTGTAAATCATGAATCATTCTTTTTCGAATTATTCGTACGCCTCATTCAACGTTCGTCGCAAATTATTTGTTTTTTTTTGAACATATCGACCGATTTGCGTGTAATACAAATTCCCGGTAATTTATCGGTAAATATACTCAAAAATTTCGGTATTACAGTTTACCGGTTTTTAAAAAATGTACAGTAATTGCATTCGCTATCTGATCATGCTCCAGGGCAGTTATGCCGACTTTTTTGGTTGAAAACAGCCAAAAAAAGTCAAAAATCGACCTTTACTACAAAAGTTGTTCCAGACCGGTGCAACAACCTTAAACCGGGGAAGTTTTTCCATGGTTTTACACTAGGGGTGTACATTAAAACCCCTTACGCCTACTTCTTCAGTCTATCTTTGCTTCAATCCAGCTAAGCGAACTCAAAGTTTTCACCTGAAATGAGTAATAGCTCAGGAGGGGGAAGGCTAAAAAAGCTTAGGGACTACCACGCCATACAGTTTCATTTGTTTTCATTTGGTTTTACAGGTGTTACAGTCAAAAAGCCATTTTACCACCCCTAACATGTTTTTACTTAGAAAGTTATAGCTTTCCCAAGATGTCAAATTTTCCCAGAATGAGAAATCACTTTTTTTTTCGTAGAACAACGAATCGAATGGTTGATTAATCGAGAAAAAATAGGACATGCTGTCCCGAAATTGGTCAAAGTTTTCGCAAAATCACTCTTAATAGATTCGGCCATGCAACGTAAAAAGTCGGTGTTGATAAGCTGAAAATTGAAAAACCATTCCAAAAAGTAATAGAGAAAATTCAAAAACACCAAAAAATCACTATAAATTTTCGAAGACCGAGGGATAGATAAACAGAAAAAACTAGGTGTGAAGAGACTGAAAACTAAAAAAAAAAACAGAAAAAATAAAACAGAAAAAAACTGAAAAAAAACTAAAAAATCTAAAAAGAGCTTAAAAAAATAAAGAAAAACTGAAAGAAAACTAAAAAAAAAAAAAAAACAAAAAAAAACAGATGCTAACGAAATTCATATTTTAGCTTTTTACAAAACGATGTAAAATATTCGCCTGTTATCAAAGTCCAACCAAACCGAAAAATAGGAGTTCATCTGATTTAAAGTAATGAAATGGATGCGCTATTTGATTAGCAAATTTCACTAATGCCAACGGGGAAAAAATGATGAAAATGCTTTTATTTGCCACTTAAAAATTCTTTTCGTTCTTTGCTAATTTAACTTAAACTGAAGAACACAGTGAATTTTTTATGGGATGCAAGTTGCATTAAAAATGTAAAAATCAAATAAAGCTCAAAGCTTTAATCAAATTCTATTTCACTTTATTCGTTTAACTTACTCGAAGTTATAAAACGTAAGAGAAATTAAAATACATTTTGCTCATAACGAATGTGCAAACATTGAAAGTTCTTATTAGCGAAAAACACATTTTTTCTTCTGAAAATTCCCGAATTTATTTCGCTAATCGCTCTTATACACGTGATCAAGGTTTTGCTCGCTAGTATTTTTTTTTTTTTGACGAGCTGTAATTAAAAGTAGCAAGAATTTGTGGTCTCTAGTAGCGATCGCTAATTTCAGGAAAGGAGTACTTCGGGCTACTTTACTTACCCGTACCCAAACTGAGGGCTCTGCCTGATCAGAAAGATCTGTACTTTTACGACAGTAAAACTCTTGAAATTCAAATAGATATCTTTGAATCTTAAAAAAAAACAATAATTTTAACGAGTAGGCAAAATTAGCTTGTTTATTGTGTGATTTTCTGATGTCTACCAGTGTTGCCAATAGACTTGTGCGCTTATCTGACTTTTTCTGTCGGCGCAGCGTCATAATGATTTGATATAAATCGGCGGCGGGAAAATTATATGAAGAGCCGATGTTTTTGATAACATCAAATCACATTTTCCACTAATCGACGGGTCTAGTTGCTAATGACTTGCGACGCTAACCTAACTCATCCAATTTATTCTATAGAATGCATGCAAACGATTTCACAGTTTGAAAAAATTTCAGCTCCCCAAAAATTCGAGATATTTTTGAATTTTTAAAAAATATTTACCGAAAATTTTTAACAATTTTGCCTTTTTGAACATTTGAAATAGTAGTTTTTGATACAAGTTACGTATGAAGGTAGTTTAACGCAATAGATGTGACATTGTCGACACCAGCCGAAGGCGTGATCAGCAACACATCGTGTGCTTTAAACTACCAACATACGTAAAGTGTATCAAACAACGTTTTTTGCAATATACCGACAAAAAACGAGCTTTTCCCTGCGTTTTTCCAGGCCCGTATCTAGGGGGGGGAGCAGAAGGGGCTAATCCCCCCTGGGAACCTCTGAGCCCCCCTGAAATTTTGAAAACTATGGACATAATTCTTTTATTAGCATACTTTCGTAAGCCAAACTCCTTTCAGAATTTCGCTTGCGATACAACATACGATACATTTAAATATTTTCCAACAAGCCAAATCGCTCTTGGGAGAAATTCTTTAGCAGAAAATTCTTTTTGCTTCGTATGTTTCTTAATATGTGTTAGTGTGTGAAATAGTAAATATTAGGGGCCGTTCATAATTTACATAACGCTAAAATTGGCATTTTCAGACCTTCCATCTTCCCCCCTGTAACGCAAAAAGAGTCAAGTTTGACCCATCTAGCCGTAACGCTTACTGTCATTTCCTTGGGACGGAGCACAGTGGGGAAGTTGGGACGCGTACCAACTTTGCCGACCCAAACGTTAGTAATTCCACATTATGCTTCCACAATGGTTATATTAAATTGTTCCTCTAATTTCACTATGCTCGCCTTTTATTGATTAATATCAATTAGAAAGGTTTAGCGCCATCTGAACAATTCATAGTAACTATGGACACTATTTGGGGCACTTAAAAAAACTGCACAGTTCGCTAGAATGGCGGCACCGATAATTTACGAACGAAGACTTTGTAATTCTGGCGAGAAATGAGCCATTTTAAAGCTTGACATCCAATGAAAACGAAAGTTATTAAAAAATCGCTCGCGATTCATACTTTCTTTAACAATATGAACAATTTTCCCGCCTGGTAAGAGAACGTTAGTTTCAGGCTTTTCTTGAAACGTTTAAAAAATTCATATTTTCTGTTCCACTTAAGGGGGAGGCTCAGCCCCCCTGTCAAGTCATTCTGACTACGGGCCTGCGTGTTTGCCACTTGCGAAAATTTGTCGAAAATTTTGTCACATTAGTGCGTAAAAGCGGTTCTTGTGCGCTAGTGCAAAAAATTATCGCACTAGTGCGTTAAAAGAGTTTTGTCGCACTAGTACGAAAAGAGACCTCATGCGACACGAAATGACGCACGAAAATGTACGAATCTTTCAAAATTTCATAAATTATTCCAATTTTTAAATAAAAATCAAAAGTCAAAATATTTTCAAAATCTGTCTTGAAAATTTTTCTTCGAAGATTTCAAACTGAATGTAGAATTAACTCATTGTAATTTAAAATCCTAATTAGATCCGTGCGTCGGCGACAAAATTTTTAAGAAAAACGACGTTATTTTGCGCCCGTCGCGTTGCCTGTTTAAAAAATTTAGTAACTCATAGAAAACGCCGCCTCAATTTGAGCCGGAGAACGCAATTTCGATAATGTTAAGACATAATTGAATACTTTCGAAATTGGAAAGATCAAAAATCACTTAAACGGCCCTAGCTCAGCGGCCCTTGGGCTGACAGTGCTCAAATTTAATCCCATAAAAAATATTTTGATTATCTTTCAGGAAAAAAAAGTTCTTGAAAATCGGTTGAGTTCGCGTTATCATGTTGACAGACAGGCGGACGGAAGGTCATTTTTTTATTGTTGAGTCGTCATTTAAGAACCATTATCGAAGCTCTCCCCCTACTCCCGGGTCGAAATAAATTTCTTCAAAAAAATCTTTCTCAGAAAAAAAAACAATTTTCTCCAAAAAAATTTTTCTTCGGGAAAAATTTTTCTCCAAAAAAATTTTCTTTCCGAAAAAAATTGTTCTCCAACACCTTCGGCTACCATCGGAACGTTTCGTATCACCTTCGCCTGCCTTCGGAACACTCAGTGTCACCTTCGACTACCTTGGGAACATTTCGTGTCCTCTTCGGCTACTTTCGGCTACCTTCGGAACACTTCGTATCACCTTCGTATACCATCGGAACACCTCGTTTCACCTTCGGCTACCTTCGGAACACTTCGTGTCACCTACGGCTACCTTTGAAACACTTCATGTCACTTCATAAACGAAAATCCAAGATGGCGCTGTTATGACAGCTGGCAGCTATTTTCTTATGATACCAAAAAATTCTCCTGATGAAACTCTATAACTTTCTAGAATTGCCGGGTTATCGGGTTTTTGAAAATTGAACCGGGTCTGGTTTTAGTTTGTTTGGGTTATCAGGTTTTTGAAAATAACATGGGTTTGAGCTCGGGTCAGGTCGGGTTTCTAAAAAAAGCCGACCCGCTCACCTCTAGTCAGCACCTAGATGCGGCTCTGCTTTCTGCTATAACGAAATCGCACGGATAAACCAACACAATTTTAGACTTTTCTTTGGAATGGGCGATAAAACATCCTTTTCCGTATTGACTCTTCACTCCCACACTCTTTACGCATCATGCGTCGTTATATAATGAGTTATTGTATTGTTGCTATAAATTTGGTGATGATTTCAAGCGAAAAAATCGTTTTGTGACTTCAAACCGCTTTCAAAGAATGCGGGTATAAGGAAAAGGAAAACTTTTTGCAAAGCTTTTTTTTCTATAAACAGTGCAATGGTTGGACAATGACTGAATCTTATCTGTCTTTGGGTTTGCCATTGTGTTTTATCCAGTCTCATATATAATGCGTTGACACGTAAAGCATTTTTGTGTTGTTGTCAGATATTTATTAGATTTTATTAACTTTTTTAAAGACATAAATTATTCTTTAATATATCAAAAAGTCATTTATCAACTCCATAGAGAAAAGTAAAGTTAAAACATTCTCGGAAATTCCTTTTTCGTTGACTTAAACGCACAAAGATTAAACGCCTGGTGATATTGCTATTTTCGTAACGAAGCAACAATGCTGTAACACATTTCGAAATTTGATTGTCCCTTTTTTTCGTAGTAATAAAATAATAAGAAAATCTCCAAATATACAATGAGATTTATTTTAACCTCCCCAAAACTTCTCAGTTAAAGGATTGTATTTTGACAAAATAGGATTTTTCCCCGAAAAATTTTCATGTTATTCGAAAAACGCGTGTTTTTCACCATGCTAACGATATATCGCACAAAAAATCCACTTAAGTGAAAGTGTGTCGCAAGTCTTTTCGTGTGCTTACAAATGTTCTGATATCATTAGCGGTGAAATGACGCTTTAAGCGTACAACATTCTCTCTACTCAAAGTAAAGTTACGTTGTATTATCCAGTCGTTTAGTGCGACGTCGGCTTAAGTCAAAGCCTACGAAATTTCATGATGAAGATGACAGTCATTCCATTTTTCGTATTTTCTCATTTTATGAATTTCATCATGAAATTTTATATACTTTTAAATAAGCCGACCGACGCCGCACTAAAAGCGTGGATTGTATCAGAAATTCCAGATCTGACAAAGTTATACTTTTGTTACACTTTCGGTTTTCACACTCTTTCGAGAAACTAAGTTAAATAAAGTGAAATTTTCAGGGTCTGTAAACTGAAAGAATTTGGGTCACTCAATGGAACTTTCTCGTAACGTGCGACGCTACGTTCCAGAGCCTAAACTAACATATATATTGAAGGAGGAAAATGACACCGGACGCTCACTGAAGTCCTCCAACGCCCTTGCCGTCCTCCTCAGTCTCTTTTTATAAATTCTATGAAGAATAAAAAAAAACCTATAAATGTGGAGAACTATCGTCCAATCGAACACTCCTTGGTGCTTCCTTAGTAGCGACGCGACGCCAAGTAACCTGAAAACTGTACAGCGACGATTACTTATTTGGTAGCGATAGCTACTTAATGTTTTCAACCTTCCTATCCGTCCGTCTGTGCACCCTTCTCCAGCAATCACCGATGATTGACCGTGTAATCACCGATAATTTACTGTGGATTCACCGATAATTCACTGTGGAATCACCGAGGAATCATCATGTGAATCATCTGTGATTCCAATGTAAATCGTCAGTATAATCACCGATAATTCACTGTGGAATCACCTGTGATTTCCATGTGAATTATCCGTGATTCCACTGTGAATCATCGATGATTCCACTGTGAATTATCGGTGAATACACTGTGAATCGGAGGTGATTCCACTGTGAATCATAAGTGATTCCACTGTGAATCATAGGTGATTCCACTGTCAAACGTCTCTGATTCCACGATGAATCATCGATGATTCCACGATGAATCATCGAAGATTCTATTGTGAATCATCGGGAATTCCCAGGTGAATCATCGGTGATTCACCAACGAGTTACCGATGATTTAGGTCTAAAATTCACGTCTTTGACTATATTCTATGGCTATTTTCGGAACAATATCTTTTGCCGAGTGTTCAAATAGTGTAATATGTAGGATACCGGAAACGAGAAATGATTCAGAAACGAGAAGTGGGTTCTCCACACAATGTTTGTTTTTGAGATCTCAAAAAATTTCGCTGCTCGTGCGACTTCATCAATAATATTCGTGGGTCCTTTTTCGCTCGCTACTGTCGCGCTGTTTTACTTCTTTTCTAACACGAGAAATTTTGGGAAATTGACTCACGGTCAGCATTTTATACAAAGAAGGAAAGGCGATTCCGCCCTGCTCATTTGGACTTGTATAAAGAATGCGATTTTGTTAAGAAAAATAGAAGCGAAACAAGAGTATGAAGTGAAGAGAGTCCTATGTTTTAATAAATTCACGCCTTTTAGTCTTGAAAATTGCGCCCTTTCTATGAAAGTGCTCCCCAGTGAAAATTGCTTACTTTAGGCTCTGCTACGTTCCCTGGCGTGCTCAGAACTGCCGGGGTGATGAAAACCCTACTGTAAGTTGGACTAGTACAAGCCCCAACGAGGGTTGATTCGGTATGGTGGGGCTTTGGAGTCTCTAAAGTGTAGTAGACCGACTTGTCTCCAACCCATGTTGAGGTGCGTATGGCGGTAAAATTTAGAGGCTGCTGTGTATTCCAAAATAATTTTTGTACAAAAATCAAAAAATGTTCAGTAAAATTTAGATACGTTATGAAAATTAAACGGGACTTTCGGAAGAATGTTTTTTAAAAAAATGTCATTTCAAGGTCGCCCAAAGGTCATTCACATTTGGTTAACTAGTAACAAACTGATGGAAGATACAGCATTTTCATATTCTGCAATATTACTAGTCAAAGATTGGTCTTTCATTTTGACTTGGGACTAAATTATCTATCTCCAACAGATTTTTAGATATCTGAGGTTATGTCTAATTTTTTACAAAAACCCGACTACAGCGCTGCAGTTCTATGAAATTCAAATGTGGTATGTTCTAGAAAAGTGTTCAGAATCGAATTCCGTATCAACAAGCATTTTAAACTCTTTCACTATCTTTGGCATGTTTGTAGATATTTGTAGTCAGGTTTTTATAAAAAAATTGGAACTAACATCAAATTTCTGAAAATCTGTTGGAGATACATAATTAAGTCCCAAGGCAAAATTAAAGACCAATCTTTGACTAGTAATATTATAGAACATCAAAATGCTCTATCTTCCACCAGTTTGTTACTAGCTGACCAAATGTGAATGATCTTTGCGCGACCTTGAAATGACATTCTTTTAAAAAACATTCTTCCGAAAGTCCCGTTTAATTTTCATAAAGTATCTGAATTTTAACAAACATTTTTTGATTTTTATACAAATTTTTTATGGAAGACCCTGGCTCTACTGTGTACTGGTCAACTTCTACACTTCTTGCAGGAGGAAAAAAGCCGTAGAGATGATGAAAAGTTACAACATCCATCCAAGGTGAAGTATTGTATTTGTCTACATGATCTCAATGGGTTTTGTTAAGACTTGCGCCACGGACGTATGCTACCGCACGCCCATGATACGTGATGATATTTATCTTATGTGTGGATTCTGGAATATAAGGATAAATGGTTTAATGCTTGCTTGATGTCTGTAATTGTTGTTGTTATAAATGTTGCTATGCGTTCAACGCATAGCTATGTCGCTATTTATTGTATAAAATGTGACATTTAAGCCTTAAATGCGAAAAGGATAATATAAACGTATTTTGAAAATGCTATTTTGTTGACGAGGATTAGCCGCTGACATTTTAATGCGAATTAAATGTTATATGACGGAAATCTTGAAAAATAGGGTAGAAACATATTAAATGTATTGCGGATATGTTTTTGTAGCTCTTTAAATTGTGGAATGCTTTGTTTGGAATATGCTCTCGACGTTACAACTATCATTTAGCAATACATTGAAATTGTTGTCTAGGCTAAAGCAGAATGCAGCAAACAATAAATGGAATCCCAAAATGATAAATTACTTTTGGAAGCTTTGAAGTAGGAATTAGCGTTTAGCTTGTTTGCCAAAAACTGGCTAATTAAGAATGTCGTCGCTAAAATCGATCGCTAAATTGTTCCAATTTCACCGTTGTAATCGCATTTGATTTCCTCTAGGATGATTGGCTGACCCGGTCCAAGATTTTCCGGTACTGATCATCCTGAACGAAATGAAGCAACTACACAACAAAATTGGGAATGACAGCGGAATTAAGCAAAGAGAAGTAAATGAGTAAATCGTATCGACCTCTACCACGTTGTCTTAACAACCTGTCAACCTAGAGCCATCTGTGATATATAGTAGGAGCCAAACTAGTAGGAGTAACACATCTGTCTTCAACACTACCCCGACTTCAACGAATCCGATCATTTGGGTTTTGCATACACAGTCGAAGTCAATAATCTGCTCTTTACCTGTTGCGGGTGAGTTTTGAACTCTCACATTACCAACTCAATAGACTAATTTAAGAGTGCACACCGCTTACAAAAGAGCCATTTGTCGGAATCTTTACATCTATTGAAAATTTGTATGGAAAAAGTCGCAATTTTATGTAACGTTTTTCTCTTAAAGTCTTAAATGAAAACGAATGCTTATGTCGTCATTACATACTTAACCTATTCCCAACCAAAATTGCGCAAACACTTTTGGAGAAAACATTTACATTTGTCATTTACGAGTCAGAAATGGATAAAAAATTTTTGAGTTGATACATTTGCAAATATTTGTAAACGTCAACAGTCAACAAAGATGGCGGCCATTTTTAATTGCAATCATCAACTCAAAAACTTTTGTATCAATTTCTGACTTTTGGAAAATGTTTTCTGTCATTTAAATTGATTATTCAGTTAAAGATTAAGTGAGCAAACACATTGGTCGAAAAAATTGTGCGTTTTGAAGTATTTATTAACTGGAAAAGCTGAAAGACTGACTTTTGCAGTGAAATATTTGAATTCACATTTCTAGCAAATGTAAATGTTTTCTACAAAAGTGTTTCCGCAATTTTGTTTGGAATAGGTTAAGTATGTAATGACGACATTAGCCTTCGTTTTCATTTAAGACATTAGGAGAAAAACGTTACAGAAAATTGCGACTTTTTCCATACAAATTTTTATTAGTTGAAAAGATTCCCACTGATGGCTTTTTTGTAAGCAGTGTGCACTCTTAATTCAGAGAGCGAATTGTCCGTTGGGGTAATATATTTACAAAAACTGTTTGCGTGTATGTATTTAGACTACGTCGTTTGTAACCATTCCAATTTCAAACCCGGAGTAGGGGGGAGCATCGACCCATGGTCCTTAGATGACGAATCAACAATAAAAAAAAATATCCGTCCGTCTGCCACAGCGATAACTTGAGTAAAACTCAACAGATTTTCAAAAAATGTTTATCCCTGAAAGGCAATTTTTTATAGGACTGAATCTTGGCACTGTCGGCTCAAGGGCCGCTGAGCTAGGGCTGTTTAAGTTGTATTTGCTCTTTTGTACCTAGCTCGCGTAAATCTTTTCCGATTTTCATAAATTTTCTTTTGTTTGAAAGTTCTAGGCATGCCCGAAAGAAGAACATTTTTTGATTTTGAGTCCGCAGACTCAGCCACTGCCTTAAAACTAAGTCTCTACTAGGGTTAAACGTGTTTTTTCTATATAAATCGGGTAAATCTTTTAAAATCCTTTCTTTTTCCTGAAATCTTTGGGCTTATATCTCTGCGAAATTACGGAAATTGATTTTGGGGGTTTTAAATAAAAGATATGGACATCAAAAAATCAATTTTTTTTTCTTGATTCGTAATGAGAGATCTGTTTTTATGAATAGTGTGTCTCAAGTTGACATCTCAGAGGTGATATATTCATTGAATGGCAATAAATCTCCTGGTTATGATGGGATATCTGTGAGCTCAGTAAAAAGTGGTTCCCTGGTTATCTCTCCTGTTTTGGCTGTAATTTACAACTTATATGTATCCACTGGGAAGTACCCTGATATCCTGAAGAAGGCTAACGTGTCTCCAGTTTTTAAATCTGGTGATTCTGGAGATATTACTGATTTCAGGCCCATATCTGTTTTAAAAGTGGTAAACAAGATCTTTGAAAAATTTATTTTTTCTAATATCGTCGGATTTCTTAATACGTCAAACTTTTTTTATAATAATCAATATGGGCTTAGATCCTCAAGTGGTACTCATGTAGCATTATTTATCTTTGATTATATGTGATTATATATGATTATATATGATTATATATCTTTTCATATCGATAAAGGGAAAATAGTTACCGACCTTTTTTTGGACCTTTCAAAGGCGTTTGACATGGTAAACCACGAGCTTTTGTTGAATAAATTATCATCCGCCGGCATTACAGGTCTGGCTCTTGACCTTATCTCTAACTACTTGGAGCACAGATAGCAGCGCGTTGTTGTGAATAAGCATCTGAGTCCTTGGAAAAGCGTTTCCTTAGGAGTGCCTCAGGTTAGTGTCCTGGGACCACTACTTTTCTTGATCTTTATTAATGACCTTCATCGGCTTCCCTTAGTATCTCAGTCTTACCTATTTGCAAATAATATTATGAACATTAACAATGACCTCAAATTGTTATCAGATTTCTTTGAGATTAATAAACTAACTTTGAATCTCCAAAAGACCAACGTTGTACATTTTAGATTTCCCCGTACAACAGTTGATAGCTCCTTGCAAGTTAAGTTAAATGGATATGTAATTAATTGAGACTGTTGATTCTGTCGAATATTTGGAAGTGATTTTAGACAGGTTCTTGATCTGGAATTTTCACATTACAAAGCTTTGCTCTAAGATTTCAGGGCAAACTGGTGCCTACCATAAATTATGCAATCTCTATACATCTCAATGATACATTCTCGCTTATCCTATTGCGTTGGTGCATGGGGGTCTGCCAACAAGTATCTGATTGAGAACCTTGAAAGGAAGCAGAGAATTGTACTGAGGGTTGTACATAGGTTACCCTATAGATACCCTTCAGATCTGCTGTTCTTGGATCACTGTTCTGGCATTTTACCTGTCAACAAAATGTATAAAAATGCGGTATGCAAATTTGTATTTAAATCTATTAGAGGTCTATGTCATCACACAGTTTTTAACGTCAAACTTGTAAGGCTAGAGAGCCGCTATTGAAACATTCGAAATAACAGAAAAAAAGAGCCTAATGACATAAAAATTCTGAATGAATTCATTTCGACAATTGGAATAATAGACAGAACTTTAACCCCACAGATTCATTAACATGGCGTTTCACCAAAAAACAACTTGGAGTTCAATTAAGTAAGCCCTTTTTGCTTGGATTTTACAAATCAAAAGTTTACTGGAAAGCTTCACGGAGGTGGTAGGTAGATTACTACAAATGAGGTCAGAAGAGCGTACCTATTTCTCCACATTTACCCGATTTTCTTTATTTAACAATCAATTTGAGACATGGAAATTCGGGATAGTTAATTTTCCGTTACTTCTCCTTTCATGTTTACTCTATGACCTGGCCCTTCGACACCTCAAAAACAAAAAATTCAAATTTTTCCCAAAAAAAGCAGCTGCAATTTCATAACGAAACGAAATGTCCACATTGGCATATCCATTATCCAACGCTGATGCAATCGCTTGCCAATACACCCTATAAAGTTTGCTGTGTTCCCTTTCCCTATCAATTCTCACGTCAGGTTGTGTAACGTGTATTACGTGGAACTTTGAAAGGTAATATTCACGCGAATAAGAAAAAAACGAAAAGATTAGAAAAAAACCCACACAGCTCTTCCTTGGGGGATTTGCAAAGTATTTTCATTCTTCAATATTGGCCGTGTTGAAATTTGAATAAAAATTAGTTGGTGATAAATGTCTTGAATAATAATTTTGTTGAACAAAATGGGAAATTGTGTGTATGTGGCTACGTTCTAGGGGTTGTAATCGTACTGTACTAAGTAAATGTTCCATTCGGTGTGTGTCAAATGGAATTACGGGATTTTCTCATTTTTTTCCTTCGTGAAATTGATTTTGTTTTGTAATGAGTTTACGCAACGAAAGCTCACTATTGAAACCTTTGCAAGTCTTTGAAAACCACTAAGTTAGAAAAAATGCACACTAAAAGTTAGTATTAGATGATTTTAAGAATCGATCAAGTTTTACTCGAGTTATCATGTTGACAGATAAACGTTTTTAGACCCGTACGAAGTTCTTCGAAAAGGGGTCTTATCATGGTCATCGATCATGGTCATTAGATTACGAATCAGCTATAAGAACATATGTAGGGGACCTGTACGCATCAGAATATGCATGATGTTGCATAAAGATTCGAACGCACCTGAGTAAACGTTTCCTTAAGTGTATTAAATTACGTTGACATTTAATTGGGTTGGAAAGGGCCGAAAGGCCGAAAAACGCGTCCGAAGAAACGGCGCAAAAAACATCTTCAATAGTTAAAAAAGCCCAAAATGGAAATTAAAAAATGGAAAAAATTTGAGAAAAAAAATTAGGCCCGATCTTAGAACCGACCTAGAGGAGACAAAGAGGAGAGGCCTCTGACCCACAGGCCCGGACTCGCCATAGTGGGCGATCGGGCCGAGTACGATCGGCCGTTTGCTTTCTTCATGCAAATTATATGCTCAGGCCGCCAGAAATTAATTTCACATGCCGGTTGAGAGATCGGCCGTTGGGTAGCCAGTCCGGTCATGCTGACCCATACCTCCATGGAAAAAAGTTCGCCTCTTTTTTCTCTGCAACACTGCACAAAAAACCTCATCATTAAAGAAGTATTCACAAAAAAGCACCATATATCGTGTCGGTTCGCGTAGTGTGAGTTGGGTCCACACTGAGGACTCTACAGCCCAAACCACTCAAGATTTTGACAAATTTAATTTTCCTGACTTTCTGAAGTCCATATCTTTTATTTTAAATCTTCAAGAGTGATTTCCGTTCTAATTTCGCAGAGATATAAGTCAAAACGTTCCACCGACATTCAAAAAACCAAGTTTTTTATACCACTTTTTCGACCACTTTTGCCCAAACTCAATCTTGTAATTAATTTTTCGATTATCTTTCAGGAGTCAAAAAAGTTTTTAAAAATCGGATAAGATTTACACGATTTATGCAGAAAAAACACATTGGGCCCTAGAAGAGATTCAGTTTTAGGACCCTGGCTGAGTCCAAAAGCTAAAAATTAAATAAGTTTCTTCCATAATATGTGGGCATGCCCAGACCTTTCAAACAAAAAAATTTATTAAAATCGGAAAAGATTTACTGTACAAAAGACCAAAAATAACTTAAAAGGCCCAGCTTATTAGCCCTTGGGCAGATAGTGCCCAGATTTTTCAATTAGCTGTCAGGGAAAAAAAGTTTTTGAAAATCGGTTGAGCTTTACTCAAGTTATCGCGGTGACGGACAGACATTTTTTATTGCTGATTCGTCATCGAAGGATCATGGTCGTAGCTTCCCACCTACTCCCTGGTCGAAATTGGGGTGGTTACAAACGTCGTTGTAAACGTATAAGACCCCTTTTCCAAGAACTACGCTCTTCATACGGGTCTAAAGAGGAAAACTTTTTTGTCCATGGAAGCATGGGTCAGAGGCCTCTCCTAAGTGCTCTAAGTCGTTTCCAAATATTTTAAGGATTTGAAGAGGTTTTTAGCGCTTCGTACGGGTTTTCCAATGTTGCTCATTCTGCAATTTCCAGTCCAACTTAATGTGGACGTAATTTCATACACTTAAGAGTAACATCTATTTTATTTGCCACATCTATTCTGATGCGTCCCTTGCATATGTTTTTTTGTAGATTTGTCTTTATTCTTCGTATGGGTATAAAAATCGGATAGAATCACCAAGAACTCAAAATATTTTCTTCAAGCAATTGAAAGGCTTTGATTGACATCGGATATTATTTACTCCAATTACGAACACAAAACCAAGAGACACTTAGGCGGCCCCAGCTCAGCAACCCTTGATTCAGCGTTTCTGGTCAACTATCAGTGTACCCCTTACTCACGGATCCAAATTACAAACTACAAGCGTGAGTCCATTCCTTCTTTTGGATTCATTTTGAAATTTAGATTTCGAAAACGTAAAAAAGTACAAGTAGTTTTTGTGATGGGATTGCCAAAGACATCCGGTGGCTGTATGGTTTTTTTTAGATTTATCAGTTTGGGACGACCTATTGTTGGTCTTGAAACACAGATCCTGGGATCCTTTGTTCCTTTTCCCGTTCATCATATAAATCATTATGTGAGCCTTCCTGTCGCTTCCAAGAACCGGTCCAAAATGACAGGTCCACATTTGATAGCCTCAGATGGTCTCACAGTGAAATTCCCAAGAATCCTGCGTCTCATTTGGAGGAATTTAGGGCAATCACATATCACGTGTATGCCCGTTTCCTCTTCTAATCCGCAAGAACATCTTGGGGCCTCCGACAACCGCATCTTATTCAGGTGTCGGTTCAGCCCACAATGCCCAGTGGTCGCCCCTACTACCCTTCTGATACGATCACGGTCCATTTTGATAAGGTCCTTGGCCCATCTTTCATCAGGTTTCGGGAAGAATCGCTTCGTATGCGCGCCTCCTCCATACGCTTCCCAGCGTTCTGCGTGTCTCCGTCGCACCCAGTTGCTTAATGCATCATTGCATAGTGCCTGGGGTATTGGTAGACGTGGCTCCACTCCGCTTGTTGTGGTAGCGGAGCCCACCCTAGCTAGCTCATCTGACCTTTCGTTTCCCTCCACGCCCGAGTGTCCAGGTACCCAAACCAAGGTAATCTGATTACTCAGTCCCATGTAGTTTAGATAATCCTTTCCTTCTTTCATCAGCTTGGAGGTCGAGGTGGGTGACATGAGCGCCCTAATCATCTCTTTACTGTCGGAACAGATAAAGATCTCTCTTCCCTGCGTCCCCGCCGGCAGTGATTATTGAGCTTCCATGAGAGCAGCGTAGACCTCTGCCTGGAGGACACTGGAAGTTTTGCTCAAATGGAACCAACTGCCATGTGCAGTGTCTGGATCGTATATTCCAGCCCCTGCTTTTTCTACGGCCTTGGATCCATCAGTGGAAAACATTTTCGCATTTCTAGGCAAACAGGTTGGCCATCCATCTAGCCATTCTTGCCTGCTCGGAAATATCGCTTCAAAACGTCTAGTGAAGTCAGTTACTGGCGCCATCCGGTCCCTTGGCATGTCAAAAATCTTGGATGTAGCCCAGAGCCAAAGAGCTGCATTATATTTCACACAACGGTCTCAACAGGATCTCTCCGCTTTCTTTTAGCATGGCAGGAAAAACCCCGTCGTCTCCCGGTGACTTAAAAGGCTTGAATTTCCCGATGGCCTATCTTAGCCTTTCCATGGTCACGATTCGCCTTACCAGCATCCAGTCCTCTTCTGATGGAAAGAGGATATCTGGAGCTTTTTTCTCCGCTCTTTCGTTTCCACAGCCAGGAAAGTGAGCCTCCAGA
Source organism: Pseudolycoriella hygida (assembly GCA_029228625.1). Lineage (NCBI taxonomy): Eukaryota > Metazoa > Arthropoda > Insecta > Diptera > Sciaridae > Pseudolycoriella > Pseudolycoriella hygida. The sequence continues at coordinate 27,072,606 of CM055403.1, read as the reverse complement.
AGGTGTTTAGCCGTCTCCTCCCCGCTCTCTGTAAAACTACCATTAGGCATCCTCAGAGTACTTGGTAGTAGTCTTGAGTCTTTGGCAAGAATCCTGTGAATCCTTCCGTAATCTGGAATGTGATCCATTTCCGCGCAGAATCTCTTCCAAGCTTCTTTAGCCTTTCTCAAAACTGTTTTTTTGAAAGCTTTTTGAGCTACTCTATAGCTAGCCCAGTCAACTTCCGTTGCGGATCTCATGGCCTTATTCCATGCTTTCCTCGCCCTAAGCTTAAGCTTTTCAGTTTCCGCGCACCAGAGTTTACCGTCTTTCCTACGAGTTGACTTCGACTCTGGGCACGAGTTTTGATAGGCACTCGTTAACAGCCATGTGATGCTATTGACAGCGTCATTTAGTTCTGCCGAGGATTTCGGCATCACATGGCCCAGTTTATCCTCCACATGCTGTCTAAGAAAGTTCCTAAATTGTTCCCAGTTTGTCCTTCTGGGGTTCCTGAACCTGACCACCTTCGGCACATAGCTCCTCAGACTAAATTGTATGATCTGATCCGTTAGGTCCTCCGATGCTAAGGTGATGTCCAGAACCTCCTCTCTATTTCTTGTGACGAACGTCGGTACATTGCCTTTATTTAAAATAGAAAGATTTTTATCCACTATGAATTGAAGCAGCAGGGTTCCCCTGGGATTGACATTCGTGCTCCCCCAGACCGTTTGGTGCGAATTCGCATCACAGCCTAAAAGAATTGGAATGCTCCTCTCTTTGGAGAACTCCACTGTCTCACTTAGCAAGTCCGTATACGGCGTCTCCGCCGTGTCTAGCATATAACATGACGTCACTAGGAGGTCACCTCCGTCCGCTGCCGCACGGGTGATCCTAACTACAGTCATGTCTTCGTTAGAGAATTGTTGCATCAGCATGGTCGGTAGGCTAGGGGACACATAAATGGCCGATCTAGTTCTGCCTCCTCTGCTGGCGCTGAAGACCCTGTTCCTGTAACGGCCAAAGCCCATTACTTTGGACCCGTTAACCCAAGGTTCTTGGATTAGCACAATATCCGCGTTTGCCACCGCTATTTCCCGACAGATGTTTGCCGTGGCCGCTGGCTGTATGGTTACCCGAGTTACACGCAACAAAATGCGATTTGACGCTTCCCAGGAGAAAGATAAGTTGGTACGTACGTGTGGAGTACCAGATTATCATTTCTCTGTTCACTTCATTTTGCCTATTTTAGCCTGGTGATTGCATTGTGTGTGTTGTCGAGTAATTATTAACCAGCAAAATCTAATTTTTGTAGTTTTTGAAATGGACATTAACGCTGATGTGATACAGGTAAGTAAGGAGTTTTAAGTCTAAACAGAAAACCAGATCCAAAGCTGTACAGCTGTACTTTTTTACAAGTTAGTGTAAAATAGAAGTTTCTAACCTCACGTTGAATGACCTAAAATTTCAGTCTCGTCAGAATTGTGACGCAAGGTTACTTTTAATTGAGAACATGAAGAACAACTCTTTCCATGAGCTGACCATCCAATTTCAGTTTTAGAACCCGATGATCGCAGTTGATGACGAGCAACACAACTCCCAAAGGAAGGCACAAGGCTTTGAGAACTAGGCCACCAATTTTCCTTAATTTTAATTTTAGCTTTTGCTGCGATAGAAGTCATGTGCCGCACAAAGTTCCTCGGCATGTTTTTGTTTTCAAGCAAATTGATGAGATTTATCTCTATTTTGACTCATTTCGATGTCGTTCTTAACTTTTTTCAGGTAAAGCCGAATGCCAAGAAAACATTTAAGGCCATTCTTATGGCTCGTTATTTCCGTGAGATCAACAGTTGTTCCTCTAATGCGTCTCTACCTGAAAATAACCACACAAGTTAGTTGCAATTACCTTTCATGTCTAATTCGTTAGTTCACATTGTATTTTAGGTAAGGGGCTGTTCATGTGTGACATATGCAAAAAGTCGACGGACAATGCGAACGGACATGCGCAAAGAAAACGCTCTTAAGGGCATCAACGCTCCTGAAGTCACGACAGACCAAGCATCGAATACGCTTTGACTGCCACAATCTCTAAATGTCTATTGAACGACAGATCCTTTGTAAACGTAACACCTAGATCTCTCATCTCGCAGACCCTCTGAATGACATCATCGTCAATAATGTAATCAAACGGATGACGTATCCTGTAAAAGGACATGGTCCTACACTTTCCAACATTTAGCAACAAACAATTACGAATGCACCAGCGGTTAAGCGCAGATCACTACACGACTTAATCTCTCGATATATCTTAAGGTTATCCGCATACAACGAGCAATTTGACGATTGATAGTTTCCACAGCGTCATTGAAAAACAGCAGGAACAGAAGAGGGCCGAGATGACTCCCTTGCGGAACGCAGGAAGTGATCGAAAAGGATGCAGACTTCCATCCCAACGTCTTTACATATTGATAGCAACCACTGATATAACTTTGAGCCCACTGCAAACCGAGTTCACTTAGCTTGCAAATCAAACATAGTGCCGAACTCTATCGAAATCTTTACGCATATCCGTGTACACCACGTCAACTTGGCGACCGACATCGATAATGCGAACAGCCTCACTGACGAACTCCATTAAATTCGTGGTGGTGGATCGTCCCTTCATGAAACCATGCTGCGTCAACGAAATGACGGGTCCGAACTTTTCGGCAAGAATACCGCACAAAATCGACTCAAACAACTTGCCAAACGTCGGCAGGATCGCTACCCCACGATAAGACTCTACGTCGGACCTGGACCCACTCTTAAAAATTGGGACAACGTATGATTCCTTCCATCGGTTCGGAAAGACACCACGCAATGACAAGTTGAATATGCGGAGATGCGGAATGCATAGCGCCTCCGAACAGTTCTTCAAAAGGATTGGAGAGACGTTATCTGGACCGTCACCCTTCGTTATATCGATGCCGTTCAGCGCATCCATCAATTGCTCTCTACCAACGAACCAAAATAAGTGAGTAGTGGCAAGGGTGAATTTCACAGCAGAAAGCAAGTGTGAAAATTCATTTACTGTCAAAGAACGTCGCGCTATAAACTTTTTTAAGGTAAACTTAACGCAAAATTAAAAAAACCCCAAAAAAAATCTTTAAAAAATCACGATCTTTGATTTTAAAAAAATCCTGTCATACGACTTTTTGGACTCGCTTTTTCTTCAAAATTCTATTTGAATACCAAATTTACTCCTTATCGCTTACCGTTTCGTATTCTAAGCATTACATTATCAAGTTGAATATTGAGTCGGAAATTTGTTTTCTTTTTTTTTCGGAAAATCATTTTCCTGTTCAATAGTACAAATGCATTTTTGTTATTTAAACAGCAACTGACAATTCAAAATTTTCAAAGGTCATACGCCAGAATGCTTCCAATTTGCATAGTTTCGGTCTGGCACTCTTTTCATTTTCGATTGAGCCGATTTGAATAAAACTTTAAATGTGTAACATTTTCCATGTTTACAGAGAAACCAATATTTCTTCCCATTTTGTATGAGAAAAGTAAAAAGCCAACCCTCACGTCAAATTGAATAAAATGCAGCCTTTTATGAACGTAAATGGGATTTTTCTTAAACGCATAAGAATCTGAAAATTTGGCTCGCTACTTCTTCTAGCAAAAAAAGAAAGGTTGTTAAACGTTAAGATTGTTATAAAAATGTAAAAATGGTTTCTGAGAAACGAGAAAAGAAAGTTACGGACTAGCAATAAAGCTCTTGGAAATCTGGTCTATGGGTGGCGGCTATATACAACTGTATAACAAAGTAAAATAACAAACAAAAAGCATGTTTCTAAAAGATTTTAAAACTCAATTAATTTGAAGAAAACAGATTTATTGCTTTACGAAATGTAAAGGAAAATATTTCTTTTTTTCATTTTTTGCATCATAAAGGAAATTACGTTCAAAGATGCTTCGTAGGCGTACAATAAAAATAATCTTTCTCATGTGTTTCAATAGGATCCAATGCAATTAGCTTATGGAATAACTTTTCTATTTAAACGTAACTAATAGTAGTTATACGGTTCACCAAAGCAATAATTCTTTGAGTACGACTTTGTAATTTATATAATGTGTCATCGAGTATTTTCGAGCAATCTTACCCACAGAACCATTGAACTAATTTATTTCCTTCTGTTTTTTATGTCGTCCAATGTAATGCAAAGATATACGGTCATGGCGAAATAAATATGAGCTTTGTACTTCTGCGCAGGTTTTTGTGGTGTTAAAGATACACAAAACTCAAATTTTTTTTGCCATGCCTGCAGCCAAAAAAGCGTCGTTCAGGTCAGGTGTAAAGAAATTGTGGAAAAATTTGGATACCGGGAAATCAGACCGACAGAAAAAATGGAGAATGACAATGACACCTAAAAAGGAAAACAAATCAGTTAAGGTTGACCGACCATTGACGGATGTAGTGAAAAATTTCGGTCATGTTTCAGTTAAAGTCAGAGTAATTTCCTTAGAGGCCATCCATAAAGTACGTACGCTCTTATGGGGCGAGAGGGGGTTTGACAAAAGCGAACGTATTCACTTGCTATGCAGACCACAGACCGATCAAAGGAGAGAACTGAAAACAACGCAACTTAAAAACTGGTTATGTGGGAACCGATAAACTATTAACTTTAATAAAATCCCAGATTTTCGGTTAAAATCAAATAATTTATTAGTTTAATTAATTTGTGTAAGAAGTTTACATGTCGACGTATCAACCAAGAATGGTTGCATTTGTCAATTCTATAAACTCTTTAACTTTACCGATTACGCCGGTACCCTGTACCTACAGTTATATGTACAAAAAAAAAATCAGCAATAAAAAACATATGCAAGGAACCCGTACGCATTAAAATAGATGTGGCAAACAGAATTACTTACTTACTTACTTTTCAGCCTTACTAACCCAAGCGGGTTTTGGCTAACTCTACAACGTTTCTTCATCTAGAGCGATCCTGGGCCAGACTTCTCCACTGCCCAACGTCCATCCGAGGCTCTTGTTGAAGATTTTCTTGAACAGTGAATTTTTTTACGAGGAAGAGGCGTTAACACTTTGTTCAATCTACTGGTTCGTTTCCCCAACAACCCGTAGGCAAGTCGTCAAGTAGCACTCTTAAATTTAGCACAAAACTCCGAAGAGATGTGAGGTTCCGGGAGGACACAGACAGTTACACAATCCCCCAAACAGAATTAATGTTGTGAAAGGATTTGAACGTGTGTATGTTAAATGTTGCTTTAACTCTTAAGATTACGTCCACATTATATTTTATTGGAAATCGCCAAAAGTGCCGTATTGAAAAATCCCTGCTCGAGAGACCCTAGCAGAGACTTGTTTTTGGTGCCCTAGCCAAGTCCATGGTCTTAAAATCAAAAAAGATTATTCTATGCCCAGACCTTCAAACAAAAAAAAAAGTCATGAAAATCGGAAAAGATTTACTCGACTTATGTACAAAAGACCAGATTGACGGCCCTTGGGCCGATAGTGTCCAGAGTCAATTCCATAAAAGATTTTTCGATTACGTTTCAGGGAAAAATGCTTTTAAAAATCGGTTGAGTTTTACTCGAGTTACTGGTTACAAACGTCTTGGCAAACGACGCAGTAGACCCATTTTCGAAGAACTTCGTACAGGGCGTCCATATATTACGTCTGCCTTTTTTCCGGGTTTTTGGTTCCATCCTCCCCGTTGTCTGCAATGTTCCATAGAAAATAATATTTCTTTGTATTAATGTCTGTTTTCTAACACCCCTTACTCCCTAACGCAGACGTCATTATTGAATGCTCTCCTACCTGATACGCTTGAACCAAAATAGAATTTAAATCGTTTGACGACACCGTGTTGTCAAAACACATAAAATTAAAATAAAACGGCGAATCTAAGCTATTCTGTTCACTTTATCGATATCGGCATATATTTGGAACTTTTTTCACAAGAGCTCTTGGAGGAGAAAGGATCATGGGCGCGCGGTAGCAATGCGCCTGTGACGCAGGTCCACATACGTACCAAAAATTAGGAAATTTTTTTTCGTAGACGGCGGAACCTTATATACAGCTAAGTTTTGACTTTTTTCCCTTGCGTCGTTCCCACCTGAGTTTTTCGGATTCTGCGTAAAATTTTGATTGAAATCGACATTTTACTCATTAAAATCGGTCCAGTGGATCCGAAGATATGACCTTTAGAAAATCGTCATTTTCCCTACAAAATGTGCTATTTCATAGAAGTCAAAGTTAATGGAAACATCCCACGTTAGTTAGTGAGTGGATCAGTTAGTTAGTTAATTAGTTCCAGAGCCATTTGTATGAAAACCGACTTTTTTGGCTCGTGCTCGAAAACGCGTCAAATATGAGCAAAATTTTTGGACTGTGTTAGGATGGAGATAGATGTTTGGTGTCAAAGGAAAAGTTGATGTGTTGGGTATGTAGTGTGTCAGGGTGACCAACAAAATGGCCGATGGACGGTGGTATGGGTCGGAAATAGGGGAAAAATAAATTTTTTGGGTTGGAGATAGATGTTCGGAGTCAAAGGAAAAGCTGTTGGGTTGGGTGTGTAGTGTGTCAGGGTGACCAACAAAATGGCGGACGGTGGTAAGGGACGGACTTAGGGGAAAAAATAATTTTTTTTGTTGCCGCTTTTTTTCACCTGAAATTTTTTTTCGCCGAAATTTTTTTTTCGCCGAAATTTTTTTTCGCGGAGAATTTTTTCGCCGAAAATTTGTTTCGCCGGAAATTTTTTTTCGCCGGAAATTTTTTTTTGCCGTTTGTTTGTTTCCTCTTTTCTTCCAAAACTACTGATATCACAACAAAAACCCTTTTTAAAAGGGAAACGTGACGCAAGTATTTATTGACTCTGAGGACTGAGCTAGCCCGTATAGTGCGATTCGCAGGAATACAAGTGAAAAAGAGATGTCTAGTGTAGTCGTCTCTTTTTCGCCTTTTTTAATTTTGCGATGCTTTTCACAATCGAGTAAATTATAAATGCATACCTAAGAGGGAGAATTTTCGGCAAATAGTTCCATCACCTCCGTAGACTAATCTCATGAACCCATCCTAAAAAGTCCGGGAAAAAGGCGGACGTCTTTTATGGACGATGCCTTTGAGTCTGCAAGGTAATACTTCAAGCTTAGAAAGCTTTGCACCCCATCTCGTTCCCGCAGATGATTATGCTACGTTCCAATTCTTAATAATGACCATTCAACAGAACTATAGGCCCTTATTTGCTTTCACAGATCATCAATTTGCCAACATAACAGATATACCAATACGATTCCAAAAATTCTATTCCTTTGGTACTAATCCCCTTCAGCAGACCTCATCATTTGCCTAATTTCGATTTACTGTTTTCCTCATTGTGAATCCGATTTGATGGCCCAAAAGTAAAAGTTTGTAAGTCACAACAATTTAAATGTATGTGGTAGTCTGCCTGACTATATGAACGCCAGCATAACTTCTTCGACACAACAAACTTTTGAAAACTTCCCGCAAAATTCAATTAAGTTGTTAAGCTAATTAATGCAAAAATGTCTAAGGTTTTCCATTTTAGTTAGATTACCTGTAAGTTCGTGGAATCCTTAAATTAGTTGGTATTACATTTCAGCACCTAAAGTCGATAGTCTATTGAACAATTTTCCATTTCCAAGTGGAAGTTTCAGACTTATACAAGGTATTCAAATTTGGAAATTACGTATAATAATTTTTAGTCTTTGAAACAAACTTGTACGGGTTTTACTTCAAACAAAGTTTTATATTTAACTCCACCCTATTATAACGTTCAATGTCACTCAAACGCTTTGATCTTCATTATAAAGTTACCGAATTCGGCCAGGAAATCATATTTCTCCATAGCTTCATAGCACTCAAAATTTTCATTCTACGTTAAACAAAAAATTGCTTTCAAACTTTGTTAAGCTTCATTTATTTAGGAATAACATGGAAAATTAACAGAAACCCTCCGAAGTTTACTCCCTCAATTAACCAAATAAATTCTTTAATTTCGAATGTTTGCTTAATATCATAAACTAAAGCTCAAATAAAATGTATTACAAAATCAACGTCAGGTGTCTATAACAACAAAGGAAGGGAGTTTATTTTCTTACTTGGAATGGTTTCAATTTTCTACTTTCTTTGAAAAAATACGTACATTTTGCAACATCTAAGGATTCGAAGAACCTCATTAGATCAGACGGAGACAAATGCAATACAGAGCTGAAACAAGTATTGGCACAGGTAGAGGGCGCTCTGAAGTGATTAAATAATAATAATCTGTCTTAGCAGCCCGTCAAATATTCGGCACTAGACCATTTATCATGGCCCCATGGTAGTAAGGGGCCGTGACGCAAGTCTTACAAGCCAAAAAATTACAAGAAATTCGCTTCGTAGACTGAGGAGCATATATGCAGGAAATTTTTGACTCCCCCCCTTGCGACGTACCCCCCGGAAAATATTTTTCCCAGATACTACACAAAATTTTAGGCCGAAGTGCCTTTTTACTCAAGTCTTTCCGGAGATATGAATTTGAATTTTCCATTTTTCCATACAAATGAGTGAAAATCGATGCAAAGATTTGACTTTTATTTCATATTGGATAGAATGTTTAGAGTAAATTCAAAGTACAGACAAATTATTTCGTCGTTGGGTCTGGCATTTGTGGCGCAATTTTGTGAAAACGTAATTTTGGTTTTAATTTTTTTTTTGTGTACCGAAGCTTAATGCGCCACGCTCCTCTGATTTCAGAACTTTTGTAACTGGAAGGAAATCGCTTTGCGTTAGCAGTTTAATGCGTCACTCATTTCTGATTTCACAACTTTTGTGGGCAGATATAAAGACTATGAATAAGGGGCCATTCATAAATGACGTCCGGTTATTTTGACAATTTTCTGACCCCCCTCCCCCTGGTCCAAATTCGTCCGGTTTTATACCTTCGAAAATAATGACATCATCATCATCATCACACTTTATAGACCGTTTGTACCTTTCGGTGTGAGGTCTTTACTACTGATCATGGACCACCCTTCTCCATACTCCCCTATCCTGTGCCAAGGAGATGGTTTGTTCGCCTAGAGAAAGTCCCCTAACTTCTAAATCGGATTTAATTGCGTCTATAAACCTTCTCCTTGCCCTACCCCTGGGACGCACACC
>CM055403.1:27001710-27062955 GCA_029228625.1 Pseudolycoriella hygida | reverse complement strand
ATACGGGGGAAGTGTAATACGGGGAACGTTGCGTACGGTGAACGTTGCATACGGGGAACGTAGCATACGGGGAACGTTGCGTACGGTGAACGTTGCATACGGGGAACGTAGCATACGATGAACGTAGCATACGATGAACGTAGCATACGGTGAACGTTGCATACGGTAAACGTTGCATACGGTGAACGTTGCATACGGTGATCGTGGAATACAGGGAAAGTGGAATACGGGGAACTTGGAATACGGGGAAAGTTGAATACGGGGAACGTTGCATACGGTGAACGTGGAACAGGGGGGAAGTAGAATCGGGGAACTTGGAATACGGGGAAAGTTGAATACGGTGACCTTTGCATACGGTGAACGTGGAATACGGGGGAAGTGGAATACGGTGGAAGTGGAAAACGGTGAACGTAGAATACGGGGGAAGTGGAATACGGGGAAGTGGAATACGGGGGAGTGGAATACGGGGAAATAGAATTCGGGGAAAGTTGAATACGGCGAACTTGGAATATGGGGAACTTGGAATGCGGTGAACGTTGAATACGGGATAAGTGGAATACGGGGAAGTGGAAAACGGGGAACGTTGCATACGTTTCACGGAGGAAGTGGAATACGGGGGAAGTGGAGTAATTTTGCGGCAAAGAAAGTATTTTAATTTATAGTACCTTTCTCGCCCACTTTGATTTTAGTAGCGGTAATATCAACGAAGTGATATAATGACATGAAACATTACGCATCATTATTTAAAACGGAAAAAAAATAAGCTTTGACTCTCTGAATAGACAACACGTGAAAATGATAAAGCCTGCGCAGCACCTAGGGGCGGGGGTTCGACTAGTAATCTTATATTACCGTTAAGGCTGTGACAGGTCTCTTTTCAAATACTTCAATTACCCATCGGTCGCGAGCAATGACGGGCTATGACGATTCATTACGTAAGCGAGTCACTATCTTAATTGCTTAGCGTTCAAAAATTATAGCAAAAACTAAGGACTTTCACAAGACAATATTAATTGCATAAGCGATAATTTATAGCAAAAATATGCAAATCTGTTACAATGTATCTACCGTACACCTACTAAAACATCCCTCTGCCTTCGAAAAGTATATGCAAGAAAATATTAAATGCCAGAAATTGTGTTTCATCTCAACCAACTCTCTTTTACCCCAGGAGAAATACATTTTGTTACAATTTCCATGCCGGCAAAGTTGTTGAAAGTCCATTCTGGAAAAGTTGTACACCAGTTTATAATACTTTGACTACTAGTGAAAATTAGTGCTTGCAATGTTGTTGGTATGAGGGACGGTGATGTTTGAAATTGGGTGTGCATACAATACCCGTGTACCAAATCTATGAACATAGAATGGAAAAAAAGTGGTTTTGTTGCATATTCATTAAATGGATCTTGTTACGACGAATGATACACTGTATTCCCCGAGTTGAATATCATATTGCATTTTCCGAGGCATTTTCCATCGCAATACCCATTAACAGTGGAATAAAAATTCTTTTTACCAAAAATGGAATGGAAAATTTGTTTTAATTTGTATATTTAACAACTTCAAAGCCCGCATCTCATTCTGATGTTGTAATATTTCGCATAACTTCGCAATTTAGCATAGAAGTACCCTTTTACACGCTCATTAAACTATACTAAACATCTTGTTCTGCTACAACACCAGAAGGAATATATAATTAGAATTATTAGCATATACCTGCACATAAAGCGTTATGGTACACTATTTAAAATTGAATACACAATGTAAAGGCATTGTATACAACGAATTCTACTTGTGTATACGCAATGCATATATCTACATATCTATATACGATAAAGGCATGTTTATAGAGAGACAAAACGAACCTTTAGATGATTATATGATTTTCAAATTAAGACACTGTGTTCCTAAAGCGTATTCCGTCTATGTCTTTAACTTTAGCATGCCTGAGATATTACAATTTCGACGACCCCGCAATATCGAGCTGAACTAAAGTAGAATGAATTTCTGAAATTCGGAATATTGTATGTGTGCATTCACCATGGGGCTAGAAGATAAACGTATACGTAGATTAGGCACAACTATAGCAAAATTAAATTTGACTCTAAAAGTCTATCTTGCGATTACATAACACATATAAGTTTATGTTGGAGCAAGGTGTGTACAACCAGATATTTTATGGTGAATTCAAACTGATGTGTCTAAATGTTCTGATTATTAGTGACTAATTGCTTTCAAGAGCTCAACAAAGCATTGATTGGTGTTTAATTATTGAAGTAATTTTCAAAATATTCACACAATCCTATTTAATGGTGTTGAATATATGGGGAAATTGCTGATTTTGATAATCAAATAATAATGATTTTGTACCTGACTTGGGTGGCATCGTATACTTCCAATTGCATTAGCAGTAATCTGATCTTTCATGCCTTGGCATATTTCAAGAAAAACAATTCAACAAAAATAGTAGATTACAAAGAGGTCATGTAAACAGCCGGTAACATCTAAAATTCAAAATAAGGCCAAAGTTTGCAAAATCGAGCCGAAGGCGAGATTGTGTAATCGCTCTTGTGTTATAGGCTTTTTACATGACCTCACTTGTATTATGCTTTAACTTAGTAGCACTCGGTCGTTGAAACAGACAAGCATTAAACATTTTGAAAACAAAAAAAAATAACTCCTCAAATACAGTGTACACCATTTGAGTTCTTAGAATAGGCTATTTATCGAATGAACTATCGCAGAACAATGTCGATGTGCTAATAATGCAAGGAATGAACGGGCATTGTAGCTTAATGGTTAGCGTATAAGACGCTGATGTGGATGTGCCGGGTACAAACCGCGGTGTGGACATAGTTTTTTTCTTTATAAAAACAAGGCCTATACGCTGGAAGAGTTCATTCTGGATGAACTGGACCACAATGGCTTATTACGTAGATCGCATCATTACTGCCTAGCATGTTAAATTTCATCTACATAGCAATGAACCTGCAGCGTATACTCAACGTACCGAGTGCGTACACGTTAAAAATTATTAAAGTAAATCCAAAGGAAAATGTTGAGACAATTTTGGCCAATGTTGATGACTTAGAAAACAGTAGGGATTTGTAGGGCTTGAGTTTCGTATGTCGAACCTCTGGAATGAGCATTGGTGTATAAAACACATGTCGGCACTTCTCGGGAGGAGGGAAGTTAGTTCGAATTAGTTCGTGCGATACATCCGGGAAAATTGCGTAAGTTATGCGCTCAGTCGCTCAGTATCGTCTTGTTTGAGACCATATCAGATCATCAAAAATTGCAAACGTGGTAGTATCTCGGAAATGGGCAAAATCGCCCACTGTATTTTCGTACCAGGACGATTTTATCACGCCAGCGGGCGATATTATCATTCCAAGAATGATTTCATACCACCGGACGATAATATCGTTCCAGAAATGATAATATCGTCACAGGAATGATAATATCATACCATCGGACGATAACATCATTCCAGAAATGCTAATACCATTCCATCGGATAATAATATCGTTCTTCAAATGATAATATCATACCACAGGTCAATTATCCAGACCCACAAGTTCATACGGTACAGTGGACTGCTGGAATCTCGTGTATGATTCGAAGATTACTGACATGAGAGTTCTTAGTAGTGTAAAGCTGGTCAATCGACCTTCAGGTCGGCATTCTACGCCATATGAGATTTTAAAAAAGGGAGATACCCATATTTATGTGTTTGTGTGTGTAATAATGTACGGTAGCCGCGCTTCGGCTTGGCGGCGGCGGCTCAGAATAAAACTTTTAATATGTTTTTCGCCGTAAACTTTTTTCGCCGGAAATTTTTCCCGCTGGAAATTTTTTTTTGCAAGAAATTTTTTCTCTAAAATTTATTTCCTCTTTTCTTACAAAACTACTGCTTTCAGCTTTCACAACGCAAAAATTTGACTTTATGGGATGTACAGGAAATCAAACTTTTGCGTATGAAAGCTGAAAGCGTAGAAAAACTATAACATTGGGGGGCCCGGCATTTGTGACGCATTTTTTAATCAAATGTGAAAACATTCCAAAAAATTTTTTGCGTTTCAAAGCTGAAAGCGTCACCCTAATTGATATCTGTTGTTTTGGAAGGTACGAGGACTTGCGTCAAGTTTTCCTTTTAAAAAGGGTTTTTGTTGTGATATAAGAAATGACAATTAAAACTGACTTAGCAGTTTGAATCATCAAATGATTACAATGGAAAGCGATATCTTCAATGACTTATGGAAAGTCTAATGACCCAATGGTCAATCGAAAGTGTTCAAGAGTTAAGGAGCATGAAAATTGAACTAATTACCCAAATGATAACACAAATAGTTTTGTAAATCCACTTTATTATTGCGTTTGTGTGTTTCATGATGCGATACTCAAGCTCTCAAGCAAGTAATATCATTAGATTGAAAGCTTTTGCATCTCGCACCGACATATTTTTCGATTGGTTTTCAAAGACAGCACAAGTTTTTTCATCAAATTAAAAAAAAAAACGATATAATTAACTACTTGTGATTGGGATAATGAAGTGTTGGTTATGGAATGATTGCTGCAATCATCTCTTGGACCACAAAATTGTGGATTTTAGGTTGTTATATTGGAAACATGAATTGTGTGCAATAAACATGTCGTGTTTTCAAGCTTCTTCATTTGTTCAAAACTACTCCAAAATTTGGGAAGCGATATTTTGGTAACGCTGTTCCTTATGCTGATTTCAATCTGACTATAAAAATATGACAACAAAATTTACTAGTGAAACACTTGCAGCAACTTTAAGAAAAGAAATCCAATTGATGTGCTATTTTCCAAACATTGTCGATAATCTAATAACAAAGTATGAACGAATTAAGCTGTATTAACTGATAGCAAACAAACCAGAGAAATATTACTGCGCAAAATAAAAACCATTGCAAATTTGCATGTCTATTTCGTGCTATTACGACATCAAATCGAAAAAGAAGCATATCGTTTTGGCAAAAAATAATGAAAAATGTGCAATAAGCGCAAATGAACAAAACATTTATTAAAAATCATATCTCATATTTTTTTAATAATTTTTTTTGCAACAAAATGTCAAACAAAAATGTTTTATTTTAATTGAGTAATTTTGTATCCATTCGTGAATGCGCGCCGATATTTCAGACGACATAAAAATAATGTTAAAATAAAACAAAAATTTGTAATTTTTTTTTGTAGACCTGTACGAAGTGGAAGAGTCTTCGGATTTGGCGATTGGTTATGTAAATGAATGAATATATTTCTGTCGATTCTTGAACAAAATAGCTATTTATGCAACTAGCTGCGGAATGGAGTTGTTTTTGTCACTAGATGTGAAGTTATCAAACGAGCGAAGCAAGTTGGATAACCACATCGTGTGACAAAAACAACCAATTTCGCAACGTGTTTCATACAAGACTTTATGCAACAACTTGTGAAACGTGAACTTTTGAATGAGTGATAAAAAGTTACTTATCACTAGTGGGCGCCCTGCTTCCGCTGGTATGTACATTTTTTTAAAGCCAATTTTAAGGTATGCGCCATAGCTTTGAATAGTTTCGCCAATTTTTAGTGGTATATGGACAATGCTAATTCTAATATGTGTCGTGCTGACTATGTGCCTAGCAAAACATAGGTGTACTGAAGCGGTCGGGATACGCCGAAATCAGCTTTTGTTCTTGTTATTCGTCCCTTGCTTAAAAAGTTTTTTGGGCAAATTTGGTCGTATCGAAGCAATACAAAAGATTTAGTAAAAACATGTCGCTCTGAACACCAAAAATTCAATTCGAAATTTGAATATAAATTGTAAATTCGAAAGTTTTTCAAATTCAAAAAAAAAGTTCTTTTTTTATGGTAAAATCAGCCTTTAAATTCCATTGTACGAGTAAGCTTCAAGTGGAGACGTTTGCAACATTGATGGGAGTGATGAATTTAGTTCCAGAAGGAATGACGGGTGGCAGAGTGACCATCTGCTAAGATAGTGAGTCGATGATAAAGGCGCTCGCGTCGCCTGTGACAACGTCAAAACTGGCTAAAGAGCTGAAAGGGACCCTAAACCGATTGGGACTGAGAAATCAGATCACGATCGCTTGGGTCCCTGGGCACACTGGTGTAGACGGTAATGAGAGAGCAGACGAGCTAGCCAGACAGGGTTCAGAATCTGTGATCGATAGGTGCGCGTATGACGGATGAAAGCATACGAATCTCGGCACCTGACCAAGGAGCTTCTCAGAATGGACCGTAGTGGCATTAGGAGAGTGGTGGGAGCCATTACGGGCCACTGTGGGTTAAGCAAGCAATTGGCCAAAATGACCATCTTGGCTGATCCAAGATGTGACTGAGGCATGGAGGAGGAAACGGGCGTCCACGTTATATGAACGCCTAAAATTGCACCTGCTAAGGAGCATGACATTAGGTGGTTATGTGATTCGACCCTCCGATATCTTAAACCTTGTACCTACCGCTCTAGACAGGTTCTTGGTGAGAACCGGAAGGTTTTAAAGGATTTACATGAAGAACCAATGACCACCGGGTTGCGGCTTAAAGACCCCACACCGGAAGGTATAAACGGTCTATAAAGTTTGATGATGATGATGATGATACATGAAGAACGGGAAGAAAACAAAGGATCAATAGATCTATGTTTTAGGAGCCAGAAATGACCCATCTTACCCTGATAAATGTAAAAGTTCATATTATAAGAATATTACTAGAATGAAGGAAACTAAAGACAACAGGGTGATGTTTGATAACTTTTAAGCGATTTTAGGACGAAAAAAGCCATAGGTGGGAACACTTTTCGACTTTTTCTGCAGTGAATTGGCATATTTCGAAAAAAAATGCGCAATCGTTGCCAGGTCCCAGAGTACATTTAGAGATGACTGGTGTACTTAGACCCGGAGAAAAGTATTTACGATTTTTCTTGATCGTGATATTAATTGATCGATAAGCAAAGGAAAAAGAAAGCTATCCCTCAATAAAACTTATTTTAGGGTGGGGAGAGGTACGAAATTAAAAAAAAAAGTAATTTCCGCTCCACCCTACTTTCTACCGTGTTACACAAGAAGAGAATATCGATTTATTGAATTATTCGCTTACATATTCAAAAATAAAAAATTTTCTCCTGAAACCCCACGGATCTAAGGGGGTACCATACCTCCACAGAATATGTTGGAGGAAAAACTTGGTCGCATATTTTCGCAAATGGAAAAATGGGCTCAAGAGCGCTTCTTCCTGAGACGATGTCTCTGGTACGTTTCGGGGATGTGCAGTGTCCCCCAGTGTATTATTGTCTCATGGATGATATTATTGTATCAGTAGACGATATTATTGTCTCATACACGATATTATTGTATCATGGACAATAATATAATACAAAATGTAACGAGGAGGCATTTTGTTGGTTCCTAGGAAATTCATCCTTTTACAAAATGTAACGAGGAGGCGTTTTGTTCGTTCCTAGGGAATTCATCCTTCTACGAAATGTGATGAGAAGGTGTTTTGTTCGTTCCTATGGAATTCATCCCTTTTCGAAATGCCATAAATGGTAAAGGTGCCATCGACATGTACCACATTTCTATCGGTATTTTATTTGTATCAGTGGACGATATTATTGCATCAGTAGACGATATTATTGTCTCATGGACGATATTATTGTATCACTAGACGATATTATTGTCTCATGGATGATAATATTGTATCAGTAGACAATATTATCGTCTTGGACGATAATACACTGGAGGATTCTGCCTCCCGCCTACGTTTCCTGTAGCGGTGGTCAAAGGACTTCTTCTTAACTTCCACCAGTTCTTTCAATTATTGATTTCCATCTCGATTTGCATTTTTCAAAGCAGCATAAAGTGGAAGAGTTTCGACGGCGATTCAAAGTGTTATCACGAGATTATGCAGAACTGTGGTAGGGATTCGCACGAGTCCTTTAATAATAATAATCTAGGCTATGCTTTATGGTTTTCGACCAGTACAATCTCGCATCGACCATATAAACACACTGCGGATAATAATATAACAATCCGTGGAATTTAACTCACCATTGTACCTGCTTTTCATTAATTTTGAACGGGCATTCGACAGCTTAAACCGTGACGTAATGTGGACAATTCTTGCCAGCTATTGTATCCCGCAGAAGCTCATAAACATAATTAGTAGTCTCTATAGAGATACCAGATGCCAGGTGGTACATCGTGGAAAGCCTGGAAGTCAATTCGAAACCAAATCCGGATTGAAGCAAGGATGCATTTTATCACCTCTTCTGCTTATAATCGTCTTGAAGAAAACAAACGTCAGAGCACGCGGAATACAGTGGAATATGACAGACAGACTAGAGGATATAGATTTTGCTGACGACATATGCGAGCTAACTCATCGTTTCCAAGACATGGATGACAAAATTAAAACACTTATCAGATATGCTGGCCAGGTTGGCCTCAAGATAAATGTAGAGAAAACCAAACTAATGCGCATAAATGTAGAGACAACGAGGACTCTTAAAATAAGAAACGAAGAGATCGGTGAAACGGATAGCTTCTGCTATCTTGGAAGTAAAATCACAGGAGATGGTGGCGCAGACGCAGATGTTCAAAG
This sequence comes from Pseudolycoriella hygida, assembly GCA_029228625.1. NCBI lineage: Eukaryota > Metazoa > Arthropoda > Insecta > Diptera > Sciaridae > Pseudolycoriella > Pseudolycoriella hygida. Next base: position 27,054,333 of record CM055403.1, on the reverse strand, counting down.
TCGCATAGGGAAAGCACGAGGATCATTCGAAATGCTGAGAAACATTTGGTACTCAATCCAAATATCCAGAAACCTGAAAATATGTATTTTCAAATCGAACGTCAGTATTATTGTATGGATGTGAAACTTGGAAGATTACCGAAAAAATAACGTCTTCAATTCAAGTCTTCGTAAACAAATGTTTACGCAGAATCTATATGATAAGATGGCCGAATGTAATATCGAACGATGAGCTGAGACGATCGAACATGGAAAAACTTGATATTCAAATCAAACGTCGAAAATGGAATTGGATCGGTCACACGCTGAGCAAACCAATGGATGACGTTGCGAAAGCAGCTTTGGACTGGAATCCACAAGGCAGGCGAAAAGTTGGCAGACCAAAAAATACGTGGCGTCGAAGCAAATGAAAAGCGCTGGAACGACCTTAAACGTCTAGCACCAAACAGAATCAGATGGAGGAATTTTGTGGACTACCTATGCTCCCCCACGAGGTTCTAAGGAAGATGATGATGATGATGCTTTATCGTTCTCGAAGAAGGTTCTTTCGATACCGACGTGTTTTTCCTTCGGTAGTAGAAAGCTGTACGATAAACCTAATGTCATCTCTTACGTTACGAAACCGATATGAGTCGAACATAATTTCTCCCAAGAATACTTTTGTCAGTAAGGTTGGAACACATGCTTAAGGTGTATTCCGAACCACGCCTATATAAGCTACGTATAGCATTTCATCTTTCGTTCATTATATCTGTACATGTACACAGAATTCATCGTAACATGGGTGACGACAGACATGTCATTCTTTGGTTCGCGGTAATAATCAAACTTCACGCTACAAGTTGAAGGAAAATCCTATGCAGAATTCTGACCGGGGATTGAAGCCAGGAGACCGCGGGAAAAGTTACTTCACCTCATTCATCTATTAAATTCTCGGTTGAAGACCTTTCTCAATCTTACCGTCGAATGTAAGAGACTTGAATCATTTTTCCACTCTGATACTTTGTACCTCGAAAGAACGATGCGTTAATAAACAAATTTTTATATTCACAAAGGCAAAGGAAACGAAACTCCCTTTTAATTGCAGAAAGCAATCACAACACAAACATAAATATGCACTACTGCTAGTCGAAATGAATAAAAATATAGTAAAAATCTTCAAATTATCGTTAGTACCTTTTGATTTAACATCAATCTCATCAAATAAGTGTCATACTTTCATACACACAATATACTTACTACGGCATGCATACGAACAACGGAGACATGTTGCAGAATCAACTTTTATACAATTGTAGATTCCTAAGTTAGAAACTTAAACTTCAATTGCTTATAACTTTGGAATTACAAAGAGTTATGTTATCAAACTTTTGGACCTTGAAGATATTGATTTGATGCATCGTTAAGACTATTTACTGCAAAAATTTTTTTGTATTTTCATTAAAAACGAACTGTCTGAATATGTTAAATCCCGCGGTTTTTCCACGGGAATCACTATTTACAGAAGGTATTTTCATAATGAAGATAAAATATTTCGTTTGCAACAAATAGTCTAAACGATGCATCAAATCATTATCTTCAAAGTCCAGAAGTTTGATAACATAACTCTTTGTAATTCCAAAGTTATTAGTTATTGCAACTTTCGTTACGGACTTGTAACACAGCTGTGACATTTTTTTCTGAAAATATGTCCCCGTTTTCATTCTTATGTTTATCGTGAATGAATGTAATTTTGATGTGCGGCTATGAAATCTGGTGAATGAGTTTAATGCATTTAACCAATGGTTGCCGCGATAATTTAAAGTTCTCAAAAATAACTAAATCGAATGTAATCATTCCGGCTAACACTTGATCTTTTGGTAAAGTTTATTAGTTTATTAAATTTATTTTGCGTTATAGCAACAACAAAGAAGTGAAACGGTTACTCAATCTGTTAGTTTGTTCGAGGTCGAATCTTTGAAGTTGAGAAATGATAGTTTTAATGTTGTTGTTATCTTAGTTAATGATTGGAAAAGTTACTGGACCAGACATAAAATACATAAATGAGAAATTAGTGACTATTCCCTCAGTCTCCAGATATTCTTAGTGGAAAGCCAGTACGTCACCACTCAGCGAACCAGTTTCCACGTTCCCGCACGGGTCCCTTGCACCTACTTTATCATCGGAATTCTACCATGTAGTTACAGCGCGTATTTTGTTTTGTAATTTTCATTCATTTTATCTAAAATTTATGAGTTTTTACGTTTTATTTATGTATTTGTGATATTAGCGGTTGCTGGAATATTGGTCAAAAATAAAATTTATCACAACCGAAAACGTATATACGTATAATATTGTGTGCTCTGCGGTAAGCATGGTAAAAGGTATGAGCTAAGCTTTAATGGCGGATAGATTATGCTGTGTTTATATGTGGTGCGAATGTGGATTTCGAACATTTGTCGAGGGTTTGAGTGAACAAATTGCAACAATAAAAATTGTTACGCCCGATATAAATAGAGATATAATAAACATTAATTAATTTAATTTATGGCATTTTTCTCGCAATACATTTTTTTTTCCCCATTTTTCCTCTTTTTCAAATCTTTATAATCTTGTGTGTATTTCGTCAATCCTTTTTTTATTATTTTATATTCTTGAATCTCGCTCGAAATGACACAACTGGAAATTGTAAAAATTTTCATATTCCGTCCTCCCGAGGATTTAAATATAATCATAAAAATTTATCTTATACCAAGTGAATTTTAATGCAAGATTAATATAATCACGTATCCGTTGAAAGAAGAGTATGTGACAATCAGGTCCAACATGTACCTGACATCAATGTTGTCCTCGCCATTTCTATTTTATAGTTTATTGTGGAAGTGAATGGCATTTTTTCTACCAGATATACGAGAAATTTGCATTCTACAGAAGTACATTTTTTGGGGTTTTCAGCTTTTTTTTTGCATCGTGTTTGATTAATGGAACTGAAAATGTGATGTCATTCTGAAAATGTGAATAAATTTTCGAACGAACATTTATGACAACGGACGGAATTCTTCCAGCTTTTGAGTAAATTTGCAATGACAAAAAATTTACTAATGGCATACCAAGAAAAGCAAACTGTTTCAACGCTTTCAAGTATATTGAGTACACAATGCGTTTGTGTGCTTGTAGCAAATGGGATTTTTCGACAAAAAATTTTGTCATTACGTCAGAACAAAATTGTTTCTTTATAGTTTAGTTACTGACGAACCTCAGAGAATATTCTATTTGCCGTTTGAATTACTTCACAGAGAATCCTTTCGTTTTTAACACCCGGGCAACAGTTTATCAAAAAATGTGAACATCCACTTTTTGAATCGTTCCAAACTTTATGCTAAAAAGATTCATTCATTTTAGTCCAATACAAGATCTACAGGATATTGAGGCTGTTTTTTTTTTAATTTGTGTTTTTAATGCCCAGAGATATGATAAGTTGGCACCGAGGGCGTGACAGTTTTTTCGGATATATTTTGACTGCAAGTAATACTCAACGAAAGTGAAGTTGCGCAGATAACTTTATTATAAAACATAACCAAAGACCCGTTATCAGAATAGATGTGGCAAATAGAACGAATCTTGCAAAGAGACTCGAACGTTTCTTAATATAGTAATAAGCAAACAATCCAACCTTTTCTGTTCTTTTATAACTATAAGAATTTCAAAGATCCATAGAAATTACCCAAGGTAATGTCAAAGGCCCTATCGAAGTACATCTCAGACCATTCAAATCTAGAAATGGTTATATCCAAGGATTGGGCCATTTTCCCCTAAAACCCTGGAACACGTTTTCTCTAAAACTTTGCTCTATACAACTTTGCCTTTGGAAGCAACCTTCTACCTCTTACAGTTCTAGAGATATGGGTCATCCCTCCCAATTCTAGAAGTGGTTATATCCCAGGATTGTGGCATTTTTACCCAAAAACCTAAGACACGCGTTCGCTAAAGTTTTATTTTCTACAACTTTGCTTTTGGAAGCAACTTTCTACCTCTTATAGTTCTAGAGATGTGGATCATCCCTCCCAATTCAAGAAGTGGTCATATCCCAGGATTGGGGCATTTTTAGCTAAAAACCTGAGACACGCGTTCGCTAAAGTTTTATTCTCTACAACTTTGCCTTTGGAAGCAACTTTCTACCTCCTATAGTTCTAGAGATATGGATCATCCCTCCCAATTCTAGAAGTGGTCATATACCAGGATTGTGGCATTTTTACTCAAAACCCTGAGACACACGTTCGCTAAAATTTTATTCTCTACAACTTTGCTTTTGGAAGCAACTTTCTACCTCTTATAGTTCTAGAGATATGGATCATTCCTCCTTATTCTAGAAGTGGTCATATCCCAGGATTGTGGCATTTTTACCCAAAATCCTGAGACACGTGTTCCCTAAAATTTTATTTTCTACAACTTTGCCTTTGTAAGCAACATTCTAACTCTTATAGTTCTAGAGATATGGATTATCCCTCAAAATTCTAGAAGTGGTCATTTCCCAGGATTGATTCATTTTTGCCCAAACACAAGCTTGGGGGCGAAATTCCCCACAGGCACACCTTCGGTGCACACCAGACGGAGAATATATGGAGAAACTTTTTCGTTCAGAATCAAACGTTTAATTAATAAATAGTTGTAGTTATAGATGTAACCATTCCATTGCTTATGAAATTAAAGAGCAAATTTTATAGACGTTTTTCATTGTTAATTTCGATCATCGAAGAAATGGGCCCTTTCCAGCTTCTTCCTCGCAATCGGAAATCCTAAAAAAACCTCTGCTTTCAGTACGATGCCACCAATTTTCCTTTATAACTTTAGCTTTCGCTGGGATGGAAGCCGTGAGTCGCACGAAGTCCACCGTTTTAAGCAAATTGCTCATATTTAAGAGAATTTAGATTTATCTCTATTTTGACTCATTTGAATTCCGTTAACACTTTTCAGGTGAAGCAAAATGCCAAGAAAAAATTTAAAGCCATTCTTATGGCCCGTTATTTTCGTGAGATCAACAGTTGTTCCTCTGAGGCGTCTCTACCCGAAAATAACCACGCGAGCTAGTTGCAATTACCTTTCATGTCGAATTCGTTAATTTACATTGTATTTTAGGCAACGGGCTCCCCATTTTAACTGTAGGTAGTCTAATTCCAAGATTTGCCGACATGCATAACCTTAGTTTTCGTTACACGTATCTTCATTCCGTACTCTTCACATGCGGTATTCCATCCTGTACGTCCCTGGTATTATCTGCCAAGAGAATGGAATCATCCGCATAGGTCAGCACTTTCATTTTCACCTCATCCACTTCGACATATCCCTGAAAATTCGCCTGCTTGATGATTTTGTCCATGAAAATTATGAACAGAAACGGGGAGAGACAAAAACCCTGACGAACGCCCTCATTAACCTCGAAAGACTCGTTAATTTCGCCATCTATTCTTAACGCACCCCGGCTTCCTGAATTAGAGGTGTGCGCCGGTCGCAAAATTTCGGCGGCGGCGAGGACACGTTTATAAAAACGTCGGCGGCGGCGCAATCGGCTAGCCGAAATTTTATTTTTTTATCGGCGGCGGCGGCGCACGGCTATTTTAGGTAATTTTAGGTAGTTTTTTCGGCGGTGATCGGCGCGGCTCAAAAAAAAAATAAATAGAATAACAGGGCCTATTTTAAGAAAAAAAATAAAGTACACACTTTTTCGTAAATAATTTTTTGGCTTCAGTAACACATGAGGTATCATGATCTTTTTGCAGCGGCGCCGAGTTTGACTTTCGAGTGGGGGGCAAGACAAGTTTTTGCAATTTGATGAAGCAGTGAAATGGTCGTTCCTAAAATCTTAACATTCAGACTTGTAGTATTTTTCTGTGTCGCAGTTTTTATAATTTCGAAGTCTTATAGCGCATTAATGACCAGAATAGTTATTCATGTTTTTAATTGCGAGCGAATCGAGTAAAAAATTTGGTTTTTATAAGCGAGTAGTTTACACCGAGCTTGCTCTTTAAATATTCAAAGTACTCTAATGTTGAGGGCGAAATTACTTCGGTAAATCAGCAAATCACGTTTAAGCAAACAAATGAATTTCCGTGATTTACCGAGACCAATAATTCCTAGTTATAATAAATCACCATGGACGCTATGGCATCATTATTCGTTAAGGGGTTAATCATGGTTAATCACCCGGTAAATCACGGTTAATCTGCGAAAAGTTAATATACAAATAGGCCAGCATACAAATGTGGAAGAGTCGTGTGATTCATTTGTATTATTAGTTACCAAATTTGAAGAGCCGCAGGCAACAACTTTAAGATTTGATAACGTTTGTGACGTGAAACTTGAAACTACATTAAATATGTTCTAAGTAGGAATAGTGTTACATCACAACATAACTTTCTAGATGAACTTGTTTGAAAGATATTAAATGATTTTTTAACTCGGAATCATGGAGGGGCTACGCCCCCCCACATTTTTACGTGGGGACAGCTGCCCCCTTTGCCCCCCGAAGTCTTTTTGTCGATATACTCTTTTTCCTTCATTGAAATTTAGAGCAGTATTTCCACAAAAATCAAAATATGCTGAAATCTGAAATGCTTATGAACTCTGGCTTTAGCTTTTTGCACTGAATAATGAGTTTAAGATTGATCCATCTTTCCTTTTAACTTTTTTAGAACACATGAAATTGTAAGAACCAGAAGACAAATTAATACATGCGCCGCAGGCGAAATTTTTGTTCGAATCTTCATATTATTACTTGAAACTGAAAGGAATGGAAAAGAATACAGTGAAAGGCGAAATTTTCGAGCCTTGATTAGATCCTTTCGTTTCCTGACATCCTGACCAAAACTATTGTACCAAGAAAAAGTTTTGCGGCACAAAACTTTTAACTGCAAATTTTTAATTTTGTGTCTTTTGTAGACTGAAACGTCTTTGTAAAACTCATGTTCTTTCGATTTTTCCACCGGTCGATCCCTACTTTTTTTTATGTTAACCATGCCATTGCCGCTGGTGTTGGATCGAAACTATACAAATTTTGCATATTCACTTTGACGTACAAATTATTATGCGAGGTAGATCCACTCGTAGATGACCTTGAGTTTTGCGGCGATGATACGGGCCAATGCTACTTTCATTGTGATAAAGTCATTATTCTTGTTTCGGTAAAGAATTTTCAGTAACTGTTTCGGATTCGCTTGTCGATTTTCTTCAACAAAAGCTAATTCGAAATATTCCTGGCGAAATGATCGGAACTCATAATCTTTCATTCCTTTCATTCGAGTGTGCAATTACACATTTTTGTGTAAACAAAAAAGTGTGTCGAATACACACTTTTTCAAAATCAAGTACACACAGTGTGCAAAATACACGCTTAAAATAGGCCCTGGAATAAATAATTGTTTTTGTGAATTACACGTATATTCAATATGAAAATAATTGCGAAGTTGTCACAAAAATTAAATGTATACCCTCGTCTTTATCCTTTTTTGCATCAATATATGACGGACAACACGTTTAAAATTGTCCAACTGGTATCAATTATATTCGAAAATTATTCCGCTGAGTATTATAAGCAAAGTAATAGTTGCGATCTGAATCAGAAAATATTTGAAAAATCGACCATTCGAATTCGAAAGTTTATTTAAATGATCTTAAAATGAAAATTATTTGAACGAAAAAAAATATTAAACAAAAATTGTGATAAAATTGATTGCTTTTATGAAAAAAAAAAGTTGCGCCGGAACTATTTGTCCGCGGCTGGCGGCGGCGTGGCGTTTTTCTGATGTTCGGCGGCAGCGCACGGCTTAGCCGAACTTATTTTTTTTCTTCGGCGGCGGCGCACTTTTTAGGCACTTTTTTCGGCGGCGTACGCCGGCGCATACCTCTGTCCTGAATAAATGCTCTTCATGGCGCGAAGGAAATCCCCGTTGATACCTTATCGCCAAAAACCTTGGTACACGGTCCTTCTTCAAGTCGATGAGGAACAGGTAAAAGTCCGTTCTTTTCATAAAGCTTTTGGATAATGTGCCTGAGACAGAAATTCTGATTCTGACACCCCCTCAGAGGCCTGAAACGTAACAATTACAAACATAATATGTTACCCAAATTAATATTATGTGTGGCCGAGAGGTGGCGCACTTCTGCGGTGTATGGAATAAAGAAAGAAATTTCTTCATCTGAAACTGCTTATTTTACTTACTTTACTTATTTACTTCACGTTTATTCAGGAGGCGCTGAAAATAATTGCCAAAGAGCGTGAGCATGAACGTCATTGATTTTATAATGATTAGACCGTCAGCGCTTGTGGCAACTCTACTTAGCCTTGGAAACAATACAAGGGACCGTTCATAAAGGATGTCACGCAAAAAGGATGATTGGTCTTCCTAGACCAGCGTGACGTCACGCTTAAAAAAAAATTTAATCGAAAATTCCGCCAAAACGGATTAAAAAGTTTGCTCACTGCCCGTGAGTCGAGGGTGCATCTGAAGTATTATGACAGAATTTTGATTGAAGGGTCAAAACCAATCCACGACCAATTTTGAAGTTTGACGAAAATGACGATGAAATTGACGTAACTAATGAGCTTTACCGTCATTTAAACAGTGTTCAAGACGTGACGCCAACGTACGATTTAAACACAACAATAAAGAATCCATAGGATCGAGAATAATCATTTGTTATAAATGCATGGCAAAATAAATGTAAGTTTTGTACTTCTGCGCAGGCCTTTAACACCGCAAAAACCTGCACAGAAGTACAAATTTCATGTTTTTTTTGGCATGCCCTTACTTTTGCTACGGGGTCATCCCTAAATTACGTAACGCTTTTTCAGTGTTGCCACACATTTTAAATCTGCGATATCTCGAAATAGATGCATTCGAGAAGGGTCAAATGTGTGGGTGACCGCCCCATTTAGGGGGGGGGGGTAAATATGGGGGTCGGCCATACATTTGACCCTTCTGGAATGCGTCTATTACGAGATATCGCAGATTTAAAATGTGTGGCAACACTGAAAAAGCGTTACGTAATTTAGGGATGACCCCTACTATATTTTGTAACTTTTTTTAATACAAACATTTTTGGTAAAAATTTTTTAGTTTTTATTTTGCGTGACGTGAGGGAAAGGGTCTTTGGAGCTCGCGTGACAGGGAATGATCTATCATCAGAAAAATTGTCATTTTTGCGTGACATCCATTATGAACCGTCCCCAACCTCAAAATTCGATTCATGTGCAACGCATTTACGCTAGATATTTTGCTTTACTTTGCACTCGGTAATTTGCATTCGTTCTCACTCTCATCTGCCTACTACTTCATAATTTGCATACCCCTTACATGAAGATTAGACTAGATAGAATGGAACATGAGGATTAGACTGCCTACAAAAAAAATGCGACCCCTCAGCAGCATTGTGGCAAATAATAATCTCTTAAATACAATCATTTCAAACAACGTTTCATAACATCGTTATCTTTACTTAGAAGCCGTAACGTCTGTAAACCATTCGGGTGTCATAAACATCTTGCATAGAAGTATAGTGACCTTTTACTTAATAGCGTGGGATGAAAATGAGAAATTGCCACAGTTTACATGAACTATGTCTCGTAATTTAAATTTCAATTTAAAGAAAACCTGGGAAATATATTTTTAAGCTTATGTCCATTAAAATAAAAAGAATTCTCGTCTGAAGTGGAATTATTTTCCATTTTTAAACTCATCCTCATACTGAATCACATCTTCTCCTCAAAAAGAATGTTCTGCCGTTTCATTGTGGGTTTTAATGTTTTTAATAAACATCGATTTATTTCCTCCCGCTGTACAGTGTACAGTGTACACTGAACCATTTTCAAGCGTTTCCCAACCAACAATTTTTTTTCCCTACCTGAGAGTAGATTATTTTTTGTTAATATTTCCCATCATTGTTTGCAATGTTTATTTCTCTTGAGAAATTAACGGTAAAACGGCTATGAATGAATATTTCAACGTTTTGTTGTACAATTTTTCAGAATAATCTCGTTGCATGAAATGCAATTGAGTTTTCCATTTTCTGAATTTTTTTTTTGTTTAATTGGATTTATTAGATTGACGTGATTTCGTATGAAACAATAGGATTATGGGTGGAAAAGACATAAAATAATGTGACAGACGAAGACACATTCCTAACGAAGCGAATGGAACAATAAACATCTAGAACGACACGTTGATGTAATTGTTCACTTTTCTACTCCTTGAGAACTGAAAATCATGCTCGGGTGGTCACTGACTATAAAAATTTTCATGCTTCGGGGCTTTGGACCTCTGCACGAAAAACTTTTTGTGTATCTGTTTTTGGACGACCGATCTTACGTGTGTAGCGTCCAAAACAGACACACAAATAACTTCGGTCTCCAACTCGTGAAATTGCCTAAAATCAATCATCCAAAACAGACACACAATAGTATATTTCAACATACCCCAATACAAACGAGATGTGTACGTACGCGGGCGAAGGCCAAGCGAAAAGTACACATCGAGTGTGTATTGGGGTATTTTGAAAGATATTTTTCTGTAATAGTGAGAGTGCAATGGTGGACATACCGCGGAAAGCAACTTTTCGTCCCAAGTGATGGGAAAATATTTACTGTCGCAACCAATACACTCTCACGTATAGATTTCATCATATTCTCACCGATTTTTTGGTATTTTTCAATTTTGTTTTGTTTTTAATTTGCAACTTGTTTAGGACTCGGCAACATCAACAAATTTATGTTGCATGGCCGAATCGAGTGACGAAATAATGTAAAATTGTTCGAATATAATGAATTTTCCGAATAAATATTTGTTCATTTTGTTATTGAAGTGACATACCCTTGAAAATCATCTAAAATTCAATCACACCGACGCCGAAGACAAGTGTATTGACAAGAGGACATGTTGAATGTTCAACAACGTACGTAACAACACAAAAAATCACTTTAACCCCACCACACACAAACAAGAAGTAATACAAGACTACAAGACACTAGATCTCGTTCCCAATTCAACAAAATAAATTTTCCATTTTGCAAAGATAGAATATTTGAAAACAGAGAACAACACAAACTGTTGTACAATACGTATGCTGTAGCTACATGTCAGTACATACATTTTGGATATGTGCATTGTCGGCTCATATACAAGTGGAATTTTTAAGTACATGAAAAGGATTTGCTTAACAAGATTCAATTTATTTTCCATCGTACACTTCAACATATTTTCAATATCTAAATTGTGAGTTGATGATTGTTACGGCTGTGATGTGAAACGGTGAAACTATACTTTTTTTGAGTTATTTATGATGACAAAAGCAAAATAACAAAGCGGATTGAAATGATGAACTGGGAAAAATTGATTCCAATTTTCACAAACTATTTGCACAAATAAGGCGACAGTCGAAAACAATATTTGTTCGATGATTGAAGCATGTCCTTGACAGATAATTAAAATCTTTGGGTATGAGTTAATGGCGGTCTATTATACGGGTGTTTGTTGAAAGTAAATCACAGGGAATGAAACAACAAAATGTTTTCAAAAGTTCATTTAACGGGAAAGATGTGACGAGAGTATTTACAAATTTAAGGTTTTTCATTATAATCATCACATTCAATAAAACTCCTCGAAAGGGATTACGTGGGATTAGGCTTTCACTTTCGGTTTTAAATTACTGTGGTATGTACATTAGATCGAACCCATTAACTAATCCATTATTTACACAACAGTCTTAGACTTAGTACTTTACTGAGTGGTGAAAAGTCTTCTTTTTGACGTAGTTTGGTACACCAATTCGTATGGTGAATTAAAAATTGAGTTTTTGTTGTTTTTCTTGAAAACAATTACAAAATTTTAGCCCCATTTGACAGCCGCAAACGAACTGACGGAGGCCGAATGTACTACCGAATAGTATTTACTATGTTATGAGCGGTCTTTACGCTGGAAATCAAAAACTCTACAATTTTTAGGGTTATAAAGAGATACATTGTGATTCGAAATTCAATTTAAGTGTCCGCCATTGCTCATTTTTTTCGATTTCGGCGGCTGTACTAACTGAACAGCTCCTTTCATTTATTACTTTAATTAATTTTATAAAAAAATCGGTGCATTTTTTCGGCATATCGTAGAACAATTTTTTGTTTAAAATAATATTTTACGTCACTTTTGTTGAAATGGCCATTGACCTTTTGAAATAGTATTTTGTTATACCTGGGCAGAAAATAGTGAATTCCAACAAGAGAGAAAGTTTGCGGCCAGAGCGGAGCGAGTGTAGCACAATTATTTTTGTGCTTGCGCGTGAGAAAACGAGTGTAGCCACGACAAAATGTTCTTTCAGTGTAACGTGGGAGCGGTGAGAAAATACCTACTAGGCATTCTCGAAAAAAAGTTTTCTCAATTCGATTCCACAAAAAATATGGTTTGGTCTCAAAAAGCCAAAAATATAAATTTTTTTATTTGTTTAAAGAAAATTGTCGGTGGGAAAAATCAAAAACTTAATTCTTTTCAATTTTTGTACTTTAAAGCGTCGTCAGCCGCCTATTTTGCCCCAATGTTTCCAAATTTATTTTTTTATTTATTTAGATTGTTCTTTCGATTGATTTTTCACATGGATGTTAGCATGAACTTTCTTTTGGGAAAATTGACCTCCAAATAGAGAAAAATGCTCTCCTCAACTTTCTCTACAACATAGCAAAAAACCATTTTTTGGGCTGACCTAGGGCCTAGGTAGAGGCGTCCGTCGGACACATACTTCCATAGACAAAAATGTTTCCCTCAATTTGCTCTGCAAGATAGCAAAAAACAATTTTTCTTGGCTAGGGTCGACCTTAGGACTGACACGAGGCCAACTTGAGCCCTAAGCAAAGGCAAAATTTTCTTTTATAGATTGTTGACTATGCCTAGATCTTGTAAACAAAAAAACAATTTTGAAGATCGGAGAAGATTTACTCGAGTTATGTACAAAAAACACGTAGAGCCCTAACAGAGTTTCGTTTGTAATGCCCTAGCTAAGTCCAATGACTTAAATCCAAAACAGTTTCTTCCATGAATTGTCGGCCATGCCCAGATCTTTCAAACAAAAAAAAAGTTTATGACAATCGGAGTTATGCACAAAAAACACGTAGGGCCCTTGTAGAGACTCAGTTTTAGAGCCCTGGCTGAGTCCGGGCTCTCACATTCAAAAAAGTTTCTTCCATAAATTGTAGGGAATTCCTTTATATTTTGATTAAAATAATTGAATTTTGAATTTTTTAGACCCGTATGCGTTTACCACGACGTTTGTAACCAGTCGAATTTCGACCCGAGAGTAGGGGGAGCACCGATTGAATCTGGGCACTGTCGGCTCAAGGGCCATTGAGCTAAGGCAGTTTAAGTGATTTTTGGTCTTTTGTACATAACTCGAGTAAATATTTTCTGATTTTCAAAATTTTTTTGTTTGAAAGACCTGGGCATAGCCGACAATCTATGGAAGAAATTTTTTTGATTTTGAGTCCTTGGACTTCGCTAGGGCACTAAAATCGATTCTCTGCTAGGGCTCTATGTGTTTTTTGTCCATAACTCGGGCAAATCTTTTCCGATTTTCATAATTTTTTTTTTGTTTGAAAGACCTGAGCATAGCCGACCATTTATAGAAAAAACTTTTTTGAATTTGAGTCCTTCGACTTAGCTGGGGCACTAAAAACGAGTCTCTGCCAGGGCTCTATGTGTTTTTTGTACATAACTCGAGTAAATTTTTTCCGATTTTCAAAATTGTTTTTTTTTTTTGAAAGATCTAGGCATGACCGACAGTTTATAAATGAAACTTCTGCCTGTGCTTAGGCCATGTCGGTCCTCATTTTTTTTTTTTTTTTGCTATGTTGCTGAGGAAATTGAGGGAAACATTTTTGGCTATGGAATTGTGTGTCCGAGGACTCTACTTAGGGCCCTAGGTCGGTACTAAGATCGACCCTAGCCCGAAAATGGTTTTTTGTATGTTGTAGAGAAAATTGAATAGAACATTTTTCTATATTTGGGGGTCAATTTTGTGCTTTCGGAAAGGTTTTTTCTTCGTTTCTTCGTCACTTCGTAACATCAACTCTGTTTGCCGCATCTATTCTGATACGTACGGGTCCCTTCATATGTTTTTTTTTTTTTGCTGATTTGTCATCTAAGGACCATGATCGATGCTCCCCCGCACTCCCAGGTGGAAATTCGACTGGTTACAAACGTCGTGGTAAACGCTTAAGAGATCATTCACAAATGACGTCCGGTTATTTTGACAATTTTCCGACCCTCCCCCCCTACCCCCTGGTCCGAATTCGTTCGGTTTTACAGTACCCCCCCCCCCCAATAATGAGGTCTTTTTTCATTACACCCCCCCCCCCTCCAATGAAAAATTTTAGTTCACAAAAAAATATATTTTTTTATTGTAGAATGAATACTTTTGCCATTTTTATACATTTTTCTTCTAACAAACTGTCAAAGAAACTACATGAAAAGTCTTTGTTTCTCTCTCGACAAACAACCTCGGGCATGCTCCCAGATATAAGTTATAAATTCTTAACAGTTTGACAAAACCACAAATTATGAATCCGACGTCATGTTTGTCATAACCCCCCTTCCCCCCTTCGTCCGGTTTCCCTTTACCCCCTCCCCTCCCTAACGACCAGACGTCATTTATTAATGGCCCCCAAGACCTCTTTTCGAAGAACTTCGTACAGGTCTAAAAATAGAAACATTTTGCATATTATAGATAATGATAATGATCTTAAATTGAAGATCGAAATATTTGGAAAAATAAATTGAAATTTGAGCTATTCCGAGGATTTTTATCCAATAATAATAATAAAAAAAATATTATAGATGGCGCTCTTATTCAAGATGACGACCAGAAATTCAAAATTTGGCCATTCTACCTGTATGAAATATGAGAGCGGTCTCCACTGCCTTAATCTTAGAAAATTTCTTTTGAACTTTCAACTTTCTAGTTAGATTTCAGCCTGCAAAAAAACTGACTTCGCTCTTAATTCGACAAATCTCCATACATCTTCATCCCCTCCCCTTCTTGTTTTCAAATTAACTTGATGTACTCGAATTTGAGCTTCTGTTAAATACAAAGTATAGTCTGTTACTACTAAATACAGAAAATAAGTGGAGCAAATAAAGTGTAAAACTTTATTTATTTATGCTTCAGTGAAATTGGAATTTCGATTTGAATGTTTAAAGTGACTCGGGTACCCTGTGCATGGTATCTTTATTGTAATATGCAAATTTTGTGCAACGAAAAACTTTACTAATTTATTTTCGATTCCATGACATCACGTTCAGTACAAACATGAGAATTCATTCTTTCAGGACAAACCATCACACCACCGCTACTGCATATAAATCTACCACAAAAAACAACACAACTTTGTGTACAATTTTGTGTGTAATAGCAGATTCATTCAATTCCAATCTACCACCATCCACCCAGCAAGACACATTCAGCATAAGATATAACACTAACGAATTTTATCGAACCATCTGTTCCAATTACAAAGTATTTAAGTTGTTTCATTCGTATTACAATCAACTTACAAACCAATTTATGATCACCGAACTTAAAGTAGTTGTGCAAACCTCGTAGTATATTGCTTTTGTTTTTCCAACTTTTCAATTTTGGTTGTTACGATGTGGATGGAATGGAACCAAGCGTTTGGATCTGCGATACTTCTATACCCCGTATTAACAAATCACAAGGTATAATAAGTGTATAACAGCTCTAAGCGAACACATGTTTTATATTTTAAAATAAATTCGTAGTTTGTAACGTGACACTTAATAAGTTGCAACAAAACCCTAATTACGAGTATTACACTTGTGTGTGGTTGACTGCGGAGATTAGGTTAAACAATGAAATAGTAGATTTTAATCGCCAAGACATTCAGTTGCCTCTGTTTAACATTTCAATGTGATTTAACAAATCGATTGAATGGATTGATGGCATCTTCAAAGCAGGGGCGCCGACTTGATATGTGTAGCAAGATTTTTGGGGGAACGAAAAATTCTTCCAGTATAGACAATAACATTATACCTACGGAAGATGAAATCCTCCACAGGATAATACCGTCCATGAGATGATTGCACCTCCAAGTGGAGGATATTATCCTGACAGCGGATCATACTATCCACCACTGGAGGATTTATCGTCCCGAATGAATTATCTACTAGAAGATTTTTTTCTTACCAATTTCCAAAATAATACGACCAATTTTTCAGAAAACGATGCGGTTTGAAGTTCGGAACAGTTCAGGTCAACCTGACACTTGACCTGAAATGACCCGATCGAAAAATAACTTGAAAACTGATTTGATAAAATTTGATCTGACCGGAACCTGAAATGTGACCTGGGCCTAGAGCACTACGCCGGCGCCGGTAAGCCGGTGGACATCACGCTGCTAAAGTTCAGCCGATAGTCATCGGTGGCTGGCTGTAATAATTAGTACGGCGGCCAGCCGGCTGAATTTGATAAAAAAAAATTCATTCAGAAAAAATGAATTTTTAATTTACTTTTTGCTTTGTATTTGTATCAACCTAAAATGTAACAAAAAAGAAAAGGTAATTCGTGGTTTACTGGAGCGATTCTAACGCAATTTTTTTTTCACAAAATGATACATGAGAAGAATCCTAAGATTGTGCAAGTTTTCGTTTTAACTCGTTTCGCCGGTAACGTGAGTTTTACATGCACAAAATGCAAGCGAAGAAGTGAAAAAAGAGATCAAAGAGAAATAAGAAAGATGCACAAGCTTGTGATTCTCTTCCTGTAATTAAAAAAAAAAACGATTTCGTCTACATTACTTAGTAAACGTCTGGAGTTACAAACCTTAGCAGAATAAGAAGAATTACGCTCACTTGGAGTGCTAATTATTGGAATATACAAGCCTATATACAGCTAAACGTGGCAACACTTATCCATCTCAGCTGAATGTTCCTTCCAAAAGAAACGTATAGATTTTATGTTAACAGCGATCTTTAAAAATCCAGAGGCACAAAATCGAACGCATCTAAATATAGAAATGAGCAAACAATCCAATGTCAATCAGAATTTCAGAGAACCACAGAAATTACCCAAGCTAATGTCAAAGACCCTACCGAAGTACTTCTGAGACCATTGATTTTGACGGCCTTAGTAGTTTCTCCAAAAAATATCCTGAAACCGTTTCCTCTAAAATACAATTTTGCCTCAGGAAGAAATGTTCTAACTGCCACAGTTCTAGAGGCATGAGTCAACTCTCCCAATTCTAGAAGCGGTCATATCCCAGGATTGGGTCATTTTCATCCAAAACGCAGAGACACGTGTTCTTTAAAATTTTAATCTCTACAACTTTACCTTTGGAAACAACTTTCTACCTCTCATAGTTCTAAAGATATGGGTCATCCCTCCCAATTGTAGAAGTAGTCATATTCCAGGATTGGGCAATTTTTACCCAAAACCCTGAAACACGTGTTCTCTGAAATTTTGTTCTCTACAACTTTGCCTTTGGAAGCAACTTTCTACCTCTCATAGTTCTAGAGATATGGGTCATCCCTTCCAATTCTAGAAGTAGTCATATTCCAGGATTGAGCAATTTTTACCCAAAACCCTGAAACACGTGTTCTCTGAAATTTTGTTCTCTACAACTTTGCCTTTGGAAGCAACTTTCTACCTCTCATAGTTCTAGAGATATGGGTCATCCCTTCCAATTCTAGAAGTAGTCATATTCCAGGATTGAGCAATTTTTACCCAAAACCCTGAAACACGTGTTCTCTGAAATTTTGTTCTCTACAACTTTGCCTTTGGAAGCAACTTTCTACCTCTCATAGTTCTAGAGATATGGGTCATCCTCCCAATTCTAGAAGTGGACATATCCCAGGATTGGGCCAGTTTTACAAAAAAAAACCTGAGACACGTATTCTCTTAAATCTTATTCTCTACAACTTTGCCTTTGGAAGCAACTTTCAACCTCTCATAGTTCTGGAGATATGGGTCATCCTTCCCAATTCTAGAAGTGGTCATATCCCAAGATTGGGCAAGTATTACCCAAAACCCTGAGACACGTGTTCTCTAAAATTTTATTCTCTACAACTTTGCCTTCGGAAGCAACTTTCTACCTCTCATAGTTCTAGAGATATGGGTCATCCCTCCCAATTCTAGAAGTGGTCATATCCCAGGATTGGGCCATTTTTACTCAAAACCCTGAGACACATGTTCTCTGAAATCTTATTCTCTACAATTTTGCATTTGGAAGCAACTTTCTACCTCTCATAGTTCTAGAGATATGGGTCATCCCTCCCAATTTTAGAAGTTGACATATCCCAGGATTGGGCAAGTGTTACCCAAAGCCGTGAGACACGTGTTCTCTGAAATATTATTCTCTACAACTTTGCCTTTGGAAGCAACTTTCTACCTCTCATAGTTCTAGAGATATGGGTCATCCCTCCCAATTCTAGAAGTAGTCATATCCCAGGATTGGTGCATTTTTACCCAAAACCCTGAGACACGTGTTCGCTTAAATTTAATTCTCTACAACTTTGACTTTGACAGTAAATCTCCATATTGAATAGTTTAGGAAATATAGACGAAAAACTGTTCTCGTATATGGCCAAGAAACGAAATTTCGTCCATTCCATTGGTCCCAGTGCCCTGACCCCAGACCCGATTCCCAAAAAAAATTTTTTCCAGTTTTGTGACATCAAATGCTTTCATTTGACACCAGAATGAGCAATTTGCTGAGATATTTGCGAAAAAGTTACACCGACCCTCGAGAATTTCTAGTCCGACCTCCACTTCTTCGACCATATCTCCGGAACTATTTGGCCGATTTCGTTCATCTTCGAACTTGAATCATAGGAGGCATGTACGTTTCAGGGTGTTTGGTTGAGCGGTTTGGAAAAGAAAGACGGACGGACGGACAGACGGACATTTTTTTTATTGCTGACTCGCCATATTTAGACGATAATAAATGTATCCCCCAACTCCCGTCTCGATCTACCCCATGTTACATTAAAATTGTTTGTAGTAAACGTATAGGACCTTTGTACTTTGTACGGGTTAAAAAATTTTAAGTTTTTTGAGACCGCAGAGTGTCATCATTTTATGGGCAATTCCACGGACTTCATCGTTCCCACTCACAAAATTCTAAGTAGTTACAAAATGATATTAACAGGAAAGTAACTAACCTCAAGTTGAAGGATCAATCTTTACACGCTTTTACATAAATATCATTTTGTAACAACTGAGCATTTCGAGCGTTGGAACGACGTTTTCGTGGAATGCCGCTTATAATAATGATTGCAAAAAACGAGAACCCGTGGAACGGCAGAGGAGGTACATGAACTACTCCTATGTACTACTAATATGTATTCTCCCTTAAAACTTCTAATAGACTAATAAAAGGATCAAAAACGATGAAATACCCGAGGAATCTCATCTACAATTACGACTTTTTCGGTTGCATCTTGATTGAAACATCATCATGTAATCTCATTCCGCGAAGCAATCAATTTTACAAGATTGAGACAAAGTTCAATGTCACGTATTTCACAAATGTCAGTCGGCTTTGTATGAACAAACGAACAATTCGATAACTATACTAAATTATTCATTTTCAGCTCTACAAATCGTTGTGAATTTCGGTTAAAAGGTTTAACTTCATTCGATGAACACAGTTTAGTTACCAGAAAATATGTCTGTGTTTGCATGGGAATGTACTAAGCATACAAAATGTTTGAGTTTCGTAAAACTTTAAAGATTTAATTAAACCGAAAATAATTTTCCTTCCAATACAAAATGTATAAACAACGAACCTATTTATTACGAGAAACTCGATGTATAAAGCTTCTCTGCGCTTCATATTTTATTATGCTGGTATTATATATTTATTAGAAGCTCCCAAACCTCGCAACCACACACTTTGCCGTTGATGTACAAAAACTTGAGCTAATTTTCAAACTTTAGAAAAATAATGGGAACTCCTTATGTTTGAGCATTAATTGTAATTGTTTTGAACTGGGGTTTCACAAACGTGTGTGTTATTTGCAATGAATTTTGATAATGGTTTTGTTTTTCTGCTTCAGATACTTCAAAGTAACGAATTTTCTTTATGGATTTGCTTTTTTTCTAATACCAAAAAACAATTACACGTGCGATTCAGGAAATAAAATTTAATTTAAATTGTAATTAGTTTTTTGGACTTAATTAGTTCTTGTGCTTAGCGCTTTTGGGTTGAATTTGCAAAGATTGCATGGAATTTATGTTACTCTGGGAAAGTTAGACATTTGAACCTTAAATGTGGAAATGTGTGTGGCTGAATAATGTATTTGAAGACATTTCTTTTGAGGTAAGATATTGCGTAAGATATAGGCATTAACGTGCTAATAGTGCTGCACACACACATAGTATTTGGTCATTCCAACATATTAAAGACAATGAGCTCACGGGAACCTTGATTCGTTTAAAATTTCACGCTCATCATGGGCGCATGGTAGCGATGCGCCCGTGACGCAAGTCCCCATACGAACAAAAAATTCAGAATTTTTTTTTTCGTAGACTGCGGAACCATATATACAGCTAAGTTTTGACTTGTTTTTCTTGCGTCGTACTCCCTGAGACCTAGTTTTTCGGATTCTACGTAAAAATTTGATTGAAATCGACATTTTACTCATTAAAATTGGTCCAGTGGATCCGAAGATATGACCTTTAGAAAAACGTCATTTTCCATACAAAATGTGCTTTTTTATATAAACCAAAGTTAATGGAAACATCCTACGTTAGTTACCCAGATAACAATTAACCCCACGAAATGTATATAAAGTGCCATCGGAAAATGTGCTGATCCCATTTAATGTGCTCCAGTTCTAAAATGTGCAAAAAATGTACTTGTGATCAAGTGCAATAATTTCGAGTTTTAATAGCACAAAAAATGTACCTTTTATTTACATCGAAAAATGTACTACATCACAAGCACAATTTTGGTACATTTTATATACATATTTTCAACAACATTGAATTTCGCACATTTAATGTACATTCAGTGGGCAACCACATTAAAAAGTGTGATCTGTGTTATCTGGGTTAGTGGGTTATTTAGTTCCAGCCATTTGTATGAAAACCGACTTTTTTTGCTCGAAAACGGCTCGATAACTCTTCTTGAAATTTTGCAGAGACCTTCGGGTGAGCATTCTACGCCATATGAGATTTAAAAAAAAGGGGGATACCGGCCTCGTTTGGGCGCCAGGGCGCCAGGTATTCAAAGTAAGGGTCAAATATGAGCAAAATTTTTGGACTGTGTTAGCATGTAGAGAGATGTTTGGAGTCAACGGACGGACTTAGGGGGAAAGTTTTTTTTTTTTTAATTTTTTTTAAGTTGGAGAAAGATGTTTGGTGTCAAAGGAAAAGTTATTGGGTTGAGTGTGTAGTGTGTCAGGGTGACCAACAAAATGGCCGACGATGGTATGGGACGGATTTAGGAGGAAAATTGATTATTTTTATTAATTTTTTTTTGTTGAAGATAGGTGCTTCGTGTAAAATTTTTTTTTGCCGGAATTTTTTTTCGCTGGAAACTATTGTTTCGCCGGATTTTTTTTGCCGAAATTTTTTCGCCGGAAATTTTTTTTCGCCGAATTTTTTTTCGCCGGAATTTTTTTTCGACGGAAATTTCACCGGAAATTTTTTTCGCTGAAGCCCCGGAAATTTTTTTCGACGAAATTTTTTTTCACAGACATTTTTTTTTGCTGAAGATTTTTTTCGCTGAAAATTTTTTTTCGCTGAAAATTTTTTTTCGCCGGAAATTTGGAAATTTTTTTCGCCTGTTTTCTCCAAAATTTGTTTTTTTTTTCTTCTTCTGATATCACAGCATTTCTTTAGTCAAAAATGAAAATATTTCAAGAGAATTTTTTGCGTTCCGAAGCTGTAAGCATCACCCAAATTGATATCAGTTGTTTTGGAAGAAGAGACGAGGACTTGCGTCACGTTTCCCGTTTAAAAAGGGTTTTTGTTGTGATCGATATTGCATTTTATGAGCAACTTCCAGTCTCACTATGTTTTCCGTTTTTCGCTCAGAAAATATTATTGCTAACATCGAGACTAATTTGTTTTATTATTGACGTTTTATGACGAAATTTGTTTTTGACTAGCAGAGATAAAGATTTTCCACGAAAACGTACTCTCGAAAACAAATAGAAATTTTTTTGAATTCAACGCGTGATTGTCGAATGCAAAAATTAACATTTTGCTGAATAGCACAATATTTCTTTGTAAATTTCTGAACAATTCATTCAATTCACGAACAATTTTATTGCGTCAGTGGAGAAAAAATAAATCGCAAACATCTCTCTTACCTCAGTTACTCGCAGGACCATTTTTTTTACTTATTTTGTACATAAATGTGAAAAAAGTTCTTCCTTTTTTGAGTTCTTTCTTCAACGTTTTTGAGTGTAGGGGAAGTGCTTATGAGTAGAGGTGTGCGCCGCCGAGTTCAGCCGCCGCGCCGCCGGATGGAAGCTCTCACCCGAGCGCCGCCGCCGCCAGCCGCCGCTTCTTTTGTCGGCTTGAAGAAATAAACAAATTTCGGTGAGGTTTGTCGTCGAGTCGTTGATTTTCAGTTACTTATTTCGTCGGGAATACTAATGACTTTAACATGCAGTCTACGTCTTTCTATGTCATTGACGAACAATTCATTTAGAGATTCCAGACAATCGATAGAAAAATAGACTGCCGCATAAGAACACATAGTTAATAGTTGTCATAATGCAGCGCCAGGTCAATTAGCCATTCCACGAAAACTTCGTTCCCACGCTCGAAATTCTCACTTGTTACGAAAGTATAGGCATAGAAAAAGGTGTATCACAAAGGATGATACTTTAACTAGAGGTTAGTAACTCTCCTATGACTATCATTTTGAAACTACTAAGAATTTTGAGAGTGGCCGCGATGAAGTCCGTGGAATTGGTGCAATACAATTTTGAGTAGGCGAAATCTATCACCTTATAGCGAATTTCACTCAAACTGGGCGCTGGGAATTTCGCACAGGTGCAATTTTGCACACTCGAAATTTTGGAAATTTTTCCGTACAAAACCTTGAAACACGTCTTCGCTAATATTGAATTCTCGACAACTTTGTCTTTGGTAGTAAATCTCTAACTCATACTTAAGTAAATATTTACAAACACTTCCTATCATATACGACCGAGTTGACTATATTTCGTCCTTTCCATGGGCTACAGTGCCCTAATTACGCAACCGATTTCCACAGAAAAAGTTTCCCCAGTTTTTTTAGATCAAAAAGTTCAAGTTCATGAATGAATGAACAATAAATACTGTGCTGTACTTGTCGCGACATTTGTGAAGGAGTTTTAAAGACCCTCGAAAATCCACGTTTTTGGATACCTTTTCAACCATTTCAACGGAAATACTTGAGTAATTGTACTGATCCTTTTACTTAAATTATAGGATGCATGTACCTTTCAGGGGAAAAAACATTGGCTGAATCGGTGCAGGCGTTTAGAAAAAAGTGGAGAAGGACAAACGGACCACCGGACATTTCTTTTGCTGATTCATCATCACACGGTAAAAAATGTACCCCCCAACTCCCGCCTTGATCTGACCCATGTTACAACGAAGTATTATGTAGTAAAAGTATAGGACTTGTACTTCGTACGGGTCCAGAAAACATTTATCATTCACTAGATAAATGAAATATGAGTTTGAGTTTAAAATTGAAAAAAAAGCAATTTATTAGAGGCAGCGATAAGAAAGGGATTCGTCTAAAAAATTTGTAACCTATTGTATGATCACATGAAAAATGAAAATAAAATGAATGATTTGAAGGAATCTTGAAGGAATTGCACTGCCTGACATTACCGCAACGTCGAATCTGTTGAACATTTCCTAGACTCTTCGGAAACTCATAGGGCGTTTGTGAGCATATGGAAAAACAGTATTTGTTTATTTCTCTTCTCTGTCAGACCATTGAGATTTAATTCTCAAGTAAGCATTCAGTTAGTTGGGGGATTTTTAAGATGCTTCACCGGGAATTTCAGTGTAATTAGGAGCCACTGTTAGGTTAAACTGATTGCGTTTAATTAAACTACCGTTCGCCCCTAAGCAGTTAAGTTGGGGGTTTTGTAAGGTGTTTCGCAGCGACGTTCGGTGTGTTTACCCACTAGAGTTCGAGTTAGGTTGAAAGGTGGAGTTCGACTATTACCTCTCGTAAATTCGCGGTGTTTTCCGGGATTTTGTGGTTTTGCATTTATCTGTCGTGTAGTTTGACCCTGAAAAGTTATATCTTTCGATGACTTTGCCAACCGGAAAGTGGAAAGTGGATTTCGACTATTTCCTCTCGTAAATTCGAGGTGTTTTCCCGCTAAGAGATTTTGTGGTTTTGAATTGAATTGCATTTAACTGAACGACCGTTCGTCCCTGAGAAATTAAATTGAAGAAAATTGGGTGCTCTTATATATCAAAATTACAAATTACGATTAAATTACTGAAAAATATAATTGGCGCGCCGCCGCCGATACCATTTCACTCGGCTAGCCGCCGCCGGGATTTTTCGATCGGCGCACACCTCTACTTATGAGTTAATAAAATATGTCAATCGACACATTTCAACTGCTAGCTAAAAATTTTAGTTACAATTGTTAAGCGAAATATCGGAGATCTTCCAAACACCCCACTTAAGGTTCCGGGTAGAGTCAACATCAATATATCCAAATATTTTATTTAAACAATTTTAACGTACCAAAAGCCCCACTTCACTCTTCACATATTGATATTTATTGAGTAAAGTCAACATTTCTGTCTCTGTCTTCAGCTTGCTTTAGACAGAAACTTTATCGCATTTATTTATTATAAAATTAACTTTTGCATTTGAACGGTCAGTTTCAATTTACCATCCGATTCGTGTGGTTCAGTTTCATTCAAGTCAAACAAATTTTCATTTTGACAAAATGTTGAAAAAGTCGCTACTTGTAGTAGCACTTTTCTGTGCTGTTAATTTAATTAACGGTGATGGTGCTAGCAAAGTGGTGTGTCGATATGATAGCAAAAGTTTCATCAGAGAAGGTAAAACATTTCTTCTATTTTTCTCCGAATCGTAGACTCAAAACAAATGTAATTTCTATAACCAATTTTTTATCGCTTTTCGACTCTTATTGTTGCGATAAATTATTGTTGACACACACAATCAAACATATAATTGATCCCATAAAAAACATTCAAAGGTCAAGTTACGTAAAGCTTTGACCGGCATCTTCAAAGTTTCTGTGAGATCGCTGTGATGAGAATTGTTTGCAATAGAAACGGTTGATTGCTATAAACGATATTATTTGCCATCGCACAGCTTGAACCTGAATTACTAGCCCGAAATCATAATCAACAATTTATGAAAAACAACTTGTTATCCAAATCTCAATGAACTTCATCTCTAGAAATTATACTCAATTTGAATTTAAATTCGTCTGTAGAATTCAAGGTAAGCTGAAATTGAAGCCAAATTGAAACCTAATTGGTTGAAAAGTTGTTGACAAATTATAATAATAAGTCCGAGTGCCTCATTAAAGAATATTTGTATATTTTAAAATTATGAAGTTTTCTTGGTCTTTCTCACATAATTTGTGAAAAGCGTCCGTAAAATGTTATGGCGAAATAGTAGATTACAGTAGAAAGGATCGAAATGGTATGATGCAATCGATGCAATTTATGGTTAAGGTCAGCAGCACAGTCTCGTCGAGTTGTTTTTTGGATTACGGTTTTGTAAAGGGGATTTTTGGTTTATGGCGTTGTTGTGGTGGATGTTGGTGATGGAATTATCCGGTTCTATTGTAGGTTATGGATGAGGTGTTCTGATGTTTTACAATGATGCGTTTCCTTTTATCACTGACGCTGTTGCTGCGTCATCGTTGGTGCGTCCAATCAGCCTCCTCTATCTGTGATAAATGCTAAAACAATAGTCAGTGGAACTTCTCTGAACTCTTCTACGGTGAGTTAGAAGTTTCCTAATTGCTTCCTCCTCAGGCTTGCCAAAATCGGGCAATGGCATAGGAAATGCTTCATGCTACGTCGCCGCACCTTCTACAGTTTGGATCATCATTGAGTCCCATCTTATTAAGATGGTATCCTAATGAATTGTGCCCCGACAGCATTCTTATCAACCGCCTGATTCCGCCTTTGTTCAGGCTTTAGATTAATTAGATTGGATAGGTCCATTTCTGATTCTTGAAACACAGATCTGATGAACCTTTGTTTCGTACCCCATTCATCATGTGAATCTCGAACACCTCCCAGTTCCTACAAGGAACCTGTCTAGAGCGGCAGGTCCCATTTCTGGTACTGTTGCAGGTTGGACCACGTGACTTCCTAGAGTCCTGAGCCTCATTGAGGAGAACTTCGGGCATTCGCATATAACGTGAACGCCCGTTTCCTCAATTAGGCCGCAGGTGCAGTTGGAATTGTTGAAGATCCCCATTTTTGCCAGGTGCTTGTTCAGTCCACAATGCCCGGTAATCGCACCCACCACCCTCTTGATGCGCTTCCTGTCCATGTTTAACAGTTCTCTGGCCCACCTCCCATCGGGCACCGGGAAGAAACGCTTCGTGTGCATGCCTCCTTCATAGGTGCTCCAATAGTTAGCGAATTCCGACCTCACCCAGCTCTTCATCGCTTTCACGCATGCCGAGTGTAGGATGGGTATTCTAGCCCACAACTCAATGTTGATGAGCCTCTTCTCGCTAGCTCATCCGCTCTCTCGTTTCCCTCCACACCAGAGTGTCCGGGGACCCAGACCAGCGTGACCTGATTTCTCAGTCCCATCTGGTTCAGGGTTTCCTTCAGCTCTTTTACTAGCTTGGATGTCACGACAGGCGACATAAGCGCTTTGATCATCGCCTCACTGTCAGAACAGACTGCCTTACTAAACATCTTCTGCGATATTCTGTAGGCGTTCCAGTCTACGTCGTTAAAGGTTCTCCTGGCTTTACTCCAGGCTTTACGAGCTGTCTTCCGCAGTTGTCCGATCGCTCGGCTCCATAACTTATCTTTCCTTCTCCCACTAGATTATAGTTCTGGGCACGAGCTCTCGTATGCCTCGGTTAACAGCGATGTGATGCTATTCAGGCTTCTTCCAGCTCTTCAGAAGATCTCGGAATGACCGTGGACAGCTTTTCGTCAACATGATCTTTCAGGAAATTCTTGTATTGTTCCCAGTTCGTCCTCCTCGGATCTCTGTACTTAGTCACCTTCGGCATATAGCCTTTCAGACTAAAGTGTATACACCTATGGTCCGAAAAGCTAGGCGTTAGCGATACTTTCCATGAGTCAATCTGGTCTACCAGGGAGTCAGATACTAGCTTGATGTCCAGCACTTCTTTTCTATTTTTAGTAACGAGGGTCGGCACCTTTGCTCTGTTTAAAATATTCAACTCTGCGTCAGCTATGAACTGAAGCAGAAGAGAACCCCAGGGTTTATGTCCGCTTTACCCCAGACCGTGTGATGAGCGTTGGCGTCACAGCCTAGAATTATTGGAACATCATTAACCTTCGAGAAGTTTATCGCCTCGATCAGCAGATCTGTGTATGGACAGTCTGCCTTGTCCGGCATGTAGCAGGATGCCACGAGAAGATCACCTCCAGCCTTAGCTGTTCTACTAATCCTAACTACAGTCGTGTCTCTATCGGAAAATTGATGGAGTAGCATCGCCTGCAACGTAATTATATTCAGAAATTTTGAACTCATGCAAGTTGGGTTTTACATAGATGGCCGCTCTGGGGTTTTCCTCTACGTTGGCCCTGAAAATCCTATTTCTATAGGGACCAAATCCCAGAACCTTACCATCAAGAACCCCCATCGTTCCCGCCTTTGAAAGGGCCGGTCTGCGTTCCCCATCTCTCTCCAACTGGCCTAACTCATCACCTGCGGAACGAGAGTTAGTCATAGCCATATTGGATTGTGATCGGAAATTTAACTTCTTATTTCCGAAAGTAGTTTTCTCCTTGGTGCTTCCATCTTTGGCTGCCCCCAGGACTTCCTTCTTTTCAGCTGGCACGTCCACATTTCCGGAAGCAGTCATTTGCCCCACAGTTTCACCCTTCCGGGCGCCTCTGTTGTCGCCTTCAACTGCCGTCTTTATAGCCCTGCCGTTGCCGTGTTCAGGTCCACCGTCCCCTATTCGACCCCTTTCAAGTTTGAAAGTTATAGCATCTAGGAGCCAGTGAGCCTTGAAGTTCCACGATTCTAGGTACCCTGCAGAGACGTCATCCACCTTCAATTGGATGGAACTGGTCTCCTCTTACCGTGGATTTTTTTATTTCCTAGTACCGGGTGCGTAGCTCCGGATTATGAGCCGTAAGCATATCTAGGAAATAAATCCCTTTCGTTCTCCAGGGGACCAACACACTCATCATTAGCATCCGCTTGGGCCGAGTGATGGTTTCCCACTGACTTTTTGTAGTCATTGTAGTCAGGGCCGCGTTCCTCCAGGTTTGTAACTTTGGAACGATTTCTTTGAGCTATATCAACGAGCGGTCATCGGCACATTC
Source organism: Pseudolycoriella hygida (assembly GCA_029228625.1). Lineage (NCBI taxonomy): Eukaryota > Metazoa > Arthropoda > Insecta > Diptera > Sciaridae > Pseudolycoriella > Pseudolycoriella hygida. The sequence goes on along the minus strand of CM055403.1, from coordinate 27,025,797 downwards.
AAGCGTGAGCTCCGTCTCACCCAAATGATTCCCGTTGAAGCTCGGGGCCTTCGCTTTGGAGCCTATGAATTTCTCAAGTCCTAAAAAATCTTGTTCAGGCTTAGCAGAAATCTGGTGGTCCTTAAGTTCCGACCCAACGAAAATTCCCTTGCCTGCCTGCAATTGTTCAGCCTTTCCCATCTACGTTGGTGCATTTCTTCGGCTTTTGTTTTGAGCAGCTCTTTAAAGTATCTAGCGTGAGTGTCTAGTGTCGGCTCAGCTCCAAAAAATCGGGAGCTCCTTCCCTGTCTCGTCAGTTCGTCGGCTCTCTCATTCCCCGATGCGTCTGAGTGACCCGGAACCCAGTTTGACGAGATGAGGTTATCTCTTGATAAGATTTCCAGGCTGTCTAAACTATCGAGTGCGGTTTCCGCCGAAAATTTGCAAGAGGGGATAGCTTCGATCGCCGACTCACTGTCCGAACAAATACATTTTCTTTTATATCGCAATCGCACCTGCTTTTCTGTCAGTATACGACAACTTTCACTTATATCTAGAGTTTCCGACTGAAACACAGTTGCATAGATTCTCAGTGTGACTGATACATTAATATCCAATTCCTCACACTATATCCCTGCGCCTTCGTCAGTCCTCGATCCATCATTTATCGGAACTTTTCCTTCTACCCATTTTTGCCTGCTCGGCAGAACTGCTTCAAGACCTCTGTCGAATAACAATATGGCTTCGATCTGGTCACTCGGCATCTCTACTTCCCCGAATCGATTCTTCAGGTCCGTTAAGATCCCTGCTTGTCCCATCTCCCTGCTATCAAATGACCCTGCCACTGTCCACCTGGTTTCTCTCTTCACAAACAAGTCGATAGGGTCTAAAGACAAAAGAACCTCCAACGCCGCTGTTGGTGTCAACGTCATTACTCCAGTGATACTTAGACATGCGAAAGACATAAAAGGGGAGTTTATCTAACGCCGTACTTCAAGTTGTAACTGGTAGTATACTTTTCAAAAAAATTTTCAGATGAGGTGAGCGGGCAAAGTCTTCAACATGCCGTTTTTATTGATAAGTTTTATGTTTTTGTGAAGTTGTGATTGGGAGTGCGCCCGCTCTTATTTCAACAGCTTGGGGACCCCAAACCCCCAACCTTTTGTCAACATGACACAGCAAAGTAACTTGACAAAATAAAAATTGACAAATAATTAATTTGTTACTAGAGCCAATAAATAGTTTCAGTTTTTAATAAGCAATTTTATCACGCGGTCCATTTTTGCAAACTCCTCAACCTTCTCAAAAAATTCCCTTAAAGTTTTCGTTACCTCCACTCTTCTTAATTAACCATTCGCAGCAAATCATACGCTTTTATCTCGTTTTCTCACACGAGTACAGCCTATGTGTTTAGTACTTAGAACTTTTCTGTAGTTGGTAGGTGGAAAGAAAAATGAAAGCTTTCAGGTTTCGTCCCTGTTTCCTGCTGTCACAAAAATAGTTGATAATTGTTTCAGGCATTGGATTAATCTTTAGAATGTTTTCCGAAAACAATAATGTGCAACGAGTGGAGTTTTGCATTTCCAGCAGAAACACTGTTCATATACTACAGCAAAGACAGTGGTGTGTATTTTCATCACGAGCTAGGAATACAGACGAGGGAAGAAGCTACATGATTCAAGTCAATACTTTAGAAATTGGCACCAGATTGTCTCGTTTAGTTGTTGACCGGGGCAAACTTGTTGTCAGGTTAAACCTTCTTTCTGTATTCTGATTTCCAGTTCTTGAACTCAAAAAGTTGGTGGGTGTCAAAATATATACTTGTTTACGACACCTCGGCTTTGACATACTTGAGCTTATAAGTTTTACAAGCTGAATGTTAGTTTTGCTCTTAACAAACTAAGCACCACCCACAACAACTGAGTGATTCTTCTTATAATTTCCAGTCTAAATGCGTTTTAATGAGTAAGGTCGTTCTATTTGAAACAGAAAACTATTTTTGATTAATTTTTATGCAGTTCACGTCGTCGTATGTCTCTATTATATTGTCGACAATTTTACATGCTGAGATTATGTCAAAAGACTCAAAACTCTTAACACATGATTATGCAAAGATTTCAAATATGAAACATTCAACAAACAACGGAAATTGAATATTTTAATCGGAGCGTCTTATCAATAGCATAGAAGTTTCCTTGAAATTCTATGAACTTTAAAAATTTATGGAAATCGGTGTACCTAAGGCAACGATATGTGATATGTGGCTAATAGCCACGGCTATGTGCATGAGATATGATGTAACATTTTAATTGAACTGATAATTGATGGTAGTTGAAAAGTGCTTAATTGGTGTAATCTCTTATTAATAGAGACGATGAATTTAACTTTGAGATTTATTACTGAAATTTCTAATTTGAATGTGAACTGACGTATCGAATGGTACGAATCTTATCATTCCTCTACATTTTCCCTTGACGTCTGCAAAAATGGAATTCTTGGAACAAACCGATTTTGTGTTTATCTATAATTGAGTGCAAGTTGTTACTTTTTTGAAATATATGTGTTATAATAGCGAGTATTTACACGATAACCTATGATGTAGAAATTATTTTTCAGTTAAGTTATATAAATCTGACCTTTGATAGTTGCTCTCCTTGCTTGATAAAGTGGTTTATTGGCGCGCATGTTAACAATTAAAATACAGCGGTTTTGACAGAATTATTTTCAGCTATTTTTCTATTGTGGTTTATTGATGAATGACTAATAAAGTAACTGATACAGGAACGGAAAAGTGAAAGTCGTCAAGTTTCTGATTTATCATACGAATTTACGATACAAATCAGAAACTTGTCGGTTTTTACTTTTCCGTTCCTGCACGACAGTACGACACATTCAACTTTTATGGGTCATTCGTAATTAACGTCCGACGCTTGGTGAATCATAATTGGAAAGAAGAAATGTAAAAGAGGGGGTCGGGGGTCCAAGAACAAAGAAAAGCTATGAAGCTTATGAAGTACAGGTTGTGCCCGTTAGAGAGCATCCGATTCGTAAGAAATTGAATTGAATCTTGAGACTATAGCATCGACTGGCATAATAGTATATTATAACACGAGGGCTATAATCGCGTGATTATAGTCGAGTTTTATGGAGCTGTTATGGAACTCGACTATAGTCGGCGTATTATAGTCCTATTTTCAACGGTTTTGAGTGCAATATGGCATATTATAGGCACCAATTCAATAATAGTATATTATAACATAAGAACTATAATCACGTGATTATAGTCGAGGTGGAGTGAATGACCCGAGGGCTGTGGTGCAATGTCTATTCGCGCACCGAGGTGTAGTGAATGATCCGAGGGCTTCAGCGCGAGGTCATTCACGTACCGAGGTGTGCGAATAGACGTTGCCTCACAGTCCGAGGTCTATCGCTGTACCTAGACTTTAACCAAGCAATTTAGTCATTGTGTTATACAATGGTTTATTACAGGGGCCAGGGGCCTATAAAAGCCAATAATGCACGAAACTATGCTTTTAACATCCGAAAACATCTCACTGTATCGAACGATAAACGCGTTAACAAAAAAAAATATACAAAATTCTTATGCAACCCTAGTATGAAAACTGAAAGTCGGGAAGGGAGGTTGAACCTCCAATACCACATTAACATATTGATGACCTCCGCGATACCGGCATTTTGAAGTATTATCGGAATACTAATAATTAGCACAAAAATGTTTCCCTTCAAGCTGCATACTTTCAAGAAGACATTGATGCTTATGTCATAATTTATGAAACAACGCCTAAAATGAGTTTTTCAAGGAGAGGCAGAGGAAGATCGCATTTAAAAAAAAAGTTCTTCTACAAAACATTTCTGGGACTATTACACAGCATTTGTAAGGTCAGGCGTTTTGAAAAAAAAATAAAAGTTCAAATTCGAACCACCCTACCCTACATCCCGTTTTATACGAATTTTTTAAAATCGCCAAAAAATAAAAAAATTCTTCTGCATTGCAACCATTATGTTGTGTTTTGTGGATCTAATCACGCCGGTTATAGTCGACTCTACCATAATAATATAATTATGGTACTGTGTCAGCACAAGAAACTCGACTATAATCGGCAAATTATTAAAATTCACGATTTTGAGTGCTATAATTGACATTTTATAGGCACCAATGCAATAAAAAAAAGTTATCACAACCAAGGTGAAGACTTTCATACGAAATCCTTTGGCACACTATTTGATGTTCGTTTATAACTCAGCTCATGATTTATGAATAAAGATGAATTTCTTGGTTGGTTCTTTGATTTTGATACTGACTGTCTTTGGGTCTCAGAGCGCTGAACAACAATTCGCTTCAAAACCACTGGGAAATTCATCCCTTTTTCGTCGGACTAGGCTCGTTTCGACTTATTATGAATTACTTTAACGTTTACAACTGATTTCGACAAGATTCTGACGAAGATATGGAAAATATATTTTTTTGAGGTTATGTATGGGGAGAAATCAAACCTGTCACTTGGTCTAACAACTATACGACTATTAATCTGCGGCCTACATGCACAAATATTTTTCCCGACATTTTTGAACATTCTCAAATCACGTTTTAAGAATTCCTACATTTAAATTGTGAATATTTCACGAGATATAGATTTTTGAACATGAATATAACGGATTCGCCTACTGTGCGACGTAAAGCTTTTACGTAACCATTTGTACAAGGAAAATTTCTTTTTTTATCCGATTTTACTCTTAGTCGCGTGATAATAGTTAAATTACTATTCGCACGCGCGTGCATAGATTCGCATAGGTTTTGGAGAAAATTGTTTGAATTTAACAAAAGCGGATCTTTGCGCCGACTGAAACGCCGAAGAAAAAAAAAACTGAAAAAAATTGGAACGATGCCACCGAAAAAAAAAAGGTTTTAAGTGACGGCGCCGATAATTCTCCGTTTTCATTTTTAACAGAATTTAAATAAAAATTTTAATAATTTTTTGCAAATGCGAAAATGCTGCCGAAAAATGTACATGAGCCGATCAAAGCCGCGGCTAGATGGTGCATAGCTGAAAGTTTGAAATTCATTCATCGGCGCACTGCTCTACCCGAAAAATCATACGAAATTGTAGAATGGGATGTGTTTCGTTAAATTGCTTTAAAACTTGCACAATGGTGCAATTCAGAGTAATACAAGGTAGCAGAAAATGACTCATCGTTTGTGAATATGACTTGTGTGTTGAAGATTTATTGGACCCATACAGTGTACACGGGTCTTATACGTTTACTACAAGATATTTTATTGTAAAATGGGGTAGTTCGAGATGGGAGTGAAGGGGATGCATTTAATATCGTCTAGAGATGACGGATCAGCGAAAAAAAATGTCCGTCCCCTCATTTTTCGGCTGGACCGATCCCCCTAAACTTTTTTTCCCTGAAAGGTACCATGATTCAAGTTCAAAGATGAGCGAAATCGGTCAAGTTGTTTCGGAAATATGGTCGGAAAAGGGACCGAAAACATAGTTTTTCGAGGGTCGGTGAAACTTTTTCGCAAATATCTCAGCAAGTATAGCACGGAAATTGTTCATTTTGGAGTCAAATGAAAGCATTTCATCTCACAAAACTGGAAAAAAAATTTTTTTGGGCGAATAAAATTATTTTGTCATTGACATGATGCTTCAGCAATTAACACATCTATTGCATATGCTCGTAACACTCACACCCATGTATTTTACTTGTTAACTGTGTTGAAGCGTGAGCAACAAGAGTTTTTGTCTCATTTCATTATGATTGTTGTGTGTGAGTGAAAAGTATGCAATATCCAAAAGGTAGCGCAGGCAACAACAACAATCATTTAATTCATATATGAAAGCAGATGGTTTTTCGTCTATGGACAGTTTCACTGTTGTCCACTATACATTTATTTTTGTGTAAACTCAAGTGATCATTAGTGTACACTCGAAGTATATCAGTGTACACCTTGAAAAGTCGTTTGTTGTTCACATTACGTTTTCTCTACCATTATTTACAATGTTAATAAAGCAACTTGTAGAATTGGAAGGGATGACGCCTATAAAACTACGGCCGGCCGTTAGAAATTGGCTTCTTAAGGCAAAGTTGGTGAGAATTACATTTTAGAGAAAATAGTTTCAGGATTACTTGATGAAACTACGTTGGTCCTCTGTTTGATATGGTGCAGGGAAGAACATTTAGGCCATCAAAATCAATGGCACAGCCTTTGACATTACCTTGGGTTTATTATAACCATGGTTGGGTTAGCGTCGCTAAACACTAGCGTCGCTACTAGCGTCGCTGCTAGCGCCGCTAATAGCGACGCTAAAATTCAAGACTGCTCGCTAGTAGCGATTAGCGCTCGCTAAAATCCGATTAGCGAATATTTTTCGCTAATCGCTAAAATATGGAGCTGTTCATCACAAATCATCAGTCTATTTTCGACCGAATGCCAGTTTTTCAAAAATTTTTGTGTTTTTTCTATTCCAGATTTTGGATTATTAGCGAAAAATTAGCGACCGCTAGTAGCGGCCGCTACTAGCACGCTAGTTTTTTTTAGACTAGCGAATCAGTTAGCGACGCTAGTATTTTTTGAAACTAGCGTTAGCGTTAGCGTCGCTAAAAAAAATGACTAGCGAGCACAACGTTGATTATAACCTATTTGGAAGGGGATTTACACGAGGACTTCAAACTTAGATGGACGTGGCATTCAGACGGGGTTCGAGTGTGTGAAATAGTTGATCCCGTACGTCCCTAGGGACAGTGTAAAAACAAATTGAGAGTGGCCAAGAGGGCTCTCAGAACCTGACATCTAAAGCTGGCAGGATTCCTCGTGAGCTACTCCGAGAACGTACATTTATAGAATATTTTTTTATATCTGTAAGCAGCGCTTTTTGTATAAGCACTCTCTTTTCGTCCAAATCCTTATGATCTCTGTCTCTCTAAATCTCTGTCCAAACCCAATACTTCTTCCGAACGTCTGTCCTAGCTCCCGCCAAAACCCTCAAGCTCCCCGAGTTCCGAGTTTTCGTCTAATCCTCCTTCCATTTCTCCGTCCGTAACCCCGTTAAATACTAAACCCCAAATTGACACACTAATTCCAACTGCCTAACATTATATTAGTATATTAGCTTGATGTACGTTCTCGGAGGTACTCGCGAGTTGCAAGCTCCCAGGGACGACAGGGATCCAATTAGTAACTATTAACATAATGAGTCTTTTTTATTTGTATTATGTGATGATTTTGATTATTTGGATTATCTAAGGATTATCTGGATTATCTGAGGATTATTTGAGGAATATTTGGGATTATCCTCTTACTGCATATTTTTTTCCAATTTGCCATTCATTATCATTCCATATTAAAACAAACGCTAAACTTCCATAGAGTATCGAGGAATGCTTTGCAATTTTATTGAATTGAAGTCTTAGATAGCATTGGAAATCGTCAAAATGGCAACTTGAAAGCCCTGTGACGTTCAGGGCACTAAGGATTGGCTTAAGACCCATACTTCCATGGATGAATCTGTTCCCCGCACCTCTCTCTAAAACATAGCAAAGCAATTTTTTTTGAACTTTGGCCGAACTTAGGACCGACCAAGGCACAGTAGATTTTTTGCAAGGGTTTACTGCGAGAGTGTATGCTCTTTATATATATTAGATATTTTGTACGCAGGAGTTCTTATTTTTCTCTTGTAGAGAAAATAACTGGCTATCAACGACATTCTTTTATTATTTTTAAGTGCCTACACATTTTTTTTAAAGCTCGGTCAAACTTGACCTACTTTCAGGAGGTTCGTCGCTTGGACGAGGGCCTAAGCCAAAAAGTTTCACCGGCCTTCAAAAAATCACGTTTTCGACTACTTTTTCGATCCTTACTTCGAAAGTTCTTGACTGATTTCACTTATTATGATCACAACACTCTTTTTGGGACTACCTTTCGGGGAAAACATACTTTCGGAAATCGGTCAAGATTGTATCGAGTTATCTTGTCGACAGACAGACGGACGAACAAATTTTTTCATGCAGATTCGGAGAACGGTAAGTCCCTTGAGTCCGGGGGAAAAAAAGAGGCCCGTGCTGTCATTTTGGGCTGTGGCTGAAAATAAGAAAAACGAATCAAAATTTCCGAAATTTTCGCCTGCGACGCTCAAAAATACCTCAATTTAGTTTAAAAACCACCGAAAAGCCCAAAAATTGCCGCCTATTGCGTTATAATCAATCAATTATTGGAATTCTTACATAAAGAATCCCTACAATCAAAAATTGCGTCTGCTGCAATTAGGCGCTCTTCGATTTACCTGAAGGACAAGTGAAGGCAGTCCAAAATTTTCGCCTGCGTCGCTACGTCGCTACGTCGCACCACAATTAAAAAAAATCGCCTGCGGCGCTAAACTCAAACAAAAGTTGCCGGCTTTTGACTTCATTCAATTCCATTTGTTTACCAAAAAGCGCTAAAATATCCGCCCGAAGATATGGGGTTTTTCAGATTTCGCCCGCAGGGCCTTTTGGTAGCCAGGCTGGCACTGAAAAGAGCATCAAACATTGGACTGTTTGCTCATTTTATTATTTTGTAACATCTATTCTGATACATACGGGCCGTTTTTAATGTTTTACATTATGTATTTGGTATTGTATCAAAGGTGTATTTCGCTCATGATTCGCTAAAGTTTGTAATTTGTCATACATATAACGATTTTTGTAGTAGGTAAAACTAGAAGTTTGTACAATTCTCCTTTCATGGAAAGTCGGTACTTCAAGAATACATTGCCAGGGCCAGTGGAACTATTAAATTACCACTGCATCACTGACAACCTAATCTCATATGATATGATCGTTTAATCCGACCAGCTTACGTGCAAGAAACCAGTCAAATTTAACTGGTCATTTGAAGCCAATGTCCAAATTTTCGTCAGTACAATCAGTACTTAAAGTGTCTATAACAAAGGTTTATTAGCTAGGACTATCCCTCATTACTGATCTAGTTAAACAGTCAATGAGAACGTTAATTAGGTTTCCACAACCACTGTAAGACTGTTGCAATAGGTATACTCAACTCATAGATCAATTAGATTATGATCTCATCCGCAAATTACCGAGACAACAACTGAATAAAAGAGTCGCATCAATTGAGTAATGAATTGTCATGTCAACAAAATTATTTGTTTTGTTTTTGTGTTTTTTCTTTAAGCTAATTTTTTGTGGGTGGTTTCTATTTACTTACATGCGTGAGATATCGTAACCACCTTTTCAAAGACTTATTTGCATTACCGATTACATAACTTTTAATGGCTTTGTTTGCTTTGATAAATCAGTCTTAAAAGCATTGTTTATTCCAGAAGTTAGCATTCAAAATCGTTGCTCGTTTAAGAGATTCTCTATTCGGTGCTCTCTAACATCTTTACGACACTCAGTTGGTTATAATCTGGTAAAATAAGTGAATTTCTTTCAACTCAGCCATGTTACCTCAAACAATTGAAAATTCAATGTAATGAGGATGAATGTAACAATAAACATTACATAGTCTGTAACCTTCGTAGCTCATGTGCTATTTAATACCCGTCATACTAGCGCTTTGTTCTTGTGAAACATGTAGCGAAATGAACATTTTTTCTTAAAGGATTGGGAAAATTGACGGTTGCTGACGTGGAACCAGCTCTGAGCTTTTGCACACACTTGGTGTATGGATTTGCTGGTAATTTTACGCAATTCGAATAAATTGTTCACTTAACTAATGGAACGCAATTCAAGGTATTAACGCTGCTGACAATAAACTTCAATCACTAAACACCGGACTGGATTTGGACCAAGGAAAGGGTCATTACAGAGTAATTACGCAATTGAAGCGAAAATTCCCCGGTTTGAAGATATTGTTATCGGTTGGCGGTGGAGGCGATGTCGATCCCGAAGCTGATAGCAACAAATATTTGAATTTATTAGAATCGATGGGTGGCCGCATTGCGTTCATCAACAGCGCTTATTCGTTGATCAAAACGTACGATTTCGATGGCATTGATTTGGCATGGCAATTCCCACCCAATAAGCCAAAGAAGATAAAGGGAACTTTCGGTTTGTTTGAGCCGACGAATTGAGAGATACGAATTTTGAAATTATTTTTTTTTTCGAAAGGATCATTGTGGTCTGGCTTCAAGAAAACTATCGGAATAACTGGCAACCCAATCGACGAAAAGGCTGAGGAACACAAAGAAGAATTTACATCCCTTGTACGTGAGATCAAAAATGCATTCCGTCATGACAACTACCTTGTTTCATTGACAATTCTACCCAACGTGAACTCAACATGTAATTTTTGAAAGCAAAACATTCGAATGACACTACAAGCTCTTCTTTTCAGTTTTCTTTGACGTTCCTGCTATTATCAACAATTTGGACTACGTTGAGTTGCCATCATTCGACTTCCAAACGCCAGCTAGGAATCCCAAAGAAGCTGACTATTCCGCACCACTTTATGAACTCAATGAGAGAATCAAAGAGAGCAACGTTAACAGTCAAGTTTTGTATTGGTTGGCCCAACATGCACCAGCTTCGAAATTGCTTGTTGGAATTCCAGCATTCGGACGAACATGGAAGTTGGAAGAAGATAACACACAAACTGGCGTGCCACCAATCCTAGGAGTGGAAGAGCCTGGATCAGAGGGAATTCAAACGAAAACTGCTGGACTTTTGAGCTATCCAGAAATTTGCGCCAAACTTCCCAATCCCAGCAATAACAATTTGAAAGGAGAAAATGCTCCATTGAGAAAGGTAGGTGGCATTTTTCGGTAGTATTTTCTCGACAATTTTATTGAACCTTTCGTGTCCAATCGTTTGCATTTTCATTTACCTTGCACAATTATGAGCATGCTCCTCTGATCATGTTCACAGCAACCAACCCCTTTGTGGAAGGCCTACAATGCGAGAATGTAGTTTGCAATATGAAATTCAAGAAGCAAACTGGGCTCATAAACATCTTTTTCGAAAATCTGTGTGATGGCGCTTCATTCAATTTCATTTCGTTTGAAGAAGACATTTTTCTTATAACTTATATTCTGTTCTCTGTAGAGAAAACGAACCGTCAACAACTATGGCTTTATTACTCTTGATAAATTCGGTTTTAATTTTATGCGGAGAGAAGTTAGTGTCAGATTTTAGTTCAAAGGGGATGTTCATAAATAACGTCCATCAAAAAAGGGGGAGTGAGTTCGGCAAAGTTGGACGAAAAGCGATGGGGGTAGGGGGCTATCAAGAAGGACGGTGTCGTAAATTTCGAAAATTGGGACAAAGCAAATACGCACCTGATTGCACTAGCAAATACAACTAGTACTCACAAAATCATCCTTGCTGGACTCTTGTATCATACAAATGATTTGTCACTATCAAAAGAATATTCTTTTTGTTCTTGTTATTCAAATGAGCAAAAGACGACAGAGAGAAAATACATTCTTTACAGTCATTTCTATGCAGGACCACCTAAAAAAACACTTAAGAGTTTACACTACGTACTGAAGAGCCATCTGGCGGAAGTCTTTCAACTAATGAAAGTTTGTATGGGAAATGTGACACTTTTGTGTAATTTTTTTCTCTTAAAGTCTTGAATGCAAACCAATGTTTAAGTAATCATTACATACTTTACCTATCTCTAAAGAAAATTGCGTAAACACTTTTCATAAAAACATTCTCATTTGCTAGAAATTTGAATTCCAATATTTCACTGCAATAGTCAGTTTTCTTACCTTTTCAGTTTTTTTTAGCTTTTCTAGCTAATAAACACTTCGAAATGCATAATTTTTTCGACCAATGTGTTTGCTCACTTAAACTTTAACTGAGTAATCAATTTAAATGACAGAAAATATTTTCTACGAGTCAGAAATTGATAAAAAAATTTTGATTTGATGATTCTAAATAAAAATGGCCGCCATCTTTATTGTGATTTGACGTTTACAAATATTTGCAAATGTTTCAACTCAAAAAGTTTTTATCAATTTCTAAATCGTAGAAAATGTTTTCTGTGATTTAAATGGATTACTCAGTCAAAGATTAAGTGAGCAAACATATTGGTCGAAAAAAATGCATTTCGAAGTGTTTATTCACTAGAAAATCTGAAAAAAACTGACTTTTGAAGTGAAATATTGGAATTCACATTTCTAGCAAATGAGAATGTTTCCCTAAATTAAATAAAGTAAAGTATGTAATGTAAATTTTCATTAGTTGAAAAATTTCCGCCAGATGGCTCTTTAGTACGTAGTGTAAACTCTTAAAATATATTTTTTCATCTATCTAGAACGATAATCTCGAACTTATCCCTCTAGGGCAAATTTACTTATCTCAATATATCTGTTCTCGATAGATAAAATAGCATATGCACCTCTCGGCAAAATTGTTATTTTGACGTGTGGCATTATGACCCACTCCTTCGGCTAGGGCAAGAATGCCCCACACGTCAAAATAACAATTTTGCCAAGAGGTGCATAATCTACAATTCCTTTTTTTCATTGGTAAAGGGGAGAGGGAGAGGGGTCTGTAAAAATGAAAATGAAAAGCGACAGAGAGGGGGGAGGGTATAAAATTTTTTAGAAAAACGTTGACGTTATTTATGAACAGCTTCAAATGTAGTAATTTTCAAATTATGAGTGAGAATAGCTTATCTATTACTCGGTTTTTCGGTAGTAATTAGTAGTTTGTATCTACGAGAGACTTGATATGGCGGCTGTTCTCCACAGATAGACTAAAAATTTGAGCAAATTTCATCTTCATTCATGCCCCAGTGAAAATAAAATGAACTAAAAATGGATTTAGAATCCATCATGTCTCTGGTAACTACCTTTTAAGTCATTGCTTAGACCCGTACGAAGAACTTATGCGTATGGGACTCCTGCACCTAGGCCGCCAATGGGCATGTTGTGCTTACCCACGAATGTTTTCTGTTAATTACGAATTGTTGTTGACAATTTCTTGATAGTTATACGAGCAGTTATAACCTCTGAGATGGGCTCTAAGCTGAAAGTGTCCTGTTAAAATCCCTACGACTTGCCATGGCCTGTCTCGCGTATCCTATCCATTTCCAATAATTCGCTAAGGAGACGAATTTACATTCGTCAATCCAGCTTTGAAACGTTGCGATTGGGACTCCAATTCCCGGCTCCGGGCCTACAAGACCCTTTACAGACGCCTCACGGGCCAGTCTTTTTGCAATCTCGTTTCCCATGAAGCCGCTATGGCTAGGAATCCAGATCAAGTTCACTTGATTTCGGGCTGCAATGAGCTGAAGGGAATCTCTGCACTTCAGAGCTGATGAGGATGAGAATCTATAGCTATCCAAAGTTTTAAGCACTGATTAGATCCGTGTAGATATTTATTGTGTCCCCACATCGTCCTTTTGAGAGGATTATTTCACAACATCCTTGAATGCCCGTTATTTCTGTAAGAAACACAGTTACCCATTTTCCTAGTGACAAAGATTTTTCTATATTCATCTGTGGGCAGCAATACCCTGCCCCTGAGCCGCCACCCAGGCGAGAGCTGTCAGAGTACTAATTTATTTCACCTTCCTGTGGACTGGTTAAGGCCGACCTGAGTCCAAATTTGTTTTTGAATATAATTCATTAGTCGGTTACCTCTCAAATATCAAACAACAAAATCGGTTAGGTTAGGGCCTTAGCAGAGACTCATTTTTAGTGCCCCAGGTAAGTCCAAGGGCCTAATCTTAAAAAAGCTTCTTCTACAAATTGTTGGCTTTTCATAGATCTGTCGGCACAAAAAAATTACAAAAATCAGAAAAGATTTGCTCGAGTCCTTCGGCAGACAGTGCCCACATTCAATCCCATAAAAGATTTTTCGATTACCTTTCAAAGAAAATAATTTTTTGAAAATCGGTTGAGTTTTACTTATCGTATTGACGGACGGACAGGCGGACATCTTTGAGACCTTTGACTCAGCCAGGGCCCTAAAATTGAGTATCTACTAGGGCCCAACGTGTTTTTTCTACATAAATCGGGAAAATCTTATCCGATTTTCAAAACCTTTTTTTTCCTGAAAGATAATCAGAAAATTGAACTTGGGTAAAATCGGTTGAAAACTTTCGGTCGAAAAGGTGGGGAAAAACGTGGTTTTTTGAAGGTTGGTGGAACTTTTTGACTTATATCTCTGCGAAATTAGCACGGAAATAGTTCTTCAAGGTTTTGAATGAAAGATACGGAGTTATTGAAATAAAAAAAAATTAATGAAAATTGATTGAGTGATCGGGGCTGATGGGCCCAACTCACCCTGCTACACTACACGATAATGGATGGTTTTCCATGCATATTCCTTATATGATGTAGTTTTCTGTGCAATGTTTTAGAGAAAAAAAAACTAGAGAATTTAGAGAAAAATATGTCACCTTCAAGAAAAAAAAACTTTTTTGTCCATGAAAGTATGAGTCCGAGGCCTCTCCTTAGGGCCCTAGGTTGGTCGAAAGGCCAAAATATTTCTTTTGCTATGGTATGGAGTAAATTTCTTTCCAAAATTTTTTTTTAATTTTTCTCACGACGGGTTTTTCAGTATTGGATTTTCCAATGAGATTTAATGTGGACGTAATTTCATAAGGCAATGGAGAGTTAGCGCAAATGACGTATAAGCGATAAGTCATCTTATAAATTGTAATTTTAAGTTATAATTCATATGGCCATAAGTTATAAGTCACAAGTTATAAGTTATACGTCATTTGCGCTAACTCTCTAATATTTATTTAGATTAAGTTCGAGTCTTTTTGTAACATCTGTTCTCTTTGCCACATCTACTCTGAGGCGTACAGGTCCCTTGCACATGTTTTAAGTGAGATTTCAGAAGTCCGCCTCTATAATGCTGTCACCTGCAGGATCTTTAGAGATCGTTCACAAAGTATAAGACGCAAGGAGGCGGAAGTCTCGAATTAGCGAATGTTAAAACATTTTGTCATTGTCCTTGGGCTAACTAAGTTAATTTATAGCTCATCTCACCTTTTAATGTCTCCCATCGCTTCACACAAATATTTTGTTCAAATGTTCCTTTTTTTGTGGACCAGGTCGGTGACCCAACAAAACGTTTTGGAACATACGCTTATCGGCTACCTGACAGTGATGGCAATTTCGGCATGTGGGTGAGTTATGAAGATCCAGATACGGCAGGTAATAAAGCAGGATATGTACGTGCCAAAGGATTGGGTGGTATTAGTATCCACGATTTGTCTTTGGATGATTTCCGTGGCACCTGTTCCGGTGACAAGTACCCAATTTTAAGAGCCGCTAAGTATCGATTGTAAGAACTGGTTCGACCTGCAGATAATGTCATTGAATTTTGTTGCTAAAAGACCGATGTAAATTGAAAGTTATTTACTGCAAAATTAAACTCTTTTTCCATGTACAAAGCAGCGAGTATTTTTTTTTTTTCACCAAAGGAAGTGTATTTTCCCAAGCAAATAAAAAAAAAACAATTTAAAATGAGTTGCAAATAGGCTTCATGTAAAGCAATCAAATAAAACCCAAAAAACCCATTTCAAATCTTTCAAAAAATCATTTACCCGACAGCGAAATTGAAGCCCGTTTCTTAGGAAAATAAAATTTAAATTAATTATGCTCAAAGAAATAAAAATAAATAAAATCAACGGAAAAGTCGACTTTTATTTGGAAATGACGATTATATGGAAAATACTCTCATTCGCATGAAAGAAAACAGTTTCTAACTTAATCCTTATGGTAACCCCATTTGAAAGGGATCAAAAGTATTCAATCTTTAACTCATTTCGAGAAATTGAAGGGATCAAAAATCGTTTTCAATATCTACGGATATAACTTCGTTTTCTCAAGTACGTTCTTTCAAGCATATAATTTCATGCCATACCATTCATTGACGGAATATTTCTAAAAGTAACCAAATGTACCATATCTGCTCAAAGCGTCAATCTTTTAAGGATTTGCATTCTAAATCGTACAGATAGATGGAACGAGAGAACTACACACCCGTGTGGCAGCTAGTTTACTCACGTGCTCGTGATTTTTCAAACATTTTATTTATCTAATGATTTATATTTTTATGTTCTTTTTTCAAATGTTTAATTGGAAAATGTACGGACGGTATGTGTCACAAACGTATTTTTTAGCTTGGATTAGCGTGGAATCAAAAAGTACCTAAGGTAAGTGGGATATAGTAGATTGTTAACCTAGTGCAAAATTGTCAACTTGAGATTTAAATGAATGAAATTTCTACCAATTTATAACAAATAAATTGTAGACGTGAACGGTGCTATGACAAATCTCTCAACCGTAATTCGTACACTTTATTTTCGTACACTTTGTTTTTGTACACTTTGTTTTCGTACACTTTATTTTTGTACAATTAGTTTTCGCACACCTTATTTTCGTACACTTCAATTTCGTACACTTCAATTTCGTACACTTCAATTTCGTACACTTCAATTTCGTACACTTCCTATTTCGTACACTTCCTATTTCGTACACTTCAATTTCGCACATTCCGATTTCATACACTTCCTATTTCATACACTTCATATTTTGTACACTTCCTAATTTGTACACTTTGATTTCGTACACCCCAATTTCGTACACTTCGATTTCGTATACTTTCCTATTTTGTACACTTTCATTTCGAATACTCCAATTTCGTATGGCAAAACCGAACGGATTCGGACGGGGGGGAGGGAGGGGGGCTGTATGAGAAACGTGACGTCGAATCGCTGCTCGACGAGCTAACGAGATGATGGTTGTTATTTCAAACTACGAAGGCTCCGAAGATGTGGAATGGATAGATGAGCGAGACATTGACGCACCATAGAGCATGCTCGAAGTTGTCTGTCGCGAAAGAAACACAGATTTCGAAAATAGTTTTCCTGTAGTTTCTTTGACAGATCACTTCGACAGTGTGTGGGAAGAGAAATGTACCTAAAATATTGCTATTTATTCAACAATATTCATTTTTTTAACTCAATCTTTTATTGGAGGGGGGGGGGGTTAATGAAATCAGACGTCATTTTTTGGGAGGGGTAGAGGAAACCCGGACGAATTCGGACAGGGTGGTAGAGGGGCTCCAAAAACTGTCAAAACAACCGGACGCCATTTATGGATGGCCTATAATAGGAAAGTGTACAAAATTATAGTGTATGAAATTGTGGTGTACGAAATTAAAGTGTACGAAATTGGAGTGTACGAAATTGAAGTGTACGAAATAGGAAAGTGTACGAAACTGTGGTGTACCAAATCAAAGTGTACAAAATAGGAAGTGTATGAAATAGGAAGTATACGAAATCGGAGAAGATACACTGATGACATTTTCGCAATTCTTAACAAAAGAAAATTTGAAGTCCTTAAAAAACTATTTGAAGATGAGATGGACCGAATCAAGAAAGGAGCGATTCGTTTCACAATTGTGAGACAAGAAAATGGACGCCTTCCTTTCCTTAACGTTATGTGTGAAGTGGTGAACTGCAAAATTGAAGTATACGTGCATAGGAAACCTAGCCACACCATGCGTCTTATCACAAGTGACTCGTTCCATGATCTGAAACACAAAATGGCAGCATACCATTCTATGGCACACTTTATGATGAGCATCCCCCTGAGTGAGCCTAAAATAGAAAAAGAAACCCAAAAAATAGTAGAGATTTGTGAAGTGAATGGGTATAAGGAATCCGCCATTTTGAATATTATTAATAAACATAAGAAAAAGAAAATACTTTCTGAAATGTCAACCTTTTACAATGAACCAAGAGACCAACCGAAACGGATAAGCATAGGATATTATGCGAGAGTGACGAAGTTCCTGAAACAGATATACAACCAATTTGACATTGAATTAGTTCATAGGAGTAAAGGATCATTGCGAGCCCTTTTAGAAACGACAAAAGACACGCCCCTAGATCTGCACAAATCAGGAATCTATAGGATTCAATGTGGTTGCTGCGGGAGGTATTATTTTGGTATGACGATCAGGAAGTTGTTAATCAGATTTAATGAGCATGCGAAATCAGCTAATTGGAAAACGAAGACGGCGGCGGTCGGAAAACATATTTTTAGTGAAAACCATAAAATCGACATAAGTGACCAGAGGCTGTTCAACCCTTAAGCCAGCTCTGGAAAACAGAGTACTATGAAGCAATTCATATTAAGAGATATAAGCACGAAAACCTCCTAAATATTGAAGATGGCAATATAAAATCCCCATTGCTTGAACTGTTTGAGTTGAAGAGAAAGGTAGATGACAATATAATTGACTTGACCGAAGACGCGCCAAATTCAAGTACGAACGATATCTTTTACGATTGTGAGTAAAATTGAGCGGACATATGTTGCGAGACACCCTTTCAAAAAGATTTTCCTCTTAATTATGTAAATATGTGTATTGGCTTCTGTGAATTGACCTTAAAGTATTAATGTCCAAGTTTGTTCCTTACTTTGTTATCTATGTAGTAGTTGGACCTTTCTTCTAATTTTAATTTAATCTAATTTCACCTGTTTCTTTAGTCATATAAGAACCTTGATAATGATCGCTTAGCGAATGAAACCGGTCGGTTAGAAAATAAAAATTTTTGCTACAATTTAACAAACAACAAGCGTTTAATTTGACTCGTCCTCGTATAAAAGAATTTTATGAAATTTTCTAGATTTCCCAAATCTATACACGGAGCGTGACGATCGAATCTGGTACAATTCCCATAACTTGTAGGTAACAACACGAAACCAACTTCAATTTTGTTTCGCCAAAAGCACGTGCACGTGACAGAGAACAAAAGAAATTGCTAAATGCACGTGCTTATGTTTACATCCGAACAAAAGAAATTTTGACAGAGTTTGCGACATTTACTGTGAAGTTTGTTACGTTTTGCTACCTACGGTCATGACAAAATGAATATGAGTTTTGTACTTTCGCCATGCCTGTACAAAAATAATTGTGTAAATCCTTTCTGTGCTTTCATTAGTTTCGGCAGTACCAGATGAGATCTCCGAAAACTGTTAATAAAGGATTTTTCTCTTTGATTTTATATCTTCTGGAGTTGGGTCGAGAGCTCCTACTTCGTGTCTATTCTACCAGAGCCAAGCCCTTTGGCTACAAATAGCTTATTTCATCGGTAGCCCATGCATTGTCGCTACCATGTCACCTGTGGAACGGAAATGTTTGTCTCATCTTAATATAAATCACTTTGAAAGAGTGAAAGAGATGAAATTCGTTACCGATGGAATTAGCCAAGTAGGGTAAATGCACCGGTTATCGGCCATGTAGTAGTCTCCGGCAAAACCATAGTTTCACTGGTTACCAGCCACATTACGCATTACTGGTGCTGGGCGGAGACTACTTCATGGCCGATAACTAGTGCATTTACCCTACGTGAACTCAGTAACTTTTGACAATTTCGGGTAATTTTTAGTGGGGTAAATGCATTGGTTATCGGCCATGTTGTAGTCTCCGGCCAAACCATAAGTTCACTAGTGACCGACCACACTTCGCATTGAAATATGGCCGGTTACTTGTGTTGGCCGGTTACTTGTGTTGGCCGGAGACTACTACATGGCCGGTAACTGGTGCATTTATCCTTTGTTTAGAGATGAAAATCGGGCGGCCGTTTTTTTTACACTCATAATTTACGCGCGTTAGAGTTAACATCTATACTCGTACGATAAAAGCGCCGTTAATAACACATGTCACGCAAAAACCAACGCCTCATTCCCTGCCTCTCCTCACATACGGCTGTGTTTATCCATTTTTTTATTGGATAACATTCGACACACGTCCTAATAAATTGATAAGTATTTTGTTGATGAAATATAAAACTGATTCCATTACATCATCATTTAGATTTTCGGTGGAAATGTGTGCCACCGAAACAACGCTGGCGTGTGTTTAAATTTTTACTAACAACGACAACCCAGAGAAATTTTGTAACTTGAGCCCGTTTTAGGAGATGAAGAACGTTAAAAAGTTCACTCTTTTATTAAAATCACGACCCTCTTTCATTGAATACAATCCGAGGGGTTATCCACTTCATTTTATTTGGTACAGGCTGATGGAATTTTTGAAATTAAAAATTTCTGGAATAGACAATCTTTATGGTTTTCTAGAACTATTTTATTTAGATTATTTATACCCTCAATGTCCCAATTCCTGAATATTTTGCCTGTATACGGTTGACTAATATTTTAAATTTGCAATTAAAATTTCCTTAATTTTAGTGACGTCATCGTTTTAGTCAACATGTATAAGTTTTTCCTTCTTTGTGGTGGTTAAGATACATGGTCAACTAATTGTGAAAGTATGTGTGTGTCAATGTGATATATAAAATGCGAGGAGAGTATGACGTCATAGTCTCCTCGTTTTGGGATCGATTTAATTATTTTTCGGGAAATTGACAAATTATTTTGATAATGTGTAATTGTCTTCTTTAACGTATATTTTCACCTAAAAATAGTTTGAAGCTATTTTGAAAAATTCGCGCATGTCTATTATTGGAATTTTCGAAGTTTTTGGAATTTTTGAAAAATCTGAACTCCGGAATTTCGATGTATTTTTTGGAATTTCTGTGAAATTTTTGGAATTTCTGTGGAATTTTTGGAATTTCTTGAATTTTTGAAATTTCTGTGGAATTTCTGGAATATTCGGAACTTCTGAATTTCGGAAATCTTGTGGAACTTTCGGAATTTCGATGAAATTTCTTAGAATTTCTTGGAATTTTTGGAATTTCTTGGAATTTTTGTGGACTTTCTGGAGTTTTTGGCTCACATTTTTAACCAGTACCAGTGGATAAGGGGTCGTACACATATTACGTCATACTTTTTTCTCGATTTTTCGACTGACCCCCTCCCCTACCTGGAAATGTATGTCCAGAAGCCGTTCGATTTTAGTAATTTTGGGTTTCTTGTAAATAACAAGATCCAAATAACTCAGTAATTTAATAGAACGGGAAACTTTGCAACCAGAATCGATTGAACTGGTTTCCGACGGGTCCGTGAAGTTTATGTTTTGAATTTCTAATAAAAATTTTTCCTTTTTATTGGAACAAAAAACGTGACGTTACGTTCCATGTAGACACTCCCCCTCCCCCATTCGATTCCGTCAAGTTTTCAGTGACCTCCCCCTTCCCCCTCTGAGTGTGACGATATATGTGAACGACCCCTAACCCCTCGATATGATCGTAAAAATTAGTTTTCTGCCAACAAAATAGGGATGGAAGCTTGCTGGTTATTTAACTTAAAAAGTAAATTAACTAAAGATTTACCATTAATGGTCGCTTCAATTGATAGAATTGCCACTATTGAAAACTAGCTGTCGTGATACTCAAAAAGGGAACAAGAGTTAAATGGTAGGAAGATGTCTAAGTATTCAATTTGGACTGGTGTCGCAGACGATAGAATCATAGTAACTGATAAACGTCGGCTTTTTCATTATTAAGTAGTGATAGCTACTTTATGTTTTCAGCCTTCTTCTCCGTCCGTCTGTCTGTGCACCACTCCCTGGAGCGACCTGGGAGAACTCTCCAGCGAGACTTTTGGTAGGACTCTCCAGAGAAACTTCTGGGAGTTCTTTCCAGAGAGACCTCTGGGAGTTCTTTCCAGCGAGACCTCTGGGAGTTCTTTCCAGCGAGACTTCTGGGAGTTTTCTTCAGCTAGATTTTCGGGAGGTCTCTCCAGCGAAACTTGGTTTTTTGTCAATAACCTATCGCTACATTCCTCTACCCATTTCAAAGGTTTATTAATTTTGTAATGTAGGGGACTGTTCATAAATGACTTCACGAATTAGGGAAAAAGAGTGTTACGTGCATAGAGCAAAACTTGATTTGAAGGATTTTCTATAAACGTTCAGTTACTGAGTGCGTTTGATTCATCGCCTTAGTTTTCATGATCGACGCACACCTCTAGTCCTTTTTCATATGTTGCCTTTTTATTTTTCGCTTATGATTCTATTTTGTGTTCATAGATCCGACAAAAAAATGGCACTATTCCTCGTTGTTGAATATTTTGATCATAAAAATTTGATTATTCAATATTTCCAATCGTATATCAAAATATAACTGCAGCAGTCCTAAGGTAATAATATTTGAATTTATGTTTATAAATGAAAAATAAAAACAAAAATTATTCGCACAAACTTTAACTGCCCTCCATGGAGACATAAAATATGAGTTGAATGAAAATTCGATTTTATGAAATTTACAAATAAAAAAAATATATCACCGCATAATAAAAGTAGATCATTTTGTTGGACTTGGAAAATAGTTTTTCTCTCTGATAATGCTCGGAAAATCGTAATTTGAAAATTATAAGCATTTCTGCATAAAAAAATATTTTTTCATTAAAATAAATTGAAGTCGAACGATACACATTGGAAATGTGAAATTATATTTGGCTTGGCAAGTGTTTCGCATAATAGAGTTTTTATTTGCATTAACGTCGGGATATTATCTGAAAATAAATTCCTGTGAATTGCATAGTAATGACAAATATCCAATTTTGTAAAACGGTGATTTCAGTCATGAAGGACGAAAGTAATAAAAAATTGTTGCGTAAACGTTGTAAAATTGTCGCATTTTTTTATAATCAGATGCTGACTTTGACATTTACTTCGGTGATTATAGGTGAAAATATCATGCTCGGAGCGGTAGCGGAGAGCGTGACGCAGTCCCCACACCCCAAAAAAAAGATCCACAAACCCAAAAACCTCCATACAAAAACTTTGGGACAAGACACGATGTATAGGCGAAGTTTTGAGCTTTTTCCCCTCGTCCCCCTTCCCATCAAAATTATTTTTAAAAAAAAACTACGTCGCAGCAGCTTTCCAACAAGCCCTCACTCATCAAAATCGGTTGAAAATTGGCTGAGATGTGGAGGTTTGAAGATGGTACTTTTCCATACATCTTACCAAAATCCATTGTTCTCATTATTATGACAACTTTTTTTCTGATCTGTCGGTTTCTATGTATCTATCTATCTATGTTCTATCTATCTATCTATCTATGTTCTATTAATAATTTTCGATCTCGAGAACTAGACAGCCGATTTGCATCAAATTTTCAGGGAACGTCAGAATCGGTCCAAAATGAAAAATTTCATATGCCGCTTTTCCGGGAAAACTCTGGAAAAGTCGGAAAGTGTGGAAAAGTGGTCAATTTTCATGGTTTTTCACGTAGTGCTCGGAGTTTTCGAATTTTGACAATACCTAGAGAGTTGGTTTGTTCCGAGCGATTATAGAGTTTGATCAGGAGAATTTTTTTGGATCATAAGAAAATGGCTGCCGGGTGTCAAAAAGGCGCCATTTTGAATTTTCCTAAGCAATCAATTACGTTTTTTTGTGTTTTCAAATTTTAGCTCCGGAGTTACAATACCTAGAGAGTTGGTTTGTTCCGAGCAATTATATAGTTTGATCAGGAGAATTTTTTGGGAGCATAAGAAAATGGCTGCCGGGTGTCAAAAAGGCCCCATCTTGAATTTTTTGCTATCTTCTGAATTAGAATAGCCAGACAGTTGGTTTCTTCGGGAAAGTTATAGATTGGTGAGGAGAATTTTTTCGTTGTCCTAAGAAAATGGCTGCCATCTGTCAAAGTGACGCCATCTTGGAATTTTTGCTATCTTCTGAATTAGAATAGCTAGAGAGTTGGTTCCTTCGGGAAGGTTCGATAGATGACTTGGGCATCATTTTGATGAATAGAAAGCGGGGTCGCCGAGGCGCCGAAGTTGGCCAAAATTGAAGCGAAAGTTTTCGCCAAAAATTTTTTTTTCGTCGGAATCGATAGACCCAACAAAAACCTCTTAAAGGTAAAGTGTGACGCAGTCCCTAATGTCCACTTCCAAAATTAATGATATCACAACAAAAACCTTTTAAAAGGTAAAGTGTGACGCAGTCCCTAATGCCTACTTCCAAAATTAATGATATCAGTGGAGGTGACGCTTGCGCTGAAAATACGCATACATTTCCTGGACGACAACGTTACCCTGTGTTCAAAAAATCGCGTCACAAATTCCAGACCCACCAGCGTAATAATTTTTCAACACTTTCAGTTTTCACACGCAAAAATTTAAAACTCAAAACAATCTTCGCAAAAAGACACGAATGTTAAATTTTTGCAGCGTAAAAACTGAAAGT
>CM055403.1:26989034-27001210 GCA_029228625.1 Pseudolycoriella hygida | reverse complement strand
AGTCAACTGCAAATAGCACCTGCCTTGTTTAAAAGGTCTTTTATGCATGCGATACAGTATCGAGCTTGCAAACAGATGATGCGTACGTACTTGTGAGGTATGCAAAATGCGGAAAATATTTCATATGCGATCGAAGGAACTCATATTGAGAAAGTATAACATGATTTTGTTGGATGCTAATTCAGTCAAAAATTTTCTGTCAGAAGCAACGATCAATTGCACAGAATTTTATTCAAAGAGGTCACGGTATATTCGGTGTTCCCGAAGCAAATCCCTATAAGTTATTTACAATAACTTACGAAATTTAAATATTATGTCAAGTATATTCTAAATCCCCAGAAATAATAATCAAATTGTCTTATCAAACCAAAATCTCGTCACCGCCCGAATTCGTATTACTTTTTCATTTGTATATAAATTGTGTTCCTATTCCTTCACTGTCTTCATGCTAATCACCCTCTCTCTAGTCAAGATCTACTCAGGGATATGACATCAAGATATTACAGCGTACGACATAAAAATAATCTTATGAATCCCTCTGAGGAAATTATGTTTGACTTCATTGTTTTATGTTGTGTACCACATCTGAATGTGTAGAATGTTAAAACAGAAGAAGCAGACAATATCATGAAATAAAGTTGCTGGATCGAAAAAATAACACATTCATGACAAGAACTTTAGGTATAATATGTGATTCTTAGATGTGACCTGTGACCTTAGCCTTCACATCTCATTGTAGTTCTGTTTTGTTTTGTTTTATTTTATTAACTCACAATGCATGGTTTTCGGAGATTACAGTTATCAACCTTTCGGACAACTCATACGACACTTTGATGGCCTACCCCTTACAAATATGATTTTGAAAATGGGCTAAAATAAAGAACACATTATTGGGATCACGTGACCAATTTTAAAAGACGTGTTTGGCTTATCTCGTACGTTTGACTGAAAAATTGCTTGTCTTTGCTTTCCCTTATAATTTGTACATTTTGGTGTAGGTTTTTCATAACATAAATTGTGAGTAACATAATTGTATTTGTTGTTTTGTGTTGGATTTAATTCAAAGGATTTTATTTGCTAACTTGTAACTAATGACAATGTACGACAAGATCTGTGCGTTGGCGCTTAGCCAAAAAATGTTCAAATAGTGCGCCGAAGCGATGTTGCATTTTTTTTGTACTTTTAATCGCCGCTGAAACTTATTTTCCGACGCACAGATCTGTGTCTCTTCTTGGAATGTAATAACCCAAAGAATCGGCTTAAATTAGAATTCTGTTTAGTAAAAACATGGTAGCTTTGCGTACGCGTTGGCATAAAATAAAATAAAAAGCAAAACAGAGAGCCGTAAAATTACGTGATTAATGTTCTTTAGCTGGGGGTGACTTTCTTTTTCATTGTCTTGTCAGTCGTTTTATGTCGAGTTCTGGTTTTTAAGAATGTAACCACATCATAATATTAGTTCACAAAAAAGTGCAACTGATCAATTTTTCTGTTTTTCATTCTAGATATTACAACATTACCAGCTCGTGGGTTGATTGGACATCCATGATTTATATGATTTTGTACATTCCACTTATATTTCCAGCCAGTTGGTTTTTAGATAGAGTGGTAAGTGTTCGTCTTTTTCTAAAGAAAATGATTAGCTAAATAACAACGAGAGACTATTTAAATTGAACAAAAATCCCATCGGATGATTATCATAAATAGTGACTTTCAATTGGGAGCAAAATAGGTACACAAAAACCATTCATTACAGTCAGTGATTTATGGCACTCGTGCAGTTTAGTTATCATTTCCTCATTATGCTCAAACGACTTTTAAATTGGGCAGCAATTTTCATATGGCTCATTTGGCGGTTAGTAGTTAAAATGTCTTCGTATCATAATTTTGCTTTTGTATGTACACTGTTCGCTCAGTCAGCATCAGCAACATTGATGTTGTTGTGATTAAGTGTTTTATTAGGTTATGAATGAATAGCTAGATATCTTCAATTTATTACGTACAACGTCAAGTCTAATAATAGTTTCTCGCTATTCAAAAAATATTTTCTTTTTAAAATGTACCTAATACGCAAATTATTAGCTTCTGATCAACCTAAACTGACTCTCTATCCCAAACAAGGCAGACTTTAGGTTGTTATACGTCTTTTAAAAGGGGCCGTTCATAAAGGACGTCCGTGGTAGCGGGTTTTATTTAGATAAGTCTTCAAAAAAACTTTAGAGAGGAATAAGTGAGTGAATTTTTTTTAGGGAGCTTCGGTAGTAGGTTTTGAAGTAGGAATGAAGGCTTTATATGAGGAAGTTACGCAGATCACTGGGGCGGCAATCGCCACCTTCTGAATGAAACTGAAAGTAAACTAGTACTAATCATCATTATATGGCTGATTCCAAGCAATCTATGAATTTTGTATCTCTTTCACTCTTCAACATTTGGACTATATTTGTATCTTTCACTCTGCAGCGTTTGAGTGAGTCTCAAAAATGTTATGTGGACAGTAACGTTTTTTGTTTCATTTTTTAATGGTTTACACTTAAAGAATGAAAGAGAAGCAGACAAAAATATGTGCCGTGGACAGTAATAGAAATAGCCATATACACTAGGGTGTAGCGTTTTTGAAAAAATATTTTATTTTTTGAGGCCTGGGGGTATGAATGATCCAGAATTGTCCACTGATTGTTTTACAAGTCGAAGTTTTTTTTTACTCGTCGACCTTCCCATGCGCACGCTATTTTTGTGAGTTTTTGGTACTTGTCACCATAGTACGACTCCTCCGGCTAGACGGCTACGTTAGAAGTCAGTGTATTTTGACGATAATTACTCCTGAGATACGTGGCCGCAAATTAGCGTTCGAAGCCGTTCCAAATACATCGACCTTCCTGCCGATAACTATCAAGAAATATTGCCGACGCTGACTTTTTAGTAAATTTTCAGATTTTGAAGGCCTGTCGATCCTATGAATAGTGAGAAAAAATATTGTGTTATATCTTGTTTTGTTAGGGCTGACAAGAGCTTTCGATGAAATTTTTGAAAACCATTTTTTCGTTCAACCAATTTTTTCGGCTTTTTCACACTTAAGACAGCACATAAGTATCTAACCAATGCACATATATGGCCAACCATATACGCGTTTGAAAGCTCTTGTCAGCCCTAACAAAACAAGATATAACACAATATTTTTTCTCACTATTCATAGGATCGACAGGCCTTCAAAGTCTGAAAATTTACTAAAAAGTCAGCGTCGGCAATATTTCTTGATAGTTATCGGCAGGAAGGTCGATGTATTTGGAACGGCTTCGAACGCTAATTTGCGGCCACGTATCTCAGGAGTAATTATCGTCAAAATACACTGACTTCTAATGTAGCCGTCTAGCCGCAGGAGTCGTACTATGGTGACAAGTACCAAAAACTCACAAAAATAGCGTGCGCATGGGAAAGTCGACGAGTAAAAAAAAACTTCGACTTGTAAAACAATCAGTGGACAATTCTGGATCATTCATACCCCCAGGCCTCAAAAAATAAAATATTTTTTCAAAAACGCTACACCCTATTATTCATTCGAGCGCATGAATGTGATAGCTGCGAGAATTTATCACTGCTTCGGAGTGTCAGGATCCTGGATTCGAGTCACGGCGGCTGCAGGACTTTTTTTCATTTTTTTCCAATATTTTTTTTAGAATTAGATTTTAGAATTATATTTATGTTTTGGTCGTCACGTGAAATTACTATTTCCATATAGACATTTGAATTTTGCTCTGTGAGAAAATCACATTTGTGACATAAATAAAAACTGATTCAAATACAAAACGAACAAAAATACAAATACAAATACAAAACGTAAAGAAAACCACTCAAAATACATAAGCTTATGTTGTATATGGAGAAAAACAACGCTAGTGTTTGTGAGAGATACATTCTACGTTACTATATGCTTCTATTTGTCAACAGTATCAACAAAATTTTTACATGCCAAATGAGTGAATTTGTGCAGTGGTTAGCGCTGTTTCTTGCTGATGGGTGGGTCGTGAGTTCAAATCACAGCGATGCAACTGTTTTTTTTTGGCAAAGAGAAAACTAATTTTCCCTACACGCAAAGAAAAGTTATGATTGCGGCATTTATAACGACACTCCAATATAACTTGTAATCGTACGAAATGTAGAAATAAAAATTATATTCGCAGTGAATATCGAATTGAAACGTATGTCATATTGACTGCAATTATATATATATATATAATTCTCTTTTTTCATGTTAGTTGTGAATAAGTGAGGAATATGCTTGTTTCTTACCAATACAAGTTTCACTCTTATACTATCTCTCAGTGCAAAATTTTGCATTATAATTGCTTCGAGTATAACTTAATCACTGTGAATATAATAATGAAGTTTTATTCACTGCAATTATAATTATAATTGATAACCTTTATTTACGATTTTATTCCCCGCAAATATAAGTACGTTACGGTCAAGTATAAATAAAAACTATAAAAATGCCGCAATTGTATCTTTTCTTTGCGTGTAGTGATTTAATGTGTGAAAAATAAGAACACGTCCTCCAACATCTACCAAAAATCATTTTTTTTTTCTTGGCGTTAAAATCTCCAAGGGACTAATTTTTCTCCGTGAGCGCGTAAATGTTGAAACATTACTGAAAAACTTACGCCATATTCGTTTCTATTCACTGTATTTCTAGCTCAGTCGAAACTATTTAACCATTTAAATACTCTCATGTGCTGTCGTTGTTCTTGCCGTTGTTGAAGAACGTCTAGTCGCTACTGGTCATAGAGTTCTTCCCTAACTGTCCAATCCCACTTAGATAATTACGCTTCCCGACAAATATTTCTCCAGCAATTTGTATTCCCCTGGAAACAGTTCTCCAACAACAACAACAACAATGACTTCAATATGCATTATAGTGCATCAAGGATCAAGGTATACCTCAGTTCATCAAAGTGCATCAAGGTGCACCCTGTGCATCAAGCTGCGGTGAGGTGCAGTGAATTTCGGGTTTTTATAGATTTAATTTAATATAATTATTTATAATTATAATTATTTATTGAAAAAGTAGAGTTGTCCTAGGGGTACCGTGAATTGTCCTATTTCATATGGGGCTGTCCCTAAATTACGTAACACTTACCACTACTACTACCATTAATCCCGTACTACCATTTCCCCCATACTGCAATTTCGCTCATATAACCATTTCCTCCGCACTACCATTACCCCTTTACTACCATTTCCCCCAACACACTATATACGAAATAATATATGGACCATCTCTCAAAACGATTCAAATGTACTGAGAGACACTTTCTCAAAAGCAATCCTTTACAATTTTCGTAATTATCTTCATAAATCTACAGCTAAGAGAAAATGTAAAACTACACTTTGACGTTTTCGTTCGTTTCGTGTGGAACCCATATTTTCAATGTAAAAAATCATACAAAAAAATACTCCACACGAAACTCACAAAATACAGGAGAGTGTAGTGGTTTATATTCTCTCAGCTGTAATGAATTCCTTCTTCTTCAAAACAAATTGCAACGGTCCAAACTTTAAAACGTACAAATCACAAAAATTCACGATGTAGGCAATTCGAAAAATTTCTCAAACAGCTTTCTCAACGGCCAAAATTTTAAAATATAAAAATTTACGATTCCCAGCCAAGTCTCAGCCTTCGCGGTAGGCAATTAAATACGACGAAGCCGACAATTTTTTGATGGCGAAATTTCCACAATCGTTAACTTTTGAACAAATAATTGAAATCATTCAATAAAATTGATTTAAAACTGATCATAGTCGAATGCCATTATAAAATTCAATAAATTTCTTAAATTTGGAAATTTTTTAGAAATTTTGGAAATTTTTTTAAAAATTTTAGAAATTTCAGAAATTTTAGAAATGCAATTTTTCAAAAATAGGCCCTGCTGTGTGCTACAATCAGCAATGGTCGGCCCTAACTGACAAAATCTAAAAAAAAATCGAACGTATCTATTGCCTGAACTCTTAAGTGTATGAAATTACGTCCACATTAAATTGTATTGCAAATTGTCGAGAGGGCAATATTGAAAAACCCGTCCGAAGAAACGGTGTAAGAAAGGTCTTCCGAAAGTACAAAATTGACCCCCAAACAGACAAAAATTTTCATCTCAATTTTTTCTACAACATAGGAAAAAACCATTTTTTTGTCTAGGGCCGACCTTAGCACCTTAGGGTCTTCAGGAGACGCCTCGGACAAATACTTACATAGACAAAAAAATGTCATTCCATTTTCTCTACAACATAGTGAACAACCATTTTTTTGTCTAGGGAAAACCTTAGGACCGACCTAGGGCCATAAGGAAATGCCTCGGACACATACTTCCACAGACAAAAATGTTTCCCTCAATTTGCTCTGCAACATAGCAAAATTTTGTTTTTGGTTAGGGCCGACCTTAGGACAGACCTGAGGCTTACTTCAGCCCTAAGCACAGGCACCCACCGGGTCCAAATTTGTTTTCGAATTTAATTTGGTACTCGATTACCTCTCAAATAGAAAAATAATCAACAAAATCAGTTAGGATTTATCCAACTTATGTAAGCAAACACGTTGGGCCTTAGAAGAAACTCAGTTTTAGAGTCCTGACTGAGTCCAAGGGTTTCTAATCAAAAACATTTCTTCTATAAAACGGGAGACAATCCTAAACCTTTCGACCAAGAAAAAATTTGAAAATCGGAAGAGATTTACTCGAGTTATGTCGAAAAAACATGTAGAGCGCTAGCAGAAGCTCGTTTTTAGTGCCTCAGCTATATCCTAGGGTCCAACCTCAAAATAATTTTTCTAAAAATTGTTGGGCTTTCATAGACCTGTCGATTAAAAAAACAATTATGACAATCGGAAAAGATTTACTCGAGTTATGTACAAAAAACACGTATGGCCCTCGGTATAGACTCGGTTTTAGTGCCCTAGCTAAGTCCAAGGACTCAAATTTAAAAAAGTTTCTTCTATAAGTTGTCGGCCATGCCCAGATCGATTATCAAAATCGGAATAGATTTACTCAAGCTATGAGCAAAAGACCAAAAACCACTTAAACGGCCCTAGCTCGGTGGCCCTTGGGCCGACAAAGCCCAGATTCAATCCCATAAAAGACTTTTCGATTACCTTTCAGGGGAAAAAAAAGTTTTTGAAAAACGGTTGAGTTTTACTCATGTTATCGCGGTGACGGACGGACTGACATTTTTTTTACCGTTGATTCGTCATCTAAGGAACATGATCGATGCTCCCCCTCCTACTCCCCGGTCGAAATTGTGGTGGTTACAAACGTCGTGGTAAACGCATAAGTCCCCCTTTCGAAGAAGTTCGTTCTTCCTACGGGTCTAAAAAGTTAGGACACCTACGACACTGGATCCCCAACATTTTCCCAAACAATGGTCTGACTTTAGTGACATCACCAGACTAATAGACTGATATTTCTGGCAAAAAAGTGTCTGCCACATGTTGATACTGCCACTACAATAAAAAAATTCTTGATAATATTGCCCCACTTAACACGCATACAATTAAGCATTACGAATTTATTGCCAACTTGTCGTGTGAAATTGCCAGTCTATTTATAATAAGTCTTAGCTTCGAAGAAATTTGTATTGGACGTGATTTCACTATTGTGCTGCGTTGCGAATCGAATCGTGTGTCCAAAATAAATATTACTTTCGTTACGCCTACAAAAAAATCTAAACTTTTCCATTGTTTTTCTTATTCAATTTAGTAGATATTTCTCCTTACGTAAGAATCGTTTGTATTTTTTTCCTAATCAACGCATTTACGCGTATAACAAGTCAATAACGGAAGGTGAGTGACTTTCAAGTGAAAACTGTGTGTTGTATGTATGTAATAAATGGTTTTCCGCACCAACAGTTCACGTACTTCAATTCACATCAATCTACAACCGCGAATTACAAACTGGCAGATGCTCTAGAGGAATAAAAAATAAACAAAACAAAAGATAAGAAAAGTGTGTTGACTTGAGATTGATGACCTTAGTACTTGAAATTTTTCCAAGGGCATAAAAATTACATTAAAAAACAAACCAAATAAAGATCTCAAAAGTTATTTCAGTCAGTTCTTCAACTACATGCGACTAAGACGCATCGAAAATTTGGAATGTGATTTGTTCCAACAAACAAAAAAATTAAAGTAAACAAAGCAAAAAAAAAAAAAAATGCACCAAACTCTGTTTATATTTTGCGTTCTATTGTCGGCGAAATTTAGTGTTTCAATCGATTCTCAGAATCCGAACGAATATGATCACATCATTGTTCGTGGTTTACCTTTTGAACGTGGTGTATCGCATGGAATTCAAGCTAAAGATAAGATATTGAGAGGAATCGCTTTGTATAAGACATCTACGAAGGTTTTACCATGGGAGGAAAGTTTGGCTTTCGTCCGAGAAAATTACATCGGTGCAATTGCAAAATACTATCCGACAGCATTAGATGAAATGAAAGGCATTGCTCATGGTGCTGGTGTTAGTCTCGATGAAATTGTTTTTCTCAACGCGAGATACGATTTGTCTAGAGTTCAAAGAGCACACGTCGAACAAGCAAAACAAGAAAATCTACGCAAAGAACCGTCTGTTCTAACAACAACATCTACATTCGTTGACGATGATGACATAGCAAACGAATGTACAGGAGGAATTGCTTTGAAAAGTTCCACAGCAAATGGACATGTTTTGATCGCACAAAATTGGGACTATCTTGATTTCATTCGGAAAAATGACACAGGAATATTGTTAGAAATTCATCCTGATCCAAGTGAAAATATTAAGCCGCTGATGATGGTGACAGAGGCTGGACAATTAGGTCGTTCAGGGATGAGTACAAGTACGTTTCACATATCCTAATCTTAGAAACTATTCAATGTGTTTCCGAATCGTCTAGGTGGACTGGGTGTGTTATCAATGAGTTTATGGAGTACTGGCGATGTGGTCGATAGTAGGAATAAAACCGAATATCCGTACGGTTGGGTCCCAATCACATTATTACGAAGAATGTTCCTAGAAGCACCAACATTCCCCATGGGAATTAAACGCATTTTGTCAGTGCCTCGACATGTATCGAATAACATGGTTTTGGCAACAGCTGAAGATGAAGCAATTGATTTGGAACTGACGCCAAAGAATTTTTTCCTTATAAATGTCCCCGTCGATAAAGAAATCTTGTCTCATTCGAACCATTTTAAGGCACCAGGTTTTTTAGCTCGGGATGATATTGGTGACAATACCAATGGTGACTCAACGTTGTTTAGAGACCGAAGAGTGTTGAAAAAGCTATACGATTCTTGGCCGAGTATTACTGAGTCAACGTTCAAAGAAGCATTTAGTGATGACGTTGGTCATCCGAATGGTGTTTGTAAACAGACTGTACCGGACGATTTACGATGGACTACTACAACACCCAATTCGTCCACTATTGGATCAGTAATTTATAATTTATCTACTAAAACAATACAATTTTGCAAAGGTCCACCATGTTTGGGTACCTTCAAGAAATACACTTTTTCGGACTAAATTACAACGTGTACGGGGTAGCTGGGTTGAAGTAACACAATTTTTTAGTTTTATTTCCATCTTTTGGGTCTAGTCTAGTCTAGTGATATGTTTTTTGCAGAATAAAATGACATTTCGAAAACTTAAAAATATAAACTTTGGATTGGGAGCTCCGAGGTGATTGAAAAATGCTGTTTTTTGCTTTATTGTTACAAACACCAACTGGTAGTGCCACCACGAGGTCCAAAAATAAAGTGTTAACGAAATGATTACAGGCAGGGTATGACCCATCTGACACAATAATAATCGTCAAGAGATTATTTAATTGAAACTTTCAGAAAACAGATTGTATAGTACGATGACATGAGACATATATTATTTACAACAATTGAATTCAAAAAGTTTCATTGTTGTATTATTTATGTGTTTACTTTTTAGATCCGTTCGAAGTTCTTCGAAAAAGATAATTGGATTTAGAGTCTTATTCGTGATGATTAAAGTGTTCCCGCTTCATCTGTGCAAAAATTGTAACCCGTTACCAGAAGTTTTGCTCTGCGTCGTCGCAATTGGATGCGAACACAACGTTGAAGGGATGGCAGTTGGATGCGATTCGATAATGATGACTATAGGAAGCATTCACGACTTATTACGTTGAAAGCAGGTGACGCGCTGTGGAATTTAGTCGCTACATCTAGACTGTGAAGCTGGAAAGTAAAGGGTGGTCTGAGTGAAAATGACTGAATGAATTACTTGTTTCATGAAACCGTATTATGGTATGTATACGTATGTTTTGTATGAATGAGTGACATGGAGACAGGTCATTGCTGATGTTTGATGATTATTTGGATTTAATTCATCAACAACAACCGGCGTTACATTCATATAGATTTTTGGTCTGTTGTATTATTTTCATAATGAGTAACGCAATCTGGTTTGTATGAATATAGTTTTGGTAAGTTGACCAGTGCAGGTAATTCATGAGAACGGTTTGCTTGTGGAATTGTGTAGCTCTCGCATCCCCCGCGTTGTTTTGTCACTATGAGCACACCCTCTGGCAGTGGGTTCATCTCCCTCACTGCCGACAACTGATACCCAACATCTGGTCGGTCGCAGGTAAGGATGGGAATGGGTCTGGGGCGACCTGATGTGTTCAGGTCAGGTCGGACCCAACTTTTACCTGAACCTGCTATTGCATTTTGAGTCCGATATGAAAGCAACCAAAAATTTTTAATCAGGTCCAGGAGTACTCGCTCGGTAAGTCCTAATGCGTCTTAATGCTGTCTTAATACTGCATTGAGACGCATTGGGGCTCATGGGGACTGGAAGTGAGTGCCCCTGGAATCAGGTCGACATTTTCAAGTTGGGTTTCAGGTTGTCCAAGTGGGTTTGATGTCTTCTGAGTAATGAAGCCGAATTTACAACCTGAATCTGACCTCAAAAAATTAGATTGACCCAAATTGATTTCTTCGATCCAAACCTGAACTAAAAATTCAGGTCAATTTTTTTTTTTGAGTCAGGTCGACCCAAAGCGGCCAATTCCGATCCTTAGTTGCAAATCACTGTTATACGAGTACGTGAAGTCAACCTAAGTGTTGCAGATTGCGATTTTTCGCATTTTTTACACAAATGACAGCGGACTCTGCGCGGATAATTGTGGTAGTTATGATGCCTGGACGCGGTAAATCGATTCCGGCGATATAATCTGAAGTCAAAAGTTAGGAAAATGTCGCAGAACATTGAAGAGCAGAAACTTAAATTTCAAGGTTTAACAAAAATCGCGTGGGAAGCGTTCGTTATTGGTCACATCGTCAAATCACACAATCACGATAAATTGTAAGTATGCACGACAGCAGCATGCAAGCTGTACGCAGGTAATTGCAATACTGACAAATTTGACAAACCAGTAGCTAGTCCGATCACTTTGTCAAGCGACGCGACGGTGATTGTTGTTAGTATATAAGTTCACTGCATGACGAGCGGCGGCCCAGCGCGGTTCTACTATTTATGCATCACTCCCATGTGATGTTTGATAAGTTTAACTAGGGAGCATATACGGGTCATTCCACAGATGGCCTCATGAAACGCATGCGGTGGAATGACCCCTAAGGGTTCACCAAGTGGGTAATCCACTGTAAGTGTGCACACGTTCGAGTTCTCTGGGATGTCCACAGGGACCAGTTCCGTTCGAAGTTCTTCTCTTAGGTCTTAGGGGTCTTAGGCGTTTACCACGACGTTTGTAACCACCACATTTTCGACCCGGGAGTAGGGGGGAGCATCGATCATGGTCCTTAGATGACGAATCAACAATAAAAAACTGTCCGTCCGTCCGTCACCATGATAACTTGAGTAAAACTCAACTGATATTTAAAACCTTTCAGGCAACTTTCAGCACCCCTAGAGATGAGCGGGTCGACCATTTTTCGAAACCCGACCAGGACCGAACCCGACCCGATAAAATTTTTCGAAACCCGAAACCCGAATTGTTTCAAAACCCAACCCGGACCGAACCCGAAACGATAAAATTTTTCGAAACCCGAACTGTTTCCAAACCCGGCCCGGACCGAACCCGACCCGATTAAAATTTTCGAAACCCGAAACCCATGAACCCGAAGAAAACAATTCGGGTTCGGGTCGGGTTTTTCGAAGTTTTGG
>CM055403.1:26971314-26981708 GCA_029228625.1 Pseudolycoriella hygida | reverse complement strand
TGGACACTAAACACCACAACTACTCATTTTTAGAAGCTTATGTGTGCTTAGGAACGTTACTTTCATGCTAAAAATCGAAGAAAAATCCTATACAGAATTTTATCCTTACCGGGCTTGAACCCGGGTATTCTTGGTGGAAAGCCAGTACGCTACCACTGAGCTAACCCGTCCCCTGATGATGCAGACAACGTGTACTAATCAGTACTTTTTAGCCTACAAGGTGAGAATAAGGAGGATCAGGCATACCCAATTAACCGGAAATTCGTTCGGACAAAGAACAATGAAAGCTTTCGAAAGCTTCCAAAATCATGTTTTGTTGAATGACCGAACGACTTTCCTCGGAAGAATTTGGTTAATTGGGCATAGGGAGGGCGAAGTAGCAAGAGCCATATAATAAAAGTGTGCAATGTACATCGTACATATGTGTACGTGTATGTACTGTACACATGTAATACGTTTTGGAACACAAAAATAGATGATAGAAAAAACGTGTGTATGTTTTGATACAAATGGGTACCGCCCTATGCACCCCGCTTCCCTCCGCCCGTCAGTAATTGCTAATCAATGGTAAATCAAGTGGAAACGGTTCAAATCTAGCTTTTTTTACAAGACTCCGACATTACGCTACGTTACGTTTGAGGAAGGGCAAATTTCTTCACCGAATCCTAAAGTAATCTGTTTCGAGTCACATTTGAATGTCATTTTTTGTCCTGTCTGAAATGTCGTTTTTGACCCACCTGTCGTTTTTATCCCAGTCCAGTATGTCATTTTTTACCCACCTGCAACATAAACAAAATAAGATTTCATTTTGTTCGAGATAATATAAAATAAAAATTCATTTAAGTATCACTTTTAATGGTACGTGCGGACACACCTATTTTCGATATTATTATCCACTCAATTCTAAGAATCACACGCGAATTGAAAAAAAATTCAATAAAAACAATTTCGACAGAAGTAAACAAAGAATCTTATGAAAACAATTTAGGTGACACATGACACAATTGAATCGTATACTTACTGTGATCATAATATAAAATTTGAATTTAAGTTTTTTGAGTGTTTTGTTCGAAATCTGACTTTTTGTCCGTCTGCGCGAAAAAAAGTATTTTAGATTTAGACTACGGTGGTGAAAAGGTCCTCCTCGGGCTCCGCTGCACTCCACCCTCGGATTTGACCTTTTCACCACCTGGGTCTAAATGCACCCGAATTAGCTCCTTGTGATGTAATGTACTATTTTTAAATTAAAGGCTAATATACATTCTGCGATTGCGATTTTTTGGTCACAAAAAACCGAAAAATTAAATACAAATTTCTCATATTTGTTATGTCCCATTGTGTTCAAACATTGATAAATGACACAATCCTTTAATGTCTTTGAAAACTTTTTCAACTTAAAACAAAGTTAAGGAAATATTCCAGAATGTATAATTAGCCCTTTAAAAATCTCGATGTTTTAGTGCATTGTCGGTTCAAAGTGAAGTCGGCATACGTTCCGTATGAAATTTTTTTTATAATGAAATTATAAAGTAGCGGTTGCTACTACTTTATGTGAAGTATTGGTCTGTCGTGTCCGTCGTGTCCGGTTGTGCAACTTCCTACATACAGCCTTGGTAATATCGATGATGAAGTTATTCTTGTCAATGGTGGAAAAATCGCAAGTTACGAAAAAATTAGTTGAGCATTTATTTGGAAATTATTTTCTTTCCAATATTTTTTGAAGTGAGAAAATTTAATGCGCAAATTGTTGCAGCCAGTTGCAAAAAGTATTGTACTTAATTGAGTTAATGTCGGCTCAGCACCGAAAGGCAGCGAGATTGTGAGTAAAGGTGGAAGTGGATAGCATCCGGCGTGAGATTAAGAGTGGTGTGGTTGGTTCGTGTCGTGGGGTTCCACCCCAACTGCCCCGGGCCTCCGGCGGGCGGTGATACTGTGAGTGGTGTGGTTGATCAGTGTTACTAAGAGTTGAAAAACTCCACCCTCAAACATCCGCCGGTTCTACAACTTTTCCTTTTTTGAGTTGAAATTATAACTGCTGCTATAATGTGCTATGATGTTTATATTAATGTATTGTATAAAAGGCGAGTTGACATAGTCTGAGTATCATTCTATGGCCATCGTTGCTGATATACACATGGTCTTAAGACAAGGTGTTCTGATGAGTCGTAAACGACGAAATCAGCACTTTTAGTTTTTTGATTTTGGTTAAACAATTGGAAGTAGTAGGATTAAGAATTGTGAGTGGCTTTTAAATGTTGATTCAGGCGGGTGGACTTTAATCTGCCGAAAGTACAGCAGCCACCAAAACGAGAATTTTCTCAATTTTTACCATGTTTATTTTCACTTTAGAACTGTTGTGGCTGATTTATAACGGAAAAATGGAAATTGTGCCAAAATTTACTACCCAGCTTTATCACTTATTTATAAGCAAAAAAGCTGTCGGATTTTTTTTTTCAACTTTTCCTTGCAATCGACAGTACTCAAATAGACTCGAATCGGCGGAATACTTTTTCGATGGCATCTATTTTCGTTTTGGGCATCGTAGAAAAAATGATCGCTTTGACGCTATGCTACTCTAACACTACACGACCGATTGTCCCAAATGAGGTATCGTTTGAAAGCTTTACTCACGCTCTAAAAATAGCACCTAGTGCGGAGGGTACTCGAAAAAATGCTCCCGTTCTAAATTTTCATTAATTTAACACACACAATATGAGCATGTAGATGTAAAAAACTGCGTGATTCGATAAATAGGAAAGTGATCGCTTTACTTGGCGACCCTAAGTTACGATAAACATTGTTTTGAAAGATAAATGATGTAGATATGTTCAAAATCCCTATCGTATCTGCTGTTCCTTTGACAAATGCAAAATCTGATACTTCTGATACTCATGAAGTAAAATATATGCAAGGGACCCGTACGTATCAAAATAGATGTGGCAAACAGAGTAGATGTTGCAAAAAGAAAAGAACGTATTTAAGTAAATATTGCCCTCTTAAGTGTATGAAATTTCATCCACAAATTGGAAAAACCCGTACGAAGCAACGACGCGACGCTAAAAACCTCTCCAAACCCTTATACTTATATGGACAAAAAAGTTCGTCTCTTTTTTCTCTACAACACTGCACAGAAACCTAATCATTAAAGCAATATTCGCGAAAAATCATGATATATCGTGTAGGGTCGCGTAGCGTGAGTTTGGCCCATGTTTAGGACACTACAGCCCGAACCACTCCACAGATTTCCACTAATTTAATTTTCGTGATTTTCTGATGTCCACATCTTTCATTCAAAACCTTCAAAAGCGATTTCCGTTCTGATTTCGCTGAAATATAAGTGAAAACTCAGTGAACTCAGAAAACTCAAAGTGGAACTCACCAACCATCAAAAAACCACGTTTTTCACCACTTTTTCGACCATAACTCGATTTATGTAGAAAAAAAAAAAACGTTTGGCCCTAGTAGAGATTCAGTTTTAAGACCCTGGCTGAGTCCAAAAGGTCAAAATTTAAAAGTTTCTTCCATACATTGTTAGGCATTGCCCAGACCTTTCAAACAAAAAGAAATTTATAAAAATCGGAAAAGATTTACTCGAGTTATATGCAAAAGACCAAAAACCACTTAAACGGCCCTAACTCGGCGGCCCTTGCCCAGATTCAATCGCATACAAGATTTTTTGATTACCTTTCAGGGGAAAATCAGTTGAGTTTTACTCGAGTTATTGTGTTGACGGACAGACATTGTTTTTATTGCTGATTCGTCATCCAAGGACAATAAGGATAACCCATAACTTACAAAAGTACTGATATCCGCAGAAAAAACCTCTTACAGAGGAGGTGTGGCGCAATACACAAATGCCAGACCCATCAGCGTAATAATTTTTTGATACTTTCACTTTACACACCCAAAAATTAAATTTGCACAGTACAAACTTCGCGTGAAGAAGTAAGAGTCAAATTTTTGTAGTGTAGAAACTGAAAGCATTTGTGACGCAATTTTTTAAGAACCCAACGTAGCTTCGCTTTAATTTTTTTTGCGTATCAAAGCTGAAAGCGTCACCTCTGAGTTCAGAACTTTTGTAACTGGAAGAAAATCGTTTTACCTCAGACGCTCAATGCATCACACTTTTCTGATTGGGAGAGGCTATTTGTAGGCTCCTGCAAATAGTCTCCCTTGGGTACTATCTGCAGACACCTGCCAATAGTCTCCATTGGGTACTATGTGCAGACACCTGCAAATTTCTAAGAAATCGAAAATTATAACATTTTTGAAAAATAAACATTTCTTTTATTTATAATCATGTTTTCCTTTCTTCATTTTATTACGAAAATTCATTCAAAAAGAGTGATCTTATAAAAAAAATATAAATGCTAACAAGATGAGCAAAGTTTAGATTTTTGATCCTTCACGCATGAAGAGTAGAACCAGTCCAAGCACATTTCGCATTATACTTGAGGGCCTTCTAATTCAACGTTACACTTTGAGCAAGTCCGATCATATACTGTTGACTTTGTGAAATCTCTATCCCCTTTTAGCAGGTGTGAAGACTCGACTGGAAGAATAGTATGACTGGCCAATTCATAATTTCTTTTCGCTTCTAAAAGGCTCTCGAAGTTATCATATTGTTTGCCCATACAAAACGAATCCATTGTTTTATGTATCTGAAGATAGTAAATACGAATCTTACAACCTGTGTATTACAATTGCTGACATGCTATGCATTTAAAAGTATACTCACTATCTGTTATTGACTATCTTCAACTTTAAAAATTTATTTCTGATAATAATACAGTGAACTCTCTCTATAATGAAATCTGAAGGGGGTCATTTCATTATAAGGAGTGATTCATTATACAGTCACTGTCAGCGTAAATTACTAGATTTCAACTTTCAGCTGGTTTGTCACATTAACAAAACAGCTACCACTTCACGGCATGTTTGTAATGACTTTAAAAATAACTAAAAATCATCAAAAGGGCTGATTTTCATTATAGAGAGTTTTTTTGAGGGGCTAATTTTTCATTATAAAGAGCTATTTCATTATAGACAGTTTTCATTATAGAGAGAGTTCACTGTACTTCATTTACCGAACTACTGAACATTTTCTTTGAAAACACATTACGTTGGAAAGTTCTATTGTGTAAAAATGGTTGACATTCAGACATCGACGAAATTGATGTGGAAAAACATCGACATGTCGCTGACGTATGAGAAAATTTAACGCACAAATTTCAAAACAAAGTTAAGTTTATTGCATTCAGTGTTTTTCGATTTTTCTACTCAAGGTAGACTATTTGCAGGTGCCTACAAATAGCACCGGCTTTTCTGATTTCAGAAAGACTTACATCAGACCTCCTCTGTAAGAGGTTTTTTTATGCTCAATAGGACGGAGTGGACTGACTGTTTATTTGACATAATATATCCAGTATACTACTACAACAACTTTGGTATTTTCAACAATGTCCGAACGACATCTTGTGGCAGAATTCATCAAGTCTACAAATTTAATTTGGCAGTCACCAATGGATCAACTTGACCGACTTTGCTCACCTTCATTCAAACCTATTCCTTTGTTTAGGTTTTGTCTGTTTAACCTGCTGACGAGTTTACATGTAACAAAGAACTCATTTTTACTGGCTGGGAATTGATCCCATAACACTAATCTGGTTAAAC
Organism: Pseudolycoriella hygida; assembly: GCA_029228625.1. Classification (NCBI taxonomy): domain Eukaryota; kingdom Metazoa; phylum Arthropoda; class Insecta; order Diptera; family Sciaridae; genus Pseudolycoriella; species Pseudolycoriella hygida. Next base: position 26,976,035 of record CM055403.1, on the reverse strand, counting down.
AGTCGATACCTTTTGGAGCATTCCACTTCGTTTTCATCGAAAGACTTGTCTTTTACTGTTCATTTGTTGCTGAGCTGTCTCGGCATCTAATACCCTACGATCGCTTGTGTGTACTTGTTTTATGTAAAGAAATACACATCACTTCGTATTTCCATTACTTTATTCGCTTTACAACATCTTTCCAATTGTATAGAAGACTTCGGCCAATTAAAAGGATTGTCTGGAAACACAAACCCAACATTGTTCCATATAAATTTGGACTTCTCAGCTACAAATTAAACACACAAATTGCAAATCCTATGAACATTGTTTCTTACTGTAGATTACAAAGTTTGGAGCCACAACGCATCACCAAAGTTCGAAAAAAGCTTTACATAGTTGCTGGCGATCTCAAATTAACTCATCCGTTGTGCGATTTACGAATAATCGACTGCACTTTTTGCACAAAACTCACATGAAAACCCTTTTTCAAACCCAAAGAAATACTTCTAAGTTGAACTTTTACTTCAAAGCAAAACTTTATCTTGTGCCATGTAATGTAGTCGTTGCAATAGAAAGCTTCGTTCGTTCTATGAGATACCGAAAACCATTAAAATTTAGCACAATCAGAGTACGGCTGAGGGTTACAATTTTCAGAACTATTATGCATAGTTCACTCGTTTCATCGAATTTCTCGTAACATTTTCTCTCCAATTATTTTAAATCCATTCAAAATTCCGACAATAAAATTCATTTTACCGAATAATAGAACACACATTTGCCGAAAGTATCGAAGAACATTCTCGCTCTCTGATGTAACGTTCAAACTAATTTTGGTTAAAGAAAACTCTTAAGTACACATTCACATAACATTAATAAGATGAAGAGGAAGAATTAAAACGAAAATGTTTCGAAGATATTGTCTTAAAATACAATAGCAAAGTTTTTCGTTTATTTATTCAAAGGAAATATCGTCACTGTCGTAAAAAAGGATTAAATTAAATTAAAAACCATTCAACCATAAGTAATACAGTCGGAAAATGATCAATAATGAAAATGATATCGTTATTAAGCGAAAATACATGGCAAACAATCCTCCCTCAAATCAAAATTTTAATTAATACGCCAAGTATTTGGGAGCTTCACTGCTGAAGACTTCAGTAATTTCAATTTGAATATTTTATAACTCATACACCCCAGCAAAAAACATGAAAAACGAACACTTTTAGTCTCTGATTCGAACATTTTTTCGGAGTAAATCTTTTTGTGTTTCTTTTGGAATTGTATAACCTTTTGGTGGAGGGAATTTTAAGTTAAATTATACAACAAATTGCCATTTTAAACTTCTTAATAAATTGAATTAGACGAACGGAATAGTTAACCAATGACAATCAAGTCAAGTGGAACATCCATTTTTGATGATGCTTTTGAACACTCTTCGCTTCGGTGGCTCTGGTCGAAACGATATACTTTTAACAATAGGTAGGGCGCATCGAAGGTGATACAAAAGTATGGAGACATTGACGATCGCCTAATTTATTAACTCACTTATTTACGTTATACGTGGTTTAGGGTTGAGTAGACTACACTATCTCCTTTCTGAAATCGGTGGACGGAATGAATCCTTAAAAGGACCCATACGCGTCAGAATAGATGTGCCAAACAGAGTTGATGTTGCGAAGAGACTCGAACGTATATAAGTAAATATTGCCTTAATTCTTGTAATTACGTCCACATTAAATTTGATTAGAAATCGCCGAAGCAATGGCGCAAAAAACCTCTAATCGCTAAAAAAAAGTCCAAAATTCAAAAAAAAAACTCCAAAAAATTTAAAAATAAAGTCACTTTTTGTAAAAGGGCCGACTTAGAGCTCTAGGAAAGGCCTCTGACCCATAGTTCCATGGACAAAAAAGTTCGCATTTCTTTCCCTACAACATTGCAAACCGTTAGTGGAGGCTTGGGGCAACGAAATTGCTGAACAGTGTTGGGAGAAAAAGTTTCCCACTCCCGTGATATAGGCCATTCTCAGCGATTTTGTCCAGAACGGGAGCACATATTAACCTATATCTCGGCCGGTATTTGCCGGAATGAGGCCAGTGAGGTGTCAAACGAAAGGTTTCGACAGTGTAAAGGTAGCGCAACCGAATTTAAGAAAATCGGTTGAGCATTTCGGTGTACAGGGTCGACCAAAGGTGGCAAAAATGGACAAAAATTTGCTCCGCTGCCCGAAAATTACTGAAAAATTATTTTTTGATATGTTGTCGGGTATGGTCCAAAACGTCGAGAAAACATGTTCAGGAAAAGGATATTGTTCTGAAATAAGGGAGTTTTGGGTCAAGAAAGGGTGAAAATTGAAAATCGGCCAAAATATAGTCAAGATGTCTTCTCAAGGATTTGGTCGGGGAAGTGTCTTAGTAGAATACGTAGCAAGTGCAACGGTGAATACGGGGAACGTTGCATACGGTGAACGTGGAATACGGGGGAAGTGGAATACGTGGGAAGTGAAATACTGGGAGAGGGGGATACTGGGAAAGTGGTATACGGGGGAAGTGGAGTAATTTTGCGGCAAAGAAAGTATTTTGATTTTTGGTGCCTTTCTCGCTCACTTCGATTTTAGTATTATTAGCGGTCTGAGTTTTCGGAAAAAATGTTCTTCTACGAATTTCTCCTATAGGTCCAAGGACTCAAATAAGCCATCAATCTCAAGAATCGGAGACCACTTGAATTTCATTTGGTCGAAGAATTCGCAAAGTCACTCTTAAGTGCTCTTTTTACGTCCAAGTCGTAGTCCCCGGGATCTCATCTCTCTTCGGATTTTTGTGCTAAACTTAAGAGTGCTACCTGACGACTTGCCTACGGGTTGTTGGGGAAACGGACCAGTAGGTTGAGTGAAGTGTTAATGCCTCTACCTAGTAAAAAATTCACTGTTCAAGAAACCCTACAACAAGAGCCTCGGATAAACGGACAGATTCAGCGACGACGACCACCGAAACGAAGCAAGGAGGGCAGTGGAGAAGTCTGGCCCAGGATCGCTCCAGACGGAGAAACGTTGTAGAGTCAGCCTAAACCCGCTTGGGTTAGTAGGGCTGATAAGTAAGTGAGTAAGTAAGTTGATTATTTTTAGACCTTTCGATTATAATTTTTTTTAAGTCGAAGAAAATTTACTCGCGTTATATAAAAAAGGTCCAAACTTAGGCGGCCCTAGCTCGGAGGCCCTCGGCCCGACAATGAGCAGTTTCAATCGTATGAAAGATTTTTCGGTTGCCCTTCGGGCAAAACAAGTTTTTGAAAATCTGTCATGTTTTACTAGAGCTATCGTGTTGACGGACAGAGGACAATTTTTTTTCGCAGATCTAGAACCATACCGATGCTTCCCCCTTACTCCCCCCTCAAATCGACTGGTTACAAAAGTTGTGGTAAATGCAATTCCGTTCTTCGTACAGGTACAAAAATGACCATCGGTAAACTTACCTTTTAATAGCATTTTAACATTTCTGCCAATCATTTCTGCGTCGAGATAATTTCACCCAGCAAGTAGCATGTAATTCTGCATTTTTGACCAAGAAGGAGACTATTACCTTACCTTACCTTGACCACTTTATAGAGCTGTAGTCTCATCTACGAGTACGAGAATCCAAAAAATTAAGTTGCCGAAAGCTTTGGATTACAGTTAAGCTTCTTGGAACCGATTTTTAGACTAAGAGAAACCCTACGAAATTTCATCATTGGCAAATATTTTCGATATTTCCTGATGGGGTTACTGACGCTTAAGTTTCAGCCATTTTTCAAATTTATCGAAATTGAGTGCTCGTAACTTCTCATCAGTGACCTACAAGAGTCGCTAGGCACGGTGAGCTTGAACGAAGTTATACTGAAAAGTCGCTGCCCATCAGATTTTATTGCTGATTGTGAAAGAGACGAGTTCGAGACTACTTTTACTTACTTACTTACTTAACCGGCACTACAACCCATTAAGGGTCTTGCCATTCTGCAACATGCTTCTCCAACCGGACCTATCCGCAGCTAACGTCTCCCAGCTGGATACTCCGGTCACACTTTTACCCTCCGGTCTGGTTTTAAGGATTTTTTTCGGAATACTCGGAAACTCGTCTCTTAATTTCGTCCGCGATGTCGTTATAAGTGTTCAGCTCCGATCCAAGGTATACGAATTTGTTGACCATTTTGAGTGTGTGTGTGTCGATCGTTACGGTTTCCTCCTGGTGTTGATTCGAAGGCGGGATGATCATATATTTCGTTTTTTAGTCATTAACTTTCAACCCAAGGTCGGTACCTTTCCTCCATAAACTTGTCTTTAACAACATCTATTTTTCGTCCAAGTATGTCCAGGTCGTCTGCGAAACCTAGCAACTGACTGGACTTGGTGAAAATGGTGCCCCTGGAATCTATGTCCATGGTGCGCAAAGCTGCTTCACGGGTCCGGTTAAAAAGCAGCGTCGCGAGAGGGTCTCCCTGACGTATGCCTTCCTCTATGTCGAAAATCTCTGACAGTTGATTACGGATCCTTACTCGGCTATTAGCTCCGTTCAGTGTTAACTTGGTTAGCGAGATCAGTTTGTTGGGGATTCCATATTCCTCCATTACTCTCCATAGCTTACTTCTTCTAACACTGTCATAGGCTGCCTTAAAATCAACGAACAAATGGTGTGTTTCAATGTTGTACTCCTTGCACTTCTCCAAGATATGTCTGATATTAAACAGCTGGTCCGATGTTGAACGACCTA
>CM055403.1:26945421-26970814 GCA_029228625.1 Pseudolycoriella hygida | reverse complement strand
ATTTCAGCTTCAACTTCGTTCATCGTTGATTCTTTCATATGAACGGTGTTCTGCACCATCTTTGTCATTCTATTGTTACCACAATGAAAACACTCAGTTACTGCAGAACACCGTTCATATATGGTTGCGCAGTATGAAATGGCAATTCGTTGTTTTCTTCGTTTCGGTTGAGCGGTGTGTTCGGATTAAGCAGTTCTTTGAAGTACTCAGCCCATCTCGCAATGCACTTTTCCACATCTGCTAAGACCAATCCATTCTTGTCCTTACACAGCCCATCTCGCAATGCACTTTTCCTCATCTGCTAAGACCAATCCATTCTTGTCCTTACACAGCAAACGCTGTTGACTGCAACCATGTAACCACAAACCGTGTTTATCCGTGTTTGGGACACCAGCAGATGCAAAGGCCATCGACATGATCTTGTTGATTTCGAAATGCCTGGCATATTTTCCGATCATTTTGTTACACGATAAACCATGATGGCCGTTAGATTTCACTAGGGTGCCACGAATACAAATGTGGGATTTGCAAACCTTATTTCCCAGTCGGAGCGCTACAGCTATTCACGCCGAGTTATCTGTGTTATCTAGCAGAAGGCCTAACTGATGCGACGGTACCGCTTGCAACCTTTTTGAGAATTGTTTTGTTGATGATGCAAGAAGTCTGGCTCGATCAATTTGGTCACTGGTCGACAAAAAATCGTTGAAAATGTGGTTTGCACGCATATAATCCCATATTGGTTGGTAGCTTTTTTGCTTCGGTTGCGCTGGAATCCATGCAGTTGGGTATGAATTGATTACAGCGAAAAAGTGGTCATTCAAAATGTAAATATTTGATTTGGCTAGAATTTGTCTTGACAATGGTTGAGATTGATAGACAGAGGCAAAGAACGCAGGGTGCGTCAAGTCTGTTACCTTTCGGATGCCCAAGCCAGCTAATGTCATTGGCAACGATGCTTGGGTTCAAGATCTGTCAGTCAATTTGTTGTTGGTAATAGCTTCCAATGTGAGTCAGTAGAAATTGTCTATATCGGACAAAACACTTGAATACATGAACGTTGGACTGCACCTTAATATACGTTGGAACCACCAACGCTTACAAAATGTTTTCACTGTGCTTTTCACTTTTGCTAAAGCATTCGGAATGCCGTCAACCGTAATTGGAGATCCAAGTAGATGAAATGTGGAATCATCGAGTACTTTGATGCCAGGCAACAGATGGTTCAAGTCTTCAATCATTTCAGCTTTCGCGTCGTCTGGTGTGTTAATGAAGTAAACCTCACATTTTGATGAGTTCAACGCGTTAAGCATGACTCGTCCGAGAAGGCTTAAACTCTAGCCACATCATCAAAATCGGAGATGGCTTCAATTTCAATTAGTCGAACATTTCGCAAATTCACTCTTAATAACTTTACAGAGAATCGTACGGGTTTGCGTACTGCGTATTTGGCCTACATGTTTAAAGACTAAATACACTGTGAATTAAGTTATGCTCTCAATATGATGTGCAATCGGTCTACACCTACTCATGTCCATGCAAGAAATGTGGTACAAATATGCGATATCACTGGTTTTAATGTTATTTAGCTTTGACTGTCTAAAAGAATTTCAGGAGAAATTTTTATTAAAATGGTCCCTGCTTTATGTTTCACTAACAACATTTCTTCTCGCAAAGTTTTTCTAAAAACCTTGCACATTCACAAACTCAGAAAATGCTTTCGTGCGGTTGACAACGATGGAGATGCCTTACCTATCAACTGAATCGTTTCCGTAGAGGTTTGTGTCTGTGTTACAACTTTATCAACAGAATAAAAGCCGTGATGATAATCTGCATTTTATTTAACACTGAGATGATATAATATTGAGTACATTTTGTATATAAATTGTTATCGTAAAGCAAGTGTCTTCCTGCAATTACTGAATATATTTAGTAGAAGTTGTACATTTCCTTTTCTTACAAAATGAAAAAAAAAAAATGTAAAAAGCGGAACTAACACCAAATAACTTACTAAAAATATAGCAAAATATCACAAAATAGAAAAACATCCGTAGACTTTTCGGCATGGAGAATGGAGTGAGAAAATAGTTCTGAAAAGGAAGAGTTTTGGGGTTTTGGAGCCCTCTAGAGCATGTGGAAAAAAACGAAACTATTGGAAAATGTTTTTCTAACTTTTCGTCTCGATAAATTGGCCCCTGTATTACTAGAGCTGGCAAGTGCCCTCTCACATTAAAATCCTTTTTTCCGACCCAAATGTACCTTAACACCTCTTTTCTTTCACATCAGAGCCGTATTTTGATTGTGCGCTCCATGTGGAATTGTTTCACTCCCTCAGCAGTTCTTCACCTCTTCAAGAATTGTTATATTGTTATCATGTCCCTTGATCAATTGTTATAGCGCGCCTTAATTCATTAATCGTTATAGCGACCCTTCATTCATGAATTGTTGTAGCGCCTCTTCATTCATGAATTATTGTAGCTTCCCTTCCTGAATTGTTGTAGCGCCCCCTTGAATGAATTGTTTTAGAGCTTCTTCGTTAGTGATCATAGCGCCACCTTCATGAATCACTGTAGCGCCACTTTCTTTATGAATTTTTGTAGCGCCTCTTCATTCATGTAGTGTCACTGTCATGAATCGCTATAACGCCCCCATCATGAATTACTGTAGCGCCCCCTTCATGAATTGTTGTAACAGTCCCCCCTTCATGAATTGTTGCAGTGCCTCTAAATGAGTGGCTTTAGCGCACTCTTCATGAATTGTTGTACCCACTTAACATTGTCTCCCTTCGGTTTACTGAAGCCTTGTATTCTCAATTGTTTTCACGATTTTTCTACTATGTCATCGCTCTGACGAACCCCAAAATTACTCTAAATTCTGAACTAGGTCTTTTTTAATATGATCGAAGTGAAGATTTTAAACGGAATTCACGATTTGTTGTGTCGAGGGGAAATCGAAAAAACTGGTGAAGAGTGGTGAACAAAGAGTTAATTTTTTGGAGTGTTTTTCAATCGTATTTCATCTGTAAATTCAATACTAAAATTAAAATAACAAAAAGACATAAAAAATGAAGTTAAACTAAACATAAAAAATTATCTAAAATTTGAACAACGACGAAAAATAAATCCTTTCGTTTATACTCGAGCTTTGCAGTCGAAATGTCAGATCAGCGATGGGCGTCAATTCACGTAATTTTTGTTAATTTATATCAATTGCACCAAAATTAAACTTATTGACGAACCAAACGCTAATCCTATGCCAAGAAAAGCTGCCATCATCGATGAAGCCATTTCCTTTTCCCGATTGTGAACCGATCTGCAAACACAAAATCTAGCACATCAATTTCTTTGAAAAAAAGAGAAATTTCTTTACTTTGGCGCCCAAATCAATGAAATATTAGCTAAGTATCCGTTTGAGAACGAAAACAGTCCCATCAAAATGATGAAAATATAATCAGCGTGAATCATCACTGGAAACAAGCGTCTTGGTCGGGCGTTACAAAGCAGTAATGCTGGGATGAAGAATACACGTAATAATGATAGTATTGCCACCAGCACTGGTTTATTATGCGGCTGGGGAAAAAAGACAATGTGAGTTTCATGTAAATAAATTTCATGAACTGAATGGATCTTTTTTGTATGCCGCAATTCTACTGAACAATAGTTTTCGTAACAAAAAAATCAGCTGTGAATTTACCCATTCAATCATTCCAGCCAAAATTCGTCCGAGATAGTCACCGGAATTGAAAATTAAATAATTGACGACTGGAACAAAGTAAATATCTGAAAAAAGTTAAAAACATTAATTTCTGAATGAAAAAATGTTTCATTGAGTCTTTTTTCGTTTTTAATAAATGCAAAAAATTGGGATTTCACGGCAGGATGTCTACTTTATTTTCCGATGAGCCAGTATCAGGGTTAATTGAAATAATCGGATTTATTGGTTTTGTATGTTTTTATTTTCGTAGCTTTCGACAACAAAGTTGTTATCAGGGCTTACTATAAGGAACTAAATTCATTATAATCATCAACACCGTATTCTATAGACCCTTCGCTGTACTGTTATTTTTGGGAAACCTATTTCCTAAAATTCCTGAAAATTTCAAGAAAAAAAATCTATGGACTTTTAAGGAAGTTCGGAAAATTTCCGGGAATTTCGGTAAATTTTCAGGAATTTCGGGAAATTTTCAGAAATTTCGGGAAATTTTCGGGAATTTTGGGAAATTTTCGAAAACTTTGGGAAATTATCGAAATATTTCAGTAAAAGTGTTTTCATCAATCATTTGATCAATTAGAAGATCAGTTTGATCAAATAGGATCAAATGAAAAGGTGTCCCACTCATTTCCAATTGCTTTTATTTATCCTGAAGTGAATTGAGTCGATTGACCCGTACGAATCCCGTTGCAAGGATTCCCGTTGCATGTATTCCCGCTCGTTGTACTAAATTACTGATTATGCATATTCATCTCGATTGGAAATTGCCGAAATGGCAATATTGAAACACCCGTACGTAGAAGCATTGTAGAAAATTCGTTTTGGGCCTGCCTGAATCCTCGGACCCATATTTCCATGGACAAAAATGTTCCACTCGATTTTCTCCATAACATAGAAAAAAAATTTTTGGTGTAGGGCCGACCTTTCGGACCGACCTAGGGCCTTAAATAGAAGCATCAGGCCCATATTTCCATGGACGAAAATGGTCCACTCAATTTTCTCTGCAACATAGAAAAAAATTGTTTTGGTCTAGGGCCTACCTTTAGGACCGACCTAGGGCCTCAAGGAGAGGCATTGGGCCCATATTTCCATGGACAAAAATGTTCCACTCAATGTTCTCTACATCATAGCAAAACAAATTTTTTGTGCTGGGGCCGACCTTTAGGTCTGGCAGAGGGCCCTAATTACAGGCCTCGGCCTCAAATTCTTTCTTGAGGACTGTTAGGCCTCCTATTACCTCTGAAATAGAAAAAGTATAAAAAAATCGGAAGGAATTTACTCAATTTTTATAGTTAAAAGACATTTGGGCCTATACATTGGGCCTGCCTGCCTGCATAAATTGTTGGGCTTTCATAGACCTATCGAATAAAAAAAGATTTATGAAAATCTAAAGAGATTTACTCGACTTATGTACGAAAAAATCGTAGAGCCCTTGCAGAGACACAGTTTTAGAGCCCTAACTTAGCCCAAGGACCCAAACTAAAAAAAACTTTCTTCCATAAATTGTTGGGCTTTCATAGACCTGTCGATCAAAAAAACATTTATTGAAATCGGATAAGATTTACTCGAGTTATGTACGAAAGACCAAAAACTACTAAGCGGCCCTAGCTCGGCGGCCCTTGGCCCAAAAGTGCCCATCTCAGAACTCGACCTCACTTTTTCGATAACCTTTCAGGAAAAAAAAAGGTTTTGAAAATCGGTCAAGCCTTACTCGAGATAACTTGGCGACAGACGGACAGACGGACAACGTTTTTTTGTATATTTCTTCTATTTATACCCCAAAACAAAACGAAAAACCCACCAACTCCCGGGTCGAAATTCAACGTGTTACAAACTTCTAGGTAAACGTGTAAGACCAGTACTTCGTACGGGTCTAAAAAGGGTGTCAATTTCGCTGTCATTTTACTTACCATCGACCTGAATGACCTAGCAATTGATAGAATAGACCTTTAATGTTTATGGTAAGTAAAATGACAGGGAAAGTGATACTCGATTCGTCAATTCACTTCAGGGTAAATAAAAGGAACTGGACTTGAATGGGACACTTTTACATTGAGTTGTTAACCTTTCGGATTTAAGTGAATACATATACCTTTCGTCAATCACACCCGGAACCTTCACAAACAATATCCTCTTTTCCAGTCTATTATCACAATTCTCTCCACATGTCCGAACCAGCGAAGACGGTTAACCCTTTCCATCGATTTTTAAGGAGTTTCTTTTTTAATTTTGAGGATTTTCTTGAATGTCTAAAAGCACTTTTTTAGTTTTCTGAAGATTTTTTCTAGGATTTTCTTCCAAGTTGCGTGACGCAATCCCCACACCCCAAAAAAGAAGTCCACAAACTCAAAAAACGTCATACAAACTCCTTTGGGACAAGGAGCCATGTATACGCGAAGTTTTGAGTTTTTCCCCTCGCCCTCCTCCAAATTGCTAAAAAAAACTATGTCACAAAATCGGTTGGAAATGAGCTGAGATATCGAGGTTTGAAATAGTGTATTTTGTAACGAGTGATGAAAAGTTGAATTTTTTGGGACTAGTCGCAAGCTTGTCCTAACGAGGCGAAGCAGAGAAGCACAAGCTTACAAACGAAAAAGTATATATATGAAATTTCTTTTTCATGTGCATATAGCGGCCGAAATAGTTATTTACGTAACTAGAAAAAACATAAATTTTTCCGAGTTTCGTACAATATTTTTCATTCCGAGGGTTCAGAAAACTGCTTTTCTGTTTTAAAATAGAACGGAAAACAGCAGCTTTCTATCCTAGGAATGAAAAAGTTCTTTTCCGGACTCAAACAACACTAACAAAAATTTTAAGTTTTTGATCGTAGTTGCCGTAACGAAAAACGTCGAATTATGGTCATTAGGAGCAAAAATGACATTTTTTATGTACTTTCGATTATTCTTGTGTACTCATTATTATGAAAACTTTTTTCTGATCTGTCGGTTTCTGTTTACGTACCTATGTAGCTATCTATTAATAATTTTCAATCTCGGAAACGAGCCAGCCGATCTTCCTGAAATTTTCACTAAACGTCAGTCTCGGTTCTAAATGAAAAATTTCATAGACCGGTTTTCCGGAGAAATTCTGGAAAAGTCGTGGCATGTGGAAAAGTGGTCAATTTTGTGGGTTTTCCAGGTAACGCTCGGAGTGACAATAGCTAGAGTTCCTTCTAGAAAGTTATAGAGTTTGGTCAAGAGAACTTTTTAGCATTTTAAGAAAATGGCTGCTAACTGTCAAAGTGACGCCATCTTGGATTTTTTGCTATAGTACCTAGACAGTTGGTTTCTTCGGCAAAGTTAATACTGATCGGTGAGTAAAGTTAGTAACACGAAGTGTTCCGAAGGAAGCCGAAGGTTAAAAGAAGTTTTTCCATGGTAGCCGAAGGTGACCAAAGGTGAAACGAAGTGTTTCGAAGGTAGGCGAGTAACAATTCAGTGATAATTTCTTTTCAGAACATTTTTTTTTTGAAGAAAGTTTTTTGAAGAAAAATTTTTTTGGAGGAAAATTTTTTTGGAGGAAAATTTTTTTGGAGGAAAATTTTTTCGAAAAATAGAAAATTTTTCACATGAATAAAAAAAAATTACATCACTATTTTTAAGTGATGCAATTTTTTAAAGAATAACACTTTGACCACAAACTAACATGTAATCGAAACAAATGTTTGCGCTTTATCAGTGATAGCGTCACCTCAAGCGATATCATTAATTTTGGAAGCGGACTTACGGGCTTGGTCATACTTTACATTTAAAGAGGTTTTTGTATGCTGAAATCATTTTCCAGTTTTCCAAATTTTTAATTTTTCGACTGACAAGATACTAAAGGCACAAACCCCTGACAATTGAAAACGCATCATCTCGAAAACACAAAACGGGGTTTGTGATTTCGTTGCTAAATTATTTCAAATTTTCTTTATACTTTCAGTGTTCTAATCGTATGAATAGTTTTAGAAATTCCAGAGCCGCCCATCCCTCGAGAAGAAATATTTGATTCAAATAACTTTTTGCATCCATTGAAAACCGAAACAAAATCATGGCGTTTTCATTTTTTTACCGTTCCACGGATGACCGTTGCCATGGCCTTGTGATGTGACCAGAACAGTTACCGATGGATAAATGCTTAAAGTAACGACGAAAACCAACCACTCGGATAAGCCGTACATCCAAATTTTTCGCAGAACAACTTGGAAATCTGGTCCGTTCGATCGTACCGTAGAGGATGACGTATCGGAAATGGATGTTTGTGACTTGGACATTGCAAGCTTATCTACGGTGTAGTATTTGAAAAAGACCGTTTTTGACATAATGATGTACGTGACAATGGACACTAGAAGTACGACATTGCCGATCATGAAATAGACGAATGCTGTTGTTTTCGCCTGAAAAAATGGTAACATTTACGCTTGAGGCCTTGGTGTAATACGACATTTTTGGCCTTACCGACGCTCCAAATGTCAGTGAAAGTATCTCGGCCAGAGCAGCAAATATGCCACCCAATGCTTGACCACTTACTACGGCTGTGATATACTCCGATGGAAATAGACCAGAAATGCCGAATAAGCCACCAGACAGAATAGCGGTAGCAACTGAAATTGTGAAATTGTTTTACGTTGAATCGCATGAAAAGTCAAATATTTTTACTTACTATTCATCAGTACGACCGACGTCAGGGTAAAGATGAAAAACTCATTTTGCCATGTGTCTGTGTTGACTTCTACCAATGCGGTTGTTGCAATAAAGAATATGAACACAAATGTCAGGGAGCCGACCATTCTGATCTTTAATGGAATTTTGTGACCGATGAACGCATTCAGAACCAAAAACATTGTGTTCGGCACTGCAGCTGACACACTTAAATCAGATGTAAATCCAGCTTGGATCGGGGTGAGATCGTCGGTGGCATTAGCTGTGACATTGCGAAATTTGTAAAGCCAATACTGAAAATTGGATAACCAAGTTGCCTGTTAGATTTTCAGATTTCTCATTTCTATTTTTCTGAAACAAAATGCATACGCCAGGGTGTTTGGACAAAAAAAAAAATTTTGTCCGTCCGACGGACAGACGTTGCAAAAATGACGCTACAAATACGGCGTCGCAAAAGTGACGTCACAAATACGGCGTCACAAAAATGACGTCACACAAATGAGGTCACACATAAGACGTCACCAATATAACGTCACAAAAATTACGTCTTCAATTTGACGTCACAAATATAACCAAAAGTTATGACGTCAGTATGTTCTTCAACAATACACTAACGCTACTTTTCTATACCCATGTCAATGGTTTCCTATGTAAACACGTCTTGAAATACCTGAGGCAACTGTAGTTTTTCATAAATTCCGCACAGATGTTAGAGGCTGTCCACAAATTACGTACCCACTTAGGGGGGGGGGGTCTCAAAATTCGTACGGATGTTGAAGATCTGCGAGAAAAGGACGCAAGGTGGAAATCCCAGCACGTTCAAACGAGTCAGTATTTTACACAAATCGTGAACTGTCGAAACGAAGATTGCTGTGGCAAATTACGAAGCAACCTGTTTCAATTGTTCCGAAATTTCACCTTCATGCCTCCGCCGATTGTTCTGGAACAAAACGATGAAGGTGTGTCAGCTACGAAAAAAGCGTGTGAAGAGAACTGCCACTATGCGTCAATTATCACGCGACTTTCTTTAAGCGACATTGTGCCTGAAAGTCTCAAAGTATATGGAAAAGTTCCAAACGATGTGTACTGCCCTTCATTTTCGAAAATTATCAGTTCGTGAACGTGTCCCGAATGTGGGAAGTACTTTACGAGCCTGGTGATGCTGAAACAACACAAAAAACATTTACATGAGAAGAAGACAGTCGTTCCGAAAGTGCGACCGAAACGTATCGCCGCTCTTCGAGCCAACGAACTGTTGCCAATTATAGCCCGAGACGATGTATAGGAAGCCGACTGGTTGAATATTAACGACGTGGAATATTCTGATGAGTCGATTTCCGAAATAAAAAAAACAAAAGGAAATTAAAAAATGCCTGTAATTTCCATTGAAGAGAGGGGGGAGTGTGGGAAATAGTACGTACACGACAGGGGGGGTCAAAAATGTCAAAAAATCGCGTACGTAATTTGTGGACAGCCCCTAACGAGTTTTTTTTTTTTTCATTTTCTCAGATAATGCTATTCTATCAGTGCGCACGTTAATCCGCAACGTACACAATCCGTTTGCCTATTATTTCATCGAACTTTAAATAAGAAAACATTGTAGATGTTCCTTAGCTTGATCTTAGCTTCAAGTCATTACACCGGATTTCCACTACCATACAAAATTGTCGGTCTCATTGGTTATTCTCTTGCGAACTCTCGAATCCAGAATAAAAATCCCCAAATAGGAAAGATGACCAAAAATATTCCCTTCTCTAAATGCTGAACTTTTGTGATCTTCTAATGTTTCATCCAAAAATCTTAAAATAAATTTAACTGTAGAGATTCATTGAAAAAAGGACTTTCTAATACTGCAAAGTGAATGTGTCAATGAAATCTTTCTGTTTGATAAGATGTGCCAATCAAGCACAACGAGTCGTAATCAGTTCTCAGTATTAATTCATCTAATTTCATTCTAAAACAAATGGAATGTCAATCTTGCATTTGTGTCAATGGAGATAAATCGATTAAAAATTTTTCAGAAATCTAAACAAATTCGCTGAAGTGTGACTAATACAAAACAACGAACAAAGAAAACGATGTGAACTTTGAAGTTTTTTTTTTAAGAAACTATGAACGGTTGTGAGATTGGATTGACTTACACCTTCAGCTGTTATGAAAAAATTCCAAGGCAACAAAGTGGTCATGCCCATCAAGTAGAAGATAATGTAATTAAAACTGTATTTGTCATGAGGAACACTTGGTCCATTACGAATCAATTCCTTTTCCGGATTTTCCGTTGGTGAATTGTCTCTGCTTCCTTGGTTTTCACTGTCTTCAAATTGCTCCGCCTCACTCTCACTGTTCTCTTGTAAAAGTGGTTGCGAATGTGTCGATTCCATTTTTTTAAAACTTTCATTCACCCGATAAGAAACACTTTAGTTGCACAACTTTTGCTAGTTCTTCACTACTTAAGTCATCCGTTTGGATCTGTTACATTATTTACGTTGATTAGAATTTTGTATACAAAGCAAATAACAGCAAAAGAAGGAAAACAAATTTTTGACGTTCGAAACATCAACAGATGGTTTCTTGTTTTCCTAATGTCATATGTCACAGATGTCGCTTTGACATGCTAGCAGGGTTGTGTTGAATTTTCGAAAAAGTGCGTCTTTTCAACGGAGAAAGAAGTTGACAAAATTCATAAAAATTAGGAAACATTTCTATGTTAAACATTTCACAAATTCAATTCCACCTACCTACCTGGGAGTGAAACTTGAAAGTGTGCTCAACAAACGGTCGAAAATTTTTGAAAAATTCAATTTTATAGAGTGCACGGAAAAAGTCCAAACAAAACACTGACTTGATAGGTCGTTAACTTACGGACAACACATCGCCAAAGTATACCCCAAGCTTGCAACCAGAATTATTAACCTCTTAAGCAAACTAACCGGTACAGCATGGGGTGCATGCGACTCACCGTCAAAATCCGGTGGCAATAAATCCAGAGTCATCAAAATCAGGACAAAAATTTCAAAATCCGGAGTCGTCCATATACGGAGGCGTCAAAATCATGATGTTTAAAATCCGGTTGCGTCATATTCCAGAGTCTTCGATTCGAGATTATTGTCCAGATTTTGTAGCGTCCGTATTTTGAAACCTCATGATTTTGTAGCCTCAATATCATTTCAAATGGCTTACAAGAATGCTTAGCACATGCTATTCGTCATTTGTTTTGTAAATTCTTTATAATACTGTATTCTGAACTTTTTACAAATTTACTTTAAAAAATTTACTTTCAAAATATCTTAGAGAATTAAAAATCATTGTACTTCAGTGGCGGCAGTCTATTATATTTAATATTAGGAAGGTCCTGTCTCCTCACCCCCGCGCCTTCGGCGGGCTTGGTAGCGCCCTGCAGGCGGCTTTACTTTGCCCCTTAGACACCGCAAGAGGGATATTCTTCTTTCACCCTCTTTGCGGGGCTGCCGCCCCTCGAACCTGCTTTTTCCCGGCCTGCGGCGCAATATTACTGTTAATATATGGATTATTATAACTACCCATTCGTTGCTGTGGCACATACAACTTCTTTCACCTTTTTTGCGGACTTTGTCCGGATTTTTGCATTTCTCTCTTATTTTGACGCCTCCTTCTTTTGACTGCTCCGGACTTTGACGCCTCCTGATTTTGGCGCCTCCGGAGTTTTCGTCTGATTTTGGCGCTTCCGGAGTTTTCGTCCTGGTTTTGGCGCCTCCGGAGTTTTCGTCCTGATTTTGACGCCTCTGGATTTGTGCCTCCGGCTCTGGCATCGGTGTACTTATGCGTGGTGCTCACGCATGCAAAGTAGAGCTTCAACTTAATAATGCAATGAGACTGATCACCATCCCTTACCAACATTGCTTCGAAGGCAGTTCTGGCAGGCAATTACTAACGTTGTACCGAAAAATTCTGGAAAATGATGAAATACCGTTGAACAGAGACTTGAGGCAACCCAAAATCGTGAGGCTAAAATCTAGAAACCCCCCGATTGCCAAACACAGCTGACATTCTCCATTCCATCGACTTCAAGCCGAAGGAAGTATGGAAATAGCCCTGGTCGAAAACTACCACCAACACCGACCTTTTCAACTTCGAAGCACGTACGCCGAAATCAAAGGAATTTGGCCTCCCACGCAAGCTGCAGTGCAATTTAATCAGATTGAGAACCGTTGCAACGACATGCTGTTCAAATGTAAAATGGTACATGACCTCGTTGCACTTGTGGATGCCAACGTGAAACTACAAATCATATGCTGATTCACCAATAATCAAACGTTGAACTGGCTAGGTAAACGAAAGTTGTGATTTTAGAGTCTGTGACTTCATTTGAAATGTGCAATAGAGATAAACACCATACGCTAAACAAATTAGGCCTTCCGCACAATGTGTGAAATAAATTAGTGAAATAAAGTCTATTCGCACATTGTTCGAATAGTGAAATAAAGCCTGTTCGCACATTGTGCGAATAGCCATATAAGAACAGAGAACTATTCCCACATCGGCGAATGTGCATTTTACTGAATTTTAATGAAGAACGTGTTGTCATAACTTGTATTAAGGAAGCTTTTCCTTTTACAAAATGTCACAAAAGCGAAACCAGTGATTTTTCGCTGAAATGAAACGCCACAAAAATCTAGGTGACTACCAGTGCTATGAAGCTCTTCCTTTACAAAATTTCACGAAATCTAGGTGACTAACGACGCTAAGGAACTTTTACGAAATGTCGCGAAACTAGGTGACTAAGAAGGCAAGGGAATTTGTGCTTTAATGAAACGTCACAATAACCTAGGTGGCGAACAAATCTAGAGAGCTTTTCCTTTTACATAATGGAAACGACTCAAACTTCACAACTCGAGTATGGGTCCAGGTCCTTTTCCCAGTAGAAGCGCGCTTAGAGCGTTATATGGTGCTTACCTGCGGTAAGCATACGATTGGGCTATGTATCGTCCGTAACACTTGGCTTCATCATGGTATTCCTCGGTATCTCCGGGTTGCTCGGAAGCAGTGGCTAGTCTACCTCAGTAATACAGCGCTCGGTCTAACAGTCGGACTAGCTACAAAATTTTTATTGGTGAGTTACCTGAATTTCCTTTACTTATCATTTTTAATCGCATTGTTGGAATTATCTTACCATATTCCTGTGTGGTTCATATGTGTGTTCATATTTTGCGCATCTTCTAGATGCACATCCGCTTCACTTTTATTGACTTGTGAGGTGTGACAATGTAATTTTTGGAGAAGATGATTTTGAAAATATTCGACGTTTTCGCAGCGGCCACTGAGTTCACGTTTTATTGTGTATTTGAGTTACTGTGCAACTTTGGAATCCAAACTCTTCCTGTCTAACAGTCCGGCTAATGAGAAGCGAATTTGCAATGTCCAATTGAGCGCAGTGGAGCCATCGGTACCCTGTCATTCACAAATGTTCATCCATTCATTCACATTCTGACATCGTACATTCAACCATAGGATTCCTCCAAGCATCAAGTGTGCAGCGGCGCCGACTTGTTTACCGTCCATGGGGGGCAATTTGATGATGTGTATTTGGCAAACATGCCAAAGTAAGCAATGAAACGGTAGCTAATGTTTGCTTTTATAGCGAAAGTTATAAGAAAATTTTTGAAGTAATAGATTCCGAATGAAGCGTCGGTATTTGCCGTTTATGTGACAGAAGTAAGTGTGCACGCGAGCGAAAATTTTTCTATTTTTGTTATTTAATGGAACCCACAGCAATTATAGATTTTACAAGAAATATTCTAATTCCTAAGATACCCTATAGTTTGAATCTCTCAATTCGTGAAACGAGATTTTTTTTAAATTATTAGAAACTTTCGGAAAACGAGTCTGTTCTGGCCATTAGGGTGCAATTCTGAGACATTCTCATGAAAAATTCAGGCCCGTTTCGTTGAAAACTCTACAGATATATGCTGCTTGTTGTGGTTTGCAAGTAAAGGTTAAGCACAACAGGCCCAAAGGCGGCCAAGGTGCTGAACCTCGGTTCACTCACGTAACCTATACATCAAGAATTGACTTCAAAAATGTATGGGCTAGAAGTTTGGAATAACACTTAATCGATACAAAATTGAGCTAGGTATTCCAAAATATTAAAAAAAAATTTGTCGGTCCTTGAAAAAACGTCAAATGTAAAATGGTTTGATAATCCTGTAGGATGGAATATGCCTTGAATGTACCATTTCTGTTCAGAAAGTGAGTAAATTTACCATCCGTTTAATTTGTTATGTTTACTCCTTTCGTCATGGGAGGCGTTGCCCCATGGATCATTTCAAGTGTGACGCATTTAATGCGCACATTCATCCAGTAAATAAAACAAACCGGCATGTCAAAACAAGGAAAAAAATAATTTTCACTCAAGTAACAATGGCGGTTACAGAGCAATTGATGTTTTTGAAATTTCTGAGGGGACATGCAGGGTGAAAAATTACTTCTTCTTACACTACCACTCAGCAAAACACTTTCGACGCAAATCACTGACCGAAAAATGGGAAAACCGATAAGTAATTGAAAAAATGATAAATTAAAATCGGAGCACGGAAAATACGCGTCCTTCCATTTTAAACATCACCTACTCTCTTCCCACTCTCTTTAAAGAAACGCCAGAAAAACCTAGGTGGCTAACAGAACTAGGGAGCTTTTCCTTATACAAAATGTCTCAACAAATAGGTGGCTAACGAAGCTGAGGAACATTTCCTTTTACAATATGTCACAAAAACTAGGTGACTAACGAAACTAGGGATTTTGCGCTTTAATGAAACACCACAAAAATCTAGGAGGCTAACAGAACTTGGGAGCTTTTCCTTTATGATTTCATATGGCTGTTATATGTTTCCTTATATGGCTTATCGCACAATGTGTGAATAGTCCTTATATGGCTGCTCTTCAGGGAATCATTATTTTGTGCAACTTTTTTATTTCTCTTCTATCTCTCTTTTCATGCATTCGCTTGTATTTTGTGCATGAAAACCTCAGTTTGTCGGTGGAACGAGCTAAAACGAAACGTTCCACAATCTTATGACTCTCCTCTTGTAGTTGTTTACTGAGGCTATTATCAATCTATTTCTCTTTTTTTTTCTTAAGGTATACAAAGTTTTTGCGGTCCTTCAAAAAGTGAACAATTTACCAATCCTTTTGTCTTACGAAAGGATCAAAGTGTAGAAGTAGGGTCCAACCGAAATGCTTGGGTTTAGAGTCCAGCTGTAAATGTCTTCACAGCCCTCACCGATGGTAAATTCGGTATCGAGACGGTTCCCAAGTGTCAAGCACCAGTGCATGATGCATCATAAATCAATGGAAAATGAAGTCCTTCAAAAACCAACGAAAAATATCAAATTACATCCTAACATTAAAGTATAATTTCAAATCTGTCAGGTTTCAACGATTCAACTAACTTCGCAAGATGAGGTGACATTGAGGCGACAGTACATACACTAGAGATCAGAGTAGAATTTCTGGGTAAATTTGATATCCAATCGGTTTCACCAAGAGCAGCTGTCCCACAGCACATTATTGGCTGCACGAACGGTCGAAATCACCAAAAACATTGTGGTTTGTACAAAACGCCAGCCGAGGTACTCCGACTTCTCGTTCTCACCTACTTTATTCTAACATAATCGTCGGTAACCCGAAGGTCCATTTACATTTCCATATTATTCGCTAAATATCAACAGCTAGTTCAGTAGTGACATAATGCCCTTCTACTTTAGTGAATTATATGGAAATGACTGGCGGGAAATGTCTGACTACACTACACTACATAATATTTCCTAATAGATAGTCAAGAGAGTTAAGAGCTTGTTGTTGAAAAATGGGCTTTGTTGGGTTAGTCCAAACAATGTCGAAATGTAATGACAAAGTCACACTCTTTACGAAAAGAAAAAATAATTTTTTGTATTTGCTGTTTCGTCTAAAAAAGTTTCTGCTGCAAAATCTATTCGTAAGTTATGAAATTTGCGATTGTTACGAAAATATTTAAAGCATTGCAATTCGACCTAACTTTTCGACAGCAACCTTTCGGGTTGATGAGGTTAAGTCACATGTTTGGTGGGCATGATATGGAAAATACTAAATTAAAAAGCGATAAAATGGTTAGTGAAACTTCGTTCGAATTTGTTGAAGTAAATAATGCTCGAATTGTGCCTTCAGCCATTGACGAGGGTGAGTTGATCGATTGTTTTCACCACTCGCTTCGTTTAAAATATAAAAGTGATTTTTATCAATTCAAGAGGAAGACTGGGACATCGAAGGAAATATGCAGGTCATTCTTCAAGAAGCAAATCCCTTTTCTTCAGATGAAAACATGCCTGAACTCGAATGTTCAAATTTCGAACAATTGAGTGTCCAATCTAATGAAGAAGTGTCTGTAAGAGCAGAAGCACTCCGATGCACTACCCTGTTAACCGTTGAACCTCATCGTCTTTCTGAAGGCATTTTGGGGTAAGTTTTATTTCTCAATTTTAAATAGGGATTTTAAGGGAAACGATTCACAAAAGAAAAGAATTCGTAAACTCAACACAATAAAAACAATCTCATGTGCAAGTCCGTACTTAGGTAAAGATAATATTTTCAAATCAACCGATCTGCAAAATCTCGAAGTGCGAGGATCTTTACTAAGTTATTAAAGTGCATCCTGCTCCATATTGACGCACAGAGAATTTTATAATGAGATGCATAAACTCCACACCAATTCCGTGTCCAATGTTTTGTCACAATTACTTCGACTGTGTGACACTGTGTATCACTTCTCTCTTCATCATCACGCCGAGTATGTTATTCGTTGAACGTGTTTTGTCCCCCATTTATTGTCTAGCATTAGGAATTTTTAAAGGCAAAACAATCTGCGGATTCGCTTCGCGTCGTCGGTAGAGAATGTTTTCCCGATATGATAATTTTCATTCCGGAGAAGCATTCTGTCTCACTTTAAAATTAAGAATGGGAACTTTAGAGGTCACCGATCAGATGGAGAACAGACAGTAGCAAAGGTCAAGTAAAATGTTGACTCCACTACGATTGGGTGGATAGATAAGGGTTGACCGTACATGGTATCGACTTATCAGTTCATATATTCCAGACATGCAGCTGTCTGTCTATTAAGCGCTCTCGTGCTTTTTGAAACATGTGTCAAACTTAAGAGAGCGAATGCTAATGAAGTCTATAAAGTCATTGGAATATGGAGGCAGGACTTTCCGTGCTTATCAAGAAATGTCAAGTTGTGCACTGAGATTTTCGTATGGCCTTTTCCCTTTGCTATCATGCCGAACGTCTCCAATTCTTATCTTGAATTTTTTTTTCGGGGATGTGGAACCTTGTCGGACGTTCTCCGAAGGGTCGGAACTAAGACGCTATGTGTCTTTACGTTACCGGCCGGATTCTCATCCGTTTTGTGGACCGAAGATTTTTACTTCCAGATGTGGCGAACTTGTTCTTCATTCTCGAGTACATCTAGTCAGGGGGCGGTTGTCCTTGCGCTATTGTTTGTGCGAGATTGCATCCGTGGCACGCGTGTGAAAAAAGTGCGTTATCATTGATACCGGGATATTTGGGAGTCGAAAAACTGGATACTGGGAAATTAGAAGAGAAAAGAGGTACGAGTCGAAAATCGGAAAATGACTAAAAATCAGGAAATGACTGAAAAACGGGAAATGAACAAAAAACGGGAGATAAACAAAAATCAGGAAATGACTGAAAAATCGGGAAGTTACTAAAAATTGGGAAATTACCGAAAAACGAGTAATGACTGAAAGAAAATCGGGAAATTACTAAGAAACAGCTTAAAATTGAAATAGTTGAAAAGAAAAACAGAAATTAACTGAAAATTTTTCGCTCACTCCGCTCGCGAATTTTTATTTATTACCTTACAAAGCCAGTTCCAGCTTTGTTCATTAATAACATCTATTTGCCCCGTGGTCACGACCAAATATAAAGAGAAGGAACACTCTCCAGAGGCTCCTAGAAGCGATGAAGAAAATAACATTTTTACTGAGTCTATTTTCAAAATTTTTGCCTGCGATGCTCAAATCGTTCGGTTACTTTATTAATGATCTTATATGCAAGAGCCCCTTGTTAAAACATATGCAAGGGACCCGTACGCGTCAGAATAGATGTAGCAAACAGATATTATATCTATAGATATTACAAAAAGACTCGAACGTATCTACGTAAATATTGCCGCAATTATAAGCTTTTGTTTATGTTGTTATTTGTCGGATTTGATCCGACCAAATAGCGATAAGCCTTAACTCTTAAGCATGAAATTACGTCCTCACTAAATTGGACTGGAAATTGCAGAAAATACCTAGAGCACTTAGCAGAGGCCTCTGACTCATACTTCCATGGACGAAAAAGTTCGCCTCTTTCTTCTCTACAACACGATACAAAAAACCTGATCATTAAAGCAATATTCACGAAAAATCACCAGATATCGTGTAGGGTCGCGTACAGTGCCGTACCTTTACACGGACCAAGTGGACCATGGTCCACGGCGCTGGAAAATCGAATTCTTAAAAAATGATACAACCGCTACTGCACCGT
Source organism: Pseudolycoriella hygida (assembly GCA_029228625.1). NCBI lineage: Eukaryota > Metazoa > Arthropoda > Insecta > Diptera > Sciaridae > Pseudolycoriella > Pseudolycoriella hygida. Next base: position 26,951,897 of record CM055403.1, on the reverse strand, counting down.
AAAATTCACTTTGCGTTATAAGTTCTCTTATATTGACAAAACTTAATTCTCTCGTATTGTGTACAGTCTCAGAAATGGATTGTATTGAGGCAGTTGATAGTACCAATGCAGATCAGAAAAACGTGGAGGACACTTTTCGCGTAGTTGTTTCACTTTAGCGACTCTTCAAATTTGCACTAAATCCGAAAACAATCAAAAGAAAGGCCTTCCGAAAGTACAAAATTGACCCCCAAACAGACAAAAAGTTCATCTCAATTTTTTCTACAACATAGCAAAAAACCATTTCTTTGTCTAGAGCCGACCTTAGGACCGACCTAGGTTCCTCAGTAGAGGCCTCGGACAAATACTTACATAGACAAAAATATTTCCCTCCATTTTCTCTACAACATAGTGAAAAACTATTTTTTGTCTAGGGCAGACCTGGGGCCACCTAGTGCCAAATTCAATACAAAAACGGAATACAATTTTTGAATTTCGTAAGTTTCAAAACACAAAAAAACGACTATTATTTGACTATGGCTCATTCCAACGGTATGTAATGTAAGGAACGTTACTTGCATCTTTTTTACTCTTACTACATGGACTTTTAAAATTGAGACAAAACATACAGATGGAAAACATTTGAGTCGAGGCAAAATCGATTTGAAAATTTTATTGCTAGATAGAATAGAAACTGAATTTTATTTCAGAATAAAAGGCAATGACAAAAAACTGATTTTTATGATGTTTTAGTCAAATTTCATCGAATTTTTTGTTGAAAAACTCATAATTAATTTTAGGTAAATCGTTATTTTTGAAATCTAAAAGTTATTCCAGGTTGTTGCCTGAGTCCTTAAGAAAATTTTGAGTGGTCGCTCAACAGTAGGACGTTCATCGATTGGGTGAAAAGTGGTCATATATGACCCGAACGAGACGAAACTCTCCAGAGCGCCCTGGCTCTGAGACAAATGAGTGCGAACGATTGTGGAAAAATCATTGCAACGAAAGCTGGAGAAGAAAGAGACACTTTGCGGTCTCATTCGGATGCTGGGATGCCTTCGGCAATGACTTGGAAACGGATAAGGGATATGAGAATTGGAACATGGAATGTGAGATGTCAGACTCACAAAATTGGAGGATTAACAAAACTGACAAATGAACTGAAAAAGGCCAAAATCGACTTTGCAGCTATTCAAGAGAGCGGGTATAATAAAGACTCACTCAAAAACTTCCCGCTATAATGGCTACATGACCTTTCAACTTTCATAGCAGCAAAAGTCGAGACCATGTACTTGGTGCAGCCTTCCTGGTAGCTAGAAAATTTGAGCACCTAGTAATGAACTTCCGAATGGTCAACTAGCGATTATGCGTGGTACGAATTAAAGGTCGTTTTAAGAACTACTCCCTAGTTAATGTACACTGTACACGCTCCACATAATTAATATTCTGACATAGACAAGGAATTGCTCGCAAATATCTACGATGAACTACCGGCACACGACATAAAATTATTTTTGGGAGATTTCAACGCCAAAGTGGGTAAAGAGGAAGTGTTCAGACCAACAATTGGAAGATACAGTCTGCATGATGAAACGAATGAAAACGGACAGCGCATGATTTATTTCGCTGCTGAAAGAAACCTTGTCGTGAAAAGTACCTTCCACCAACATAATGTCTGCTAGCTACCTGGAAGCAACCCAATGACAACTTATCACCTAATCAAATCGACCGCCTATTGATTAGCGGAAGATGTAATTGACGTCAAAACATAATGGTCAACGAGATAGCTGCGACGTAGGCACAAAGCTTCAACAACTTCAACAAGCCCAACCAGATGATACTCCTCTCGACTGGCAATCGGTGAGTGAAGTAATCAAACAAGAAGCGACCAACACCTTAGCATATAAGAGCCCTAATGACTTTAAAACCTGGTTTGATGTGGAGTGTGCTGATTTACAGAACTTAAAAACGCTGCGCGATTAAGAAAGGAAACTGCAAGAAAGAAAGAACAGAAAGGGACTGCAGATGCGTGATACAAAGAACTCAGTAAGGAGGAAAAACGTTTGCACCGGCGCAAGAAGAGAGAGCTCGAAGATAGGATTTACTTCAGCTAGAGAGATTGTGTAGCGCAAATGAGTCACGAAAGTTCTATAAACGTATAAACAATCAAAGAAAAGGATTCCACCCCCGAATAATCATATCCAAATCAGTAAACGGAACGTTGCTTACTGCAAAACATGATGCCTTGGAGAGATTCAAAGAGCAGTTTGATGTATTGTACAACGGGGATGATGCTAGCGATGTTTCCTTTCTTGACGACGACGGTCGTATCGTAGCAGCGCCAACAATGGAGGAAGGCTCAGCAGCAATTACCTCACACTCAAGACGAGTGGCACTCAAGAGAGTGGCTCAAGACGAGATAGTGGATGAGTTCATTTATCTTGGAGCGCTGATACGGTCAGATGGTGACAATGCACCTGAAATTCACAGACGTATCATGGCGGCAAGCAGATGTTATTTTGATCTAATCAAACAGTTACGATCAAAGATAATATCAAGGAAAACGAAGTGCGATATTTACAAAACGCTTATTCGTCCAGTATTAATCTACGCATGCGAATCTTGGACGAGGAAGAAAAGTGATGAACAGTTGCTCCTATCGTTTGAGCGCAAGGTACTTCGCACCATATTTGGAGCGATGCACGAGGGGAAGAGGTAGCGACGGCGATATAACGTTGAATTGGAGTGTGATTTTGGCAAGCCGGATATAGTGGCGGTGGTGAAAGTCTAAAGGTCAAAATTATTCCGTAACGATCCAGAAGGGCGAAGAGAAATTTTTCGTCCAAAAATTAGATAGATTGATGACGTCGAACATGATCTTCGGACGTTCGGAATAAGAAATTGGCAATACGCGGCAAACGTCAGTGAGCGTTGGATTATTGCATTATCTATCTATCATTGCATCAGATCATCTGTGAAATCGGGGAATTTAGTCTAATTTTAGCGGATAACGGGAAAAAACGGGAAATCGATTTTGGATACCAAGATAAAAACATTTTTTCCATTCGCGCCGTGGCATTTAGGCCCAAAGGTTGCTGCTGACCACTGTCTCCTCTGTCGTCAACGTGGCCTATAGTCTGGGACCGTGTGTGATAGAGGTCCCGCAAATGAGCTCCTTCACTGCAATTATGAACAAGTGAGTAGAAAGGTAGCGATCAAGCTGACATAATCCAAAAAAGAAAATCAAAGTAGTGGTAACAGCTGTAGTTGAGTTTCAAGAGATTAAATTAACAAAAAAAGTCTAATTTTTAGCTGAAAATCTTATGATATTTAATTCGATGTTGATCGAGTCTTACACCATTTTCCATTCTTTTACCACAAATCTTACAATCATACGGAGACGCTTCCGCTGTATGCTTTTGCAAGACATGCTTTTGTAGATATTTTTCGGTAGCAAAGTCGCAGTCACATTGATCGCATTTAACGCGCTCTTGTTTTTTGTGCACCAACCTTACATGGGCGTTGAGTTCACAACTTTCGAAAAAACTCTTATCGCAATCCGAGCAATGAAATGACTTATCTTCGGTGTGTTTCCGTTTGAAATGCGACGACAAATGTGACGACTGATTGAAAGTAGCATTGCATACCTGACACACGAAAGGTCGAGGTTTGTCCGAATGAAGTAATTTGTGGGAGTCTAGCGATTCTTGTGCCATAAAAGAATTCTTGCAAATGTCACACACGAATTTTCTGTGCATGGCATTCCGGTGAGCTGATCGTTCCATACTACTAGAAAACAAAGTAGACGGCACACAGAGTTGGCAACGGTATGCTTTCTTTGGTATATAATTGTAAGGCCTCTTCGTGTATGGAACTGTTTTGTAATCCACGTTGTGAGCTTTCGATTTCAGGTGAACGTTCAAAGTAGTTTTCTGATTGAATCCCTTGCCACACAAGCTGCACACATACGAACGAGCATTTAAGTGTAGCATTTCATGTCCTTTCACCTCCCTATCTGAATAGAAGAGTTTGGCACAAAATTGACACTGATGCATCCTGCCGCATGTCGCGTGACGGTCTTTCATGTGTGCTGCTAATCGCGTCTTATTGTTGAATTTCGAACCGCAAGAGTCACAAATAAAACTTTTCTCACCGGGATGATTCCACTGCTGGTGTTTATAGAAGCGCGCCAACGACGGGAATGTCGGCGCCTCACAAAGTTTACACGTTCGTTCGTATTCAGTGCTTAGATTCCCACAATTTATGTACTTGGCTGTAGCTTTGTCAATTTTGCTTTTTTTCGGCTGGATTATTGACTTACTGTCCATTTCAACTTTCATCGCCGGCAGTTCCAACGCATCACAGCCACTCGTTACAGGCACATCTTCGAATTGCAAAGCACAGCATTCGATTTTGATTTCTTCGACTGGCGTAGGAATGAAGCCATCGTCGTTGACGTTTTTCAGGAACATTTCCCAATTCTCCGCATTTTTTTCGATTTTTCGAGTGTAAAGCGCGTAATGTTTTAAATTGTCTTCGCATGAAGAGCAAACGAATGTTGGATATGTGACGTGTATGGGCAACTGAAAATGAAACTTTCAAACTTAACAGAAAGAATATTTCCCTCGCAGAACTACTCTCCAGAGGTGACAAATTTTGAATAAATTTATGATTCACTTACAAGTTGCTTGGTGATGACACTGTAGCTACTCAAAATAGATTCTCGCTGCTCCCGCTGTTGCTTTGAATCTTTCCCTACGTCGATTCCATCAGATCGCATTGCAAGACAAAAACGACAAAGTCCCTTGTAATTGTCCACCTTGTTACCGGTATTTTCTTTTATCAAATTCAAAAAATTGACGTAATTCATTTCTAAATACAGGAGCTAACGACCCCGATGTTTAAGGTTGTTAACTGTAGATTATAGACTCACTGATATGAAGGGATATTTTGACAAAAACAAATAAAAACAAAAACAAACGTGCAGAGTGACTGTTCTTCTTAACTTCAACTTTTGAATGAATTGTATGTTAGACGAGCATATAGCAAGTTTTATTTGTTCGGAAACAACCGAAAGATAAAACGACGAAGAGAGTTTTTGAGTGGATTGAACTTTTATGAAATTGTGTATGACTCCCTAAATGGCTGCTCTATGACAGATTTAATTAACTTCATGCAAAATCTCTCGGACGATGAGACCGTTTTTTTCGATTTATCAAGTTTGGATAGGTCGATTTCTGGTGCATTTCTGGTCCGCAGCAGGAACCTGTGCAGAGCGACAGATCTCACTGTTGCGGATTGGACCACATGACTTCCTAGAGTCCTAAGCTTCAGTGAGGAAAACTTAGGGCATTCCTCATTTGGGCAGCCCTCACCCGAAGGTGAGGGATGTAACCCCTCGAGTAGATAAATAAATTTTCCTGCAGATGCAGATGCTATTTTATTCACCGAAGCAACAAATCAACGAAACGAAGTTAAACCTTCTGCGGAAGCACTGCGGTGAATAAAATTCATTTTTTGCTAAATGTTGTCATTTGGGGTACCGCGTTTAATTAGCTACATCAGAAAAATGAATTTGTATCATAACAGGATATATGATGGCGCTGCGAGCGTTCCAAATTTGAAAAATGTTCGAAAAATCATGTTTCTGAATTTTATCGCCATCAATTTTCTTCATAGAAAAATTGAAAAAAATATTTTCGTAGTTTTTGGACTTACACAATTTTTTGTATCAACTCAAGAACTTAAAATAAATAATCACAAGAAAAAAAATCTCGCCCTCCTGATGCGACACACAGTAGGCGAATCCGTTATATTCATGTTCAAAAATCTATATCTCGTGAAATATTTACAATTTAAATGTAGGAATTCTTAAAACGTGATTTGAGAATGTTCAAAAATGTCGGGAAAAATATTTGTGCATGGAGGCCGCAGATTAATAGTCGTATAGTTGTTAGACAAAGTGACAGGTTTGATTTCTCCCCATACATAACCTCAAAAAAATATATTTTCCATATTTTCGTCAGAATCTTGTCGAAATCAGTTGTAAACGTTAAAGTAATTCATAATAAGTCGAAACGAGCCTAGTCCGACGAAAAAGGGATGAATTTAAAAACTGTTAAAACTGTTTTGGTAGTTTGACCCTCCATTCTCTTCTTTCTATGACATTCACTGTCTTCTGTCAGCGTTATGCATATGGGCATCGTCCCGGCTATAACACATACCGCTTCTAAGGATATTGTTCGATATGCGCTTGCTACTCTTATGCTTGCCAGCCTCTGGACTCTATTAAGCCTTCTCCAATTCCTCTTTGTATCTAGCGCCTGTATCCACGCTGGTGCTCCGTAGCGCAATATCGATAGGGTGACACTTGCAAGGAGCCTCCTTTTGCTGCTGCGCGGTCCAAATCCGTTTGGCATTATTCTGGTCAATGCTGCGGTGACTTTCATTGCCTTTTCGCACGTGTAGTCCACATGGCTATTAAAATTTCTGCGGTC
>CM055403.1:26926970-26945401 GCA_029228625.1 Pseudolycoriella hygida | reverse complement strand
ATTGGCGAGTGGATGTGATTTCTTCCCCGTCAATGTTCAAAATGATTCGTTCGGTTTTTCTGCAGTTACTTACTAGCATGATCTCAGTTTTTTGGTGGGCCAGCCTCAGCCCCGCCGTTGTCATCCAGTTTTCGACAGTTTCTAACGTCTCCATCGTAACCACCTCCACCTCCATCTTCGACGTTCCGGATACCGTGAGGATCAAGTCGTCGGCAAAAGCAATCGTCTTAGCACATCTTGGCAGTTTCAGCCTCAGCGCTGTGTCATACATAACATTCCACAGCGTTGGTCCTAATATGGATCCCTGTGGTACTTCAGCTGTGATGTCGACAGTCTTTTTCCCTTCATTAGTATCGTACGTTAGTACTCGTCGCTCGAAATAGCTTTTCAGTATCCTACAGAGGTAATCGGGGACTCTCATGACATGTAGCGCCTTGGCTATCTCTATCCAGCTTGCGCTATTAAAGGCATTTCTAACGTCTATCGTCGTTATAGCACAGAAGCGGTTACCCCGTATTTTTTGCTTCCGCGCCTTGTCGGTGGTCTCTATGACTTTTTTAATGGCCTCAATCGCCGATCTCCCTTTTCGAAATCCGAATTGTTCGTCCGACAGTCCGTGCTCGCCCTCCGTGTGTTTTCTTAGTCTATTCAGGATCGCGGTTTCCAGCATTTTTCCCAACCCATCCAACAAGCATATAGGTCTATATGATGATGGCTTGTCTGGCGGTTTCCCTGGTTTTGGTATTAAGACCAGCTTCTGTTTCTTCCATATTTGAGGAAAATATCCGTCGTCGAGGCACTTCTGCATTGTCAATCTGAGCATGTTAGGCTTTGCGCATGCTGCTGTCTTCAGAGCTATATTGGGGATTCCATCTGGTCCTGGCGCTTTGTTATTTTTTGGCTTTTGTGCAGCCATCTGGATCTCTTCTACAGTGATCGACCGTTCAAGTCTGTCTTCCGCTTCATCGTCATAAGGAGTTTGCGGCCATGTGATCTGTTCGTGCTGTGGGAAGAGCTCTCTCACTATGACACCTAGCCTATCCGGGCACTTTTCTTTTGGCCCCAATGTACCTTTCATCATCGTCATTACTGTTCTGAACACTTTGCCCCACGGGTTCGTGTCTGCCTCTTGGCACAGTTTCTTCCAACAATCCCTCTTACTCGCCCGGATTGCTCGCTTCAGTGCTAGTTTTGCATTACGATGTTCTTCGGACCTCTCTATTCTAACATTCTCGTTTCTGGCCCTTTGCATCCTCCTTCTTGTCTTAAAACAAGTTGTTCGCAAAAGTCTTATTTCGTCGTTCCACCAAAATGCCGGTTTTCGCCCATTCCTCGGTTCCATCCTTCTTGGCATCGCCGCGTCACATGCATTCACCATTTCTTTCGTCAATTCTTCTGCAGATTTCTCTTCGTGATCGTCTTTTGATTGGAGATATTCCTTAAAAACTTCTTGATCGAAATTTCCGGTTCTCCATCTTCGCTCTCCTCTATGAGTCATCTGTCTTGTTGCCTCTGTACACTTTTTCACGGTGTACCTCAATGCCTGGTGATCGCTGTGTGTGTAACTTTCGTCGACTCTCCAGTTCAGACTTGGAACTAGTACTGGACTGCAGAATGTCACGTCAATAATCGACTCTCGCCCATTCTTGCGGAATGTAGTTGCATTTCCCACGTTTGCCAGAACCACATTTAATCTAGCTAGCGCTTCTTGCAGACTGAAGCCTCTATCATTTGTGAATCTACTACCCCACTCAACTGCCCATGCGTTAAAATCACCTCCAATATGAACTGGGTTGAGTCCCGTCAGTTCTCCTGTGAGTAAATCTAACATTCGTTCAAACTGCAGAATCGTCCATCTTGGTGGTGCATAGCAGCTGGCAATATACACTCCATCAATTTTCGCTATCACGAATCCTTCGTGAGCGTCTGATACAACTTCTTGTATGGGGTACTTGCCCGTTGTCAATATTGCGGCCATCTCGGCTCTGTCAGCAGCCCATTTACCGTTGTCTCTATATACACTGTACGGTTCTGAAATAATCGCTACGTCACATTTTTGTTCCGCTGAGGCTTGCCACAGAAGTTGTTGTGCCATGTCACAATGATTTAGATTTATTTGTATCAATTCCATTCTTGTCCTGTTTTAGATTTAAGCGCCTGTTTAAAGACTGGACATCTCGCTCCACCAGTCACGTGGTCATTTTCTGACGTACACAGCAGACATTTCGGCGGGTTCGTGCAATCTTTGGCTAGGTGGTTCTCTCCCCCACATCTCCTGCACAGGTTGGATCTATCCTCTCCCCTACAATTCCTTGCCTGGTGTCCAAAATTCATGCTTCACCTTTCTAAACTGCTGGGTTACCCTTATCGGGCATACGGTCCAGCCCACCTTTACCTTTCCGATTTTCAAAATCTTTATCGCTGCGTCCACCGGGAGTTTTATTTCCGCCGTTTGGAGTTCGTCTCTCGCTTTCCTCATACGGATCGTCATTGACTCTATCTCCTCATTTATATTACCTTGCTCTTTCAGAGCTTTTCGAAGGTCTTCGCTTGTCGTGATCTCGTCCATATATCTACATTCGATCGTGGCCATGTGGGACACCGCTCTCACTTTTGCTGACTCGCCCAGTGATCTCTTGACTAGATCTTTATAATCTGCAACTAGATCTTTATAATCTGCAACTAGATCTTTATAATCTGCAACTAGATCTTTATAATCTGCAAAAAAAAAGTCCCCATGTCGTGCCGAAAGCACATCTACATTGCCAGTAGATCTTGGTTGCTTTCCTGATTCTTTCTTCTATGTGCTTTTTCCAATTTAGCTTACTATCTAGAATGACCCCCAGAAATTTGGCATGGTCTGCTAGTTTCAGCTGTTTGCCATTCAGCTTTGGAAGTTTCATCCTCTTCCTCTTCGCCTTGTTTATCTTTGTGAATAATACAAGATTAGTCTTCTGTGGGTTGACTGTCAACCCATTTTCTTTGCACCATTGGTCTGCTATCTTCAGTGCTGAATTCATTAATGAGCATAAGATTTCTTCAAATTTCCCAATTATTAAGATAACTAGGTCATCAGCGAAGCCTTCTGTGCTTCTTCACACAAATCCAATCCAATCCAAAAATTTAAAGCAAAATCAACAACCACCAGTCACTTGATTTAGTTAGGTTAGGTTAAGTTGGGGTTAGAGACGTTAGAGACAGACTTTGACAGAAGCCGGTGTCGCACTCAGAGCGTCAATTTCCTAATTCTATGTATGAGTCATTTGTTTGAGGCTTCTTTTCTCAGTATGGCGAGAAATCTCCACTGGAATGAAAATTTACATTCATCGACCTTATCAAAAAATCCACCATAAGTGTACATCAGCGTACATGATCTTGAGAACTGACCTACGCTTGATGCTGAGACTATGAGACCAAAGGGAGTCTGGGTCTTGTATCTCACTGCCACAATATAGAAAAGACTTGAATGAACTTTTCATCCCAATTTTAACTTGTCAGCGAAACCATTTTTCATCAACCTGTCGAAAATTCCAATAGTACAATACAAACAATTGTCTCTAGTATGTGTTGCTGTGACTCTTTAATCGATGCAACTCGAGATTCGCCGCGTTTACGTTCTTTTTACCGCAAATCTTACAATCATATGGAGACGCTTCGGTTGAGTGCCTATCCAAAATGTGTTTTTGTAAATATTTCATCGATCCGAAGTCTGATTCGCAAATGTCGCACTTGAACCGCAAGTGTTTGTTGTGCACCACTCGTATGTGAGCGTTGAGTTCATAATTTTCGAAAAATCTTCTGGAACAAAACGAACACTCGAACGGCTTTTCGACGGTGTGTTTCCGTTTGAAATGAGAAGACAAATGTGATGATTGGTTAAATGTGGCGTCGCACACCTGAAAAGATTACAAATTTTTAAAAACTGTTGTGCGTTCCGTTGACCTGCCAATCCGAAAATTGGGAACGAGCCGGTAAACAATTTACCAAAATATTTTTAAAGTAAAATTCTCACCGAACAAACGAAACGCCGGGGCTTATAGGAATGCTGCAACTTATGTCTGTCCAATGATTCGAGCGTTAAGAATGAATTTTTACAAACGTTACAATCGAAAATTTTGTGTACTTCGTTTCGGTGCAGGTCGCGTTCTTCAGCGCTGGAATAAACAGTGGACGGGACGCATTGTATGCAACGAAAACTTTTTTTGGAATGCGATTTGTGGCGATGCTTCTTATTTATCGGCTTGTAATCCGCATTGTGAAGTTTAGACTTCAAATGTAGATTTAGACAAGTTTTTTGATTGAATCCTCTCCCACACAATGTACACACATAGGAGCGAGCATTCAAATGCAACTTTTCGTGTCCCTTCACTTCACGATCGGAATAGAACAATTTGGCGCAATATTGACACTGAAATTTACGGTCATGATGACCATGTCGGTCTTTCATGTGAGTCGACAAGGAGCTTTTGTTAATAAATTTGGCTCCACAAATGTCACAGGTAAAGATTTTTTCGCCAGGATGATATTTTTTGTAGTGGCAATACAAATGTCGCATTGAGGAAAATGTTGGCTCGTCGCAAAGCTTACATGTTCGTTCGTACTCACTGCTGTAGTAAGTCGAAAAGTTGATCCTTTTCATCAGGCTTTTTGAAGTGGGATCTGTATTTCCATGTTTCAGTGAAGATCCGTCCAAGGCATCGTCGAAAATCGGTTCGCAAGGCTCAATTTTAATTTCTTCGATTTCTTTTAATTGTTCGTCTGAAGCGTGTTCTTCATCAGCTTTCCTTATATCAGTCCCACTCCCTAAAAATGTTTCCCAATTTTCGGCATTTTCTTTAACTTGCTGAGCGAAAAGTCCGAAGTGACTTAAGTTTTTCTCGCATGATATGCACACGAAAGTCGGATAAATATCAGTTGTTGGTAACTAGAATGCAAAGTGTTATTGTTTCAAGTGTATGACCAAAATAAATATTTCTCACAATCTGTTGTGTGATGATACAGTAATTATTGAGAATTGCCTCTCGCTGTTTCTGTGAATTGTAATTATTTCTACCAATGTCAATCACATGCGGTTGCTTTCTCAGACAGAATCGACAAAGGCCTTTATAACTATCCGCTTTGCAGTTTGTGTTTTTATAAATCAACTCCAAAAATTCACTGTATTTACTCATCGCAAAACTGATTCCTGTAGATTACACGAATGTAAACAATCAAAAAACGTATCGCCAACTGTCATTCACTCTTCTCTTCTTCTATAGTTGTCAGTCCCATAAAATTGTGTACATATAACTTGTGCGTAACACGGAGCTGCCTTATAAAAGTTGTGTGAAAAAGTCACATGGTTTACTGATGTGCTCTTCACGTGTCGAAATAAGATATCAAGATCAAAGTCACTTCACTTGAAGCTCTTAGTGAAAAAAGATCAGAAAATAATTTAGGAAATTAAGAACAAAACTAAGGCTTCGTTAAACAATTGAAGACTTCGGGAGAAAAACCCCGGACGGAATATGTGAACACTTTTTCTTTCGGCATACAAATTTTGCATGGCATAAGACATTCCCACACGATTCCTTTAGGATTCTTAAGGAATGTGTTCACTTATTCTTGACAGGACGATACAAAGCAGTACGAGAATTGAACGAACTCTCATATATTTTAAGTATGAGCAGTTTGGCTTGCTTTATCTATACTTTTTCTCCCGAAATCTTCAATTAAAATTTTTCTTCGATCTTCTATGGAAGTCATAAACACTCATATGTAAAATTTTCGACTTTACTCAGGGGTCATTACAATCCCGAAAGTTCCCTGAAAATCTCACTACTACTAAAAAGTGCAGTGCACGTGTTCAAAATTCTTAAACGAAATCTCTTTGAAGCAAGGGAGTAATTACTCCGAAAAATCGTGGTAAAAGCTACCTAAAATTCCGGATTTTTCCGGAAAATCTTCAAAGAATTCTCAAAACCATCGAAAATTTTTACAAAATCCTAAAAATACTTTGAAAATATCAAAAAACGAAAAAAAAGACTGCTCACATTGGCGCAGCCTGTAAAAAAACGATCTTTTCAACAACAAATTACAATAAATAAAATTCATCTACTCTACCATTCCCTAATGTTGTCAGGATGCAAGCCGCATTGCCTCTCTGAATAGCTATTGAAATTTTCTGTAATAAGAAGTCTTTCGAGCGTGATTCCCCTGAAGCTGCTCTCATTAATGACCCTAGTTTGCCTATGAATTTCTTCGTTTCTGGACCCATGCAACCTAAAGTTTCAAAAGCAATAGGAGTGAATAAATAATTTTCTTTTAAAGATATATAATGATTATGCTTATGTCTCTCCGCTTTGTCGGCTATTGAACGCGCTTTCCTAGAAGATTCAGTGACGTATGATCGAGCTAACGTGTCTCGAATAGTCACATCCCAGAGGAGAGACTTTCCCTGACTCCACGGAATTAGGGTCATACCATCAGGTCGTTTGCCATCATCTCGGGAAATACCTGGTGGTTGTATTATATTTGGGAATCCTGCAGAAGAAAATGCATGAGAAATAATTTTATTGACTTCGTCGTGCTTAGAAATTATCCCTGCTTTTTTCTTGCAAGTCAAACCATGCAAGCCATCTTTTTAACCATAAAGCCACAAATGCACTCATGTTCCTCACATAGTTGAGAGCCTAAACGAAGACCAACAGCAATTCTCGCGGAATTGTTATCTAATAGCAAACCTGTATTACTCGATGGGACCACCTGCAGCCACTTTGAAGATTCATGCAAGTAGTCTTGCACGAGTCACAGGTTCACTAGAATCAAACATCCCAGAAAACTTGCTGTTGATCTTTGGAAGATCCCAATTTCTCTGTGCTTTTTTCTGTTCGTTGTTTCCTGGAATAAAATCTTGAGGAATTTCCTCAATTAGCTCTAAAATATTATCATCAATTATTTGCAAATTAAATTTTTCTAACAACTTATTTGACAGATCAGATGAAGAATACACAGATGATAAATAGGCCGGCAATGCCAAGTCCTCAACTTTCCGAATACCCAAACCCCCAAAAGATAAAGGAAGAGTAGCTTGGTCACAAGAAGATTTAGACATTCTAACGTTTGTAATCGTTTCAATAGTTGAACGAAAAATTTCATCAACATCTTTTAACAACGCAATAAGTAATTAAACCTACAACTACCTAAAGACTTCCTGAAAATACACAAGGCGGGGTGAACATCCATCAACTGTAAACGATCACACTTTAGCTTGATCGTTTCAATTTTAGATGAAAACATTCTCTCTAAACCTGACTCAAAAATTGGTGAGCCCAATATCTCAAGAGAAGACTCATCAACTTTCTTAATCCCTGGTAACAATGCAGAGATCTCAGAGTACATGTGAGCCTCATCTTCATCAGTAGCATTAACAAAAAAAACTTCGCATTTATTTTTATTTAATGACAAACCTGGCGAATCACAAAATTCTAACACTTTCCTAATATCCTCCAAAACCACTGACAGCCTATCACCCACAGTACCATCATCTAAATACCAGCCATTCAAAAATCTTCAAAAAATCTGTAATCTTTACAATCTTTCCAATATCGAAAGTTTACAATTATGTCTTTCGAGAGTTATTTTTGTGGGCTTAAAACACAATGAATAAATTTCAATTCGGTGTTGCCGCTTTTGGAAGAACGTATGTAAACAAACTGGCCATATCATGTCATTTGTCAACAAAAACACAAATCGAAAGATTCCCGTGATGATCACAAATTAAATTACATTTTTTGATTACAAAAATTAATTGGAAACTTCACAAAATTTTACAACTTTTTCTAAATAGATAAACGTTTCTAATGAAAACAAAATTCCCGAAAATCCACTAGAAGAAAGCGAAATAATGCTTGCAGAAGCTGGAAGTTTTAAAACACTTTTCACACGGTAGAAATTAGCGATTTTTTTATGGATACACCAAATTTTTTATTAAAAAAAGATTCAAAACTCAACAATTAAACACAGCACCACAAATGATGAAAACGTAATAACAATTGAAATTATTTTAACGGAAGTAAAACAATAATTTGTGAGATACTTCACTAGAAAATCTAAAATTTAAAAAAATATACTGGAGTACTGCTACTGTCAAAGCCGTCAATCAAAACAATGGATGATAATGTAGATAAAGACGATGAAAATCAAGATACGGTTGACCCGTATGGTTATTTCAAAAATAAATTGAGTTTTCGAAAAAATTGAATTTTCAAAGTTTTTATGAAAATTCAAAATTATCAAGAAGACCCAAATTTTTGAAAAATCCCAATTCTTTCTAAAAATATAAATTTTTGAGAAAATAAAAATTTCAAGGATAATAAAGGAAAATAAAAATTACAGGAAAATATAAATTTCTAGAAAATTTTCAAATTATCAAAAAAATTAAAATTTTCAAAAGAATTAGACTCTCTAAGAAAATTGGAGTTTTATAAGATATGCGAATCCCCGAAGTAATCGAACTTTCTGCAAAATTAAGCTTTTAGGAAAATTACAAAATTAAACAAAAAACTAAATTTGCAAGAAAATTCAAATTGTTCTAAATCCAACATTAAATAAAAAATAATGCGAAGAAACAAATATCGATCTATTCCAAAATTTGCTAGCAACAGAGTCATCAAACAAATGTGCAAAAGTTTTAAGTCAGAGAATGTTTGAATTTTACAAAAAAAATGCGAAAAATTAACGAACTAAATGAAACTGCATTATCGATATACATTTAGTAAAAGCCAAAAGCGACAACACTAAAACTGGGTGTGGGTTTTAGATCTCAAAGAACTCGCAGAACCCACAAATCGCAAGTTTTGTATAATTTTTCATTTAGATCGATTGTAGTTAATCTCAAAACTCTTTAGAAAATCCCAAAAATCATTAAAGTTTCCGACGCAAAGAATTTTGTTAAATCTATTAAAACTTAAATCGTTGACAATAATTTCTTTCAATTACAATTTAGGTGTCTGGAGGTCGACATTTGGGACGCAATGGTTTCAAGAGACAAAATTATTTTATTAGAAGTGAAACATTCTGTGTCAAAGAAGTCATATGTCTTCTGATATCTTTCTTCGGGTTTTTCTGTAGAAATCCGGGGTTTTCTGAGCAATTAGATCAAGAGACTTTCGTCACATCCCCACTTTAGTTGTTTTTAAATTTTTCCCTGACACACTAGATATACATATCGCTGCTTGAGGTAGCAGCAGAAATAATTGAGATTAATAAAAAATAAATAAAACATATAAAGGGACCCGTACGTGTCAGAATAGATTAGGCAAACAGAGCTGATGTTACGAAAAAACTGCAACGTATTTAAGTAAATATTCCGTTCACATTAAATTGCATTGGAAATTGCCGATAGGGCAACATTGAAAAACCCCTCCGAACGCACAAAATTGACCTCCAAACAGAGAAAAATGTTCTACTCAATTTTGTCTACAGCATAGCAAAAAACTATTTTTTGTTCTAGGGCCGACCTTAGTACTGGCCTTGGGCCTTAAGTAGTGGCCTCGGACACATACTTCCATAGACAAAAATGTTTCCCTCAATTTGCTCTGCAACATAGCAAAAAACATTTTTTTTGGTTAGGGCCGACCCTAGGACCGACATGAGGCCCACTTGAGCCCTAAGCACAGGCAAAAATTCTTCCATAAAGTGTCAACCGTGCCGAGATCTTCCGGTGCTGCTACAAAATCCGGAGGCACATCCAGAGACGTCAAAATCCGGACAAAAAATCCGGAGGCTACAAAATACGGAGGCGTCAAAATCCGGAGACGTCTAAATCCGGAGTCAAAATCCGGAGGCGACAAAATCCGGTGGCGTCAAAATCCAGAAGAAAATAAAAAATCCGGATGAAATCAGGACGGAATCCGGACGTAATATGTAGTGGTATTTAAAGCAACTACAGTTTATTGATGCAAATTGTATTATAAATATGTATTAATGCGCCGCAGGCCTAGAATTAAAAAAAAAAAAAAACCGGGTCGAGGGGCGGCAGCCCCCGCAAAGGGGGTCAAGGGGGAATATCCCCCTTGCGGGGTCTAAGGGGCAGAGCCCTTAGCGGGGTTTCGGGCAGAGCCCCATGCACATACGGCCGCCTGCAGGGCGTAACCAAGCCCGCCACAGGCGCGGGGGTGAGGGGGCATCCCCCAATATTGAATATAATTAAGACCGTTTATTATTTACACCAAATAAATATATTTGCCAGTAGTATTAAATAATTCACACCAATATATAATAATAAAGTTAACTGCATATGAAATGAATGTCTTATATACTTAAAAGTAATAAAAATCCGGAAGCTACAAAATCCGGAGGCTACAAAATCCGGAGGTTAAAAAATCCAGACGTAATAACAACATCATCAGGATTTTGACGCCTCTGGATTTTGACGCCACCGGATTTTGTAGCCTCCGGATTTTGACGCCTCCGGATTTTGACGCCTCCGGATTTTGTAGCCTCCGGATTTTTCGTCCGGATTTTGACGCCTCAGGATTTCTGCCTCCGGATTTTGTAGGGGAGCCAGATCTTCCAAACAAAGAAAAGTTTTTGAAAATCGGAAGAGATTTACTCGAGTTATGTACAAAAAACACGTAGGGCCCAAACAAAGATTCGTTTTTCGTGCCCTAGCTAAGTCCAAAGACTCAAATCCAAAGAAGTTTCTTCCGCAAAATGGTGGTCATGCCCAGATCTTTGAAACAAAAGAACAATTTAGAAAATAGGAAAAGATTTACTCGAGTTATGTATAAAAATAACATACAGCCCTAGCAGAGACTCGTTTTTAGTGTCCTAGCTAAGTCCAAGAACTCAAATTAAAAAAAGTTACTCCCATAAATTATTGGACATGCCCAGGTCTTTCAAACAAAGAAAAATTTATGAAAATCGAAAAAGATTTATTCGAGTTATGTACAAAAGACCAAAAACCACTCAAACGGCCCTAGCTCGGCGGCCTTTGGGCCGACAGTGCCCAGATTCAATCCCATAAAAGATTTTTCAATTACTTTTCAGGGAAAAAAAGGTTTTTGAAAATCGGTTGAGTTTTACTCGAGTTATCGTGTTGACGGACGGACGGACATTTTTTTTGTTGATTCGTCATCTAAGTAGCATTGTCGATGCTCCGCCCTACTCCCGGGTTGAAATTCGAGTGGTTACAAATGTCGTGGTTAAGGCAATAGACCGCTTTTCGAAGCACTGAGTTCTTCGTCCGGGTCTAAGAATGCAGTATTTTGAGAAGATTTTTCTGCATTATAAAAGAAAACTGCAAGGTTTCAATAATGTTTTTAAAGTAAACTTCAATATCTGATAATCATTTTCCATAACTCTTTGAATTCGATCGCTGCTCATTTTTTTTCGTCACACGACAATAGCCAGTATATATGTAAAGACTTTATTGACACTGCTTCATTACAAAGTAGCCTAATGACTCAGTATACTAGACAGATTTTTTAATTTAAAAAGGAATTGGTCAGAAGTACACTTGGAAGTGAAATGTTCAAGGGTATAAATGATGATTACATATCAAATTTCCAGTCTTAAGGACTATGGAAACTATAGTTTCGATCACAGCTAACTGTATCTTAAATTCTTTCAAAAATTGCACGAATTGTTTTGTTAACGTACTTCTGGCTCCTATGTATAAACCGATCACCTCAATGTTATCAATGTTGTACTTTGATTGAAAATATGGGATGCAGTGGTCATACATTTCCTTTTTTTCGCGATTGACGGCCTCGAATTGTTCGTTGTCTAGTTCCATTCTAACAGTTGGGTCGATAATGAATCCTATGTTTGAAATTCGATTGAATGCAAATATATCGACTCGTCTGCTAATACCGTTGATATCTTGACAGGCGACTTCCTCCTCGAGATTCCAGCCTCTGTCTTTAAGTTTCGTTGCCAGCAACGATCGGATGCTATGGTGACGATTTTTCCGCAAAAGCTCACCCCGTGGACATTTGCCAAGGATGTGTCCAAGTGTTTCAAACTCGTCTCAGTGTCTGCAACGGCCATTACCTTAACCATATCCGGGGTTTGTCTTTACTGGAAGTACGTTGTCATCTTTATTGCATTTGTCCATTCCGATATCGACAGACCGAATTTCATTGTCAACCATTTCTTTGCGGCGGGATAATCGCCAAATTGAATGACACCACGACCCTTTGTAGGAAGTGTGCACCAGGCTTCGTATTGTTGTTTCTGTAATTCGTGTCGGATAAACTTGCATTTTCCTTTACTACGTACATTGATCGATAAGGAGGTGTCTAGATTGTCATTCATTATAGATGATCTGAATTCCTCGGATAGCGGTAATTTTTCGAGACACAACAGTTTTTCGCTATCGAAGTTCCTCACGAGTGGAAGAACATCTACACCACAATGTTGCAGGAGATCGCTTGAGTTGAAGGATTCGATGCATGCTTCCCACGTCGCTTTGATGAGTCCAAGTCCTTTGACTTTCCTACTAGAATATATCATTGCGTCGGGTGTTGAATTCGGAATTTGAAGAATTTCCTTATTTGCGCTTTTCAATATTTTGTCAATGGCGGTGAGAAATGAACGTGGCAATTTCGTCAACGGTGCGTGTTGGAATGGAAAAATTATCGTGGACCAAATGAAATCGATCAAAATGTTAAATTTCTGGTCTGGATTCAGGAGAGGCGTTGTAACGAGACGTTTCACTTGATTTCTCAATAGTTCACTATGAAAAAATGAGATTTGCTAAAGACCTTACCGAAAAGTCGTCTTAAATTTATTTATATCGTCAACTTAAGAAATTTGTTCTCAATCCCGAGTCAATCCCCAATGACAGTTCATCCTTTGTATTTCTATGAAATTTCATTTTATTAAGTTGGTAATTGTTAAAATTAGTACATTTTCTGGTACATTTCTTCGAGCGCGAAAGTTTTCAACAAATTTTCGGTCGTTTCATTTGAAGTTTTAAAATATTAAAAAAAGAATTTCTAAGCGTTTTTCTTTGTGTACGCTATTTTTTCAACTGAAAACAAATGAGGTAAAACGACCATGGTCTATTGTTGTAGGAATTCGGCTTCGTCGATAATGATTTCGTCATTGAAATTCGTGCCCAAATATTTTATTGAATCATTCGGGCCGATGCACACAAGCATCGATGAATTTTTTGAAAAATTTTTTTGGCTTCTAGGGCAGAGTCTTTTATAAGGATTTCGAACTGGGGTGGATTTTTGGCATGGGGGCCCAATTTTTTCATTGAAGGGGCCCAAATTCTTAATCCCAACAAAAACCTCTTAAAAGGTAAAGTGTGACGCAGTCCCTAATGTCCACTTCCAAAATTAATTATATCAGTGGAGGTGACGCTTACGCTGAAAACACGCAAGAAATTACGATGCAAAAAAAAAACTTTTTAAAAAATTCAAATGTTTGAAATTGCGTCACAAATGCCAGAGCCATCAACGTAATAATTTTTCCACACTTTCAGTTCTCTAGCTATTCTAATTCAGAAGATAGCAAAAAATCCAAAATGACGTCACTTTGACAGTTGGCAGCCATTTTCTTAGGATCTCAAAAAAATTCTCCTGATGAAACTCTATAACTTTCCTGAAAAAGCCATCTCTCTAAGTAGTGTTATTCCGGAGGTAAAATTCGAAAACCGAAAAAGCATAAACGAAAATCCAAGATGGCGCCGCTATGACAGCTGGCAGTCATTTTCTTATGATCCCAAAAAATTCTCCTGATGAATCTCTATAACTTTCTAGAAGAAACCAACTCTCTAAGTGTTATCATTCCGAGGCTAAAATTCGAAAACCCAAAGAAGTCTAATTTATACCTAACAAAAATCCAAGATGGCGTCACTTTGGAAGATTTCTGAAAATCCCAAAAATTTCTCCCGATCAAACTCTATAACTTTCCCTAAGAAACCAACTCTGTAAGTAGTGTCATTCCGAAGCTAAAATTCGAAAACCAAAAAAAAAACTAATTTATTGCTTGGGAAAATTCCAGATGGCGCCGGTTTGACTGCTGGCAGCCATTTTCTTAAGATCTCAAAAAATTCTCCTCACCAAACTCTATAACTTTCCCGAAGTAACCAACTCTCTAGCTATTGTCACTCTGGTGCTAAAATTCGAAAACTCCGAGCATTACCTAAAAAACCCTCAAAATTGACCACTTTTCCAAGTGCCACGGCTTTTCCAGAATTTTCCCGGAAAAGCGGCATATAAAATTTTTCATTTGGGGCCGAGACTGACGTTCCCTGAAAATTTCAGGAAGATCGGCTGTCTAGTTCTCGAGACCGAAAATTATTAATAGATAGATAGATACACTTACGGAAATATATTTTTGCATCAAATAGAATTTTGTACTTCTGCGCAGCTTTTTAACACTCCAAAAACTTGCGCAGAAGTACAAAATTCTATTTGATGCAAAAATATATTTCCGTAAGTGTAGAAACCGACAGATCAGAAAAAAGTTTCCATAATGATGAGAACAATAGAAAAATTTATTCTCCTTACAAAAATGTCATTTTCAAACCTCGATATCTCAGCCAAATTTTCAACCGATTTTGATGAGTGAGGGCTCGTTTGAAAGCTGCTGCGACGTAGTTTTTTTTAAAAATAATTTGGAGGTTGAGGGGGGCGAGAGGAAAAAACTCAAAAGTTCGCCTATATATGGCTCCTTGTCCCAAAGGTTTTTGTATGGAGTTTTTTGGGTTTGTGGACGTTTTTTGGGGTGTGGGGACTGCGTCACGCCCTCCGCTACCGCTGTGGGCATGATAAGAGGGACCAGTTTTTCGTACTTATTCCTATTATGTTCGCGTTGTGAAAATCTGATATAGTAGAAATAGTGAAATAATTTATTGACGAGAATTTCTTTATGATTTTCTTTCAAGCTAGAAAACAACTTATGAGAGCGTAGCGAGCGAGAAAATTTTATTGAATAAAACGAACTATGCTGGAAGCAATTAATTTTCGATAAGAGGAAAACACACTAAAAATAGTGTCAAGCGCCCGCAGGTGAAGTTTTTTTTTTCAAATTGTTATACTTTGAAAATAAGATGAGGGAATCGCGAGCGCAGCGAGCGAAAAATTCTTGCTGAATGAGACCCAATAGGTGAGCCAATTTTGGGTACAGAAATTGGGTTTTGTTGAAAAGATCGTTTTGCAATGCGAAAGTGACAGATGCGAAATTTTTCGAACTAGGCAACGACGAATTTCATTCATAATCGAAAGTTGTATGAACGAAATTTGGTGTTGCCGTGATAGCAAAATTTCGCATCTGTCACTTTCGCATTGTGTGTGCACGGTGTGCACAATGAAAAAAATATTGTAAATTGAGGAGAGTTGGAGTGCGACGGGAGCGACGTTATCGACATTATGGAGGTTATGCGGGTTATGTCAGTTAGTGTCAAACACACACACACTAGAGGTTAAACGTCAAACGCACATGCAAGCGCATGCTGTTCAAAATGGCGATAACCTTTTCAAACTAGAAAAACGTCATTCATTAAAGTTTAGCGCACGAGTTAATATCAAATTCTAACGACGAAACGTTTTTCTTGACGGATTTTTTTCTGCTATAAGTTTGTGTTTGTTCTGTTTTGCAAGACAAGTTTTGACAATAATATCGAAACCATTAAAAGCCATCATGTATCAATTGAAAAAATCATCGAAACGATTGAAAAAAGATACAGGTTATGTTAACAATTTTGATGATGAAGAACTCGATGCAGCCAATGGAATATTGATCCTTCATAGTGAATGGGCTGCTTCACCCATCTCTCGGGACATGAATTATTTTAACATCCACTATATGAGTCCCGAAGATGAAATTTGCCTTTACTCACCACCAAATTTTAGTTGCGAAATTATCATCGACCCAGCCACGGAAATTTATAACGTGAGCGGTTTTTTAAGGTACAATCCTGATACAACCTTTCGTTTTGTTTCTGTAACGAGTTGAAGAAACTCGCCCCACTTTTAAAAAAAAAATTGTGCACTTCGGTTAAATGCTATTTTCGTTCCTTATAGATTGAGCTTTCGTATTGAGAACGTAATGGATTTCCTCCGTGGCAACCAAGATGTGGACTCAGAGACTTTTAAATGTCGAAACATTCCGTTTCACATCTTTTTGAAAAGCAGTCCGTACACCGATGTTTTCTCAGTATATTTGAAACGTGCCGAAGATAAAGACGATGGTACCTTTAACGACATGGAAATTCTTGTCACATACTGCGAAATGACTGTGACCAACCAATCCGGCATGAAAGTCGTTAAAGAATTCCATAATCGCGTCTTCACAAAAAACAGCGACTGGGGATTCACCGAATTTCTTGGTCCTGATCAAATGCAAAATGTCGCCCTAGATGATCATTTGACTATCCATATGACTATGAGAGCCGATCCTCCTTACTGTGACGGTCATATTGCAAAAGCGACTACTGGATTTGTGGGTATTAAAAATCAAGGGGCTTTGTGCTACATGAACTCATTGCTGCAGGCTTTGTTCCATATAACCAAATTTCGCACAGCTTGCTATCGCATTCCAACCGAAATGGATGCAGATTCGTCGATGGCATTATCGCTACAGAAGGTATTCTACAATTTGCAGTTTTCCGATGTGTCGGTATGTACCAAAGCGCTGACACACAGTTTCGGTTGGTCCAGTCCCGAGGTGCTGCAGCAGCAAGATATACAAGAAATGATGCGAGTGTTGATTGAGAAAATCGAAATCCGCATGAAAAACACATCACTGGAAGAGGTTCTTGCTGGTTTGTTCCAAGGGAAATTTATTTCGTATGTGAAATGTCGAGATGTTGAGATCAGCAGCCATCGAGAAGAAATTTTTTACGACATTCAGTTCAGTCTGGAGAACTCCAACAGTGTGATGGACTCATTCCGCAAATACATTACGCCTGAGATAATGGACGACGATAATAAGTAAGTAAATCATCAATTTGTTACGTGTTACTGGGAGCGGCTCACTGTTCTAGTCATTAGAAGTGTTGGGCAAAGTGCGTTATAAAATAAAACTTTTCTGGTGTACGCCAAAATGACACAGAAACTGAATGCTGTGTAGGCGGATTCTCCAGCATGAAATTTACCCTTTCATCACTGAGGCTTGAAAGAGTTAAAATTTTTACCTGAAATGCTGAATTGCATTGTGTAATTACAAATGTGTAATTTACCAAAAAAAAAATTGCCTGCCATAGGTATAATGTTCGTGTCTATTGTATACTTGTCGCTACTTTTCCCCCGAATTCGAAACCCGGCGAAATCTTAAAAGTCTCTTTTCACTAAATATCGCTGCTCTAAAGAATTGAAAAAAAAAAATGATTTGTTTGGACACAGGAAGGGAAGCGTACCCCACCTCACCTCAAAAATATTGGTTTTCAGGAAATAGGAAGCTCTAAAAGGCCGAGCAATAATAAATTTGGAGATAAACACGTCTGTTCCAAAATACAATTTAATTTAGATTGAACATTTCACAAATCGGGTCACAAATCAGCGCAGGTTTTTGCGATGTTTAAAGCCTGCGCAGAATTACAAAATCCTTTTTTAAATCGGTCATTGTAAGGGGCAAGGGGTGGATCAACAAAAAAAAAGGTTCGATCGGAGCGAAAACTAAAAAAAAATAGCAAAAATTGAATGAATTTTTTTTGCGGTAATTAAAATCACAACAAAAACCCTTTTAACGCAAGTCCTCGTCCTTTCTTCCAAAACAACTGATATCAATTGGGGTGACGCTTACAGCTTTGAAACAAAAAAAAATTTTTTTGGAATGTTTTCATTTTTGATCAAAAAAATGCGTCAAAAATGCCGGACACCCCAGTGTTATAGTTTTTCTGTTCAGCTTTCACAACACAAAAATTTCAATTTATGGGATGTATGGCGTATTTTTGTATAGGAAATCAAATTTTTGCGTATGAAAGCTGAAAGCGTAGAAAAATTATTACATTGGTGGGTCTGGCGCATTTTGTTAATCAAAAATGAAAACATTCCAAACAAATGTTTTGCTTTTCAAAGCTGTAAGCGTCACTCCAATTGATATCAGTTGTTTTGGAAGAAGGGACGAGGACTTGCGTCACGTTGTGTTGTGATATCAGTAGTTTTGGAAGAAAAGAAATGTCGAAAAAAAATTTTCATCAAAAAAAATTTTTCAGCGAAAAAAAATTTGCAGCAAAAACAAATTTTCAGTGGAAAAAGTTTCGCCGAAAAAAATATTTCAGCGAAAAAAAATGTCGGCGAAAAAAAATTTCGGCGAAAAAAAATTTGCGGCGAAAAAAAAATTGCGGCGAAAAACAATTCCTTTGACACGAAACGTCTATGTTCAACAAAAAAACTCAATTTTCTCCCCAAATCCGTGCCATACCACCGTCGGCCACAAATTTCAGCGAAAACAAAATTTCAGCGAAAAAATATTTCAGCGAAAAAAAATTT
>CM055403.1:26890586-26920003 GCA_029228625.1 Pseudolycoriella hygida | reverse complement strand
GACATTGTTTTTTTCGCTGATTTGTCATCTGGAGGCAACAAAAAAAGGTTCCCCCTTACTCCCGGGTTCGAATTCGCAATGTAACAAACGTGGTAGTAAACGCATCAGACCTACGTACTTCGTACGGGTCTACAACATAGCAAAAAAACATTTTTTTCGCTAAGGCCGACCTTCGTACCGAGAGACACGTAATTCTAAAGCCAAAAATGTTTCCCTCAATTTGTTCTGCAACAACATAATCATCATTATCATCAAACTTTATCGACCGTTTATACCTTTCGATGTGGGGTCTATACGCCACAATCGGGTGATCTTCATAGGCCCGGGACCTGCACATTCAATATCCTCTTCGAAAGCCTGATATTACGCATTCTTTGAACGTGCCCGTACCATCTCAGGCGACTAACCCTTGCCGCCTCTTCCAACGACGTAACTCCTAAATTTTCTCTGATGCTGTCGTTTCTGGTATGATTATCTCACTGCTCCCTTCTACTAACCCTTGCCACACTCCTGAGAACTCTCATATCAGAAACGTCCAGGTCATGCACGAGATATCCGCAGTCCACCCAACTTTCACTACCATATAAAATATTTGACCTAAAGATTGATTTGTGAATAGCTAACTTTGTGCCGCTACTTTGTTGAACACATGAGACCTCAACTGACTGGCTACTGCGTTTCCCATTTTCTCCTTTCTTCAAATTCCCTAACTACCTTGCCATCCTCTGAAAAAATGCTTCTAAATATTTAAGCTTGCTTGATAATCTTGCCCATAAAAATTATGAATAGAATAGAGGAGAGAGACAACAACCCTTAAGAACGCCCTCTTTCAACTCGAAAGCCTCACTAATTTCACCATCTATTCTTACTGCAGCCTTGCTCCCTGAATAAATGCTTCTAATGGCACTCAAAAAACTTCCGTTAATCCCGTATTCGCTAAGCACCCCGAACAGTTTTTGCCTCGGTACCCGATCAAATGCCTTTTCTAAGTCGCTGAAGCACAAGTATATATCAATATTCCTTTCAAAGAGCTTTTCTATAGCTTTCTATAGAATTTCCAACATCCATGGAAATTACTCAAGGTAAATTTTGTCCCCTGCACCATATCAAAAAGAGGACCAACATAATTTCTTGAAGAAACCCTATTGTCTCTAAAATTCTCACCAACTTTGCTTTAAGAAGCAAACTTCAAACTGCTGTAATTTTATAGATATCTGTCATCCCTCCCAATGCTAGAAGTTGCTTTGGAAGCAACTTTCTAACCTTCAAAGCTCTAGATTTATGGGTCGTCCCACCCAATTCTAGAAGTTGTCACATTCCAAGATTGGGCAATTTCTCCTTGAAACTCTGAAAGACGTGTTCTCTACAACTTCACCTTTGACACTAAATTTCCACATTGCATAGCTGAGCAAATTTAGACTAAAAACCATCTTCTTTCAAGTATGGCCAAGAAACTCAATTTCGTCCATTACATTGGTCCCAGTGCCCAGACCACTGCAGACAGCACGAGTCAGCCAGGTCCCCAAAAATGAGTTTCTACTAGGGCCCAACGTGTTTGTTTACATAAATCGGGTAAATCCTAACCGATTTTGGTGATTTTTTTTTATATTTGAGAGGTAAGCGAGTACCGAATTATATTCAAAAACAAATTTGAGCCCGGTGCCTGTGCTTAGGATTTAAGTGGGGCTTAGGTCGGTCGGCCCTAACCAAAGTAAATTTTTTAATTGATTACATGATTATAGAACAGGACAGCAGGCAGGAAGTCAGGGACACACGTGTTTTCAGAGGTTTCACTTTCGGTTCGGACCACTACCTTTTGGATACACCTCAGTTAGGCTAAAAGGAAGAAAGTGGTTGTTCGCAAATTTCATTTAGGAAAATTCAAGGACAAGGGACAAATAAATTTCTATGGCTAATCAAGCAACTTGACTTCGAGTGACGAAGTCACTACACCGTCAAAGCAAATGGGGTTTCGAAGAAACCAACCAGCTTGATAACGAATCAACATGCCGAGAACCGGCATCTTCCTTACAAGGAGGGTTCGCACACTGTTAAGAACCGAAAATATATTGTTATGTGAAAATTCAATAAAATGTTTCACTGTCATCTCATCGGGCCGTGGCAACAGTGGCTGAATGATGACCGGTCTGCCACCCCTAGTCATCATTTATGCATGTAGAGCTCCAGTGAATCATTCCGAAAATGAAATACCACCGAACTTCCGTAAACACATGCCACGGACCGATGAGATGACAGTGAAACGTTTTATTACATTTTCACATAACAATATCTTTTCGGTTCCTAACAGTGTGCAAACCCTCCTTGATGTATCACTGGGTTCACTGCGTGATGGATTCTGAAGGCATTTGTAGTTCATTTTTTATTCACGGGGAAATAATGACCTCAATTTTTTAGGAACCCAGCCGTCATATCATACTTTGATATTCACGATGATTTAGGCCGATATTCGATTTCCTCCGGTTAAAGAATAAAAGATTCATCCGTTTAGTAAAATGGTCATGCATATGATAGAATTTCTGTTTGACATAAAGAGAAGGTGCCGCAAACAGCAATGTTGTGGCTTAAAAAAGCGCGGCATCAGTAAAGGAGCGCCGCAGCCACATAAGAACGCAGTACGAACGAAAAAGTGCTGCGCAGGCATAAAAAGAATGTAGAGCAGGCGTTAAGAGCGCTGCAGTCTCGACCGCAATTAATAATAACGAAAGAGCACTGCAGGCGCAAATCAGTAATGCACAAAAGAGTGTTGTATAATGTAAAGATGAGTGCAGCAGACACAGAGAATTTCACTTTTCGTAAATTTTTCTTCTCTGTGCATCACATTTTGTTGGTTTTGATTCGTGATTCTCACATATCTATAAATTCAGACAATATGAAAAAGAGTCTTGAGGTAGACAAGAACTGACCTGTATCTAATTCTAAAATTGAAGCTAAAGCTGTTTTGCAGAAGAACAAACAATTTTCCACCCCGTAGACAAAAGAACTGCGATTTCGCCATGTCTGACAATGTCTACAAATTAATATTATCCAGTGTTCGTTTGTGTTGCTTCTCTGGTCTTTATCATTCATTTTTTTTTCTTTAATTTATCGTTATCATCGAAAGTGTCCCGAATGGATTTTAGGTTACCATTTATTGATCCCTCTTTGGATCTAGCGATGAAGTCAAATTTTCAACTTGTAAACACAATGTCGGAATATTTACCAAAATACAATGAAAAAACTCTTTTCCTTCTTGTATAAAAATTCATTTATTTAAGTAAGTCAATTTCTTTACCACGCAGATTTCATTTTTTTGGTAGAAATAAGCTTTTGCTTTTTGTAATCGACTTCGATTCCAGTCAAAAGTCTTGTTTCATTCGCCACTGACGATGAAACATAAGTCCAATTGCATCCAACCAAATTCTGTCTAATGTCTCCAACAGTTAGATTCCCGCCTATGAACGTTCCATAAATATTTTCCAAACCTGAATTGGCATACTTAACGAGGTTAGTCACGTCTGTAAGGTAAGCTGTAGTTGGCCTAGGTGTTGAGAATAAAACTGGCACCAATGAATGACTGCTTTCTGAAAGCACATAGTTCAACACATCTGTAACTTTTTTCATTTGGGATGACACCAGTATTCTGTTGTTCAGGAGTACATCCTGTACACAAACATTGATTCCTTGTACTGCGAGCAAGAAATATTCGTAAGTGAAGCCTAGAACTATTATCGAGTGCCTTAATTCGGATGGGGGATAGTCGGGAACTTGGCATTCCCTAACTACAGTTTCAGTAATCAAACCGATGTAGTTAAAAAAATCTTGTAGGCTTTTCACAACCATGCCGTAGTCTACTTCAAATCTTTCATCACCAGACTTGGCTGCCAGGAAGTCTGTCATATAAGTAAAAAATGAATCTCCAATTGCGTTAATATTTTGAGTGATCGGTGATGTCAGGTTGCCAATATAATCCGATAACCCGAAAACAACGTCATTGATATCATTGATAGACTCTTCGAGCACTCTCTTATATTCCCTGATGATGGTCCGAGCGGTTTGATCAAATTTCTTCCACTTACTCAGCACAGTCAACATCTTTGTGGCACTTTTCGCTAGCACCGTCGTCGGTGTATTCGAAAAGTAAATCAATTTCGCAATATAAATTTCGAACGCTTCGATAAAACTATTACCCAAATTTGCTAATCGCCCTATAGACATTTCCACAATCATTTTAAATCCATCGTAGGCTCGTATCACTCCATTTTTCCACACATTGTCTTTGGCCCTACACACTGCTCGACAGTCTTCGCTCTTGTGATTTCGCCAAATTTGTTCTATATCGAACTCCTGCGTTTGAGCTTTTACGATCTAAAAAAATTATATTCGATATTCGACAATTGTGAAAAAAAATTCATACGATTTTACCTCCAACGTCCCTAATAAAAAGACGAGAAAAATTAATTTTAAAAGCATTTTCTAATCTTCTAACAACACACAAACATGTAAGTAGTTTCTTTTTGGCGGTTTTGCAATAACTGATTCGATAGAATGCGCGCGTATTTATGAGGTGTCCTCTCAAGTTGTTGTGAGCGACATCTCTACGATTATATCGACACAATAGATCTCGCACACTGTTAATAATACATACAATTGCGTACGTACTTCCAAAATTGGCCTTTGGCTCATGCAGCAACCTTCCTACGAGTCAAAACAACTATTTGGAAGCACTTAAGTACAATAGTGAAGTGATGTTCGGTAAATGCGTTTTCCGAGTCGCTTGCGACGAGGTAATGACGCATATACCGAGCAGAAACATGTAAATAAATTGAACCGCACTGAATGAGTAAGGTTGAGTATCGGAAGTTAGATTTAATTCGGATGAAGTCTAAAAAAGTTCTTTGTAATCATCGGTTCGCAGATGGTAGCACCTCGTAATACTTACCTTCTAATTTAGCAGGTCATAGGCTCCTCAGGAAGGAAAATTTATGAGTCCATCGTTATTACTTGCTTCTTCTCATGGGCGCGCGGTAGCGATGCGCCCGTGACCCAGGTCCTCATACGAACAAAAAATTCAGAAAAATTGTTTCCGTAGACTTCGGAGCCATATATACTGTGCGTCGATTTAAAAAAAAAATTTTGCCAGATTTTGAACCCCCCTGGTTCGATGCAGGGCTCGGTAACGATAAATTATTTATAAATGAAAATGTTTTTTTTATAGTGAAATAAGCTTGCGCCCTGACATTTTATGCGAAATGACGAGTTTTCAAAAATGTCTGCATATTCGGTGCCACCAAAATGATACTAATAATGTTTTGTAGTGGGGTTTCTTTTTTAAACACTCTGCAAGGTCTAATTTAGGTGTAAAAATACAAAAGAGTTGAAATAACTTTAATTATACGTTTTTGTATGGCAAAAGTTTTCACGAATGTCCATTTCTATGACTTTTTTTGGTCGTTTGAGGTCGTTTCTGGCACAAATAAATATCCAAATTTTACTGGTGACGTGTCATTTGAAATATATTTTGTCTAAGAATCGGAGGAATTTTTTTTTTTTGAAAATCGACCTAAGTTTGTTGGAGATATTGATTATCAAGTGTTCGAAAACATGGAAAAATTCTCAGTGTTCCAAATTTTGTCTTCTTCTAGTAGCTCCCAATTTTAATTTATTTTCGCTGAAAGTGACCAATTAGCCAACAAAAATACAAACCAAGATAAAATACCTCGTTTATTCGCTGTATTTTATAAGAAATTTTGGGAAAACTGGGTGTTTTAAAAGAAGTGTTGCTCTGAGTGAGCAGAGTGTTTTAAAAAGAAATTCCACTACAAACATTATTAGTATCATTTTGGTGGCACCGAATATGCAGACATTTTTTGAAAACTCGCATAAAATGTCAGGGCGCAAGCTTATTTCACTATAAAAAAACATTTTCATTTATAAATAATTTATCGTTACCGAGCCCTGCATCGAACCAGGGGGGTTCAAAATCTGAGCAAAAGTTTTTTTTTATCGACGCACCCTATAGATACAGCCTAAGTTTGAGTTTGTGTCCCTTTGCGTCGTACCCCCCCCCCACCCCATGAGACCTATTTTTCGGATTCTACATAACATTTTGATTGAAATCGGGGAAAGTTTTTTTGTTTCGCTGAAAAATTTTTGTTCGGCTAAAAGTTTTTTTTTTCGTTAAAATTTTGTCGCCGAAGTTTTTGTCGCAGAATTTTTTTTTTCGCTAAAAAATATGTTTTTGCTAACAATTTTTTCGCACAAATTTTTTTTTTTTTTTTATTCGCGTGAAAATGTGTTTCCGCCGAAATTTGTTTTGTTTCACAGAAATTTTTTGTTCTCCGGAAATTTTTTTCGCTGCAAATTTTTTTCGCCGGAAATTTTTTCTCCAAAATTTGTTTTTTTTTTTCTTCCGAAACTACTGATATCACAACAAACACCCTTTTTAAATGGGAAACGTGACGCAAGTCCTCGTCCCTTCTTCCAAAAGAACTGATATCAATTGATATCAATTTGAAATATTTTTATTTTCGATTAAAGAAATGCGTCACAAATGCCGGACCCTCCTAACGTAATAATATTTCTGCGCTTTCAGATTTCGCACGTCCGAAGCTGTAAGCGTCACCCAAATTGATATCAGTTCTTTTGGAAGAAGAGACGAGGACTTGCGTCACGTTTGAAAAATTTGAGCGGCGCTCCTAGCGCTCAAAATTTGTGCTCACTACTCAATTCACTAGGGCAATGTAACATTTTTCGGAATCTAAAGAATGTTTTAAGAATTCAGTTATCATCACATCATACATGTTCTACACTGAATATGGCGTGAAGCTATCACGATATCGTGGCTCGACATTAGTAACGACATTAGTTAAATATAGTTTGTAAAATTTTGGTTGTGTGCAAAAACATATAGCTCAAGCGGACGCGCACACTTTTTTAATATTTTCGACTTCCCGACTCCGTACAACTTGGATAACCCCCCTTATATTGTACATTCGAATTTCCAGATCAGGGCCCGAGTAAAAATTCTGATCTCATGAGACTTTGAAAAACGTACTCTCAAAGGTCTCATTTCAGTCTCATGACTTTATATTAGGCGAATTTGGTCTCAAATTTTTTTTTTCGATAGGAAAACTCGTGAAACTCGTGGCATCTGGAAAAGTGGTCAATTTTGAGGTTTTTTTAGGTAATGCTCGGAGTTTTCGAATTTTAGCTCCGGAGTGACAATCGCCAAGTCTCAGAAAGTTGTCAGCAAGTGTCAAAAAGTTGTCAGCAAGTGTCGAAAAGTTGTCAGCAAGTGGCAGAAAGTTGTCGACAAGTGTCAGAAAGTTTGCTGCAAGCGTCAGAAAGTCTCAAAAAATTGTCAGCAAGTGTCGGAAAGTTGTCAGCAAATGTAACAAAGTCTAAGAAAGTTGTCAGCAAGTGTCATACATTCTCAGAAAGTTATCAGCAATTGTCAAAAAGTTGTCAGCAAGAGTCAGAAAGTTGTCAGCAAGTGTCAGAAAATCTGAAAAACTTTTCAGAAAGTCTGAGAAAGTCTCATAAAGTCTCTCAGCAAGTGTCAGAAAGTTGTCAGTAAGTGTCAGAAAGTTGTCAGCAAGGTCAGATAGCTGTCAGCAACTACCAGTCTTAGATCATTTTTATCCATGGAAATATAGGTCGCAGAGCCCCTTACAAAACTTACAAAACTTACTTACTGATATCACAACAAAAAACTCCGAAAGTCCATTTTCAAAATTATTGATATTGAAAGAGGTGACGCTTTCGCTGATAAAACGCAAAAATTTTCCGTCAAAAAAAAATTTCCTACAAGAGAAAATTTTCAGCAAAAGAAATTTCCAGCGAAAAATAATTTCCGGCAAAAAACATTTTCGGCGAAAAAATTTTCCAGCAAAAACAATTTTCATGATTCAGACTAAAAATTCCCCTCACCAATCTCTATAACTTTCCCGAAGAAACCAACTCTCTAAGTGTTGTCACTCCGGAGCTAAAATTCGAAAACTCCGAGCATTACCTGAAAAACCGTTAAAATTAACCACTTTTCCACATGCCACGGCTTTTCCAGAATTTTCCCGGAAAAGCGGCCTATGAAATTTTTCATTTGCGGCCCTAAAAATTTCATGAAATTCGTTGGAGCGGTTCTCGAGATCGAAAATTATTAATAGATAGATAGATAGATAGAAACCGACCGACGGATCAGAAAAAAGTTTTAGAAATGATGAGAACAATAGAAAAATCGACTCTCCATACAAAAATGTTATTTTCAAACCTCGAAAAGTTCGCGTATGTATGGCTCCTTGTCCCAATGGTTTTTGTATGGCGTTTTTTGACTTTGTGGACTTCTTGCCACTGTCGCTGCGGGCATGATTTGGGAAGTGGACTGCGTTGTACTTTACCTTCGAAGAAGTTTTTTGTTGTGATAAATAATTTTGCCTAGAAGAATAAATGCGAGATTATCGTTCTAGGCAGATAAATAGTAGATTATGCTCCTGCGGGGAAATTTTTTATCTTCGAAGGGGAAGTTTGCATCTCGAACCGAAGAGAGCACCAACAATTAATGTATAATTTAACGCCCTAGGGAACACACTGCGGTGAATAAATTTCATTAACGTCAAATCACAATACAGCTTTTCATACGTTCTTTGGACGAGCACGTTGCAGTCTCATTCTAGCACATTATCTTATGTATGGCATTATTGACATTGACGTCCGTTTTGCCTCCGTTTGCATGATAGTTTTCCATTGTTTCACCGAAGGCAAAAGGCGCGGGCATCTCTAATCTTTGTTTCAGCGCATTATTTTTAGAACCTATGAAATAATACTTTCCACAGTACTAGATTAATATATGTAGACGACGGATAGCCATTTCCCACACTGTGCTGTGCACCATATCTCGGTCAGACATTTCAGGCACTTTATGGTAGATACGAAGTCAGGGGGTGATATTGTTTATTGAGGTTGACAGACGTTGTTTTGTGTACATATCAATTTATTGAACTGATGTGTAACTTTGCGGCACTTATGGCAAATAACTAATGTAATAAAGAAAATTAAAGTCTAGCAAAATATGTGAATCATACGATTTTATTTCTCGTGTCCCCACGTCTCTTTGCAAGGTAAGTCATAAGGGGCCATTCAAATAGTGCGCTGACTTTTTTGGGGGTAGGGGGATTTGGCAAAGCGTGCGCTCCATACATTCTGAATTTTTTCTATGTCTTTTTGCGTGCTAGGAGGAAAGGGAAGTCCAAAATCCGCATTTTTTAGCATGCGCACTATTTGAATGGCCCCTTAGAACGAGAAGTAAAATTTTACTTAATTTCCTTTCAAAATTTTTGTACTGTCTTTCGTGTTTCCTTTAACCGCACCAGAATCGAGTTTCGACAACTCTATTCTAATTTCTCCAACAGTTAATTTCCCACCTTTGAATACTCCGAAAATGTCTTTCAGCGCTGAATTGAGGTATTTAGTAAGTTTAACAAATTGACTCAAGAATTCTTTGGTATTTTCAGTGGATTTTCCATCGAGTAAATTCAACGATTTCCTGTTCTCAACGACCACATAGTCCAACGCCTTTGACACCTTCATGACTTTGTCTGATGTAGTTGCTCCATCTTTATTGTACACATCCTGGGCACATACATTGATTCCTTGTACTGTAATGGAGAAGAACTCATACGACATGCCTACAACTAAAATGGCTTCTTGAACTTCACGGCTGGGAGAGGGAAGATCCTCTAGCAAAGTTTCGGCAGTTAAAGCAATTGCGTTCATAAGTTTTTGAAAATGTTTAAAAACTGCCTCGTAGTTGACTTTCTTTCTACCCCCGCCTTTATCTGCCTTAATGAATTCCGTCATGAAAGTCGAAAACGAATCTCCGATGTAGCTAATTGCATTAGTGATCGGACAAATCAGTTTTCCAAGGTTCTTCGATAAACTGCTGACCAATTTAATGAAACCGTTGATAACTTCTTGTATAACTTTGTTGTATTCTACAATGACGGTCATGCCGGACTTATCGACCCTTCTACACTTACTCACCAAAGTTAACATATCCGTTGAGCCTGACCCCAACAGAGTGGAACTCGTGGCGGAAAATACAATCAATTTAGTAAAATAAACTTCCACTAATTTCATTACATTGTCTGACAACTCAACTGTACGACCTTTGAAACTCCGTCTTGCTCTATTACATCCATCGAACGTTTCTTGAACGCCAGCTTTCCACTTAGTGTCTTTAACAGGGTCAGGCTTACATACACAATTTTTCTTCTTGAAATTTTGCCAGATTTTTTCTACGCTAAAGCTGACTTGTTTGTCATGGCCCTTATTTGGACTAGCCGTTAATATCTAAAAATTTTTAGGTAATGAAAATACGGTTAACGTCACTGATTGTTTCAGCTGAATTAACCAGCTGGTAGATAGACACATGTGATCCATCCGTTGGCACATAATGAGAATATCTACCTTCTGGTATGTTAGCTTTAAAAGTAAAATGAAATTTTTTCACCTCAAACAGAGCGACGAAAAATATTAGTTTTAAGATCATTATCTTACATCAAACACTCAAGGAAAATGAAGCTGAAGGCAGTCTAGGAATCCTTTAAATATAAAATTCTCCTGCAAAATAATTAATGGACTTAAGCAAACGTGAACAGATGGTTGTCACGATGTGCTATAAAAAAGTGTAAATAAGTATAGAAGTCGTGATAATCTTAGTAGGTGTCCCAGTGCCGTAGGTACACCACGAGGAGGGGGTGTCACTTACTATAAAAATTTACATCGAATTGACACGATTTTTTGGAGTTTTTGAATTTCGTTTGCATTTTATAGATGCCGTTTTTTCATTTTCAGCTTGTTATAGGATTCGGTAACATCGACAAATTCGCGTTGCATGGCCGAACCGAGTTACAAATCGATTGTTGCTTCTTCGGCATCAAGGGGCCATTCATAAATTACGTCCGGTCGTTAGGGCGGGGGGGGGGGTATAGGGAAACCTGACGAATTCGGACGGTGAGGGAGGGGGCTTATGAGAAGCGTGACATCCGCTTTTTTGTCAAATTTCTGTCAAGAATTTATAACTGGGAGAATGCTCGAGGTTGATAGTCGAGAGACAAACGCAGACTTAGCCAAAAATTTACCTGTAGTTTCTTTGACAGTTTGTTAGAAGAAAAATGTACATAAAAGTATTCATTCTACAATAAAAAAATATTTTTTTTTGGTGAACTCATATTTTATTTGGGGGATGGGGGGGTGTAATGAAAGCAGACGTCATTATTTTGGGGTGTACAGTAAAACTGGACGAGTTCGGACCGGGGGATAGGACGTCATTTATGAATGGCCCCTAATGCATTATTAATGAATAAGTGACATCCCCGTGAGGTAGACGAAAAGCGCCTTCCGTAGCAATTTCATTCGTATAGGTTATGGTGCAACAAAATCTCGTAGTAGCCTTGCTACGTGAGTGTTTCCCAATATTTATCTTGACTCTAAGGACTGCTGCATGGGCCGAAGTCAGAACAACCAATTTGGAAGCACATATGTAATACGATACTATGAAGTATATAACTCGTGTGTACTTGATATATATTATTTGTTTTACAATTTATAAATATTTTAGCCACTTGCAGTTGTGTTTTATCAAAAATCTCAAGCGTCCTTTGTCCCACTAACCTAGCAGAAAGAAACTGTTTTCTGCTCTCTTTATACACAAAATGTTATTGGCTATTTCATTAATATCAAGGCTCAATACGATATATATGGATACGGCATTGAGGTGTCGACTATACGGTACTATTCATGAATGACGTCACGACATTGTTTAGTGTTGACACAGAAGTGAATGTGACCTGAAATTGAAATGAAACCTGAAAATCTGCAATTCGAGATTCTGAGTCGACATGAATCGGCAAATACTTAAAGCTAAACATCATTTATCTCATAATAACGCACACACATTGTGAGTTACACAATGAAAAACCATTTTGTTGAAATAATCCAATAAAAAAGTAGACTTTACTTCCGAGTAGGAATGCAGGTCTTGAATGTTTAAGAGTCGATCTGCGAATTCATGGCTCAAGGCCAGGGTTGTATTCGCTAACCAATTATTTTAGCGGAGCTAACGCTAACGCTAATTGGAAAAAATATTAGCGAAACTAACGCTAATCGCTAATAATAAACAAATTTGCGCGCTAATAGCGATAATAACGCCCGGGACGGTAATAACACCCGCACTCCCGGCGCTAATAACACCCGGGGCGTTATTAACTCCCGCACGCCGAGCGTTAATAACACCCAGTTACATAGTTTGCTACATGCTTACGATTGAGCCTGAAGCGTTAATTTAAAGACGGAAAATTTTCCTCTTAGTCAACTCCTTCTACTGACATTCTGTATAAGGAAAATGCTTATCTTAATCAATCCCTTCCAGCAACGTTCTGCATAAGCAAAATGTTCCTCTTACTCAACTCTTTCTAATCAAATTCTGTATAAGGAAAATGTTCCTCTTAGTCAACTCTTTCTACTGACATTTCGTATAAGGAGAATATTCCGCTTAGTCAACTCCTTCTAGTTACATTCTCTGTAAAGATAGTTCAAATGCCATTTTGTAGCGTTCATCCAACTACATAGCTGGGCGTTATAACCGCCCGGCGTGCGGACGGTAATAACACCCCGGAGTGCTGGTGTTATTAACTTCCCGGGTGTTATTAGCGCCCGGGGTGCGGGTGTTAATAACGCTCCGGGTGTTATTAACGCCCCGGGGGCTATTTGCGGCGGAGAAATGTCCTGCCACAAACATAAATATCATTTGTGAGCAACTAATTATTTGAATGAAATTAAATTTTATCAATTTTCGATGCTTCACAAAATAAAACTTATTGGTTACAACGACCGCCATTTTAGGTACAATGAAATACTCAGCGACTTTAGGCAAACATGTTAATAAAAGAGGCTCTCTTAACAGAAGCGCCTTAAACAAAAATATTGTGATAAATTTAAAAATTTTAGCGAATAGCAGAATTTAGTGTCGCTAATTCCGGTTTTGTCGGAACCCTGCTCAAGGCTCATTCCATTCCATAGACTTATATGAGAAATTCGTGGAAGGAACGTCTTTAAATCGATTTGAGCTTTTCGGAAATCTCTCGAAAAGCGTTTTTCTTCAATTTCTATACTGAAAAAAAAAAGAATTTCGTAGTCATTCTTGTAGATAATATTACTGCGATTTCAAATAAAACTTTATGATCATCTGACATGGTCATGGCAAAATACATAAACTTTTTACTGCTGCGCAGGTTTTGCTGTTAAAAACCTGCGTAGAAGTACAAAGTTCATACCTATGACTATTATTTGGGTAGTTCTATTGGGACTTGTGACGTAGGGAATACTCGGATCTCATCAAGTACACATCGCGATTTTTATCACGTTAACATTTTTTCCCACTAAATCGCATATGGCTAACAACTTTCTAGAAGATTGTAAGGCTATATCTCATTCAGAAAGCAGTGATATGAGCGTTTCTACGTTACATGTTATCCAACGGGTATTTGGTAATGGTATTTTAAGTCCCATGTAATGGGCAAGTAAAGTTAATGATGAGATCACCCCCTCGAAAAATTATAGCTTCCAGAAAAAGCGTTTAGATATTTTGCGATCCCTAAAAATATTATTTACATATCCCGCAAAATATCTAAAACGCCACCAATTCGATTTCGAAAATATGAAAACTTTCGGAAGAAATTAGAATAAGAAAAAACTTCAGATTATTGAAGTAAATCATATTACTATGAATGTTGAACGGACATGTAATTATAAAAAGAATACGGCTGGCATAGCCCCATCCTGCTTTAATCTTTTGCGAAAACATATTGGCAAAGACAACCGAGTAGTCCGAAATTACGCATCCGATCAACCACCATAACTGATCCAACCTATCTTAACTGATTCTACTCACTTGACCTTTTTTTTAAAAACTGGTATATCTGATCATTGCGCCCAAAATTGATCAGACACCGCGAAAATCGTACAATTCATCAATTAGTAATAGGGCGTATACGGGAATGGTCAAAATCGCCCATTGTATTTTCGTACTAAAAACGATAATATCGTGTCAGCGAGTTTCAAGAACGATAATATCATGCCAGCGGACGATAATATCGTTTCAAGAATGATGATAATATCGTGCCACCGGAGGATAGAATCGTCACAGAAATTGTACAAAATTTACAGTTTGTTTTTACATGAAATTTACATAAAAAAAATATCACAATAAATAAGAGATTTCGTCCATTTTATCACTAGTTCGGAAAGTACCCATAACCGCGGCCGCATTCCCTCTCTGGATTGCCATACTTATTCTCTGTTTAAGGAAAGATTTTGAGCGTGGTTCATACGTCTTCGACACTATCATTTTACTTATATCGTCAAAAAATTTAATAGCGTCCTTGCTCCACGGTCCCATTGTTTCAACAGCAAATGGAACGAATAAATAATTTTGGTTACCGTTGGTGTACCGTTACTTATATTCAAACGTCTTGGTGATCGTCTCGGCAAGGTTTTTGTTTTTGGAGAGTTCAAGATCGAGTTTGTTGGAGTGAGCCTATTCTATCCTGAATCTGAGGCTTGGTACTTTGTGGAGGTGGCGAAGTGCGGAGTGTGTGTGGTCTCTTTGGTCTGAGGTATCGACTTTTTCGTGGCTGGACCGGAACGGTGTCTACTTTCATTATAAGGAATTGGTTGGTGAGTGGTCGCCACTGTGGGTCGCTTGGCGGCGATCGCACGGCGGTTCCGGGTGTTTGATCGCTGCCTAAAAGGGTTTGACACATTTTTGCCTCATAAACGTCTTTTAATTGGACTAACTTCAAAGTTTTTACACCAAAACAATACAAAGTCAATAGTTTACGCGCCACGAACCGTTCTTTTATATCAAGTGTCAAATACCTTCACCCAGGGCTGTCCACCAAATTGTAGAGTTTAGTACTAGAAGAGTGATTGTGGAACCTAATTTTGGCGCAAAAATTCAAATTCAAATGTTACATCATGTCTAAGGATATTTCTACGGAATCAGAACAGAAACAAGTACATGCAAAGATGAATGAGTGCCCGATTTGTAATAGAGGTTTTAACACGATGTCTGGTGTACGCCAACATTGGACGAAGGGTCACTCAATTGACGAAATTAATTCCTTCATCGAAAATAATACAAGACACACGTCCTCGATTCAGATCGCACAGCCATCACGAGCTACTGACCCCAAATTTCTGTGGAGCAAGCTACAAATAATGAACGAAGACGTCAATAGGCCGAACGAGGTGTTTTTCCACGAATTCGAGTGATTGTCTATTCTTATCAGTGTTGGAATTTTTGAGAATTCGACGAATATCCGACATCCCACCTGTTGATGTACATGAGCTACGGACTATGACAGTGGATCACATCACGGGAGTCAGCAATGGGGAACCAAATTTTGATCGTTTTAAAGATAGCCTCACTGTCAACCTACATAGTGAGATACCTAACTTCTCCCCCAGTTCTAGTTCCGTCGAAACTTTGATGAGACTTTATTCTGCCTACATGTCAACACCTGGCAGATTCGGAACCATAGCAGAGTTAAGTGCAATGGCGGAGTTATTCGATTTCGGTTTTTGTGTAATTCGTAGAAATGATCACAAAAATTACACCTGCTATGATTTTGGCTCAATAGAAAAAGTATTGGAAAAGTCAAATGCTCCAGTGATTCACCTGCTATTTACCGGCGATGTCGGCAGTGGGCATTTTCGCTTGCTGATTCCTTGCGAAGGCTCATCCTGTGAGCACATTCCACTAGGAAGTTACAAACTCCTTGAACATCACACATCGTCAAGGATAACGACTATATCTACGGCAAATTTTAACGAATCAAACATAGGCTCAATTTGTGAACCGGAACAATCCGATGACCCTCCCACACTTGACACGTCGTTCGAAGACTTTATAATTCTACTTGCAAAATGTAAAGGAAACATCAGAGTTCTGAAAAGGGTTCCAGAGGGGCTAGAATTATGGCGGCAAACAAGTTGTCTAACTGTATTGAAAATTGTTTAGAGTCTCCAGATTTGACGACGAATTGGAAACAACTTCTAACCTTCGCATACTCTTCGTTACGAATCCCAGAGAAAGGGAATAATATGTCTTTTGCGTCGATGGTGAAGAGAAATCTTGACAAAGCTGAACTGAAATTCTCTAGACAACAAAAGAAAAGAACCTCAACGTCACTATCTAAACGCGTTGAACGCAAAATCGCCGAGGGCGACGTCAAAGGCGCTGTCAGAATTTTATCATCCACGGACACCTTGGCGCCCCAAAACGAAGCTAGTTTCGCACAACTTAAACTTAAACACCCGCCACCATCAAGAGAAATGAATTTCCCCAATCCACCGGAAAAAGATATAGAAACACCCCTTAGGGTCTCCGAAAAGGAAGTTTTCTATGCCATCAAAAGTTTTCCACATGGATCCGGTTCAGGAATCGATGGTTTACTTCCGCAGAACTTGAAAGATCTTGTACTGCCATCAACGGGCGAAGCTGGTCTACGGCTGCTGAGATCGATTACAGCCTTGTCAAATTATATGTTATCTGGAAAAGTGCAATCAGAGATCATCAAGATTATGTACGGAGCATCACTTTGTGCGTTGGACAAGAAAAGTGGTGGTGTTCGACCAATTGCAATAGGTAACACATTTCGACGTCTCACCTCAAAATTGGCGGTTTCGTCCGTCCGCTCACCAATGGCTACAAAATTTGCTCCCAAACAAATTGGTTTTGGCATAAACGGAGGGTGTGAAGCTGCAGCACATGCCACGAGGAATCAAGAATAACTCACACAGGAAGGTAGTCATTGTGAAAATCGATTTCCGCAATGCCTTTAACGAGGTCGACCGAGATGTTTTTTTAAACGAAATGAAAATGCACTGTCCGTCAATTTTCCCCTACTTATGGCAATGTTACTCGTCACCGTCTTTGCTATTCTACGGTGACTACATACTATGGTCGCAGAATGGGGCACAACAAGGAGACCCATGTGGCCCGTTGCTTTTCAGCTCGGCAATTCAATTTGTGATTAATGCCCTAATATCAGAATTCGTAGTATTTTATCTGGATGACGGGACTTTTGCAGGCGAGTACGACAGCGTTTTACGGGACTTTAAAACTGTCAAAGATGAATGTGCCAAAATCGGTTTGCACATAAACCCCACTAAATGTGAGCTTTACTTCTGTTCAGAAGTTGATCGGGAAATAGTTCGTAAATTCGACCAGTTATCCCCGGGTATATGTGTGGTCAATGAATTCACCTTGTTGGGAGCGCCAATTACCGACAATTCCTTTGAAAACATTTTCAGCACAAAACTATGCGAATTAAAATTGCTATTCGAGCGGCTTCTGCAATTGGAGAACTACCATATAGCATTTTATATCCTTAAAAACTGTTTCGCTATCCCTAAACTGGTTTTTCTTCTGAGATCATCGCCAACATGGAATCGTCAAGAATTTCTCGATGAAATGGATTCTCAAATAAAACTCACGTTAGAATCTTTAACAAATTCCGTTTTGAATGAAACCACTTGGACTTTAGCATCACTTCCGGTCAACCTGGGTGGCATTGGCGTTCGCAGAGTCCGGGATATAGCGTTGCCCGCTTTTCTGTCGTCAGTGAACGCAGTTTCTTCACTTGTTAGTACCATGTTAAATCAACCTTCGCTGCAAACTGAGGAAATTGCTGAATATCACGACAGCTTAAAGATGTGGAATGATTTACATCCGGATTCAGTGCAACCAGAAACCCCATCACTTCAAAAACATTGGAATAAAATCGCGACTACCAACTTGTTAAACAGTTTAAAATTTGATAACGAAGAGGAAATAGCAAGGTTTTTAGCTATTCGCAAACCCGAGTCAGGTGCTTGGTTGCATGCACTACCCTCGAAAACAATAGGCACTCTTTTGGACAATAACTCCTTTCGGATAACCATTGGTCTACGACTGGGATCCGACATTTGTGCGCCTCATACGTGTTTTTGTGGATCACGCGTGGACAAAAAAGGTCGTCACGGCTTGAAATGTCGGAAAAGTGCTGGTCGTCACGCAAGACATGCGGAAATAAATAACATAATTAAAAGGGCACTAGTTTCAGCGGACGTTCCGGCTTTATTGGAGCCAGTAGGACTGTCAAGGGAAGACGGTAAAAGAGTTGACGGAATGACGTTGATTCCGTGGGTAAGAGGCAGCAGTTTGATATGGGACGCAACCTGTACGGATACCCTTGCGCCCAGCAACCTACGGTTGAGTACTCGTCAAGCAGGGGAGGCAGCAGAGGATAAAGCACGGCAGAAAGTTAGGAAATATCAATCACAGAAATTATAATATCATACCACTGAGCGATAATATCGTCACAGAAACGATATTATTATACCACCGGACAAGAACGATATTATCATATCACTGGGTGATAATATCCTTCCATGAACGATATTATCATACCACCGGGCGATAATATCGTTCCATAAATGATAATATCATACCACTGGTCGATAATATCGTTATAAAAACAATATTATCATACCACGGGGCTATATTACCATTCTAAGAACTATATTATCATACCAGCGGGTGGTAATATCATTCCAGAAATGATAATATCATACCATCGGACGACAATATCGTCACGGGAACAATGTTATCATACCAGCGGACGATAATATCGTTACAGTAACGATATTATCATACCAGCGGGCCATAATATCGTCGTGAACGATATTATCATCATAGGAATGATATTATAATTCCGGGCGAAAATATATGGTGGGCGATTTTTCCCTGACCCGACGTATACCGTCACAAAACTTTGCTAGTCCATTTTGTTTAGTTTTTTAAATTGTACTTGGTTAAAAGTCTCTTAT
This sequence comes from Pseudolycoriella hygida, assembly GCA_029228625.1. Taxonomy (NCBI): domain Eukaryota; kingdom Metazoa; phylum Arthropoda; class Insecta; order Diptera; family Sciaridae; genus Pseudolycoriella; species Pseudolycoriella hygida. The sequence goes on along the minus strand of CM055403.1, from coordinate 26,901,076 downwards.
GTTTTTGCTGTAAATCGACATCTAAGATAAGGTAAGGTAAAAAATAGGAAGCGGCGAAGCATTTCCTATGTCAATGTCCAGCGCTTTATAGACTTAGGGCGAAGTTTCTAGGACATTTTTACATCACTCTTGAGGACTTTGAAAAATTACAACTACACGATGTGTTATCTTTCATAACAGATAGCAGGTGGCTGAATGCGCCACCATAACTGGACCGACATCAGCATAATTCAGATCGCAACCCACAAAACACCCCCAACTGAACAATAGAAGTCACCGTCATTTTTAAATATCATCACCACCTCACCAGCAACGACGAAAATATCCCAAATAAATCGAAGAGTGCGACACAATGGGCCCAAAAAGGAAGGCCTCAGTGTCATTTTTCACTTTATCTTTCTATTTTTTTTAAGTAAATAATTGTGAAAAATACTTTTCAAATAAATCAATCAATCAAGGTAAAAAATACGTTATATAATATTAGACAATAAATTGTTATGGAAATTCTTCTCTCTATGAAAAAAGATATTCTCCCGCCAGGGGTGTTATTAACGCCCGCACTCCAGGCGCTAATGACGCCCAGGCGCTAATGACGCCCAGGCGCTAATGACGCCCGGGTGTTATTAACGCCCGCACTCGCGTAGAAATGTCCTGCCACCGATCTCGAAACGTCGCGAAACAAAAATTCTAATTGTTACTAAATTCGAAAGATTATAAATGGTACAGCAACGCCAGCATTACAAAAAGAGTTAAATAAATTAAAATGCCATTTCTGGAAGCTACGATTTTTTGAGGGAGGTGATCTCATAACTAACTTTACTTGCCCATTACATGGGGCCTAAAATACCACTTAGCCTCTAAATTTGAGAAACACCCTAATGCGGCCTTGCATATAAATTACGTAACGATAATATTGACATTTTTCAGACCCCCTCTACCCCCTGTAACACTAAAAGAGTTACGTAATTTATTAATGGCTCCTATGCGTGCTCGAGTCATAAGGGGCCATTCACAAAGTGTGCAGGCTAAAAACTCAGTTTTGTGACCCTCTCCCCGCTCGCACGCCAGTTTGCATACATTAGAATGTATGGTAGCACGGTTTTGTCAAAGCCCACTCCCCACAGTGTGACATTTCTTTTAAAATGGCGGGGTGTGTCAAAATCGGGAACTACGCCAAATTTACCAAATAAGGCAAAAGGGGATAAGGATGCTGAATCTATTATGAGCTGCAAACAACGCTACAGTAAATTTTTTTTAATTTGTACCGATTTAGCCTTATTTGGTAAATTAAGCTTGAGACGGCAGTGCCACTTTAATTCGAAAAAATTGACCATGTTGAGTTTACTTGTCAAGCGATGAAGTATCTGCAAAAAATCCCATATAAGGACGACTTTCTGCGAATTTATTACTCTCAGAAACTAAGTAGAAAACAAGTTTCGGGTCTCAGAAAGCCCAAACAATTTTTCGGTGGACTCACGAACAGTGAAAAAATATAAAAAGCGAAAATTTTTACCTACGCGAAAGCTTTTTTAAGTTCGTGACTCGGATTCGTGATATTACTTACGGAAACGTTGTACAATTAACTATTTTCTGAAAGATCTTAAGCGATGTGTCACACGGTTATTTTGGTCAGAATTGCTATTTTTGTGAGTTGAAAAGTGCGTGAACTTTTCTTGGGTGGAAATCGCTCTAATTGAGCTACAAAGTTGGTTTCCAGAGACAGCGTGTCGAATTGAAATCACTCTACCACCTCAACCATTCATTTCTTTCCATCACGTGGGTAGTAAAAGTCTTCCCTTAACATTGGCCGACAAACCATAAAAGTATCAGGTTAACCCGATTGATCTTGATGAAGTTATCAAAGAAAAACGTTTTCCGAAGGATTTCTGAAGATCATTTTTCTCTTATACATCCAAAGAATCCAATGAACCATAGATAAACAATCGGACATCGAAATGACATGCATCTAATCGTAGGATCTGGATTGTATAAAAGGCGAGTTGACATAGTCTGGGTATCATTCTATGGCCATCGTTGCTGATATACACATGGTCTTAAGACAAGGTGTACTGATGTACGACGAAATCAGCACTTTTAGTTTTTCGATTTTTGTTAAACAGTTGGAAGTATAATGAAGAATTGTGAGTGGCTTTTAAATGTAGAAGCGGACATGGTTCAACTGCATTCCAATTTGGAACAACGAAAGTCGACTTTTCGATTGACATATTTCAACAGAATTCTTGAGGTGTTTTGAGTTATTCAACGCTGACAGTCTAGTGGTGGGAACAACTACTTTGCGCTATCACGATTTTTTTTAAGTACATCGTGTCGACCACCTGTTCACGTTGCCTAAATCGACATAATTTTTTTTAAATTCCTTCAAGAATATTTAAAGAATTCCTACACTAAGTTCTGCTTCATTTTCCTTAACTGTTTAATGTAAGACAATGCTCTTAAAACTAATATTTCTCATCGCACTGTTCGAGGTGACAAAATATAACTTTACTTAAAGCTAACGTACCAGAAGCGAGGGGTCCCGCATTCAGAGATTTAATGGATCTCATTAATCTCATTAAATCCCATTAAATCTCTGAGTTCGGGACCCCTCGACCAGAAGGTAGATATTCTCAGACGTGAACTCGGCATCAAATATCTACCAGCTGGTGAAGTCAGCTGGTACAACCGTATTTTCATTCACTAAAATTTTTAGATATCAATAGCTGGTCGCGATAAAGGCCATGACAAGCAAGTCAGCTTTAGCGTAGAAAATATCTGGCGAAATTTCAAGAAGAAAAGTTGTGTGTGTAAGTCTGATCCTGCTGAAGACGCTAAGTGGAAAGCTGGCGTTCAACAAGCCTACGACAGGTGTAAAAAGGTTTCTTCGAATTTGCATGGTCGATCTCACGAATTAACTGCACATTTGATGAATGTAATGGAAGGCTACATCACAAAATTAATTTACTTGTCTACATCGAACTCCACTTTGTTGGCGTCAGGTTCAAGTACAATGTTAGGTTTGTTGAGTAAGTGCAAGAAGGTCGATAAATCCGGTTACAAATCTATTAAAGAATACAGCAAAGTGCTAAAAGCAACCGTCGACGGTTTCAATAAAATGGTCTCAAATTTATCGGGGAACATCGGCAAACTGACTCATTCGATCACAGAGACACTTAACTGCCTCGAAGTTTCATTTTCGTCTTTTATGAAAAAGTTTATTAAGGCCGACTGCGCCGATTCGAGAAGGAAAGTGGACTATGAGCCAGTTTTTAAAGATTTTCAAAAATTGATGAACGTAATTGCTCTGATCGTCGAAACTTTGCTAAATGATTGTAAACCTCCTACTCGGGAAGTTCAGGAAGCTGTGTTAATTTTACGCATGATCAATGAGTACTTCCTAATAACAGTGCAAGGCATCAATGCATGTGCCCAGGATGTTTATCATAGAGATGGAACCAAAGCCGCATCGAAGAGGGTCAAAAAAGTCTCTGATATATTGGACTACATTGCCGTTGAGAATGCGCAATCATTGGAGTCAGTCGTTTTTACATCAACTAAAAGCGTCACCGCATTTTTGAAACACATAGTTAATATCACTGTGTTCCTCAATTCATCGCTGAAAGACATTTTCGGAGTATTTGAAGGTGGGAAACTTACTGTCGGAGAAATCAGAAAACATTTGTCAGGAGCGTCTCCCGATGGTATTAAATCGAAAGTTAAAACCAACATTTTGAAGGGAGTTAAGACATAAGTATAAACTTTGCTTCCATCTATGTGAGTTTGGAAACTTTGAATACACTTTTCCATTTTAGCAAAGGTTTTGAGTTTTATATCTTAAAAGTATATCGACAGCTGCTATAAATATTTTTAAATATTATTATCAAGAAAGGAAACATCGCTATCATCAGTGACATCATCATCCCCGTTGTACAATGCATCAAAATGCTATTTGAATCTCTCCAAGACATCATGTTTTGCAGTAAGCAACGTTCCGTTTACTGCTTTGCAGATGATTATTCGGGGGTTGAATCGTTTCCTTTAATTGTTTATAGGTTTGTAGAACTTTCTTGACTCACTTGCGATACACAAGCTCTCTAGCTGAAGTAGCGTCCTATCTTCGAGCTCTCTCTCCTTGCGCCGCGCCGGTGCAAACGTTTTTCCTTCTTCCTCAGTTCTTTGTATCTCGCATCTGCAGTCACTTTCTGTTCTCTCGTTCTTGCAGTTTCCTTTCTTAATCGTGCAGCGTTTTTACGTTCTGTAACATCAGCACACTCCGCATCAAACCAAGTATTGAAGTCATTAGAGCTCTGATATCCTAAGGTGTTTCCTAAGGCGCTTCTTGTTTGATTACTTCACTCACCGATTGCCAGTCGAGAGGAGTATCATCTGGTTGAGCTTGTTGAAGTTGTTGAAGCTTTGTGCTAATGTTTTCAGCATATGTCGCCGCTATCTGCGGATCTCTTAGTTTGTCCACTGCAAAACGCCTCACAGTTTCTCGTTGGCCATTTTGAAACCGGGCAAGATGTGATCGCAGTGTTGACACCACAAGATAGTAATCAGAGTAATTTGCTCTCCAACATGTTTTGACGTCAATTACATCAGTGAGGTGTCTTCCGCTTATCATTAGGTGGTCGATTTGATTAGGTGACGAGCTGTCATTGGAGTGCTTCTAGGTAGCTAGATGTCTGCTTTTATGTTGGTGGAAGGTACTTTCCACTATAAGGTTCAGCAGCAAAGTAAGTCATGCGCTGTCCGTTTTCATTCGTCTAATCATGCAGACTGCTGGTGTGAACACTGCCTCTTTACCCACTTTGGCGTTGAAATCTCCCAAACCGATTTTGGTGACGTGTGCCGGTAGTTCATCGTTAGATATTTGCGAGCAGTTCATAATATTCGTCCTTGACTATGTCTGACGATTCATTATGTGTCGCGTGTACATTAACTAAGGAGTAGTTCTTAAAACGGCCTTTAATTCGTAGCACGCATAATCGCTCGTTGACCATTCGGAAGTTCATTACTAGGTGATCAAATTTTCTAGCTACCAGGAAGGCAGTACCAAGTACATGGTCTCGACTTTTTCTGCTATGAAAGGTGATGTAGCCATTATAGCGGGAAATTTGTGAGTCTTTATTATACCCGTCTTCTTGAATAGCTGCAAAGTCGATTTTGGCCTTCTTCAGTTCATTTGTCAGTTTCGTTAATCCTCCAATTCTATGAGTCTGACATCTCACATTCCATGTTCCTATTCTCATATCCTTTATCATTTCCGAGTCGTTGCCGAAGGCCCAGCATCCGAATGAGACCTCATATTGTCTCTTTCTTCTCCTGCTTTCGTTGCAATAAGTTTTCCACAATCGCTCGCAGTCATGTGTCCCAGAGCCAGGTCGCAAGCCTCGACTCCAACCCCTTATTCATGACCAATTTTGTTTTGTGATGGTAGCCTAACTGACTAGGGGTGTGTATGGTGCCGCTGTTTCTTGCCGATGCGATGATATCATCCGCCACCATACTAAGTCGCCTCCCCATCTTGATAGCGCCTAGTTGCCTTCGGCCCTTCCTATATGTGACGTTAAGGTACTACCCGAAGACAGCCCCCCCCATCCTTTTGCTAAATGACCCACACTACTACACCAGGGTTGGTTACCTGATCGTTCATGCGGGTTGCTCACTATAACAGGTGTCACTACGGGTACGATAGGATGTAGGACTAGGTGGACAGAGGCTAAGGTACATAAGAAGTAGTATATTGCGCATAACACACCATTTGACACATTACCTTGGGTAATTTTTGTGCGTCGATGAAATAATAGTTCTAAAAGGAACCTGAATGTATTCTACTACTAACGTATGTATCCATACCAGAGGCACATTCATAGGTCTCAGAGAGCCTCAGCTTCGCCAGAAGGCATTGGTAGGAACGGTTCGAGTCCACTCACCTGCGGTGCAGAGCGTGTAACCAGCCATTGGCCAAAAAATGATGTTTACCTTGATGATGAATATCTTTCATACGAGAAGCGGAACAATTTCTCAATTCAAAATAATCCAATGTTTTCATGCGAATCTTAAAAGACTTTTTTAATGAAACTCTACGAAAGTTTCGGTAGTCTGCGCCGTATCAGAATAGATGTGGCAAACAGAGTTGATGTTACGAAAAAACGCGAGCGTATTTAAGTAATTATTGCCTTGACTCTTAAGTATATGCAGTTACGTCCACACTAAATTGGACTGGAGATTCCCGAAAGGGGAATATTGAAAAACCCGTACGAAGCAACGGCGCTAAAAACCTCTCCAAACCCTTAAAATAAGCCCGGAATTCAGAAAAGACCTAGAGCACTTAGGAGAGGCCTCTGACACATACTTCCACGGATAAAAAAGTTCACCTCTTTTTCTCTACAACACTCTGAGTTAGCGACGTACAGAGGTTTAAATGCTTCGTCATTCACCTGCCCATCAACATAGTAAGTTGAATGACTTACCTGATGATTAGCACGATATGCCGAAATTTTGATCTCTTCTAACAATCTCGATAACGCAACTGTTCTAGATGTGTTAATGTCTGAAGCGTCATGTCAATGACAAAATAATGTGGTTGGTCAGTGACTGTGTATGAGTTGAGTCGAATCAATAATTTAATGGAAGACAACACATAAAAGCTTCAAGTCAACCCAATCGATTTTGTATTTGATTGTATTTGATTCTGTATTAAAAAAAATCGATTTTAATATGAGTCCAAGACATCGAATGAGCCATGATCCATCGATCGGAGCGATGAATTCACAGGTTGACTCTCAAAGACCTGTTTTCCTACTCGGAATAATAAAGTCTACTTTTTAATTGGCGTATTATAACAAAATTGTTTTTCATTTTGAATGTGTTATTTTGAGGAAAAATATATGAAGGGACTCGTACGTATCAGAATAGATGCGGCAAGCAGAGTTGATGTTACGAAAAAACTCGAACGTATTTAAGTAAATATTGCCTTACCTCTTAAGTGTATGAAATTACGTACTAGGGGGGATCGGTTTTTACTTTTTTTTCAAGATAACCTAGAGGAGTGGTCTACAAAATATTTTGATGTTTAGAAGAGTCTAAAAACGCCAGGGTTTGGGTTTTCGGATGAAGTTTGATGCTTGCACAAAATCGATGAAGTCAAATTTTTGAGTTTCGCAGCATTTCTTCATTCTCAGCTCACAAAAAAAAAAATTAAGATAACTTTCATCACCTGAAGATTCTCTTCAACATTTCAGAATATATTTTGGGTGGAAAAAAAATTTGGGGTGAAAACTGAAGAAAGAATACTTTTTTTGTGTTGTCAAAATTCGGCTACTATGAAAAATTGATTCAATTGTTAACTTGAATGTTCTCAAGATGGTACAGAAAATTTTTCCATTATAGTTCAAACGTACTCAAATTCTTGGAAATGCTGTAAGCAATACATAACGGAAGAGTTTTTGAAAATCTAACGTGATATGTTTGTGCTTCGAGTCTCTATATGGTCTAAATTCGAGCCAAAATGACCCCATGGAAAGAATCCAATATGGTGAAAATGTAAAATAAATCAGCAATTGTGAAAATTTCGATAGTAATGTGGCCGTAGACATTGAATTTAATGATTTAATCCAAATATTGTACTTTCTGAGCATATTTTAAAATATTGGATTTTCTCCATTGAGCCACTTTGGCTCAAATTTAGACAATATAGAGACTAGAAGCACAAACATATCACTCTAGATTTTTAAAAACTCTTCTGTTATGTATTGCCTACAGTATTTCCAAGAATTTGAGTCCATTTGAACTATAATCGAAAAATTTTCTGTACCATTTTGACAACATTCAAGTTAACAATTGAATCAATTTTTCATAGTATGCGAAATTTGACAACACAAAAAAAGTATTCTTTCTTCAGTTTTCACCCCAAATTTTTTTTTCCACTCAAAATATATTCTGAAATGTTGAAGGGAATCTTCAGGTGATGAAAGTTATCTTAAAATTTTTTTTTGGTGAGCTGAGAATGACGAAATGCTGCGAAACTCAAAAATTTGACTTCATCGATTTTGTGCAAGCATCAAACTTCGTCCGAAAACCCAAACCCCGGCGTTTTTAGACTCTACTAGACATTCAAATTTTTTGTAGGACACTCCACTAGATCGTCATGAAAAATCGTAATACGTACACATTAAATTGTATTGGAAATTGCCGAGAGGGCAATATTGAAAGACCCGTCTGAAGAAACGGACAAAACTGTTCACCTCAATTTTTTCTACAACATACCAAAAAACCATTTTTTTGTCTAGGGCAGACCTTATGACCGCCATAAGGAAATGCCTCGGATACATAATTCCATAGACAAAAGTGTTTCCCTCAATTTGCTCTGCAACATAGCAAAAAAAATTTTTTTTGGTTTAGGCCGACCTTAGGACAGACCTGAGGCCCACTTCAGCCCCAAGCACAGGCACCGGGTATTTCGGTACTCGATTACCTCCCAAATAGAAAAAGAATCAACGAAATCAGTTAGGATTTATCCAATTTATGGATGCAAACACGTTGTCCTGACTGAGTACAAGTGTTTCTAATCAAAAAGTTTTCTTCCATAAAACGGGAGACAATCCTGGGCCTTTCGATCAAGCAAAAATTTGAAAATCGGAAGAGATTTACTCGAGTTATGTACAAACGACCAGAAACCACTTAGAGGACCCCAGCTCGGCAGCCCGTGGGTCGACAGTGCCCAGATTCAATCCCATAAAAGATATTTCGATTACCTTTCGGAGAATAAAAGTTTTTGAAAATCGGTTGAGTTTTACTCAAGTTATCGCGGTGACAGATGGACGGACGGACGGACAACGTTTTGATTGTTGATTCGTCATCTAAGCGCTAGGATCGATGCTCCCCACCTATTCCCAGGTCGAAATTTGGGTGGTTACAAACGGCGTGGTAAACGCATCAGACCCCTTTCGCGGGTCTAAAAATGTTTAGCCAAATGTTTGCCAATTCAGGTCGACTAGACTCTCGAAATGCAGGTTTCATCTGGATTTTAGATTTTATTCACCTCTGTGTCAACATTAAAACATGTCATGAAGACACTCACGAACAATCTCATAAAGGGGACAACTCAGTGCCGTATGCAGGAGATGCATGGGTGTGGTTGATATAGCACACTCCTGAGTCCTGATATAAATGAAATAGTAGCATATTCGGTTAATAACATTCTGTGTAGAAAGAGAGCAGAAAGCAGTTTCTTTCTGCTAGGCTAGTGGGACAAAGGACGCTTGAGATTATTGATATAACGCAACTATTAGTGGCGAAAGTTTAATTTCCGAGTTCTGTTTGTGGGACGTCTACGTAGGATTATCACGACTTTTATACTTTACACTTTTTTAAAGCACATCGTGACAACCATCTTTTCACGTTATTTAAGTCGACAATAATATTTTTTTGAAGAATTTAATATTTAAAGCATTTCTAGACTATGCAATGCTTCGTTTTGTTCAAGTGTTTGTTGCAAGACAATATGTTAAAGTTAATTTTTCTCATCGCTCTGTTTGAGGTGCAAACAAAAACACATTTTATTTAAATATTTTCACAATCTAAATTTTGTAGATCGCACAAGCTGGTCACGATAACAGCCATGACCAACAACTCAGCTTTAGCGTGGAAAAAATCTTGCGAAATTTAACGAAGAAAGATAATTGTATGTGCAAGCCGGATTCTGCTGAAAACATCAAGCTGAAAGCTGACGTTCAACAAACATACGACGGATGTAAAAGGGCTTCTACCAATTTGTTTGGTAGATCTGGCGAATTAGGTGCACATTGTATCAAATTGATGGAAGTTTATATCACAAAATTAATTCACTTTTCCACCTCGAACTCCACTATGTTGACGTCAGGTTCGAGCACAATGTTAGCTTTGTTAAGTAAGTGCAAGAAGATCGATGAATCCGGCTTCAAAGCTATTGAAGAATTCAGCAAGGTGCTCAAAGCGATCGTCGACGGTTTCAATAAAATAGTTGCAAATTTATCCGGAAACATTGGCAAACTGACTCATTCCATCATTGAGACGCTTAACAGTCTTGAAGTTTCACATTCGTCTTTTATGACCAAATTTATTGAGGCCGACTGCGCAGATTCGAGAAGGAAAGTGGACTATGAGCCAGTTTTTAAAGAATTCCAAAAATTGGTGAACGTAATTGCTCTGATCGTCGAAACTTTGCTAAATGATTGTAAACCTCCTACTCGGGAAGTTCAGGAAGCTGTGTTAATTTTATGTGTCGCTTATGACTACTTCGTGATAGCAGTGCAAGGAATCAATGCATGTGCCCAAGATGTTTACTATAGAGATGGAACCAGCGCCGCATCGAAGAGGGTCAAAAAAGTCTCTGATATATTGGACTACATTGCCGTTGAGACTGCGCAATCATTGGAGTCAGTTGTTTTTACATCAACTAAAAGCGTCAAGGCATTTTTGAAACACATAGTTAATATCACTGTGTTCTT
>CM055403.1:26848557-26880057 GCA_029228625.1 Pseudolycoriella hygida | reverse complement strand
CGACGGATGTAAAAGGGCTTCTACGAATTTGTTTGGTAGATCTGGCGAATTAGGTGCACATTGTATCGAATTAATGGAAGTTTATATCACAAAATTAATTTACTTTTCCACCTCGAACTCCACTATGTTGACGTCAGGCTCAAGCACAATATTAGCTTTGTTGAGTAAGTGCAAGAAGATCGATAAATCCGGCTTCAAAGCTATTGAAGAATTCAGCAAAGTGCTAAAAGCGACCGTCGACGGTTTCAATAAAATAGTTGCAAATTTATCCGGAAACATTGGCAAACTGACTCATTCCATCACTGAGACGATTAACTGTCTTGAATTTTCACTTTCGTCTTTTATGACCCAATTTATTGAGGCCGACTGCGTATATTCGAGAAGGAAAGTAAACTATGAGCCAGTTTTTAAAGAATTCCAAAAATTGATGAATGTAATTGCTCTGATCGTCGAAACTTTGCTAAATGATTGTAAATCTCCTACTCGGGAAGTTCAGGAGGCTGTGTTAATTTTGTGTGTCGCTTATGAGTACTTCCTAATAACAGTGCAAGGAACCAATGCATGTGCCCAGGATGTTTACTATAGAGAGGGAACCAACGTCGCATCGAAAAAGGTCAAAAAAGTCTCTGATGTATTGGACTACATTGCCGTTGAGAATGCGCAAGCATTGGAGTCAGTCGTGTTTACATCAACTAAAAGCGTCAACGCATTTTTGAAACACATAGTTAATATCACTGTGTTCCTCAATTCATCGCTGAAAGACATTTTCGGAATATTTGAAGGTGGGAAACTTACTGTCGGACAAATTAGAAAACATTTGTCGGTAGGCATTCCCGATTCGGTTGGACTGGACACGAAAGCTAACACTAACATTTTGAAGGGAGTTTCTTTTAAGACATAGGACGAAGTCAATTGCTGTGTATGGTACAAATTTCTGTCTGCCTCTTTTTATCTCTTTATGTGTAAACAATTAAAAATAATGGAGCAAAAGTCGTGGCTATCCCCTAAATATAATGTATGCCGTGATTTAGGAAAATATCAATACAAGTTTTTCTGAATATGACATCATAATTTTAAGGTGTTCCCTAAAAAACTCTTACAGAGGAGGTAAAAATATTTTGAGTGACTGTCATCTGACTGTGTGTGAGTTGTATCAATAATTTAATTCTAACAGGACACTGTTCTCTTAATGAGCACTTGTACACAGGGCTTATTATTCGGAATTTTAAGTGGAATGGTTAAGTTACTGGACCAATATGCGGCTCTGAAAGAATTTATACCCAAATCTAATCTCAGTGCATCCGAACGTTGGTATACCCCGGAAATTGATAAAGCCAACTTAGATGCTGAATTGGCCAAAAGGGAATATAGATCAAACAAGAATGCGGAAAATCGTAAGATGTGGCATCAGCTCAGAAACAAAGCTAACGAGTTGATCAAATATGCAAAAATGAACTATTACAGACCGAAGCTAGACCCTAAGTTAGGAACAAAGGCATTATGGAGTAACGCAAAGGGCTTGGGATTGGTTTCGGGCAGAATGAACCCCGTTCGCCCAAATTTCACTGCTGACGACTACAACGTGTACGTGATATCTAACTGCCCAACGAAACAAAGACCTTTTCTCTCCAACACTAACACCACGTTAAATTATATCAAGCCAAAATGTAAACCGTTTGCGTTTAGGAACGTTACTCATTGGGAAGTGGCACTATCAGTTTTGTCTATCAAGTCAAATGCCGTTGGACTTGATAAGATTCCTCTGAAGTTTATAAAAATGTTCTTACCTGCTACACTGCCTATTATTACTCAACCTGCTACACTGCCTATTATTACTCATCTAATAAATTTTTCCATTATGAGCGCTATGGTTGCAAAAACCTGGATTCCTGGAACCGATTCATAAGAAAACACGATGTTTCGAATTAGACTATTTCAGGGCGATAAACATACTGCCAACGATGTCCGAAATTCTAGAGATTCTGCTTAAAATTCAAATTCGTGAATACTTGGAAGAAAATCATCTCTTGTGCGAGTGTCAGTCAGGCTTTAGAGAGGGTCATAGCACAGCATCAGCCTTGATGAGGGTGACGAGTGACATAAAAATTGCGATGGACAAAAAGCTAACAACAGTTCTTATATTGCTTGATTTTTCAAAGGCGTTTGATTCGGTCGACCATGCGCTGCTGCTGGACAAACTGGGACAGGAATTCAACTTTGACTCATCTGCAATTTCTCTCATCAGAAATTATCTATCGGAAAGAACCCAAACAGTGTGTATTGATGGCGAATTATCGACATTTCGTCAGCTGACGAGAGGAGTACCTCAAGGAACAATTTTGAATCCAATCCTGTTCTCACTATTCATAAATTGCATTCCGTATGCTGTAAAATACATGATGTACCACATCTTTGCCGATGATTTTCAAATCTACGAATCATTCAAACATGAAAACTCGGTTGAAAGTCTAGCAGAAATTAATAAAGATTTAAAAACTATTCAACTCTGGGCGCTTGGCAACAAGTTGAACCTCAACGTCACTAAAACGCAGGCAATCGCTATCAGCGCTCACAACGAAACAAGATATCTGCCACCACTTTGGCTGAATGGATTAATAGTACCCTACTCGAATACTGTGAAAAATCTGGGGATGATTTTCAACAAGAGGATGGATTTTAAGGGACACGTCGATCTAGTATGCAATAAAATGTATAGATCACTTCGAAGTGCATGGCCCTGCTTTAGTGTACCACCACAGTTAACCAGGACTTTGATGGCGAAGTCGCTATTTATGCCCCACATCGAATATTGCAGCGTAGTGTATTCATATGGAACGAGCATGGCCTCAAAAACTCAACTGGATAAAGCCTTCGGGTCAATAATATCTGTTTTTGGGGTGAGAAAATTCGACAGCATTCGGAAACACACGAACAAACTTTTAGGGTTTCCATTAACGAAATTCTTCAGTCTGAGATCACTACTGTTTATTTATAAACTAATTAGATCGGGAAGGCCTAAGTACTTACGTTTTCTGCTTAACATGGGAACATCGAAAAGAACGAAGCATCTAAAAATTCCTTTTAGCGTAAATCATTATGGAAATACATTGGCAGTAAAGGGTGTATCTGAGTGGAATATGATTCCAGTGGACGTTAGAAGCAGCAGATCGGTTGAACAGTTTCGCTCGGCGTGTACGGATTATTTAAAAGGTTGATTGGCTATGTGGTGGGATCAAGATTTTTGTATTTTTTATCTGCGCTTTTTTGTAGTTCGCATGTGATAGGGGTGGAAATTGCAATATTATTCGTCTGCATGGTATCGAGTCTAATAGCTTAACTCAATCCTAATCCTTTTAAACGAACTTTGAAATGTAGAAGACTATGTAAATATTCTATCGAAGATCAGTTTTCTTAAATTTCAAATTTTCATAGAAAATTACAGTACATCATATTATCACACCTGGAGTCAATGATTGCAAACCTTTTCGACCAATTATTTTTTTTTAAATTCTACATGAAAATAGCTTTCTAACAAGCTATCATACTCACAGTTCCATTCAGTATTGGTACCTTTTTTGAAAATTTGAAGTTAAATAATTTCTTCGGATAGTCACAATTGGGAACTTTGACCTCCAGCCAAAAATCAAAAAACCAAACTTTTCCACTATCTTTCATTTTTCTATACCAGAGTAGACCCTAAAGATTCGCATAGGACTAAATCTTACTGAAAAAAATTTTAAAATCGATCTTTGGCAACCTCGAGAGTGTGACAATGTACCGCTACTCGCATATTTACAGACTTCGATTTTACGCTGAATAAATTTACTCACAGCTAATTTTTCTAACGTGCTTTTCGACATCCTGGGGTGACTAGAATTTTTTGGGGATAGGTCCATTCCGCGATTTCAGAGTAGCGACCACCCCTAATGCACGTCAATCTTCTGTGTAAGGTTCGTTGTAGACACCAAACATTGAAAGCTTGGGTGTACTTACGATACTTTCATGTTACAAGTTAAAGAAAAATTCTTTGCAGAATTTCCTTCCCCAGGATTGAACCCGGATATTCTTGGTTGAAAAGCCAGTACGTTACCACTGAGCTAACCCGTTCCCCAAGTAAAGCTTGGAAGAGTTAGTCGATTATTTAAAAAAAATTGAAGTAGAGGGATTTCCCGCAAAGGAGATTTCGGGAGTAGAAGTGTGCGCTGGTCAATTTTTCTCGACGGCGGCTGTAATTTTTTTTGAAAGTATCGGCGGCGGCTTGAATCGGTTAAAGGCGGCTCCGACGGCGCATGTTACACGTTTTATCGGCGGCGGCGGCTATTTTCGGCGCAAAAACGGCTCTCAAAAGAAAATTATCTTCAATAAAATCTTAAATCAAAAGGAGACAAATCAGAGTGTTGCAATTTTCGAGGAGTCGCTCTAATATATTAAATATTCTTTACCAGCGCCTTCATCCATACATGGAAAACTTTGTAGGTGAATACCAAGGTGGTCTTCATGTAGCGTGTAGGTCGTTCAACATCGGACCAGCTGTTTTATATCAGACATATATTGGAGAGGTGCAAAGAGTACAAAATTGAAACACACCATTGTGTTCGTTAAATTCAAGGCATCCTAAGACAGTTTTAGAAGAAGTAAACTATTGAGATAAATGGAGAAGTGTGGAATCCCCAACAAACTGATCTCGCTAACCTAGTTAACACTCAACGGAGCTAATAGCCGAGTAAGAATCCGTAACCAACTTTCAGAGATTTTCGACATTGAGGAAGGCCTACATCAAAGAGATCCTGTCGCGACGCTGCTTTTTAACTTGGCCCTTGAAGCAGCTGTGCGCACCATGGACTTAGACTCCAGCGGCACAATTTTCACCAAGTCCAGTCAGTTGCTAGGTTTCGCAGACGACCTCGACATACTTGGACGAAATATGGATGTTGTTAAAGACAAGTTTACGGCCTTGGAGACGAAAGGTACCGACCTCGGGTTGAAAGTTAATGACGAAAAAACGGAATATATGATCATCCCGCCTTCGAATCGACACCTAGAGGAAACCGTAACGATCGACACACACACACTCAAAATGGTCAACAAATTCGTATACCTTGGATCGGAGCAGAACACTAATAACGACATCGCGGACGAAATAAAGAGACGAGTAATTCTGGGCAACCGGAGTTATTACGGCCTTCTGAAAATCTTAAAGTCCAAGTCAGTAACCCGAAATTCAAAATGCGCAATATTCAAATCTATGATCAGACCGGTAGTTACGTATGGTTCGGATTCGTGGTGCTTGACACAAAAGGACGAAAAACCACTGCACACGTTCGAAAGAAAAGTACTGCGGAAAATATTTGGACCAGTATTCGATCAAAGGCAGAACCGATGGCGCAGACGATTCAATCATAAGCTTAACCAGCTTTAAGGAGAGCCGGACATAGTCAGAAACACTAAAATAAACCGTCTACGTTGGCTCGGTCATGTACAACGAATGGAAGATCATCGTATTCCGAAAAAATCCTCAAAACCAGACCGGAGGGCAAGAGAGGTGCAGTGCGTCCAAAATCCAGATGGTATGATGCAGCCCTTGCTGACTTAAAAACTGTTTTAGTATCCAGCTGGGAGACGTTAGCTGCGGATAGGCTCGGTTGAAGAAGCATGTTCGAGAAGGCCAAGACCCTTAATGGGTTGTTGTGCTGGTTAAGTAAGTAAGTAAGTAAAATCTTAAATCTATTTTGGTTCGGAATAGAATGTTTTATTATTTCAAACATGTCACTTTGGCAGCTGTCACTTTCTCACATATGGCAGCTGTCACTTTGACATATGGCACAATCTTGCGTCTGTCACTTTAGCACCTGTCACTTTAAAATTTTATAACTGTCACTTTGGCATCTGTCATTTTGATATTTGACACATGTCGGGTTGAAATTTGACTTTGATATTTGACACATGTCACATGACGTCCGTCCCTTTGACATCTGTTACTTTATTATTATAATTTCTCTCCTCATATGAATTATAAGAATGTGTAAACGGCCCTTAGGCAGTAAATGATGTTCTCATTTATGATCGAATTAGTTTTTTGCTCAGAGAAAAATATTTTTGATTTTACTGACGAATACGAAAAGTGAAACAATTTTTTTAATTCAAAATACATGTTTTGAATGTTCCTAAGTGAAATTTTAAACATTTTTTGTTTATGATAGTTTAAGAAAGCTTTGGCAGTCTGCGCCGAATTTATGTTCAAAAAAGTATCGACGGCTGGCGGCGGCGCAATGTTTTTGTTTCTTCAGTGGTGACGTGATCGGCTGGACAATTTTAAATTTTCGGCGGCGGTGGTTCAGATTTTACCTAAAATTTTGGCGGCGATCGGCGCCACACACCTCTATTCGGGAACAAAGAGGCAGACCGTGCTATATTGGTAAAGCCACAGTTCGCTGCATTTGTGGAGGGAAGGGTGGGGATAATCCTATTTGCAATTAAAAATACTGGCATTTGAACAATAAATTTTCTTTTTTTATTTAATTTTTTTTAATTATAATCGTAACACATCAATCTTACACAATTAATCCATTTTCTAAGTCTAACCAATATATACAAATATACTTTTAACATTTATTCTAATAAATAATAGTTTTTTTTAAATATTTTTCATTTTAATTTCTTATGTAGCATCAACTCAACGAACAATGTAACCTCTACATATTAATTATATAATTTTGTTTGCCATACTTGTTGCGGTTAACCGACTGAAATACGCAAAACATTGAGTGGAAAAATATTATTTACATGGTCGAAATAACAACACAAGAGCTTGGTGTAACTCGTCATGAACCTTTCGCACTAGTAGCTTTGTTCTGATTCTTATAGTGTTGCCAACACTCCAGAGCACCTCTCAAAGTGAAGACATAACCCAAAAAAGAAAAGAAATGTCTATTCAGTTCAATCACTCAAGAAAATTCAAAGTCCGCAACTGTCAATCATTTCAAAGGTGGTGCCTCAACGGAAGTTATAGGCCATTCTCAACGAAAAGTGGGACATCCATTACTCGTAACGTCGATATCATGAACTAAAGAGAATCTGTTCCAAATGAAGACTTCGGGAGAAAAACAAGATAAATCAATTGAAAGTGAACCTGCTCCCATGTATAATATATGAGAGTACGTTCACTTTCAATTGCTTTATCTTGTTTTTCTCCCGAAGTCTTCAAATGTCAGAATTCTCAAATAAGTTAGTCTGCCTCAAATGTCAAATGTATAGAATGTGCTTGTGCTGCCATCTATTTCCGTTAAGAACTGCCTATATTAAGGTACGCCTTAATTTTACTATACCCAAGCTCACAAAAATACTCAGACCCGTAAAATTCTCTGTAAACAATGAACCAATCTTGCAATCTTGAACTATCGATCGAGGAATGTAATGAAATTTTATTTACTGACAGATGACGTTCTTATTAATCTGCATCAAAAATGGATCGTGGTCGTTTTACCTAATTTATTTTCGGTGGACAGATGACGTTGAAAAAATAATGCACATGAAGTGAAACGGAAAAAATCCTTTTTTTATATTTTTAAACTTTAAATGAAGTGACCGAAAAAATTATGAAAACTTAAGCGCTCGAAGAAATGTACCAATTTTAAAGAGTACCAACATAACAAAAATGAAAATTCATAGACATTTATTTAAAAAGAATTATACCGAAAATGTTCTGAGGTGAATCTAATTTTTTTCAAGTGAACTTTCATTTAAAAAAACAATTGTAAAACGACCATGGTCTATTGTCCGAAATCCATCCGATATGTAAGAAAAAACCCTCACATTTCATCACTAGCTCTCCTTTCCAATTCGCCATTTAATCCTCCTCCAAGCCTACCTAATCCTTCTTGCATCCTTTGGCCACGACCATCGACCAACCACGACTGTCATGAAAATAAATTTGAAGACATTTAAGTTTAACCGAGGAAATTCGTAGAATAGATAAAGATGTCAAAGGAAATTCTTTTGCAAATTTTTTATTGGATGGAATTTCGATGCGTGTGTATGAGTTTGACAGTTCGTGTTATACGAAACGTACTTTTCATACAAAATTGACACCCCCAGTGACACCTTTCTTTATCCAAAATGGTCGAAAATAAAATTATTCTTTTAAGAAGCTGGAATGATGGAATCTGAGGTAAAATCGGTAAAATCATCACACAGTACAAAGACAAAGTTGTAATCAAGACATCAAGACACGTTAAGAAAGCAATTTAAACTGTGAACATATTTGTTTTCGTAGGTTGCATAGAGAGTTAGGAAATGGATAAAAATAAATGCAACAAATGTCTTAAAATTTAACTTTTTGTGCTTTCGAGCTGCACTCTTAAGGAGGTAGTGGTAATAGCTAATAGCGCCAAAGGCTAATTCCATCGGTAACCCATACACTGTCGCTACCATGAAACCCGGGGAACGAATGTTTCTTGTCTCATGTGAATATAAATCACACTGAAGGAGCGAAAGAGATGAAATTCGTTACCTAGGTGTCGGTACCGATGGAATTAGCCAAAAAAGCATTGCGACCAATCAAAAATTCATTTCTATTGGTTCATTTAATGTCGTGTTAAAGCATTCTTACCTCATCCATAATTTTTTTTTTGCGTTTTTTTCTTTACACTACCTCCTTTGCTCATCTACCTGGTTATCGGCAACATGGTGACCGCGTCATACTGTATAATCGCGGTCGATCTCTATTTGTTCGAGCTTACCATTTTGAGATTACTTCAAAAACATTTTTCTTTTGACTTAATTTATCGTTTAGGTTTAATTTGTCGCTAAGTTACAACTTTCCTTTCAAAATATTTTTAAGATTTTAGGCCAAATACGAAACAGTGGTTTGACTTCTGCCATTTGGTTAAATGTTATTTACACAGTCGTATATGAAGATGATTTGTACAAATATATTTCTTATTTTTCTTCATTGGGGAATAACATTTCAACTTTGTGCCTTGTTCTAGTTATTCGATATGCTTCATCGGCTTCTGTCAAAAGTTATAACTGATCACTTCAACAATTCACTAAACTTTGACCGATACATTCTAAAAGAACGCAGTCACTCCTTCTGCTTTTCTAGTATACTATAAAACACACGCTCTATCATGGCTTTTGATTGGGTATTTTGAACAATTACTATATTTTTGCCATACTAAGCCACTTTGGATTTTACTTAAAAGATTAAATAAGAAATAAAGCACAATTTGAATGTTAGCCCCCGTGAATAAGTAATTTTTTTGAAAATGTGGAATATTTATTTCGTCAACCAGCAAATCTCTTTCGAAATAATCTAAAACCTTGAAACAATAATTTTACTTGTAATAAAAAATCGACGCTGTAGCTATAATAATTTGTTTCGATTATTGTTGCATAATGTACCTTACCATTACAGTGAAATACGAATGATCATAAACGCTTCATTTGACATGATCCACAATTTGGTTTCATTTAATGTAATGGTCGATGGATGTTAGTTCAGCTATCACAATCGATGGAGCATCGTCATATACATCGTGGAACTTCACTCTCACATAAATTACATATGCCTGTCTCGCATGTCTCTTTTACTCATACAAATCATGAATGTCATGAGTGGGAACTGACCACCAGTGAAGACAGGACAGGCGTTTTTAACTGATTTTAAATGAATCAGTTTGATGTGCTGAGTGAGGAAACGCGACACACTGATGTCATTTTAGCCAGAGTGAAGAATTGAAAATTTACATATCACTGTGTGTGTCACTCACAATGAAATGTCTTTTCAACATGAAGTTACTTCTATAATGAGAATCACAGAAATGCTAGCGATGAGGCGTTGTTCATCACCTCTCTGCTCTCGTTCCTATTTCTTCTACATGCTAAACATCCAAGCTAGTAAAAGAGCTGAAGGAAACACTGAACCAGACGGGACTGAGAAATCAGGTCACGCTGGTCTGGGTTCCCGGACACTCTGGTGTGGAGGGAAACGAGAGAGCGGATGAGCTAGCGAGAAAGGCTCATCAACATTGAGTTGTGGGCCAGAACCTCTTATACCCATCCCACACTCGGCATGCGTGAAAGCGATGAAGGGCTGGGTGAGGTCGGGATTCGCTAACTATTGGAGCACCTATGAAGGAGGAATGCACACGAAGCGTTTCTTCCCGGTGCCCAATGGGAGGTGGGCCAGAGAACTGTTAAACATGGACAGGAAGCGCATCAAGAGGGTGGTGGGTGCGATTACCGGGCATTGACGGACTGAACAAGCACCTGGAAAAAATGAGGATCTTCAACGATCCCAACTGCACCTGCGGCCTAAGTGAGGAAACGGGCGTTCACGTTATATGGGCCATTCCATTGAAAAGTTGGAAAATGTGTTACGAGGGAACCGTCTTCTGGCTAAGAATGCAAAAGTTGGACTTCTTTCGCACAAAGGAGTTGCACATTGAACCCAGAGAAGAATTTTCTTCGTACATCTCATATATGCACGGTTTAGCAAGAACACATGGTTCCTTCGCAACCTACCAATGGAATCGGCCATATGCGAATGCCCGAAGTTCTCCTCACTGAGGCTGAGGACTCTAGGAAGTCATGTGGTGCAACCTGCAACAGTACCAAAAATGGAACCTGCCGCTCTAGACAGGTTCCTTGTAGGAACTGGGAGGTTTTCGATATTTACATGATGAATGGGGTACGAAACAAAGCATCATCACATCTGTGTTTCAAGGACCAGAAATGGACCGACCCAATCTGATAAATCTAAAAAAATGCTAAACATCAAGGTAATAATTAATTCACGGAATTAGTGCGACGTCGGCTTATGTCAAAGTATTTCATGAAGAATTGCATTAGCTGACTAAAACACAATTTTCCCAAGTAACAATTTGAAAACCAATAACTTATACAATAACCGTTATTTTACCGCCATTGCCCAGTTATAAAAACACCTAAGTTATTTAACCGTAAAATAACGGCTATTTAACAAAAAAGTTTTTCAAAGGAAACTTATTGGTCAAATTACGGTCTCTTGACGGTTAAATGACCTATAGGTTTTTAAATTGTCACTTTTCACATATGTTTTTCGCAGAGAAATGATAAGTTGGTACCACTGTGTTTGATATAGAATGCGCATGTAAAATGAGAGTTTCAAAGAGCGAAAAGTCTCTCAATTTTACATATATTTTTGACATATTGGTTGCATTCGATATGTTTTTATTCGAGAGGCGCATTCTATATCAGACACAGTGGTCATTTTGGCCAAGTGCTTGTTCAACCCACAGTGACCCGTAATGGCTCCCACTACTCTCCTAATGCCACTACGGTTCATTCTGAAAAGCTCTTTGGCCCACTTCTTGACGGGCGCCGGGTAGAATGCTCCTTCAATGTCTATAAAACATCCAAGAGCAATCTCACCGAATTCGAATGACTTTTCTACCCCGGTCACAAGGGCGTGCAGAGCTGAGTTGCTTCTCTTGCAGCGGGTATCTCGACAGGATTTCGTCTCTGATGTAGAAGTCTACGAGCTTCTCGAGAGTTTTTAATATAAAGGAGGTGAGACTTATGGGTCGGAAATCTTTGGCTTCGATATGCGAGGGAACTCTTTTACTGGGAAGCCTCCTTCATGAAATAAAGCCGCTCACTAACTTTATTAATTTAAAAATTGCTTCAGCCCCTCCTGACGAAGCGGTCTGGCTGCGGCCCTGGATGTGCTACAGGGGTCATTTAAATATGTGATTAACGAGACCATCGGACATATGTGTGACGGCCTGATTGCACATACTTTAAAAGTTGCAAGATTTGCTTTCGTTCGGCGATTGGATTAAAAAAAGAGATTTGCTGTGTGAAGAAAATGATTGATTGTGAATAGAAACAGGTTGAATGTTAGGATCGAAGACAATGATATCAAATATTTCTACTAACACAATGCGCTTTTAACATCATTTTTTTCTAAATCTAACAGCACTTAAAGAAATGTAAATGAACTTAAGTAGAATTTTTAGAACAGTTACAAAATGTCAGTGTTTTTAAGCGATTTTTTGTTTATCAGTTACAAAAGTTAAGTTCGTTCCAACTCAAACATTTCATTGTGACAAAAAGTTTCTATTTTAAAAATACTTTTCTCAAAAATTGTTTCTAAACAAATAACATCCTTTCTACACATTATTAAGAAGAGACTAGAGTTTTCCAAGAACCCTGTAATTTTTACTCTATTTTTACATTCTATTTTTTCAACTTTTTGTTTTATTCATTCATTTTGCATCTACAATTTACACAATTTTATTGCTAACCTCTAATTTGGATTTAATATTTCCATTGTAATGTCATTTTTACAATTCCACTGTCTTCACTGCATTTTCATATGATTGTTTCATATTATTGGAACAGTAGATAGCCAATATGAAAACTTATATATTTTATTGAAAGCTTAGTGAATTACAACATCTAAGGTGGTTCGCCGTCCAACAATAGTTTCTTCATTGATTTTCTGTAATTTTATTTTTGCCGATTCAATTTTCATTTGAGAAAGACGTGTGGCTCTCAACTCTCAAAAAGGAGAAGACACACATGTAATTCCATCAAACAGTATGCCATATACGATGCGACATTATAGAGCAATGCGAATTTCATTCATAACTTTCGATTTATGAATGAAATTCGGGGTTGTCTGATTGCAAAAATTTTCGCATCTGTCATTTTCGCATTGCTACAGTAAGGTCTTTCACAAATAACGTCACGCTCGAAGGGTGTGGGGTGAGTTAAAAAAAACATTACGAATTTGGGTCAATTTTCTCTTTTTGCTTGAAGGATGGAGAGGGTTTCAAAAATTCCGCTAATTAGCGTGACGTCATTTCTGAACGGTTCCTTATTACCCAATTAGCAAATGAGAAAATCAGTGCAAAGATCGAATGGAATCAAAGGGAGCATGTGTCCAATGTCGTGTAATATACATACATACGTGGTATAAATTCGTATTTACTGGTAGACTGCATACTAGATGGCCGCAATAGTGCCAGGTTTAATGTACACAGTTAAGCAGCCTATCAGAAGTCTCCTGAGGGCAGAGCCTATTTTTGGGAAACCGGTTTCACGGATTTCCCGAAATTTCCTAAAATTTCGCGAAATTTCCCGAAATTTCGCGAAATTTCCCGAAATTTCTTAAAATTTCTCAAAATTTCCCGAAATTTCTTAAAATATCTCGAAATTTCCTAAAATTTCCCAAAATTTCCTGAAATTTCGTAAAATTTCCAAAATTAAAAAAACATTTTTTTTGTTGATATGACGATCGGAAAAGACCATCGAAGTACTCATTTACTTGCTAAAACATGCTTAAACATATATTTTACATATATTTCGTTAAAGTAACGGCGATGAAGACGTCTGGTTTGTAATATATCTTTTGCTTAGAAATTTGTAACTATTTCATCATAAAAATACTTCAAATCAATATTATTAGCTTTACTTGCTTATCTAAATGATGTTTTCTTGAAACAAAAACTCGCTTCACTTTTCCAAAAATTCCCGATATTTCCTGAAATTTCCCGAAATTTCCTGAAATTCCAGAAATTTCCCGAAAATTTCCCAAAAATAGGCTCTGCCTGAGGGCCTTGACGGCTACAATGAACCTTTTCGTCGGTGACCGAACTAAATTTTAACCAATTTTTTCTTCAGCGTAGCCACGTTCTCTTGACTGGACTGATATTTTTGCAAAAATTAAAAACGTTTAGAGGATAGGAAATTTCTTGAGGGAGTTTTGCTTGGAATAAGGGAATTCCTAGAATAAACGAAATGGTATGAGCCAGAAATTGAACATTCCAAGCACTTTAAATTTTAAATATATCTAGTTTGATTAACGTTAGCGTATCATCATTGATTGTCTCTAAACACTTAATTTATTCTTCGTCATTTCGTTAATGTTTTTTTTAGAAATAGAAAATGGAAGTAAAATAAAAGTCTTAAGCAATTGGCTAAAGACCACATCATAATGCTATGATGAATTCTAGAATTGATGCGTTTAGTGCGGCGTCGGCTTATGTCAAAGTGCAGCGAATTTTTTTCCAGTAAATTATGGACTGGACTTGGCATGCAATACATCATTAACTTCGCTATGCTTGAACAGAAGTCGATGTCTCACTAAACTCAATAAGTCGACAAAGAAAACAGCTTGAGGGTAGAGTATGTTGAAAACGTTTTACTTCGATATGTTTATGTGTTAAGCAAATAATTTGCTATATGAAAATTAGGCAAAATGCAAAATAATTTCCATGTGGCATCTCCATAATTGGAACATTTTACATAAAGTTTGGATTTATCAGAATTTCAATGTCTTGCATCACAGACAGGGCCTTTCCTCAAGTCGCTATCGGGGGATATTTTCGAACATACAATATGCTTGTTGTTCTAGACTCAGTCGAGAATAAAAAATTCGGGTGATGTCTCACTGGCGCAGCAATATTTCCCTTGTAACACTAGAAAGCAGAGCCTAAAATTTGGGAATTAATTCCCAAGAAATCCCCAATTTTTTGGGTTTTTTTTATTGTTTTATTTATTTATTTATTTCATCAATGGCCGAATCATGTGGAATCACCGCCAACGATGTTGCGACCAGTCTTGTTCAGCTCACAAAATTAAATATGGACAAAGATTGGATCGCAAAAATCAGGAAAAATTTCGACCATAAAAATTGGTAAAGCAGCTGGCCTCGACTATGTACATCCGGAGTTTATCAGAAACTGCCTACTCAAGGACATCGATGGGGTTACAAGTTTTTTCAACGACATCATGCGAACGAAATATCTACCTCAGGCCTTCAAGAAAACAAAAATCGTCGCGATCCTGAAACCCGGCAAAAAACCGAATGCAACTGAAAATTACCGACCGCTCTACTGAGCGTTATGTATGTACAAACTACTGGAGTGCTTGATACACATCAGCAGGAAAATGTACGAAAAAACGCCAGCTGAGCATGCCGGTTTCGTACCGAATCGAAACACAAATGACCAAGTGCTAGCGCTGTCTACATACATCGCGGCCGGATTCCAAAGGAATCTGAAAACTGGATTAGGACTAGTTGATTTGACAGCGGCGCACAACACTGTATGGAGAACAGGACTGTTGTACAAATTCGTTAAATTGGTACCATGCAAAACGTTTTATACGCTCCTAAACAACATGATATGCAAACGCCGCGGTTCAACGTTTATTTAGACGATGACGTCAGTAGCAGTCATGAGAGCCGCCAATTTTTAGCCACCGAAAACGACGGCTGACGGCTAAATTTAGCGCCGCTGAGATATATGGTCGGCTGACTCGGCGGCTGAAGTATTTTTCATTGGAAAGAATTCGCATTTATTAAAAGATTGGACACAAATACATCTTGCGTCACCATCGGATTTTGCGTGTTGCTTAATTGCAGTACTCGTCGTGGGTGGTCAAACGGTGAGTTCACCTTTTGTCTGAGCTTAATGCGCGCAATTTTTGCTTTTGGTTAAATCGAATGGTTCAAATCCAGATGGTACCAAATCCGTATTGCAAAACTCTTAGAAATGTCCTTACAATATTTGTCCAGATTTTGTGCCGTATAGATTTTTTAATATAACTACTCGCTATCCTTTGGGCAAAGCAGCCATTTCGCATGATCACAGCTTCAGCGTATGAAATGCAATTTTAATATCAGAGAATTTCTTTTCCTGGACCTCCGCTTTTCCGCAGCGTTTCCATCTCCAATTACTGATATTCCCTCACTTGCGCCGACATTTATACGCTCCATCGGCCTAATGTGCATCCGGCTCTGCTCCAAATTCAGCCCTTTCACCTTGTATGGCCTTCTTGTCGCCCCTAGACCCCACTTTCTCAATTCAACTAACTGCCTTGGACGCTGCTTTTTCAACACAACCACTCATTTGCTGTCAACGCCAAATTCGGCTGGTTGCGAATGTAGTGGTAAACGCGTTTGTTCCGTTTACTTCGCACTGGTCTCAAAAATTGAAATTTGCGAAGACTTAAAGATGTTAATTTTGTCATTCAGCCGCCGCCAGTCGACTTTTTCACCGTCGAATAGTCCAAGCCGCCGCCCAACTTTTTCCCATGGCTTAGCAGATCTAGCCGCTGCTGCCAGTCTTTTTAAGTTCCGCGGACGCCGCCGACGTTTTTCTGCTCGGCTCTCATGACTGGTCAGTAGGTAACGATCATTAAACGATGGTCTAACACAATGTGCCCACGCAAACCGAATCGATGTCTTGCTGAATGAAGTTCTCCGAATATTCACAGGAACCTCTACAGATTGGGTCATTCACGATCCGTATTTTGTTTAGATCGTAGCTCAGGTTATTGTGTCCTGTAAGGATACCTACTAGCACTCTCAACTTGACCCTACCAAGACTCTAGAGAAAATTAGTATTCTTCGGGTTGCAGCCCACCAAAAATTCTTTCGATTGTCTGCAGGTGGTCAGCGCTTCCCATTTACTCAGATGACAGCTTTCGGTCCTCCTCTTCACCATATACCTCATCATTCCTGCGTGTCTACCGACAGCAGGTTCTGGGCCGGTGAATTCTGACCCCGCTTCCATTCCTTTCCAATTAGTCGGCTTTCTCGTTTCCTGGTACTCCGGAATGTCCTGGAACCCATGTCAGTGTGACAAGGCTTCTAACATATCCAAGCACTGGAGGACTATCTTAATCTTAGATGAAATTTTCACTGAGGACAGCACACCTATAGAAGATTCGCTGTCCGAGCAAATTAGAATTATTTTATTTTTACGTGCGAGCTTTCACATATGGCGACGACTTCAGATTGAAACACGGTACTGAATCGATATGCTATAATTCAATTCCTCTGAGTACACTCCGGCTCCCGTTCCCTCATCCGTCTTCGATCCATCCGTGTCAACCGTCACGTCTGCCTCAATAGGGGGCGACCTACTTTACCAGTTAGACCTCATCGGAACACACGTTTTGAAATTTCTTTCGAAACGAAATGTTGCCTTCATACTATCTCCCGGCATCTCTAACTCTCCTTCTTCAGATCTTCCAAAATCTTCACGTGGACGAAATTTCGACCTCCTTTTTCGTACATATTGTACGCTATGATCTCAGCTTCCTGCTTGACAAACAGGTCTAGCGGCGGTAACTTCAGCAGAATTTTCATTGACGCCGTTGGCCACAGGAGCCATGCAATCCACACCGATCGAATGGCTGAACGTACTTGCAAACATCGAACCATCGAAGAACAAAAGCATTCCTCAGAGAGTGGGAAAAGCAACAGCGCCGAATGCCTTCCGATCCATATCGACCTGATCTATTTACCAGATCGACGACTACGATCAAGAAATCCGTCGTGGCTATTGTACGACAAAATCAATTCCTACCAGGCGAAGGGTGCGGCTGCGGCTATCCAGACCAGACCATGGCACACATAACAGATGATCGCCCAACAGGAAATTCGAAGGCGGTATAAAAGGACTAAACCGTTTAGACGACGGAGCATTAAAATGGCTCATGGAATTGGATTTGACGAATCCTAGCGGTAACTCCTTTTTCGCGAGTTTTTCAATTGAATTTGTGGGTTTAGATTGACTTTGTTGACTACGATAAGTAAATAATCAATGGCCGAAGCCCCCTGATCAATCAAAATTAATCTTTACAAAAAACATAACCAAAGACCCGTACGTATCAGAATAGATGTGGCAAACAGAACAGGTGTTGCAAAAAGACTCGAACGTATATAAATATAGAAATGAGCAAACAATCTAATGTTTTCTGCTCTTTTATAACTATAAGAATTTCAAAGATCCGTAGAAATTACCCAAGGTAATGTCAAATGCCCTACCGACATACGTCTGAGATCAGCGGCGCCGACTTGTTTACCGTCCATGGGGGGCAACCAAATTTTTTTAATTTGATGATGTGTATTTTGTAAGCAATGAAACGGTAGCTAATGTTTGCTTTTACAGCGAAAGTTATAAGAAAATTTTTGAAGTAATAGATTCCGAATGAAGCTGCGGTATTTGCCGTTTATGTGACAGAAGTAAGAGTGCACGCGAGCGAAAATTTTTCTATTTTTGTTATTTAATGGAACCCACAGCAATTATAGATTTTACAAGAAATATTCTAAAGTCCTAAGATACTATATAATTTGAATCTCTCAATTTGTGAAACGAGTGTTTTTAAATTATTTGAAACTTTCGAAAAACGAGTCTGTTCTGGCCATTAGGGTGCAATTCTGAAACATTCTCATGTCTCATGAAAAATTCAGGCCCGTTTCGTTGAAAACTCTACAGATATATGCTACTTGTAGTGGTTTGCAAGTATAGGTTAAGCACAACAGGCCAAAAGGCGGCCTAGGTGCTGAACCTCGGTTCACCCACGTAACCCATACATCAAGAAGTGACTTCAAAAATGTATGGGCTTGAAGTTTGGAATAACACTTAATCGATACAAAATTGAGCTAGGTATTCCAAAATATTCAAAAAAAAATTTGTCGGTTCTTGAAAGAACGTCAAATGTAAAATGGATTGTTAATACTGTAGGATGAAATATGTCTTGAATGTACCATTTCTGTTCAGAAAGTTTTTAAATTTACCTTCTGTTTAATTTGTTATGTTTATTCCTCTCGTCGTGGGGGGGGGCGTTGCTCCTGCCTCCCCTGGCCCCCTATACTCGGCGCCGCTGTCTGAGATCACTGATTTTTATGTCATAAATGTTCTCCCCTGCACCATATCAAAAAGAGGACCAGCGTAGTTTCTCCAAGAAATCTTGAAACCCTGAAATGTAATTTACACCAATTTTGCTTTAAGAAACAAACTTCAAGCTGCCGTAATTTTATAGACATGTGTCATCTCTCGCAATTATAGAAGTTGCTTTACCCCGGGATTTGACAGTTTTTCCCTAAAGCCCTGAAACACGTGTTCCCCAAAACTTTATTCTCTACAACTTTGCCTTCGAATAAAGTCGAAAAACCATCTGCTTTCGTATATGGCCAAGAAACTCAATTTCGTCCGTTCCATTAGTCCCGGTGCCCAGACCACTGACAAAATTTCTAAAAAATTTTTTTTTCCAGTTTTGTGAGATCAGATGCTTTCATTTGACGCCAATATGAACAATTTCCGTGCTATACTTGACTTGCTGAGATACTTGCGAAAAAGTTTCACCGACCCTCGAAAAACCATGTTTTTGGTTACTTTTTCGACCATATCTCCGGAACCACTCGACTGATTTCGCTCATCTTTGAATTGAATCATGGGACATTATGTACTTTTCAGGGGAAAAAAAGATCAGGCACCAACGTCTCGTGGAACCAAAGGTCCACCTGAAATAAAATAGATTAGTGGAAACTAGTCGGCTAGGCTAGCTTTTTTTGTGCAAGTCGACTTAACTTAGAGTTTTATTTAAGAATCGTGAGTTGACTAATCAGCTTCTTAATTAATTCCCAAATATTAAGCTCTGCAAGGAAGTGATGAATATTCCAGCTCGTTTACCTTTCACACAACGTGCACCCGATGCACGAAAATGATAATATCTCTCGGTGGGCGTTTTTTTCCTATTGCGAGATATTTTTACCTGCTGAATACTCTTAATCCTGAATTTTTCGATCGATAAATCGTTTCCCTGTGGGACGTTTTCTTTTAAGGAAATCATCATTTTGTCATGGAAAAATATTCCCCGATAACGATATTTATCCCAGAGTCCATAGCATCATATGTGAACATTTTGTCACAAACAATGCGGCAAAGTTTCGCGACTTGGAGGAAACTATGGAAAACGGCAAGGTAGGTTTTCGGTACTGAAAATTTTCCCACTATAAACGCTGGAGTGCCACATGGTTTTTTTTCAGGATAATAAGCTAAGCCGTCACAAATAATTCATTGCACATACACCTACGAAATGATGAACAAATTTTACCTGTGGCAGGTAACATTTTCTAGATAATTTTAATTACCCACTACAGTTGTTCTCATTGTATAAAAAGCTACGGTTGTATCCGGAATAATTCAGATTACCTGGACACGAAATTGCCCACCACAGGTAAATATTTTTTGTGAGTACAATTCCTTTGCTGTTTCTGTAAATAGAGAAAATTGTAAAAACTTTTCACTTCCCAATGGCAAGGAAGCGTAAGGCGAAAATGAGAAATACGAGAGGTACTGAAAAAAAATCACATTTTCTAGTCGGTGGAATCTCAGGATAGGCCTAGACACACACAAAAAAAATAATTCCTGGTTGCAATAAATATTTTATGATGAACTTTAGTTAACAATTAAATCTTTCCTTTACTGTGGCAACTACTTCATTTTCTTAACATTTTTTATATATTTTAATTTCTGTATCGAACTCTCTAATTTATTCTATCAATAAATCATCATATTTTACGTTTTAAATCTTTTATTTTTTACATTCAATTCAAGAAGTGCTTTGCGTTTAATTTTACTTGTCTGGTTTTAATAAATTTCTGTACCGTACGAATATTATGTTCAATTGTACTGTACATACAAGGAAAACGTAGATTTCAGTTCAATATTTAAAAGAAACGGTGGAAGAGTCTTGAAATGATTAGTCCAACGGGAAGGGAAGATGAGAAATTGAATTGTAGGATTAAAATAAGTCGAATGAGATTTTCTTAAAATGAAAAGGAAAATAAATCTTTTCTTTGCGAAAAGTATAAGTCTTAACAAATCCGTAATCCTAATTTTACTTTGCTAAACAACACTTACATTTAACATCAACACATTTTAGGCCATACATAAAGAGTATTTTTGAGTAACTACATTTTACATAAACAGAACATCAACGAATCAAATTCCAACCGTTTTGTTTTGATGAAATTCCTATTGGCATTTTATTACGACTCTGTTGTGCCGCTATTGTTAACTGAGTTGCTACTTGTTGTGCATTGATTTGAGTGTGCGGCAGTTGACGAGGCAAGTGATGGATTGAACAGCACCAAAAATCCTTCCGCTGATACACATGTACGAGTTTCACTTTCTTTTTCCAGAAGGGCCTTAGTCTTTGAAACAGAAATAAACAATTTAGAAAATGAAGTCACTCGGAAAAAAATGCTACAAATGCTTCGCGGATGCGTACAAGTACGATTACCTATAGATTTATCAGGTTGGGGCGGTCCATTTCTGGTCCATGAAACACAGATCTAGTGATCCTTTGTTTCGTCACCCGTTCATCATGTAAATCTCCTAAGACCTCCCAGTCCCAACCAAGAACCTACCTAGAGCAGCAGGCCCTATGCTGGGTACTGTTGCGGGTTGGACCACATAACTACCTAGAGTCCAAATCTCAGTGAGGAAAACTTCGGACATTCAAATATTACGTGAACGCCCGTCTCCTCGCCGAAGCCACAGATGCAATTGGGATCATTGGTGAGTCCCATTTTAGCCAGATGCTTTAGACTAAAGTGCCCGGTGATCGCCGGGAAGAAGCGCTTTGTGTGCACTCCTCCCTGATAGGCACTCCAATGGTTAACGAATTCCGCCTTGACACAACACTCTATTGCTTTTACACATTCCGAGTGTGGTATGGATATGAAAGGTTCTGGCCCACAACTTAAAGTTGCCGACCCTTTCCTCGTCAGCTCATCTGCTCTCTCGTTTCCCTCCACGCCTGAGTGTCCGGGTACCCAGACCAGCTTTACCTCATTTCTCAGTCGAACCCGGTTCAGTGTTTCCTTTAACTCTTTCACCAGCTTGGATGTCATGACAGGCGACATGAGCGCCCCAATCAAAGCCTCACTGTCGGAACAGACTGTGACTTTTCTTCCACATGCCTCTGTTGGGATTGCCTCCTGCACTCCCATCAGTGCCGCGAACGTCTCAGCCTGAGTCACGTTGGCTAACCTTCCTAGGTGATACCACCTTTCAACAACCTGCCCTGGAGAAAAAACCCCGGCTCCCGCGCCTTCCGAAGTTTTAGAGCCGTCAGTTAAGCTCACAACTTCTTCACCCGAGATGTGACTTGGCCAGCCTTCCAGCCATTCCGACCTACTGGGCACGACAGTCTCAAACCGCCTCACAAAGTCTGTCTCCGGTCTCATTCGGTCCCTAGGCATCTCAAAGACCTCATTAGTGGTGACCTTCTTGATTTTCCCATGGCCCGAAGTGAAATTCGGAGTCCAAAGATCATTCTGTGATAACCTATCTGCCGTAGCAAAGGCTTTCGCCTTTAATTCCACGTAGACCGGTGGCAGGTTAATCAACGTCTCAATGGCCGCCGTAGCTGTCGACCTCACAGCACCGGTAACACAAATGCACACCAGCCTTTGAATCTCGTTCAGCTCTTTCCTCGCACTCCCTATGTCGAGTCTCGGCCACCACACAACGCAGCCGTGACTCATCATAGGCCTTATGACTGCTTCATAAATTCACAGTATAGCCTTGGACGGTAGACCTCAGTTCCCCCCAAAAGAGTTCCTGAAAATTCATAAAGCTGCTGTAGCCTTCTGCGGCTTCTGTGCTTTGTCCTTGACATGCTCGATCCAATTTAACTTGTGATCGAGAATAACTCCCAGATATTTCCAGTGACGATGTCTTTATCGAACTGCTTCAGTTCACCTACAAGTTCTTGATCCGACGTTCTCTTGCTAAAGAGAACTATGTCCGTCTTGTCCGGGTTTACTCTTAGGCCGTTGTTTCGACACCATTCCTCAACTACTTTCAGCGATTACTTATGAAGCCTACGACCGCATGGTCGCGTAGCAAGGAATGACGGTTGATGTAATAAAATGTTACTAAATTGCATCGGAAATTGCCGGCTCCGAAGCAACGAAGTAAATTACTCTTCCAGCCGCCCACTAAATTGCCTGTCCCTAAGGAGAGGCCTCTGACCTATATTTCAATGGACAGAAATGTTTCCTAAAATGAAGTTTTTTGTGTTAGGACCAAGTTTATGGGCCAACCCAAAGCCTAATGGGGAGCTGAAGATCCCAAAATTATTCTTAGATACTGTTAAGGCTTCCACTAACTCTCAAATAGAAAAAGAACCCTTGAAATCTGATAGAAGTTACCCGATTTACATAGAAAAAACACATAAGGCCCTAGACGGGAATATTTTTTAGGGCTTTAGCTAAGTCCGAAGTCCAAATTCGGAAAATCTTCTTCCATAAGTTGTTGGGTCTTTACCGACCTATCGGACGAGAACAGACTAATGAAAATCTCAAAATCACTTTTCGATTACCTTTTGGGAAAAAATTGTTTTTGAAAATTTATTTTTATTGTTGTATTGTTGTATGTTGTTTTATTTGATGTAGCATGAATTGGGGCAACTATTCACTCGTGCAATGAAATAACTCGTTAAAATGAATAATCAAGAAAGCTCTTTGGATTAAATTGACCATAGAATGTAAAGATTTGTGTAAAAAGAACGAAATTATGAGAATAAATGCCATTCAGAACTAAGAGGAGCAATTCAAAGTACACTAGCAGATCTCAAACAGTACAAGATACAGATTGCAGCAGTACAACAAACCAGGTGGTATACACACCATGCGAGCCCACAGCTTCTACTTCAGCGGAAACGCGAAGAATAAACATGAATTTGGAACTGGCTTCATTGTTGACAAATCGATAGATCACGTAATTATAGTCTTTGTACCAATAAACAAGTATATGTGTACATTACGACTGAAGACGAATAAATTTAAGGTAACACTGCTAAACGTTCACGCACCAACTGAAACGAAAGAGAACGCGACCAAAGACGAATTCTATGCCGAGGTAGAACAGATCTTAAATCAAATGCCATCGACTGATGTGAAAATACTCCTCGGCGACTTCAACGCACAGATTGGCAAGGAAAATTGCTTTAGGAGTGTAGTAGGCATCCATAGCCTCCATGACCTGAGCAACGACATGGAAGTAGAGTGTGTACCTTTGAAATGTCGAACGGTTTGGTGATCACATTTCGAGAGAAAGGGCATCCACAAGGTCACCTGGACCTCCAACGACGGACGAACCCAAAACCAGACAGACCACATGCTCATCGACGGAAAATTCAGCTCAAACATCATTAACCTAAGAAGCTATAGAGGAACCCTGCATGAATCTGACCACGCGCTGGTTAAGATTAGAATGAGAGCGAGGTGGCCCAGAAGAAATGTGGGAGACAAGAACGTGCGACCGAAGTTTAATGTCGGAAAGCTGAAGAACGATGAAACGGTGACCATGTATCAAAGGAAGATCGAAAGTCTCATTGAGCAACATAATGACGACCACCTGAGCTCAAATGAGATGATAAGACAGAATAACGAAATCATTAAGCAAGCTGTGGACGAGGTTCTTGGGAGAACTACGCGGAACCGAAACAGTCACTGGTTTGATGATGAATGTCAACGAGCTGTGGATGAAACGAAGGTAGAGCGCCTTAAAGCAAACACGCGCAGTAAGGTGGAAGCTTACAAGCGTAAGAGGATCCAGGTGTACAGATTGCTGAGGAGGAAAAAGCGAGAGCACCTAAATCAGGAAATCAGTAACCTGGAAGCGAACAACAGAAATGATGACAAAGCAACAGCGCAAACAATTTCAACCAAGATCCATCAAGATAAATGACGAACAGGGCCAACTACTGACACTGAGTGACACGAAAGAGATAGAACCGATAGAACCAAGGTTGTTATCAACGTCGCTGAAATAGGGAAACGCTATTTCTCTAAGGTTATTGGCTAAGTCAGCGCGCTAATTTTCCACATAGCGTTAAAGCATTATCGAAAAAACCTTCGAAATTGATTTTTCGCTATCGCTATTCACATTAAACTATTACATCTTTTGTACTAGATCAATCATCAAAACCAAAATGCGTTGAAAGGATAATTTTTGATCATGGAAGTATGGGTCCCAAATCTATTATGAGGTCCACCAAGAGGACGTAGGAATTTTTTTAAGCTAAATGTAAGGTTCTAGGTCAGTCAAAGCAAACCAATGCGATTAATATGCCGTCGATTAGCTCGACCCGGGCCCATATTTTGGGCTCTCAACACTATACCGATCTTCACAAATTTTTTCTCCGGTTCATGAGACCAATGTCTTTGATGAGCATGTACAATAAACTTTACCACTCCAATCTCACTCCTATTGACTTTTTAGAGGCAGATCTGTTTTTTGTTTTCTAGGTTGTTGACGTTTTTAGAGTAAAATGGTCTTGCAACAGATTATAGGTTACGAAATATAAGCGCTTTTCACGATACACCGGTTTGTCATCAGACCGAAGACTAAATTCTTGCCCTATATTGTCTCTTCTAAGCACGGACGTCCTTTTTTAGGTAGCGAAATTTTCACCCTTCCTCTTCGTTCGTCCGTCCTTCTGTGCACCGTCCCAATTATGACGTCACAGATATCATAACAATTACGTTACAAATGTGATGTGACAATTATGACGTCACAAAAATGACGTCACAAATATAGCCAAAAGTTATGACGTCATATTTAGCGTTTCGTTTAACTCTTCAGCAACATAATATCGCTACTTTTCTATACCAATGTAAAAGGGTTATTAAGTAGCGATAGCTATTTTATGTTTTCACCCATCCTGTCCTTCCGTCCGTCTGTGCACTACACCTCACCGCATTTTGCTGCATCTCACTAGCTAAACCTCACTGCACCTATTTGCACCTCAATGCACCTTAGTGCACCTAGGTGACAACGGCAAAACTGAAGCTAAGCTCACCCGAAAACCGAGATCATGCAACTAAGCGGATCGTTTTGAACATTATCGGGGAAGGAATCACATCCATTTGCCAATCAAAGTACCTTGGAGTTATGCTGGTCGACCGCAGAAATTTTAATAGTCATGTGGAATACACTTGCGAAAAGGCAATAAAAGCCACCGCAGCAATGGCCAGAATAATGCCAAACGGCTTCGGACCGCGCAGCAGCAAAAGGCAGCTCCTAGTAAGCGTCACTCTATCGATATTGCGCTACGAGGCACCAGCGTGGATACAGGCTCTAGATACGAAGAGGAACCGGAGGAGGCTTAATAGACCCCAAAGGCTGACAAGCATAGGAGTCGCAAGCGCATACCGAACGATATCCCTAGAAGCGGTATGTGTCATAGCCGGTACGATGCTCATATGCATATCGCTGACGGAAGACAACGAATGTCAAAGAAGGAAGAGAAGGGAGTGTCAAACTACCAAAACAGTTAGAAAGCAATTAAGAGCCGAATCACTGAGACAGTGGCAGCAAGAGTGGAACTCTTCGGACAAGGGAAGGTGTACCCATAGACTCATACGAAACATGACGACATGTGACAGATGAAACGTGGAGAGGTTAACTTCCAACTGACACAGTTTCTGTCGGGCCATGGGTGCTTCAAGAAGTACCTGTACAGGTTCGGATTCACAGAATCACCTTTCTGCACGACATGCGAGAGGGAGGAAGAGACTGCGGAAGAGACATGTTAATTGTCTGCTCTTCGAACAAGAGCGAGGTGAGCTGATGACGGTGAGTAGGTCAGAGGTAAATGCCGAAAACATTATATCGGAGATATGCCGCGATGAGGATGTGTGGAAAGTAGCGGATAATGTAGTTGCAAAAATAATAAGGAAGCTGCAAAGCGCACGGAGAGACGATCAAAGAAGACTGCCAGTTGATCTGAGAGAGTAAGTGCGAAAGCACAGCCTCTTTCCGAAGTAATGATGTGAGGCGGTTCCGGGGAGAAGACTTCCTTGGTCCAGGAGGACCGGGTGTCTATGAAGATTTCCTCACCCTTATAAAAAAAAACTGCCTCTAGCTGCAACCAGCTGTACCAAGTGAATTAACTTCAAAAAATCGCTACTTTCCTATACCAATTTCAATGGTTCATTAATGCTCTTTGGGGTCGTGCACATATGACGACACATTTTTCAACTTAAAACGAGATTACCCCAATGGATAAAAAAAAATTTACCCCAAGTGCCAAACTTAATCTTATTTTTGTAACGAAAAAAATCGTTCTTTTTCTAATTTGTACGCACATTGTGTTCCACACTAAATCATAGGGAACGATAAATAAAGGGCTTTATTAAAAAAACTCGGGTTGTTGCACCAAAAATACTCACTTTCAACATATTTTCAGTAATTTTCGCGATATTTTTGTCAATTTTCCTCGTTTGGAGGGGGGAGTTCAAAATTTCTGAGTGTGACGTCATTTTGTGCACAAATATACTCAAAAGTCAAAGAACAATTCGATTTTTTAGATAAATTTGAAAAAAGCTATAGCGATATACTTGTCAGCTATAGCGATAGCGACTTTTTTTCGATAAACAGCGATTGCAGTGCTTTTTTCCGTCAGCGATAGCAACGTTATTCGGAACGAAGAGTTGAAGGGGATAACATCGAGCTTGCGAGCTGGGGTGAATAACCCCAATTGATCAGTTAGGTAGAAAATAGAACGCGGAAGTTAGAACAATGTGTTCGATTGTTAGCGCTTGAAAGCTGGAGTGAAAGTAGAACGTAGAAGGGAGAACAGGACCGTCCACAGTAGGGAAAACTGCTACCATAGTGTTTATAAATGTAGAAATTCTAAACAATTGTCCAAATTTTCAAATATTTAAATAAAATCAAAAACTTTTCAAGAAGTTGTCAATTTAAAATTTACTCAAGTTCTTGCAGTTCTTACAGACGTGCTGCCTTAACCGATAACAAGCAAATGCGATATGGGTGTCAAATGGTGTGTTATGCGCAATATAGTACTCCTTATGTACCTTAGCCTCTGTCCACCTACTCCTACATCCTACCTACCCGTGGTGACACCTGTTATAGTGAGCAACCCCATGAACGATCAGGTAACCAACCCTAGTGTAGTAGTGTGGGTCACTTAGCTGAAGGATGAGGGGGGCTGTCTTCGGGTAGTACCTAGACGCTACGTTTAGGGAGGGTCGAAGACAGCTAGGCGCTATTAAGATAGGATGGCGACTTAGCATGGTGGCGGAGGATCTCAACGGTAAGAGACAACGGCAGCATGCACAGTCCTAGTAAGATGGACTACCATCAACCCCATCAACCAACAAACACGGATGGAGTGCTACGGGCACATTAAGGCCAACGCCAGTGAGGTCTTAATTATGGCATACTGGCAAAGCATCGAACACGGACAATGAATTTGGTTAAATGGTTGTGATGAGTAGGCAAGGGCTGACAACTATTGTATTCCACTACCTTATTAAGGAAGGGTGACACTTTCACGAAACGGCTAGTGGGCTAATACCATGGTTGCCCCCGTCCCGGTAAAACCTTGGCAGGCCTCCAAGTACGTTCGAAAGCTCGTCCTGTGAAAATAGGAGGTGTAGGCTCAGATGAACATTCCTGACTAATACCGATCTGGCTCTGAATACGGTGCCCCATGAAGGATCGTATCAACCCTAGCATCGCCTCACTGCTTGCATAGGTAACCATTGGATCATGAAGGTAACTACACTACGAGATGGAGATAGCGGTTTGGAGGGGGGACTCAACAAAATGGAAGAAATGAATAAGAATGACAGCAAAAATCAGCAGACAAAATCAGAGGATCAGCGGATAAATCAATCGGAGGTTAAGGTATACGACGTGTTCGCAAGAAGCGCGAAGATAACGAGGTCGCCCGTGAGAACAAGCGAGGAAAGAACAAATGTGCTTCAGACCAGCGATACCGGCGAATCGAAGATGACAAAATTGGAGCAAGCCAAAAGAATGGTGAAAGAGTTGCATGAATTTATTCAAGATAAGAATAACGTGCATAAGGACATCAAGAGGATGGTGGTCAATATTAGGGCCTGCTTAAATGATGTGAAACGGGAAACAGCTGACAAGAAGGAGAAAACAGACGGAGATGCCGAAGTGCTAGCTACCCCACTCTCCTCAAAGAGAAAACAAACGCCGGAGGTTACGCCCACAGCAACAGACGCGGCGAAAAGGAGCAAAAAAGACAAGAAAAATAACGAAAGGACCACAAGGAGACCAGATACACAAACACCGAAGCCTAGTCTTAATGAGTGGAGAGAGGTGAGAAACAAAAAGAAGGAGAAAAAAAGAGAAGCCGAAGCTTAAAAGACTGAGACCAAAGGCTGATGCTCTGATAGTGGCAGCGGAAGAAGGAACAACGTACGCTGAAATCCTCAAAAAAATAAAGGACGACCAAACTCTCAAGGACCTGGGCGAAAACGTCTCGAGAATAAGACGAACGCAGAAGGGTGAAATGTTGTTTGAACTTAAGAAGGGCCCAGAGATTAAAAGTGCAGATTATAAAGATCTAGTCAAGAGATCACTGGGCGAGTCAGCAAAAGTGAGAGCGGTGTCCCACATGGCCACGATCGAATGTAGATATATGGACGAGATAACGACAAGCGAAGACCTTCGAAAAGCTCTGAAAGAGCAAGGTAATATAAATGACGAGATAGAGCCAATGACGATCCGTATGAGGAAAGCGAGAGACGAACTCCAAACGGCGGAAATAAAACTCCCGGTGGACGCAGCGGTAAAGATTTTGAAAATCGGAAAGGTAAAGGTGGGCTGGACCGTATGCCCGATAAGGGTAACCCAGCAGTTAGAAAGGTGCTTCAAGTGCATGAATTTTGGACACCAGGCAAGGAATTGTAGGGGAGAGGATAGATCCAACCTGTGCAGGAGATGTGGGGGAGAGAACCACCTAGCCAAAGATTGCACGAACCCGCCGAAATGTCTGCTGTGTACGTCCGAAAATGACCACGTGACTGGTGGAGCGAGATGTCCAGTCTTTAAACAGGCGCTTAAATCTAAAACAGGACAAGAATGGAAGTGATACAAATAAATCTAAATCATTGTGACATGGCACAACAACTTCTGTGGCAAGCCTCAGCGGAACAAAAATGTGACGTAGCGATTATTTCAGAACCGTACAGTGTATATAGAGACAACGGTAAATGGGCTGCTGACAGAGCCGAGATGGCCGCAATATTGACAACGGGCAAGTACCCCATACAAGAAGTTGTATCAGACGCTCACGAAGGATTCGTGATAGCGAAAATTGATGGAGTGTATATTGCCAGCTGCTATGCACCACCAAGATGGACGATTCTGCAGTTTGAACGAATGTTAGATTTACTCACAGGAGAACTGACGGGACTCAACCCAGTTCATATGGGAGGTGATTTTAACGCATGGGCAGTTGAGTGGGGTAGATTCACAAATGATAGAGGCTTCAGTCTGCAAGAAGCGCTAGCTAGATTAAATGTGGTTCTGGCAAACGTGGGAAATGCAACTACATTCCGCAAGAATGGGCGAGAGTCGATTATTGACGTGACATTCTGCAGTCCAGTACTAGTTCCAAGTCTGAACTGGAGAGTCGACGAAAGTTACACACACAGCGATCACCAGGCATTGAGGTACACCGTGAAAAAGTGTACAGAGGGAACAAGACAGATGACTCATAGAGGAGAGCGAAGATGGAGAACCGGAAATTTCGATCAAGAAGTTTTTAAGGAATATCTCCAATCAAAAGACGATCACGAAGAGAAATCTGCAGAAGAATTGACGAAAGAAATGGTGAATGCATGTGACGCGGCGATGCCAAGAAGGATGGAACCGAGGAATGGGCGAAAACCGGCATTTTGGTGGAACGACGAGATAAGACTTTTGCGAACAACTTGTTTTAAGACAAGAAGGAGGATGCAAAGGGCCAGAAACGAGAATGTTAGAATAGAGAGGTCCGAAGAACATCGTAATGCAAAACTAGCACTGAAGCGAGCAATCCGGGCGAGTAAGAGGGATTGTTGGAAGAAACTGTGCCAAGAGGCAGACACGAATCCGTGGGGCAAAGTGTTCAGAACAGTAATGACGATGATGAAAGGTACATTGGGGCCAAAAGAAAAGTGCCCGGATAGGCTAGGGGTCATAGTGAGAGAGCTCTTCCCACAGCACGAACAGATCACATGGCCGCAAACTCCTTATGACGATGAAGCGGAAGACAGACTTGAACGGTCGATCACTGTAGAAGAGATCCAGATGGCTGCACAAAAGCCAAAAAATAACAAAGCGCCAGGACCAGATGGCATCCCCAATATAGCTCTGAAGACAGCAGCATGCGCAAAGCCTAACATGCTCAGATTGACAATGCAGAAGTGCCTCGACGACGGATATTTTCCTCAAATATGGAAGAAACAGAAGCTGGTCTTAATACCAAAACCAGGGAAACCGCCAGACAAGCCATCATCATATAGACCTATATGCTTGTTGGACGGGTTGGGAAAAATACTGGAAACCGCGATCCTGAATAGACTAAGGAAACACACGGAGGGCGAGCACGGACCGTCGGACGAACAATTCGGATTTCGAAAAGGGAGATTGGCGATTGAGGCCATTAAAAAAGTCATAGAGACCACCGACAAGGCGCGGAAGCAAAAAATAC
Source organism: Pseudolycoriella hygida (assembly GCA_029228625.1). Taxonomy (NCBI): domain Eukaryota; kingdom Metazoa; phylum Arthropoda; class Insecta; order Diptera; family Sciaridae; genus Pseudolycoriella; species Pseudolycoriella hygida. The sequence goes on along the minus strand of CM055403.1, from coordinate 26,848,722 downwards.
GGGGTAACCGCTTCTGTGCTATAACGACGATAGACGTTAGAAATGCCTTTAATAGCGCAAGCTGGATAGAGATAGCCAAGGCGCTACATGTCATGAGAGTCCCCGATTACCTCTGTAGGATACTGAAAAGCTATTTCGCGCGACGAGTACTAACGTACGATACTA
>CM055403.1:26781697-26848057 GCA_029228625.1 Pseudolycoriella hygida | reverse complement strand
AATTTTAATTTATTTTTTTATGATTCGCTAATTCACCTCCGCACGAAACTTTTCATGTAAAATGTGTGTATGAAATTATCAAAAAAAAACTTAGTGAACATAAATTTATGCAAATTGTCTCTTACAGGAATTTGTCCCATCATCTTCAGCTGGGGCGGTCTCTTCCATTAAAACTGCTAATTGCTCCGCACGTTTCTCCAATTCACTTTGGTATTTTATTGGATTGGCTAACGCCTCAGCAAAATCCGAAAAGCCTTCGGGAACATAATCCTATTTCAAATAAATCGAAAAATGAATTTTCGATCAATTGAATCAATAAATATATTGGAATGTCTAACCTTCACAACGATGCACAGAAATAATGTGGCCATAGTTATTGGTTGACCCAATTCAGTTCGAAGATTTACGTGCCTATAGCCAGGGCACAATCCAATCATAGGTAAGACACGATGTCCAATTAATTTTCCACCTTCTTCATAGGCTGCAATGCGAATGCAGGCCAATTCAGGTAATACAACCTTTTTGAACACAAATGGTTCATCATCATAGATGGGATTTATTCCATTATCCCGAACGCATTTCGTGCGAAATTTTTTCCGCACTGTGTCTGCCGGCAAACCGAACATGTCTACCTCGACGTAAGTACCAACTTTTTTATCCGTCAAAAACTGACCGGATAATACTGTGATCGATACTGTACCCGCAATAATGCCATCAACCTGCAAAATTTGTTCGTCTAGTTAACTGATAATTAATTCGAACTGAGTATTCGCCCACTTGGTAACAAGAAAAATCGCAGAACATCGAATCTGTAGAGAGCGTAAGACTTCTTAAGAGCAAGTCGCATAAATGTGAACTGTCAAATTTACGATGTTTTTTTAGAACATAATCCTGTTTGAATGACGAATTATTCAAAATTATAGCTCATGTACTGTAAGAGGAAGACTCTTACACGAATAATAGATGAATCAGATTCAAAAAGTTTGAGTGTGAAGGTTCACTGTTGCTCTGAAAAATCATCGCATTCCAAGTTCATTTTCGATGTTGTTTCAGAGGAGATTTGTACCTTCATACTTAAACTTTTTGAATTCTGATTCATCTATTATTTGGGTAAGAGTCATGCACTAACAGTACATGAGTTATAATTTTAAGTAATTTGTTTCTTACACAGGATTCTCTTCTAAAAAAAACATCTTAAGCAGAGGTTTTGGAATATCTGCACAAAAGTGAATACTGAACGCACACTAGCAATTTGAATTGTTGACCTCAGCAATTATTATGCAAGTATTCGTTTTGACATGACAACTCGACAGCCGAGTGGTGGTTAACACGTTCGCTTGCTACTATGAGATTGAGTTGCCAGTGCGTTTGTTCGAAACTCAACCGCAGACGGATTGTTAGGGAATTCTAGGGAGGTGCCGGTATAGAGAGTGGTTTGCATCACTTTTCATCAGGCAATAGTAGCCGCCTGTCGGTGGCGTCATCCGCTTATTTTCATAGCTGAATACGGATTAATATAAAACTAAAGTACTCCTGTCGGTGGCGCCATCCATTTTTTTCGTAGCTGAATAAGATTCGACATACAACTGAATCCTCACTCTATTCTACTCCTACTGGTTTCGGTCTTAGTGGATACATCTCACAGATGGCACTGCGGTTGTCGCACAGCTTACCAACCACTGACACCGGTGATGAAAGAATCTAAAAAAGTAGAACCACAAACAGCGAAACTAGTGAACTAACTCTTGACGTCGCAGAAATATGAGCTGTAATATTTGCGATGTTTTTTTAGAACAGAATCCTGCGTTTATAACAAATTATTCAAAATTTTAGTTCATGTACTATAAGAGGATGACTGTTACACGAATAATAGATAAATCAGAATTCAAAAATTTTAAGTATGAACGTATAAATTTGCTTTGAAATAGCATCGCAAATGAACTTGGAATGCGATGATTTTTCAGAGCAACTTTTAACATTGAGACAAAAACTCTTTGAATTCTGATTCATCTCTCATTTGTGTAAGAGTTATGTAAGAATTATGTTCTAAAAAAAACATCGCAAATTTGACAGTTCACATTTTTGCAACGTGCTCTTCAGGCAGATTATAATTATTAATTTTCGTTTTTGACATTCATTATAGAGCGAAACAGCATAAATTAGTATTTATCTGGTTAACACATCTGCTTGCTACTATGTTATCGACTTGCCAGTGGATAGGTTCGAAACTCAGGCGTGGACAGATTTTTTTTCCGATTGCCTAAAGTTAAGTGCAGCGCCATCGTAATGTTTTACCGGAAAAGACATTTTTGAGAGGTACTGGTATTCGTTTGGCACAAGTTTTCGATTCTAGCACGGGAGTGACAGTCTTTTGTTTTGAACCGTACAAATGCTATTCATTACAAGCAAGTTAGTTGATCTAGTAGATGATGGCTCGTATCGGTTTTCCATCGGACAATAGTCAAAAATAGTCACCGACAAAGGGCGTCGCCATTTCTTCATTTTCTATATCTGATTACGGTTCGACAGAAAGAGTGTTACTGACTGACAGTAGCGCCATCAATTAATTTCATTGTTAAATGGGATTCAACAAGTAACTGATTCCATCGTCTATTCACACTTCATTAACAAATTAAAAAAATCAACTGGTTTTCTCGCGACTGTAGCTAACTTCAATTTGAACAGTATTTGTCCGGTTCAAAACAAAAGAGGGTCACTCCCCTAGTACATCATAGATGTCATTGTCTGGTAGAAAAGACAGATTTATTATTCCCTTGACTGAAAGTCAAAGTGTCTTATGAAAATAAATACCTCTGATGAAAATGTATGAAATACTACACGAAAAACCTTTAAATATGTGCCAAACAGTTTCCTTGTAAGCAGGACAACTTAAGTAATTCTTAACCAATTTTTCACAGTTATACCTTAAAATGTAGGGAAATAAATTTCCGATGTTAAGTTCGAAGATGGCCTATGTGGAACTAAGGTTCTGGAAGTTATTCCAAAAAAAAAAGGAAGAAATTTTTGTGTTTTTTTTCTGGATTATATGAAAAGTATTAGATTGATAAACCCAAATGTAGTAGAATATATTGAAAAAAAAATTTAATTGTTGTTTCGAATGAAGTTTATAGTTAGTTTGATAGTCATGCTGATACTTAACTATCATTGATTGTTGATATTGATATTGATAGTTGGCTACCAACTTGATAGTTGGAGTTGATTATCAACTTGATAGTTGACTATCAACTTGATAGTTGACTATCAACTTGATAGTTGACTATCAACTTGATAGTTGACTATCAACTTGATAGTTGACTATCAACTTGATAGTTGACGATCAACTTGATAGTTGACTATCAACTTGATAGTTGACTATCAATTTGATAGTTGACTATTAACTTGATAGTTGACTATCAACTTGATAGTTGACTATCAACTTGATAGTTGACTATCAACTGGATAGTTGACTATCAACTTGATTGTTAACGATCAACTTGTTAATTTAAAAATTTAAATTTGCGCAGTACAATCTTCGCAAAAAGCAAGAAAGCTCTCATTTTTTCAATGTAAAAACTGAAAGCATAGAAAAATTATTACGCTGGTGGGTCTGACATTTGTGACGCAATTTTGTAAAAACACAACGTAACTTCGCATTAATTTTTTTGCGTATATGAGAGATATGAATCATCCCTCTTAATTCTGGAATTGGCGTTATACCGGGATTAGGCCATAATTTTCCCAAAACCATGAGACACGTGTTCTCTAAAATTTTATTGCCTACAACTTTGCCTGTGAAAGCAATTTTCTAACTCTCATAGTTCTAGAAATAATGGTCATCCTTCCCAATTCTAGAAGTGGCCATATCGTCATATGAATACTAAGTTTGGAAATATCCCAAGGATTGGGCTATATATCCCCAAAACACTGAAACACGTGTTCTCTTAAATTTTATTCTCTACAACTTTGCCCTTGACGTTAAATCTCCATATTGCATAGTTAAGCAAATATAGACGAAAAACCATCTGCTTTCGTATATGGCCAAGATACTCAATTTCGTCCATTCCCTGTGCCCAGACTACTGACCCGATTTCTACTAAAATCATTTTTCAAGTTTTGTAAGATCAAATGCTTTAATTTGACACCAAAATGATCAATTTCGGTGCTATAATTGCTGAGATATTCGTGAAAAAGTTTCACCGGCTCTCGAAAATCCATGTACGACCTCCACTTCTTCGACCACAACTCCGAAACTACTTGACCGATTTTGCTCATCTTCGAAGTTGAATGAATCATATACCTTTCAGGGGAAAAAAGTTTGAGGTGATCGGTTGAGCCCGTTGAGTCGTTTGGAAAAAAAGTGGAGACAGACGGACAGACAGACGGACGGACTTTTTTTTATTGCTGATTCGCCATCTCAGGACGATAATAGATGCATCTTCCCAACTGCCACCTCGATCTACCCCATGTTACAATATACAAAAATATTTTCCGGAGGGTACGTCGCAAGGGGGGGAAGTCGAAAATTTCCTGTATATATGTTCATAATTCTACGAAAAAATTCTTGCAATTTTTTTGGCGCGTAAGACTTGCGTCACGGCCCCTCACTACCGTGGGGCCATAATAAAACAAAACAAAATGGTAAGTAATAAGTCAAGGGACCCAAAAGGTGGGACCTAGTTTAGTAATTATGGACTTCAGTAAATCACCCAGAAACTTTGATGAAAATCGATTGAGTGTTTTAGACAATACAAGATTGTTGTTGTCCTTTTTTATGAATTTCATTCCATGAATGATGAGGTTTTTACTGCTGTGTTGTACAAAAATACAGGGGAATATTTTTGCCCATTAAATAATGTGTTGGAGTTAGGGTTCGGAACAGATGGTTTTTATCTGATCTGAATCTGAAAAAAGGAAAATGTGAATTGTCAGATCAGTTGAGATTACTGTAAATAATTGTCTGATCTGATTTGAACATTTCATACCTTTATTTTTCAGATTCAGATCAAATCAGATTTTTTTTAGATTGAGTTCCCCTCAAAGCCTCAAAGCCTCAAAGGCTTGGTGCCATCAAATAATTGAGTTTAAGTGGAAAGTGGAACAACAATAAAACATGGCGGAAAGTGTGCGGGATGAAATGGAATGTGTGCGGGATGAAATGGAATGTGTGTGGGGTGAAGTGGAATGTATGTGGGATGAAATGGAATGTGTGTGGGATGAAGTGGGATAATACGGAACTTTAACACTTTTTTCCACTTCATCCCACACACTTTCCACTTCATTCCACACACTTCCCACTTCATCCCACAAACTTTCCCACATAATTAGGCACAACAAATTGTTTTAGTTCTATCGAGATAACATACAGATATCTGTCAGATTCCAGATCAAATTCAGATTTGTTAAACTCAGATCAAATCAGACCAGATCGAATTCAGATCAAGAATAAAATTTTCAGATCAGATTCAGATTGAAAATTTTTCGGATCATTCTGAAACAAAACAGATATATCCGATCTTTTCCGAACCCTAGTTGGAGGTATTTTCTTAGGCACTGAGAGGTCCTCGGGTCAACCCAGACCCACTTTCTGTTGAAACATTATTTTTCAAAAAAAATATTTAAAAAAATGGTAAAAAACTGTTTCTCAAAGTTGCAAATTTATTTTTGATTATAACTTTTTTTTAATTTTTTAAACATTATTTTGTGACATTACTTCTTCAGACCCGTTTTCGAGTATTGCCTCTTGTAATGTACGGAACTCAAAATGTAACAGGTTGAGTGGCGCATAGAATTCAGACCCCACCCAAAAGCCCGATGTCTTCATTAAAACGTTAAACTTACCATACTTTCAGCAAATGGATCCAAACGCCTATCTTTCCGCCGCATAAATTCAGGTTTCAACAGAAAACCGCAGCGTTGATTGTACTCAAATATTCCCAAATTTAATTGCATAGCCAAATCCAATGTTTGATAGTTTAACGCTACTAATTGACAACCAGCATTCCAAAATAACTGAAAAACAAAACCATGAACTTACGACAATATAGTGAATCGGTGTTTTTCTCAGAAATTTTCAATTTCATCAAAACGGTATGGGGTGAGAAGAGACGGCAGCAACCAGATAAGCCTTTTTCGTTTCCGTTGTCACGAATTGCCTGAACCGTTATGTTAATGTTAAAACATATTTGAATTTAATTTCCATTCAAGTCAAACTAAATCGAATATCATGGCTCTTATCACAGATACAGACTGAATTTACTTTGTCGTGTCACAAAACAAAATGATGGTTATTATCGACCGTTTTAGCTTCACAAAGGATTCTGTTTTAATGAATTCTATAATCGTATAACGCTTTCGCTGCCGTTTGCTGTATGTATCGTACAAATGGTGGTATGCTTTTAGGGAAAGAGTGTAAAATGTAGAATTGTCATTGCCAACTGAATTCAGAACCAGTGTAATTGACTTGAAGCATTCAAACAATTCGATGGAGACTGAAGCGACATATTAAGGTCATCCGTTTATATCAAAACCATTGTCTACATCTACAATGTGTGCATGTCAACATAATTTTGTCGAAGAATTTTACAGTAGATTGTGATCATCGGAAGCAGACAACTTAGGATTATATGTATTGAATATTTCCATTCAATCTTTGCAGTTCGATAAACTGGGGGATGTATACATACGCACGAGAAATCTTCTCCAAAACGGATACTCTTTCACTTCTCTTCCCTGTCCTAAATTGTAAGAATGTAAGAATGAAAAATTACTTTAAGTGAACCCATTTACCACGAAACAAACAATGAAAAAATGTCTTATGTAAACGTCAATAAATTGTGAATATTAAGCGAATTATAAGAAAAAAAAAAATAAAATTCGGTATGTACTGCAAAATACCCGAGCGTTTTTATTATTGAACAGACGGACTTCTGCTATGTTCCATTATAATCCAACTAACCTAAAAAGTCGTGCTAAATTGTGCCCATCTCTTCTCTACAGTCAAATACTATAAATTCGTGCTTTTAGTGCGGCGCTGGCTTATGTCAAAGCTCATCGAATTCAGTTTCTTTAGAGACAAATTGAGAAGAGAGTCTCGTGTTCCCGTAAATAAGAAGGGATGAGAGACAAAAACGTTATTTTTCATGTGATGCCTTTAACGAACACCACATTCGCTAGTGCAGTTTTATTGAAATTTGAAAATAAATTTCAATTCATTTCCTTTTCCCATCACCAAATATAACAATTACCTGTGGCATAAAATTTGAACTGTCGAATCTTGTTCCAGCTGGGTAGACACGGGAAAGTTGGTGTTTATTGTAATTAACGAATTCGATGGGTCGCTCTTTCAGCAATGTTGTTGCTTGTTTCTCATCGAATGACGACATTTCATAGCAACGATTTTTTTCTGAAATTTTAAACATTAAACATTTTTTTTTCTAAATAGAAAAAAATTTTTGTTTTCATTACTTTCAGAATTTTCAAAACTACTAAAATGAACGGGTTGCACATAATTAACAAGAGCGGAAATTTCAGCTCCTGCTTCAGTCTCTTTCGTTTGTGCTACTTTATCAGGTTGAATAACTCCAGGGGTTGGAACCGGAGCGACAACCGTTGATTCATCATCACTTGAACTGTCTGTGTCCGATGAACCGGTACTTTCTTTAGAACTTTGCCGAATTTGCTAAGCGAAAAACAAAAATTATGAAAAATTTATCGCATTGATTGAAAAGACTAACCTGCAATGGAGGGGCATGATGAATGACGTCACCATTACCCGTTGGAACGGTTGCACCGCCATCCTCTTCCGTTGTTGATATTTGACTAGTATTTACTGCACAAAAGAGAAATAAATCGTTTTCGTTAACAAGAACGGAAATTTGCTCAGAAATGCCATAGCTGTGATATAACATAGCGAGCGTTCTTCCCTTTGATGAATACGTTATTTTGACGGCAATCAATACGCTGTATGTTATGTATTATAATATTTCTGTACAGCAATTGTGGGTAATAGACGTCATCGCATCGTTATTTATATTTACCTGCACTGATGCTCGAGTTATTTAACGTGCTGTTATTCGGCGTCGAGCTGCCACTCTGTTTATGATGATGATGGTGGTGGTGATGCTTTTTCTTATTCTTTATGATGATTTTCCGCTTCAGTAATGATGGTGGCGGAAGATCAACATTTGGTAATAACGGATGAGATTCAATTGGCTTATCTAATAACATATCTCCAAATATATCACGACAATAATTTGCTATTTTGGCCTGAAAATGGCAACGAAAGAAAGAAAAACGGGTTCAATAAATTTGTGGACAAAAAATTTTGTGGGAGATTTTGATAAATCTTGATAAAAGTGCCGCTATGACGCATTTTCTTTTGCGTCTCAATCGTTTTCATTTACCCATAAAAAAAGTTTTAGTTTTCAGGTCGAACCACCAGGTAAGTATTAATACATCGTGTTTAGCTCGATAGTTATCGGTGTAAAATGTAGTAAGCTCCACTTTAAGTGACTATGGCTTAATCTCCGCACGCTGTGAAAGGAGTATTAAACCAGATTTCAGAATGGTGTACCGGAAATGAACTGAAGATAAACCCTACAAAAACTAGAATGATTCTCCTCCGCAAGAATGGAAAGAAAATAGAAGGATATAGGATCCCAACTATTAATGGCATCCCCATCTCTCTAGTTAATGAGGTAAAATACCTGGGAGTCATCTTAGACTCTTTGCTAAGCTGTATTCCCAAAATAGAATAACGAATTCACAAAGCTACTATTGCACTATGGCAATGTAGAAAAGCCTATGGAAAATCAAGGCGTCTCTCCCCTAAAGTTTTTTTTTGAATTCATGTATATTTATTTACCAAAATTAGCTTGGGGAAAGGTGGATTTAACCGCCTGTAAGCCCAAGATCTTTTCAACGATTGACAACTACTAAAATAAAATTAAGTAAAATTACTACTACAAAATACTACAAATACTATCATAATAAATCACAATAAAGATGAACATCGTCACAATAATCACAAGAAAATCACGACAATCACCAAACGTGTCGCGAATACAAATGGCCTCTTTGAATCGCGACCGATATCCGCTGGAGCAGAAAGTCTAGGGAACGAGCTTCGCCAGTGTTTTTTTTTCATAAGTTTCCCCAGGTGTTTCAAGAACAGCGTTGTCTCTGGCCCGACAGCACCGAGAGTTTCAAAGGCGAGTGGCGTAAAGTTATATGTCGTTTTCAGATCGATCGATGTAGACATTATGTTTGTGCCGCTCGGCTACGTCAGCCGCTGCCCCACTGGACCTGGAAGTGGCGTTTAAATAACTGGATGCAATTGAGTTCACCACTGTCACATCCAATAGCAAAGGTCTACCCCGGCTCCAAGGGTAGCTGGTTATTCCGTCAGGGCGTATACCATCGCGTCGAGACAGACCATAAGGTTCGAGGTTGTCGGGAAACCCAGCCGAAATAAAGGCCATCGAGAAAATTTTATTAATCTCACCATGCCGTGGGTATTTTCCTTTAGAGCTGTTGCATGATAAGTCGTGGCAAACTTTGGGATCCACCAAAAGAAGTCCAAGTTGGTGGGATGGAAGTGCCTGGAGCCACTTAGAAGATGTTTTTGTGGATGACGACAGTCGGAGCGCAAATTATCCCTCTGTACCTTCGATAGTTTCGATAGGGTACTCACTGATCATAGACGATAAATTCACATCAAAAAGGCGTATATGAGTCTTAGCCAAAATATGGTTCGAAAGGTCTTCTGATTGAAATACTGACGAGAAGTAAGCTGGCTGTGCCAAGTCTATCGCCTTCACAACGGCACAGAGGCTTGAGTCCACGATGTGCTACTGAATTTGTTGTTAGTGATGGTTTCAAGTGACTGCAGGTAGTATCCCCTAAAGTACTTTACTGGATTTATACATCAGTAGTTAGACCCGTCTTACTCTACGGATCTTTCCTCTGGCACCACATATGTTCTCAAACAAACATCATGGACAAGCTCAATAAATTTCAAAGGCTAGCAGGTAAAGCGATTACAGGTGCACGGCATTCGGCCCCAACGATAGCTTTAGAAGATAGCTTGATCTCACACCCTTACATATTCTAGCTAAAACTGAAGCATTATCGGTCTTTAGCAGACTATCCAGAAATGCAGTCAGAAATATCAAAGATACCGGTCACTCGACCGATAATTCGATAATTCACATGAAGTCCGACTATATAAACCCAGTATTCAAATTGGAAAGGAAATTTCATAAAGTTATCCCTGACAGGGCACTCTGGAAGGGTAAAGTTCTCCCAAGCAGCAAGCTGCGATAGTTTTTATACAGACGGCTCTTTAATCAATGATTCAGCCGGAGCTGGAGTATATTACGAACCATCAATAGAACTGTTCATTCCACTAGGTACCAACTGCTCCATCTTCCTGGCTGAGGTTCAAATATTCCGAGTTTAAAAAATACTTTCACATTCAAGAAGACTGTAGATAGTCGAAAAACAATGTTCTGTTGAGGAAAAATCATTCTAAATTCCTATAAACTTGACTAGAGTCAGGATGAAAGTCTATACAGGAGTGATGACAGGACACTTCGATTTTAATAAGCACCTCATGACAATCGGAAAACGACAAAACTCATGCTGTGATCTATGTGAAGCGGACATTGATTAAGCCGACCATTATCTGTGCCTATGCCCAGCATATATTTCGTCAAGACGTAAATGTATGGGTAACTTTGTACTGAAGCCCGGCAGTATCAAAACGTTACACACAAAGAATATCCTAGCCTACATCCGTAGTACAGGATGATTCCAAAGAAAAAACGGTGTGTAACATTATGGCAAACTTTTTGGAATTTCTGAATTTCGGAAATTTTGTGGAATTTCGATAGAATTTTTGGAATTTCAATGGAATTTTTGGAATTTCGATGGAGTTTTCGGTATTTCTTGAAATTTTTGGAACTTTTGTGGAATTTTTGGAATTTTTTTATAGAATTGGAATTTTAGGCACAAATTTTTGACCAGTGGATAACCCCTAAGTCTAATAATGTGAGAGCCAACATGCAGGAAAAAATATTGTTTCCATGACTGCAATCAACAAAACTGTTTCTTAAGCTATCTTTTAGGCTTAACGCCAGAAGGTTCTTCTATGGCACCCAGTAAACTTACTCCTGACCAGTTTACTACACGTAAAAAACCACATAAATGAGGACGTTGCCTTCAAATGACCAGTTAGATTTGAAGGTAATGTCAAAGCTTTCTTCCAAAATTGGACAGTAACCTAAGCCAAAATAAGTTCGCTGGGACTGATCCGATTAAACAGTCAAAAACTGAAATCCCTTTAAATACCGTGAACGACATTTTGTTAAATTAGAGGTGTGCGCCGGACGCAAAATAACGGCGGCGGCGGAAGTGTGTTTTTCGAAACATCAGCGGCGGCGCAATCGGCTAGTTGAGATTTTTTTTTCTTCGGCGGCGGCGTTCGGCTAGCCGACATTTTTATTTTCGTCGTTGGCGGCGTAATTTTTAGCAATATTTTCGGCGGCGATCGGCGAGGCGCAAAAAAGTGAATCGTAAAAATTTTTCTTTTGTAAATTACGACGACGACGTATTCGAAAATATCCTTGAAGACGACGACGAAGGATTTACCGCTGCCGAGAGGTTAACTTTAGGTATAGTAGCACTATCAAATAACCCGGATGACCCTTTGGAAACTATTGACAAGAAGCAATTTCATACCGTTAAAGGACATTCGAAAACTCGTTGGTACAGCATCCTGATAATGTTAGAGAGTCTCGGTTCTCAACGGGTCGCTGTGCAGAGAGTGTCTTCTTGAAGAACCAGTGTCAATACACATCAACGAGTGGGACACAATCCAGGATCTGGTAGGTTTTTTAAAAAAATTTCGAGAATCTGTGAAATGTTTTCGTTTGAGAAATGGCCCACTCTTTCAAATGCATTGCTATTTCGTATAGAGATTGAAAGTACATTGAAATCCGACCAAAGAGACAGTGAATTAATAGCGTCATTGAAAGTAAGGATGGCAGCGAACCTTGATTACAGGTTTCCAATCACACACGAGATATTGGTAGCGACATTGCTAGATACGCGGCTCTAAAATTTACCGAAATTGCTCTAAATTCGACTTTCTAAAATCAGAATGTTTGAAAATTGATCCGCCCGAAAAGACTTCTTCGCAAAGTTCTGTAAGGCCAGAAAAGAATTCAAAGAATAGACAATCAACGGTTGCTGAACGTTGCAGCCAAACATGCATATTCCTCTACCGAATGACAGGCGAGTGGTCAAGTCGATGAAGAAATTCACAAATATTTCTTGACTGTCATCCTAAAAGACGATATTGAACGATTTGACGTTTTATTATTTTGGAAGAACCATAGCAAGTCCCTGCCATATCTCTCACTCTCAGAGCTAGTAAAAAAATATCTTTGTATTCCAGCTACGAGCACATCTAGCGAACGCGCATTCTTATCGGCAGGGTTAGTCGTGAATGCGAAGCGCAGTACTTTGGGGTACTTTACTTACTTACTTACTTACTTAGCAGCCGTACTAACCCAAGCGGGTTTTGGCTGACTCAACAACGTTTCTCCATCGAGTTCGATCCTGGGCTAACCTTTTCCATTCTCTAACGCCTAACTTTTCCGTATCTTCTTCCACACAGTCCAACCATCTTTTTCGGGGTCTTCCTCTCGCTCTATTGTTGTCGAATCTTTTTTCCAGCGCTTTTCTTGGCATTCGAGTTTCCTACATCCTCGATACATGTCCTGCCCATCGCAGTCTAGCTGCTTTTATAGCACCGAGAATTGTTTCCTCCCCGAAAATTTCAGTCAGCTCTCTGTTGGTCATTATCCTCCACACTTTTCTCTCGAAGCAGTTGAAATTCGCTTCCTGTTTCTGTGTTAAAGACCACGTTTCACAGGCATTGGGGTACTTTGGTTGTCGATATTGATAGTTTGATAGTTTTGATAGTTTTAAATGGATTAAATGAAGAAATGTATAGAACGAAATTAGTGATCCTTTTTTAAATCTGAGAGTGAGATTAAATGGATTAAATAAAGAAATATATAAAAATACATTGTGACAAAACTGACTCCGTTTTTATTCGAAAAAAATATTGCGCCGAAATAATTTGTCGGCGGCTGGCGGCGGCGCGACGTTTTTTTCAGCGTCGGCGGCGGTGCACGGCTTAGCCGACGTTTTTTTTCTTCGGCGGCGGCGCACTTTTCAGGCCCTTTTTTCGGCGCCGTGCACGCCGGCGCACAGGTCTTTGTTAAATGTACCAATCCCTACAACGTCGACTTGGTCTCTGCAATGTTTCCGCCCATTTAAAAAATAGGAGCGGAACATATTACAACTATTTTCCAATTTTCATCCTTATTTGTCCCATTTCAAAAGTTATTTCCTTAGTCAGATTATTTGCGTTCACTGTCCAGCCATACTAAGTGGGTTATAATTTTAACATGAACAAAATCTGAAGAAAGCCGTATTTTTACGAAAAGTAACTTGTGTTTTACAGAACAACCGGTCGATTTAACAAGTATTTCACCGGATGGTTTTGTTCGCAATTCAAATTTGCAGAAGTAGTAAAACTTGGAATTTATTTTACTTAAACAAACCATCAAAGCACCACAAATAAAATAGTTGCTCGTTGTGGAATGGAACAGTCGATGTAATATGTAAAGTGGGAGGCTAAGCTTTGGGTGGATGATGGCATGAATAAGTTGTGTAGATGTGCATGAAAAGTTGATGTATCGTAATGTTTAGGTAAATATAAGCAGAGAATTTATATCCATTAATAGCAACGTTACCATATTGACCGAGTTTTTGTTCTAAAACAATAACTTCACTTTGTTAAACCAAACAGAAAACTTTATTTACTCAAGCATTTATGTAAATGTTGTGGAGCAGGAGCATAAACTAATAGTAATTAATAGTGGCAAGGGAATATAAATAATTTGTTATTGTGTTGTATACCATGCGAGGAAGAGCGGAAAATAGACTAAAGTGAACTCAAAGTTATGCAAAATAGTATTCCCCCGTCTATTCAAATTGTTTTAAATCATTTCGTGTGTTAAGAAGTTACAAAAAAAATCATGTACTTACTTGTTGCCGAGGATTGCAATGGTTTTCAAAACTTAATATCACAGGAAAGTCAGACGTTTTAAATGCACTTTCGGCTATTGCTTCCAGCACCTTTGAACAAACAAAAGATTATTGTTAGTTTTATAAGAATAATCGCAGCAATGATGTGTCAAAATAATAAGATAAACGTAGAGCGAAATATTACAGAAATACAAATTCCATTCTTCCACACTAAAAGGCAAAGTTTGTAAATCTGTTCTCTCTAGTGAGAGGAAATATAGCGGCAAAATTATAATACTTTCAGGTAAGTTTAATGCTTCGATGGCGCTTAGGTAGTGCCAGGTTGTCACAATTTAAAAGAAAAGTTAACAGAAATATTTGCAAACCGCTGACACTATCACAAACTTTGTTTTGAATTTCATTTTCTTATTCTATTACATTCTGGCACAAAGGAATTTCTGTTGGCAATAACATCATCCCATTCCACTTTTTATTGTTATTGTTATATAAATTTATATTAGCTAAATTCATTCATTCGTGCAAGCATTTAGAAATGGGTGCAACTCGGTAATCAATATAACAACGAAAACCCCTTATAAAAGGGAAATGTGACGCAAGTCCTCGTCCCTTCTTCCAGAACAACTGGGGTTACGCTTAAAGCTTCGGAACCCAACAAATTCTTCTAAAATATTTTCACATTCGATTAAAAAATTGCGTCACAAATGCCGCACCCTCCCAAAACGTAGTAATTTTTCTTCGCTTTCAGATTTCAAACGCAAAAGTTTGGCTATCCGTACTCCACACATTGCGCAAGGCTTAATTTTTAGGATAAAAATCTGAAAGCGCAGAAAAATTATTGCGTTGGGACGGTAAATGTCGGACGTATTTTTTTTAATCGAATGTGAAAATATTTCAAAAGAATTTTTTGGGTTCTGCAGCTTTTAGCGCCACCCCAGGTGATATCAGTTGTTTTGGAAGAAGGGACGAGGACTTGCGTCACGTATCCCTTTTAAAAAGGGGTTTTGTTGTGATATCAGTGATATCAGGAAAGTTGTTTTTGACAAATCATACATAGAATTTTTGAGCCGCCAAACCGAAGCGTGGCGGCTACTACTTTCATGGCCCAAAATCATCCCCACAACTTCCTCTACAACATATCAAAAGTTTTCTTTTTAACCACCACCGTCGCCGCCAAACCGAAGCGCGGCGGCTACTACTCCCATGGGCGCTACCGCGCGCCCATGATTAGAATCATTTATAAGTGAAACAAACGGTAGTGGGTTGAGACGGCCAGACGAGTTGATCCCCACATAGGACCACTGAGTGCCTATTCTCATGTTTGTACCTATTTTACTCATGTTGTACAAATTTTATATTACATAGAATTAAGTCGAAGAATCAAGTTCTTCTCTTACAAAAAGACAATAGGCTTCTTCATGTCATATCCTTTGTGGTTATAGTCACGCAGGCAAAATTTTTTCGGGTCACTTCACTTGTTCTCCACGCGAATTGCAGTAAATTTTGAAAAACATATGCAAAGACCCGTGCGTATCAGAATAGAGGTGGCAAACAGAGTAGATTTTGCAAAAAGACTCGAGCGTAACTAAATATAAGAAATGAGCAAACAAACCAATGTTTTGTGCTCTTTTATAACTATCCATAGAAATTACCCAAGGCAATGTCAAAGACTAGTCTACGTCTGACAGTGAGACCATTGATTTTGATGACGGAAATATTCTCCCCTGCACCATATCACAAAGAGAACCAACGTAGTTTCTCCAAGAAATCTTGGAACAATGTACTCTAAAATGTAATTCTCACCAACTTTGCCTTTAGAACCTTTAGAAGCAAATTTCTAACTGCCATAGTTTTATAGATATGCGCCATCCCTCCCAATTCTAGTTGCTTTGGTCATTTGCTCATTTTTCCCTAAAACGTGTTCTCTGAAATTTTATTCTTTAAAACTTTGCCTTGGGAAGCAGCTTTCCAAGTGCTATAATTCTAGAGATATGAATCATCCCTCCAAATTCTAGGAGTGGGTATTAGCGGGATTAGGTCACTCTTTCCTGAACACGTGTTTGTTCTCTAAAATTTTATTCTCTACAACTTTGCCTTTAACAGTAAATCTCCATACTGCATAGTTGAGCAAATATAGACGAAAAACCATCCGCTTTCGTATATGGACAATAAATACCAGCGCAGGAGCATCCAGCGTCTTCAAATCCTTAGCTAAGGACCCAATATGCTCAATTGGAACGTTAAAGAAACCATCGGGGGAATTCACTGAAATACCTGAAGCCACTCTACACCATCTACTAGAAACTCATTTCCAAAATGCGTACAGTTGAAACAGGCAACTGAAACTGAACCACCACTAGCTCTAGTCAGGACTGGACGATTTAGAAGTCACAAGAGAAAGAATAATCTGGGCCATAAAATCTTTCTCTCCATTCAGCCGGCGAAGGCGGCATTTTCCCAGCAATAATGCAAAAAAGCCGTGAATATACAGCAGACACAGTTGCAGAATTATTCATAGCAAGTATTCACCTCCAACATATACCAACACCATGGAGATCCGTGAGAGTTGTATTCATCCCTAAATTAGGACAAATATCCTACATGGTCGCGAAAGCCTTCAGGCCGATCAGCCTTACATCCTTCTTCCTAAAAACGATGAAAAAACTAATTGATAGATACCTAAGGGACGGAATTCTGAAACGTTTTCCCTTACACATCCGACAGTACGCTTACCAAGCGAACAAGTCAGCCGAACTTGCGCTGCATCATTTGGTATCGAAGATAGAGAAAGCCTATGAATTCAATGCTTCATAGACATAGACGGCGCTTTCAACAACATGATCTTCAGTGCCATTGCAAAAGCATGCAGAGATCACGGTATTGAAGAAACCATCATCGGCTGGATCATAGAAATGTCAAAAGACAAGGTACGGGTCTACGTTACTCAGGGCTGACCACAAGGGGGTGTACTTCCACCTCTGCTCTACTGCCTTGTCAAAGACGACATACTCACAATATTGAACAACTCGGGATTCTCAAAGTTTCTCAGACGTCCTTTCAATACTGCTAACCGGTATATGCATACCAACCTTAAGTGGTCTAATGCAATCTGCTCTACAATTAGTAGAATGCTGGTGTATGGCGGAAAAACAAACAGCTAATCCAGACAAAACCAAACTTATAATGTTCTCTCGTAAGAATTAAAATGGTTACTCCCCACCCCTCTTCTTCGGCAAACGCATACAATTGTCGGAATTCGTTAAGCATTTAGGAGTTTACCTCGAGCCCAAGGGACAACAAATCTATTAATACTTTATGGCAATGTCGCAGAACTTACGGAATGTCATGGGGACTAAGTCCTAAGATACTGCATTAAATCTACACAGCAATAGTGAGACCCAGACTCAGCTATGCTGCAGTAATATGGTGGCCGAGATGTAGATTGGCTACCGTACAAAAGCAACTGAATAAATTACATCGACTAGCCCTTGTTAGCATAACAGGCGCTATGAAAACCGCACCGACAGCAGCTCTAGAAGTCATAACAAACTTGGGACCCCTCCACATTCCACAAAGCAAGGTTCACAGCCTTAAAAATAAAGAAAACTTCGATGTTCATCGAAAGAAATTACGGACACTCAAAAATTTGGCAGCTAATGCTAAAGCAAAGTCCCGAACTCGAAATGCCATGTGATTTGATACCGCCGACCTTTGGATTCGAAAAGTCTTTTAAAATACACATTCCGAAGCGAGAAGAATGGTCATCACCATCACACATCTTGGCAGAGAACGCAATTACCTGGTATTCGGACGAATTTCGAAATAATCTTTCTGGGGCAGGACATTATTGCCCACAAGTGCAGTCAATACATATCGCTCGGAAGATACGTCGGGATTTTCCAAGCAGAAATGACCGGAATCCTCAGCAGTGGCAAAGAGATAAGATACAAGTATATCCCATCTCAACAGGAGCGACAAATATATATTTGCACAGATAGTCAGGCCGCGATTAAATCACTGTATAGTAATAAGTTCACCTCAGCCCTCACTCTAGTATGCCATGACACTCTTGAAACACTGTCAAAGGAAACTCAAACCACGCTAGTCTGGGTGCCGGGCCACAGAGACATGGAGGGCAATGAAAAGGCTGGCGAAATGACGAAATGGCAACCCAGTCTCGCTCTCCACACTAAATCAGTTCATTAAGAAATGGAAAATAGATAGGTTTAAAAATGAATGGATATCTATCCGTACGGCCAGGCAAGCAAAACATTGCATTGCAATTAACCCGATGAACTCCAAATACTTCCTCTCTCTAAACAGGAAGCATCTCAAAAGGCTCACAGACATATTAACAGGTCACAACACTCTCAACAAACCTCCACACTATGGGCATCAGCAATACCCCAAACTGTGAAAAGTGTGGGGACCCTGAAACCGCTGAACACCTTCTCTGCACATGTCCTTATAATATGTACCTTTCAGGGGAAAAAAGTTTAAGGTGATCGGTTGTGCCGTTTAAAAAAAAGTGGAGACGGACGGACGGACTTTTTTTTTATTGCTGATTCGTTATCACTATGTAATAAATGTATCCCTCCACCTGCCACCTCGATCTATCTCATGTTACAATAAAGTTGTTTGTAGTATAGGAACTTTGTACTTCGCACGCGTCCAATAATTCGTCCCAGAAAGGTCCTAAAACTTTCAGTAGGGCGATGTATATCTGTTACTCTCTTTCAGGCCTTAACAAACAGAAACTAAATGGAACGATCAGAAAAAGTGCGAATCGTAATTGTAAATGAGAACGAACACCGAGTGCCTACTCCATATTAATAGTTGATATTTATTCTCATTGCGGGGTTTAAATATTTTAATTCACTGCCGCAATCAGTTCTTAAGATGTTATAGGGTTAGAGGGTTAGAGGGTATTTTTGAAAAGTGTGGGGTAGGAAGGAGGTTGATTATTTCAGCTTTAAAAATGAATACGATATCAATCGAAAATTTAATGCATTATTCGTTATCAAAATTGTAAAAAAATTTCAGTTTTGGTTCGGTTCAAAAAAAATATTCTAAGGAAAGATTCGTCAAAATAGTCAAAGTCCAGGGATTTGGTTTGGCTTGGAATCCCGCCATAAACTCCAACTAATGCAGCGCACATTTAGATGAAAGTGTGCAGCCCACTATGACCCTCTCGGTCCTCGTATGAAAGAGACAATATGAAGAAAAAACCGGTATTCGCTTTCTACTCACTTCCAGTAGTCTGAAGTGATTTTTGAATTTGTCGTTGGTTACTTCTGACATTTTCTTGAATCAAAAATAATATTTTGACAGATGCAGTTTTATTAATGTGACGAGATGATTATGTGTTAGCTCATCGTATTTATTCACATTTTCCTGAGAAGAAAGCGCAAAAATTCTAAAGGAAACGAAAGATGTCCCTAAAGAAATTGCATTAAATGTTTCGCAAAACAATGTTGAATCATGCAGCGATGTTTTGTTCTTTTTTTTTAAGATCCTAGACGTAACATTCACTTGATATAATAGAACAAAAAGCACGAGTATAGTGTTGCAAGAAAATGCTCCCATTTACTCAACTAAATAAATGAATGTTGAAAGAAAGTATGAAGCCAATAGGATGTGACTTTTTAACACATTATGCTCATGCATAATACATTAAACCTCTTATTAGTCATTATGAAAATAGTTTCTTTATGTTCTTGTCGTTTACGGTGTAGTCGTCTTAGAGCCACATTTATTTTCATATTAATTCTGTTGCATGACTCCATCCAATAGGTTTGGGGAATGTTATCTGCGACAGAGTGGGGGCGCAACAACGCAATACTTTTCCATTTGGCACCAGCCTGTCTCCTTGAGTTCTGAGAAGGAAACGAAGAGCGTGGATCGAAACCTTGCGTATGGAAATGTTCGACAGCGCCTCCTCTTCAGCATAAAGAGAATTTTGTAGGACACTCACCAAAACATTACTTGGTTCAGACAATTTCCTGAATGAAACCGAATTCAGAGCAACAGCTCAAAAAATATGTTAATAAGCTCCATAGGTGAAAGCATCAAAGTTGGTCAAAATTACCTATATAAAGGTAAGATTAAGTTAAGATTTACTTACATCCTTAGCAATAATTCCAGGAACAATAGTGTAACCATGAACCACAATAGGTTCATCAGTTTTTCCATTCCAAAAATCCAATTCCACGCATCTGTAATGAAAATTGTAAAATCGCTTTATTTGGTGTTCAAATCTCTAAAATTTGAATATTTTTATTATCTCGATTGTGTTATCAAGTTTCAGGGGATTCGTGAAATAAATTGAAAGCGCACCCTCAACATCATCAAAGACGATCGAAAAGGGTGTTTATATCAAAATAAAAAAAAAATGATGCGAAAAGACCCGTGCGAAGCTCAATACAACATGCTTGTGTGTCAACTCCACCATAAAACTTTTCAATCATCGTTAAGAGAACTTCGCAAAAATGAGAACTGTCAAATTGGCGATGTTTTTTTAGAAGAGAATCCTGTGTAAATAACAAATTACTTAAAATTACAGCACTCACAGTGGTGACTCTTACCCAAATAATAGATGAATCTGAATTCAAAAAGTTTAAGTATGAAGGTACAAATCTCCTCTGAAACAACATCGCAAATGAACTTGGAATGCGATGATTTTTCAGAGCAACTGTGGACCTTCATACTCAAACTTTTTGAATCTGATTCATCTATTATTCGTGTAAGAGTCTTCCTCTTACAGTACATGAGCTATAATTTTGAATAATTCGTCTTTCAAACAGAATTATGTTCTAAAAAAACATCGCAAATTTGACAGTTCACATTTTTGCGGCTTGCTCTTAAGGGAATATGTCAAGTGATGAAAAATGGCATAATCTTAAGAGGGTGACCCTTTGGTCGATGCCAGAAGGCAGCCTGATCCCAAAAAAATTCCTTCGACAATGCTGGAAGGGAAAATGAATGCATTAATGTGCACTCGCTTCCGACTCGGCACCAGGCGGCTGTGCACTTGATAACTATGAATAGTCTTATAAAAGGACGCTTGGCGAAAATCAATTGATAAAACGTCGCAAAAATATGAGCTGTCAAGTTTGCGATGTTTTTTAGAACAGAATTCTGCGTAAATAACAAATTATTCAAAATTATTACTCACGTACTGTGAGAAGATGACTCTTACCCAAATAATAGGTGAATCAGAATTCAAAAAGTTTAAGTATGAAGGTACAAATTAGTTCTGAAATAACATCGCAAATGAACTTGGAATGCGATGATTTTTCAAAGCAACTTTCGACCTTCATACTCAAACTTTTTGAATTCTGGTTCATCTATTATTCGTGTAACAGTTATCCTATAACAGTACGTAAGCCATAATTTTGAGAAATTTGCTACTTACTGTTCTAGAAATCATCGCCAATTTGACAGTTCACATTTTTGCAACGTGCCCTTAAAGTCATTGTAACGGCAGTAAGCAATATTATACGTCATATAAGTTTCAGTTTAGCACCAGTCTGCTGCTGCCTCCTACTTTCACAGTAATTTGAGTAGGCAGTCTGGTGCCAAGTTCAAATTTGTATATGACGGACGTATAGTATTCGTTACTGCCGTTAAGATGACATTAACATATTTTTGGCACCATCAGACAGCGTTCTTACGGTCGCTTAAATTTCTCAAGTACACATAGAAACTTTTTCGGCCCAAAGCTGCGCAGCTTGAAATGCAGATATCTGTTTGTTGCACAGTTACTTCATGAAAATGTTTTACACGACGACATAATGAGTTCGTTCATGTACTAGAAAAAGGACTTGTCGTTCATACACTATTTGCACCCGGGTGTAAAAAGCCGTTATTGCACTATTTGTACCCGGGCCCACATTTTATAAGCTCGTGTGATATATTTTAATACCTTATTTTTTACAATTTCTGAAATAAAAATGTATTTACCCTGAACTTTAAAAAAATTGTTCTAAGTTTAAAGCTACTTTTTGGTTTTTTAGGGTAAGCAGGAAAAATACAAAACATGGAGAGAAAGAGAGGAAGAGATGTAACAGCAGTACTTCTCTCTTGCACGAATTAGTTTTCCTTTTCCTTGCGCGTTCATATGAATTATTACAAAGTTATGTATGATTCCTTTTACGAAATATGACTTAACTTTCTGAAGCTTACTTCTAGGTAGTTAACAAAACTAAGAAGCTTTCCCTTTTACGAAATGTCACAAAAACTAGGTGGCCAACAAAACTAGGAAGCTTTTCCTTTTACGAAATGTCGCAAAAACTAGGTGGCTACCAAATCTAGGATGCTTTCCCTTTTACAAAATTTTACAAAAAATAGGTGGCTAACAGAACTAGAAAGATTTTCCTTTTGCGAAATGTCACAAAACTAGGAAGATTTTTTCCTTTTTTCGAAATGTCACAATAAACTTGGTGGCTAAAAAATCTAGGAAGATTTTTCTTCTACGAAATGTCACAAAAAACCAGGTGGCTAACAAAACTCCAAAAGAATACAAATTTGGCTTTTTATGTTTTTTTTGACATTTTTTTTTCAGTAGATTTATTCTTTGCTTCTAAATTTTTGTTTTTTTTTTTTTAATACAGCCAACGTTGTTTATAATGACACAACCAATACATTTGCGCCAAATCAATTTGCAGTCGGTCGCAAATAGTCGTTAATCATGGCCCCACGGTAGTAAGGGGCCGTGACGCAATACACTATTTACACCCGGGTGCAAATAGCATCTACCTATAATAAATGCAAAATAAAATGCAATGTTTTGTGATTAGTGGAGTTTCTCTACTTTGATTGAAAGCGGGGCTGTAGCAGGCACTAAATTTTATGGTAGACAATGCCTGAATCTCAGAACGGGTGCAAATATTTGCAAAACTAAAGAGGTTAAAGGAAACTTTAGTGAAATATCATAAAAAAAATTAAATCAGCAATACCAAGGTAAATCTCGAGTTTTTCAAGGCCATAGACAAAAACTGGAAAACATCACAAAATGTCTGTTTCCACAAGAGTCCCGCCCTACTCTAACGAATTAGCTCTAGTCGGAATCTGTAAGCATTATAAGAAAATGTGGCGAGTCTAAGGTTCCAGGTTTAGCATTTAAAATTTCAAGGTGGGCAATGCCAATGCCAACGTTGCCTTGAATTGACAGCGACATATTCTTATATTTGTCTCGCTTACAGACGGCCGGATGGATTTCGTTGTAAATTAACGAAACGATAAAGAAATACTCTTGGAACGATCTGCAAAATGGTACATACGACAATTCAGAACCAATAGATTCTGGCGCTTCGCACATGAGTATAAAAACCGAGAAAGAATACAAAAAGGAGACGAAACAAATAACAGTCATCCGCTGCTTTATTTCGGTGTCTATTTTTAGCTATTTTTTTGAAAGACAAACAATAAAGAAATAATTCTTTTTAACAGCTTTCCAACTTTAAAAACTCACAAAAAAGATAATGACTTGCTTCGCTGAGCAAATGACATGAATAAAATGGAAAATTTACAAAGTTTATGGTATCGTTAAAAAATCACTGGATAATCAAACAAAGTCTACCCCAATAAACAACCATGTATACAAAATCAGCACGACCATTAATCGATTTCATTTTTCTTTCACAAAAAAAAAGTTGAAGAAAATAATAGAAAAAGTTATCGGAAAAGGTATGTATTGACCATTAAGATATACCTTCGACCACAACACCACAACACCACAACAACACAACCACAACAACAACTAACTGCTTCAAGAACCCCATCGGGGTTTTTCGAACGATTTTGGTCATGTGCTTCCGATAATAAAGGTTTATTTTTATTAGCGGGATACACAAAGTAAATACCTTTTGAAATTGAAAGTCGAATTAGGGATGATAATGGTAATGTTTCTTGTTTCGTTTGTATCGTCGTTTTTTTTTTTGTTCGAAACGAAGACCTACATTATGTCAAGTACTAGTTTGAACTCTAGTTTACACACTCGAAGTTGTTTCTCCAATTTCAATGAAACAAGTTATGAAGCAAGAATTGAGAAAAAACTGATTCCTCTTCATTAAAGTCAAGAAATCTCTCAAAGTGTACGTACATTGTCAAGCCCAAAGTCCAATTTGGTGTGGTTGAGGCGGTTCATAATTACAATTTCGCTCAATTGTGACTGAGCAAGATCATTCGAAAATACACACTGAGTTCAATTGTGTGCTTAACCGAATCAGTTAGAATTATAAAAACTATTGTCAGCCACTAAAACTGTTTTTTTCTACAAATTTCTACGTTTCCTTCGAATGAACAGCTGCTTTAACTGGTTTTTGGCATGCAAACTGGTCAATTTAAGCAGTCAATACACAATTTGCTCATAGTTATGTTTCAGCTGGTTTGACCAGCTGGTTTACTCAGAAACATATTGTATGTAAGTCAACAAATTTGACAACAGTGAAAATACACATAAAGTCTAATAGTCTAATAGTGGTTAGCGTACTGGCCTTCCACCAAAACGATCCGGGTTCAAATCCCGTGTCGGAAAAATTCAACATGGAATTTTTCTAGCAAGTGTAGCGCATTAATAACGTCCTAAAGTTCACTCAAGCTTCAAAAGTTGGGTAGTTGTGGTGTGTTTGGTGCCCATAACGACATACACACTGAATGAATCGTATGACGTAACCCATATACGACGAATTTGTGCACGAAATATCTAAGCCTACATTTAGGCGAGATAATAATCAAGCGCTTAACAATTCTTGGAGTAATTGCATAATAACAAAGACACTACATTCGCATTACTCTGAGACGTGGTTCGAAAGTCACGTTAAGCCGGTGGTCCAGACAACACTTGTTATTGGCTGTAAAAAGCTGTTATTGGAGTCTCTAAAATACAAAATACAAATAGTGCGTAATAGCGCATTATGTGAATTCGTGACCAGCGTTGGCCAACACGGCGCTCCGATCGACACTGTAAAGTGTGACCTATTTCGTGTTTTACAAACTTCACTCTAGTTTTACCAATGCTTTGTCAACAACAATGCAACGAAGCTGTTCTAAAAGTTCTGAATGTATCTATAGATTAATGTTCGGTGGCAAACTTATCTTGAATATTAGTACTTTTAGAACTTTTAGAACAGCTTCGTTGGATCTATTTGCATTTGTGGCAACTTCATTGTTATTGACAAAGCATTGATAAAACAAAAGTGAAGTTTGTTAAACACGAAGTGGTTCACACATTACAGTGTCGATCGCAGCGCCGTGGTGGCCAACGCTAGTCACTTTTCTTTGTATAAGTGCATAAGCTGGCGATCAGCTAGCGCGGAATTCAATGTGCAATTTTCAAATTTTATTGACATGTCTCTTAATAAGGCTCGGAACAGGTTCAGATTGACCTTTTAGAATTCAGGTTGACCTGAATTATATTAACCGGAAATCAGATACCTGAATCAAACCTAATATGACCTGATTTGAATAATCGTATAAAATACAGAGTCTGTTGGAATCAAAAGTAGGTCTTTTCAATCTGTCAAAGTGACGTTTTCTACTTCAAACAAAAACAAAATTTTGAAATAGTCAAATAATCTTATTATTTTTCCTCAATTCTGATGCTAAAATAGATTCGAGGAAAAATAAAAGATTATCTCACCATTTCAAAAAAAAATTTCGTGTGACGTTTAAAACGTCACTTTGACAGATGAGAAACACCTACTTTTAAACCCAAAAGTCTCATATGTTAGTCACAGCTAGGGAAACCTGCACTAATTTTGTAATTTCGTAACATCTCTATGATCACACGACATGACTTGAGCAATTTTGTTTTTTCGTTACGTTTTTCGCTTTTTTTTAAATTTGACATTTAGTTTGGTTCCTCGTTGGTATTTTAAGTTTATATTATTTTCAACTATACTTTTTGTATATACCTTCATATTTTCCTCGAGAGAGTTATGAGTGTATTTCATCCCCTTATTATAGTTTTTGAATAAAGAACTGTTGAATTATGAGATAAAAGTTTAAGGCAATTCGGGTCGAAATATGTCAGGTTCAGGTTGAACCTGAAACTAAAGATCCAGGCTCAGGTCAGTTCAGGTTGAACTTAAACCTGAACTGAATTATATCAGTTTTGCCCTTATAAAGTTCAGGTCGAGTCAAACCCGACCTGTTCCGCGCCTTATTTAATATAAAACCCAAAATACATTGCACCTCACCGCACCTTGGTGCACCTCACTACACCTTGGTGCACCTCACTACACCTTGGTGCACCTCACTACACCTTGGTGCACCTCACTGCACCTTGGTGCACCTCACTGCACCTTGGTGCACCTCACTGCACCTTGGTAAACCTCACTGCACCTTGGTAAACCTTGGTGCACCTTAGTGCACCTCACTGCACCTTGGTTCACTTGAGTGCACCTGAGTGCATCTTACTACACCTTGGAACGCCTCTGTGTACAATATGTTACTGAGCTTTACAGATGCCCAAGGTCGGTGCAACTGTTGGCCGATGACCAAATAATTAATTTTTGAAGTGTTGCAGAGTGTCATTTTTCACTTTATCTTTCTTTTTCTAACGTGAATAATAATTGTTCAAAATACTTTTCAAATAAATCAATCAATCGATACTAGAGTCATTCGAGTATAAAAAAATAATTTTAGAATCATTGTAGAGGATTCGAGGAAACATTTTTGTATATTCAACTGTCTCAGACGTCATCTAAGGACCAGCACTACAAGTGAAATATTTTTGTCAATAGTCCCGGTCTAACCTGGTGTCAGCCGATGACCGAAAAATCAATTATTGAAGTGTTTAAGGGGATGTCGAATGAAACATTTCTTCCCATTGCAGTCTTCATTCCAGAACTCATTACAGTAAATCTTCATATAAAAAGCTAATTCCTTTAAATACACGTATCTTTTGAGATACAGGCTTACTGGTATCGGGAAAAGGTCAGCCCGTTAACCTCTAATCTCCGGGTCTATGCTAGGGTTGGTTGAGTTCTAAGAATTAATTTTTGATTTGCTGCAGTAGACGTCGAAGGGAACTTAATTTCTCGTGAAACTATTGGTCCCAGAAATCAACTAAGATTCTATGGTCTATCAGAGGACCTAAAAATGATTTTTGATAGGTGGTAGAGGACACTTTTGCGCAGCTTTTGGTTTTGTTTTCATGACACTGCATTTCATTTTTTTTTCATGACTCTAGAAGGATTTTTACTTACAAATGGTCGAAATACAAACACGTGCTTTTAAATTTACTTGTTTTGCTGTTTTCAACATTATCGACATTATCTCTTTTTTCAATGTATTTTTTCTATTTTTTCTAGAAAAGTCGTGGCATGTGGAAAAGTGGTAATGCACGGAGTTTTCGAATTTTAGCTCCGAAGTGATAGCTAGAGAGTTGGTTCCTTCGGGAAAGTTATAGAGTTTGGTCAGGAGAATTTTTTGGGATCTTAATAAAATGGCTGCCAGCGGTCAAACTGGCGCCATCTTGAATTTTTCCAAGCAATAAATTAAGTTTTTTTTTGTTTTTAGAATTTTAGCTCCGGAATGACACTACTTAGAGAGATGGTTTCTTCTAGAAAGTTATAGAGTTTCATCAGGAGAATTTTTTACGATGATAAGAAAATGGCTGCCAGCTGTCATAGCGGCGCCTTCTTGGATTGCCGTTTATGCTTTTACGGTTTTCTAATTTTAGCTCCGGAATGACACTAATTAGAGGGATGGTTTCTTCTAGAAAGTTGTAGAGTTTGGTCAGGAGAATTTTTTTGTATCTTAAGTAAATGGCTGCCAATTGTCAAAGTGACACCATCTTGGATTTTTTGCTAAATTCTGAATAAGAATACCTAGATAGTTGATTTCTTCAGGAAAGTTATATAAATCACTGAGAAGAATTGGTGACATGAAGTGTTCCGAAGGCAGCCGAAGGCAGCCGAAGGCGACACGAAGTGTTCCGAAGGTAGCGGAAAGTGACACAAAGTATTCGGAAGGTAGCCGAAGGTAATACGAAGTGTTCCGATGGTAGCCGAAGGTGTTGGAGAACAATTTTTTTCGGAGAAAAATTTTTTGCAGAAATTTTTTTTTATAGAAAATTTTTTTTCGGAGAAAATTTTTTTTGTAGAAAATTTTGTTTGACGGAAAATTTTTTGTTAGAAAAATTTTTGAGAACAATTTTTTTTGGAGAAACAACTTTTATGGTGAAATTTTTTTGTGAGGAAACTTTTTTTTGAAGAAATTTTTTTTCGGGAGAAAAATTTTTTTTCCTGCGGGAAAAACACCTTTTTTCGCGAAGAGAGAATTTTTTTCAAAAAATAGAAATTTTTCAATTACTGCGCACTTCCAAAACGCCTGATATCACACAAAACCTTAATAGGTAACGTGGACGCAGTCGAGGTCGCCTTCAAAAAATGATATCGCTTGAGGTGACGCTATCGCTGATAATACGCAGAAGTTTGTTTGAATGGAATCTTGTGTTCAAAGTTTTAATTTCCTGAAAAAATTGCAGCGCTTTTTTTAAAACAAAATTAGGTTGTGTTAAAAAAATTGCGTCACAAATGCCGGACCCAACGACGAAATAATTTTTCTGTACCTTCAGTTTATGCGCTGCAAAAATTTGACTTTTGTTTGTTAATGCGTAGATTGTTTAAGGTAAATTTAAATTTTTGCGTGTAAAACCTGACAGTATTGAAAAATTATTCCGCTGGTGGGTCCAGCATTTGTGACGCAATTTTTTTTAACAAAACGTAATTTTGTTTCAAAGAAAGCGCTCTAATTTTTTCAGGAAATCAAAGCTTTTAACACAAGGTTCCATTCAAACAAACTTCTGCGTATTATCAGCGACAGCGTCATCTCAAGCTATATCATTAATTTTGGAAGCGGACTTTCGGACTGCGTCACACTTTACCTTTTAAGAGGTTTTTGTTGTTACAGTCAACAGGTAAAGAGAAGTATTTCCAGTAATCTTTTTTATACATTAATAGAAAGGCATTGGGCCCTAGAAGCCAAAAGCACTTTTAAAAAAATTTATCTTTGCTTGGGTGGCTAGTGGGAGGTGATCAAATTCCAAAAACATGCAATTTTCTTATGAAAAGTTCGCCTGTTACAAGAAACGTACAAGGTCGTGTGAGGTGTCGTTGAAAAGCTAATCGCACGTAGTTTCGGGGCAAAAAGGGTTTTCTAGAGTTTTAAATTAACTGAGCACATAAAAAAATGATAGAAACTTGACTTTTTCAACTGCTTGTATCTCAGTGTAGATGATTGAAAACCTTGCAAGACCAAGTTTGGCCCGAAACTACGTGTAGTGAGCTTTTCAACGACACCTCACACTACCATATTCATTGCGTGTAACTGGAAAAATTTCCATAAGAAAATTGCATGTTTTTGAACTTTGATCACCTCCCACAAGCCACACAAGCATCGTTCAATTTTTAAAAAAAATATTTTTGGCTTCTAGGGACCAATAGATACCTATCTGGGCACGATACAACAATATGCAACAAATGTCAGGGTGAAAGAGAAACAAAATTCTCTGTTGCTGGAACCAGCAGGAAAAGCCTTATTACAGTCACGGAAAAGCTAGTCAAAATAAAACTTTTGTAACACCATTTAAAAATATTGACAATGTGGTCACTGGAATGACTGTTTTGTACACGTTCGCTTTCAATAATTTTCTTTAAGAGCTATCGGTTTTTAGGGGAAACTAATCTTCAAATGATGATATATGGTATGAATCAAAAGTGAATAATTTTTTCAAAATCCCAAGGCAAAGTTGAAGGCGACTTTGAAGACTGTCGTCGACGACTGTCTCTAAAAACGGTACAACAGTTTTTAGAGACTGTTTCGGATACACTTTTAAGGAAGTTATTATGTTGAAAAGTAAAATGAAAACTCCTCAGAAACGGCAATCGGTCACAAGGAAGTGTGTGTGAAAATGCGAGCGTTAGGTGACTGTCGACTACTGTTTTAGATACCCTATCCTAGGTGTGAATATGTGGTGCATTGCAATTTTATTTTTGTATGCGCCAAAATGCATGCACGCACATTTAATGATGTTTACTTTCAACTTAATAATTTGAGAATACTGGTATACGCAGGAGTGTTTGTTTAGGTTTCCGAAAAGTCTAAATTTTTATGTCGTTATGAAAAATCCATGAAATTGTGGAAAACACATTATACAAGGCTATAAAACATCGACAAAAACAATAAAAACTAAACATCCGAAGCAGCCGTTTCTTCTTTTAGGATTTAAGCTTTGATAACGTCGAATGGTTGCTCGCGACCACATTGTCAATATTTTTAAATAGTGAAAGTGTTACAAAAGTTTTATTTTAAGTAAATGTTCAATTTAGACGACACTAATAAGGTAAAATCTGTTTTTTAGCTTTTCCGTGACTGTAATGAGGCTTTTTCCCGCTGCTTCCTGCGTTTTGAGCCATATGTGTGGAATGTATCTCTTTCTCGTGAATCCGACCTACGTCATCCATCTAGCGGTAAATTATTTTTTATAATTTTCTTGAAAACGACAAAAAGCGTGAACTTTGCATTAGACCGGAAATTATAGTCTATCTATCTACACCTAAAATTAAATTTTAGTCATTTGAACCTGCGTCACGGCCGTTTTTCATCGTAAGACCACGATCCGATAAATATGGGCTCAGTTATTGATCAGCTTATTTTTATTGCTAATACGTTCCATTATCATTGATATATAGCTTCATTTATTTAACACTATAAAAAATCCTTAATCTTACCTGCATCCAGCCAATAAGCTCTGTCGATAAATTTCAACCGAACTTTTACCAGTCAATTGATGTCCCGTCAGATAGGTATTGTGCGATGAATTAATAAAATAATGGGATAGTGGTTGCTCCATGTCGTCACACAAATCTAATTTACTTGGTGCCATCACCGGATTATCCTCTGACATTAGATACCTAAATGTGAAATAATGAAAAATATTTATTTTCTACGTGAACGTTGTACACTTATCAGTTAATTAGTGAACTAAAACGAAGTGAGAATTCAAGTTACAAATCATCTTACATTACATGGGATTGGGAAGCTGCGGTTTGTTCAGATTGTTTCAGTTGGGAACGTCAACAGTTTTAAAATATGTTCGGAAATTCCGGTTTTAATATTCAGTTAATGTACACAAATGATATTTCAACTAGCAATGGGATACTTGAAAATACATGTTGTGTAACGTTGGTGGTTTCTTTTAACGAAATTATGGTGAAAAATTTGTTTGTCAACATAATCGAATTATGTCAACGTGGGGGTTTGAACATCACGACAGTCACTTACTGTATAAAAATTTACATCGTATTTACACCGATTTTTTAATGTTTTTGAATATTTAACATTTTTATGTTTTATTTTTATTTTACATCGACAAGTTTACGTTGCATGGACCTTTGTTGAATATCTTCTTCAATTGCGTCAGCGTCAAGTTTTCGTCATTCGAGTGTCATGTTAGGCGCTAGGGGCCTTTCACAAAGTACGTGCGCTACTAATTAATGATAATCCGCCGTTGCAAAACGTCCGGGTCAGAGACTAGATCATTTTGAATTGACTAGTTCCGCAAGTTTTTTTTTTGAGCGTTTGCTCAGATGGATTTTTCTTAGAGATCCTTTCGTTAACGAAATTTTTACTGTGTGAGTGGTATATTGCACACAAATCTAGTGCCATCTATGACGTACAAGGTGCGGAAACTAGTAAGACTTAGAATGCCGGTTCGCCCCATCAATGTGTTCTGCCGGCGGGCATTTTTTGGACCGCATGCTTAACGTGAATTCCGAATCACGCCTAAGGATAGCTAGCATTTTACCATTACACTGAGGAAAATATCTACAAGCGACGTAGGAATTGTGTTTATGATATACGCCGTCGACGTATTATATGCGTGGTGAATGTGTTATCAAGCTTTCTTAAGTATTGTGTAGTATGGCATACGTAACGAACAAGTTATGAGCTCACAATAATACGTGCACGGCGTTTCTTATACGTGCACGTTGGATAAAATACGTCGGCGGCGTATTACAGACACAATTCCTACGCCGCGGCGCGCCGCTTGTAGATATTTTCGTCAGTGTAGGATTTTTTCTGGTACATACTAATTTTTATCTCCACCTAAAGTTAGACTCATTGTCAGATATTTGCACACAGAATTCATTGAATATGGTGGACGTCATATTTGCCATTCTTCTAAACTCAAAACTACATAAATTCGATACAGAACTTGTCCCCACCAAGATTGAACGGATTGAACCCATATATTCTTGGTGGAAAGTCAGTACGTTACCACTAAGCTAACCTGTTCCCACGCTACTAAGGTGGGAGGAGGAGGGGTCAAAAGACTGCTTTTTAAGCGTGCGTACTTTGTGAAGGGCCCTTCAAATTGCGAAACTATTTCACATGAAGTAACAGGTTTATATTTCTCCAAATTTTTTTCTTGCACTAATGGAATTTGCCCTAAATAAGTTTTTGCAATTTTTCGAAAATTTGAAAAATTATGAATTTTTGGACTAAAAAAATGAGCAACAACTAGAACCGTGAGAATTTTGACATTTCGGGCAGACTATCTCAAGTTCATGATATCAACGTTACGAGGATAATAGATGTAGCACTTTTCGTTGAGAAAGGCCTATAGAAAAAAAGAGGCGAAAATAAAGTGAAACTCAAAGGGCATGCAATTTCAGTTTCGCTTTTTTTCGACACATTCATTAGACTGGATTTTCACGCAAAATTGAGCTTTAGAGACCCTCTCAACGAAAAGTGTAACATCTTCTATCCTCGTAACGTCTATATCATGAACTAAAGATAACCTGAAATGTCAAAATTCCCAATTAAGTTAGTCTGCTAGTCTCGCTAGTCTGCTTCAAATGCCAAAAGTATAGAATGTGCTGCTATCCATTGTCGTTGAGAACTGCCTACAATCTTTCATACGTATGGTCTGTTTCATCGTAAGGTGCAAGCGATTACTTATCACATAACCCTACAGAATATGTAAGTTTCCTCAAAATATAGTGGGTGATGATCAGGTCAACCTGGTTACAACCAGGTTCGACCCGAAAAAACGAGGTCAAAGAAAGACCTGATCTTGTTTTGACCTGGTAGTTTCAGCTCGACCTGGATTTTTCTATCTTGAATAATTAAGAAATTATTTGAAAAAACTATATTATCACAATACAACTCAGGCCTTAAACCCTCAGCAGAAATTAAATCACCTCTAGGTTCGCTTCGTGTTAAACTCTTTGTATTTGATCCTAACGCACACTAAGTAAGTCGATCGTCACACTTTCGTAGCTAGAACGAGGGACTATTTTCGCGAATTTTTCGATGAATTTCGCGAAAATATTTCCTGGTTAGAACAGAAATAATCCGAACGATTTACTTGATTTCACTGATATCATGATTAGTGTAATGAAGTTCTTTGGGGGCTTCTAGCAATAAAGAAAAGCGAAACGTAGAAAAGGGACCGAACGCAAAAATCTAAATGTAATTTTGGTATTTACGTATTGCACCAATAAGACACCTAACGTAAAGTATACGGTTACGCGTATACAGTGACTCTTCGTATGGGTCTCGGTGTAGACAGGCAGCCTGGTGCTGAGCTGTCTTTAGGTCACTTTGAATGCAGGATGCAACAGCAGCCTGTGACGTAAAGAACTCACTCCTGCTTCCACTTTAGTAAGAACAGATGTTCAGCATCAGGCTGCATTCTTTATTCCCAGCTTTAGGTCTCAAGTAGGTAGCCGAATTCGATGGTGTTACTAACTAATAATCTCACTTGTTCTTCCAGTTAGGCGTAGTCAAAATTTCAGCACCAGGTTGCCTTGATTGACAAGGTTTTACCTTTCTTCAGACGCCCTCTTATGGAAATAACAATAACCATCTAGTGTGATCTCAGAATAGAGAAATCATAGTTCTTTTCATGTACGCTTTTATTATCGACGAAGAAGTACGAAACGAATTTCTTCGTGTATAACGATATTCGATAAGAAGAAAAGGATGATTTCCCTATTTTCAAATAACACTAGATGGTAATGTGTTCTCGCCCTTAGAGATTTCAACCAGACATTAGATCTGACTAGACCTGTACGCTTCCGAAAAAAGTGTCTAAAAAGTGCGCCGCCGCGGAAGAAAAAAAAACTGCGTCTTAGCCGCACGCCGCCGCCGATACTGAAAAAAAACGTCACGCCGCCGCCGTCAAATAATTTCGGCGCAATTTTTTTTCGAAACATAAGCAAAGATCCGTACGTACCCGTATCAGAATATATATTGCAAAAGTTTCACAATGAGCAAAAAAATTCAATTCAATTTCTTTATAACTATCAGAATTCCAACGACCTACAAAAATTACCCGAGGTAATGTCAAGAAACTACAAGTACATCTTATAAAAAAATTTGACCATAGTTCTAGAGTTATGAGTCATCCCTCTCAATTCTAGAAGTGGTTTATCCCGGGATTAGGTCATTTTTCCTTGAAACCCTAACACGTGTTCTCTAAAATGTAATTGTCTTTAAGTTTGCCTTTAGAAGCAACTTTCTAACTGCTATAGTTCTAGAGATATGAAAGCCTGAAATGCGTGTTATCTAAAATTTTATTCTCTACAGCTTTTCCTTTGAAAGTAAATCTCTGTATTACATAGTTAAGCAAATATTGACGAAAAACCATCTCCTATCGTATATTTACGTGATTTACGTGAAACTGAATTTCGTCTATTCCATAGGTCCCAGTGCTCAAAGCACTGTCTAGATTGCCTCAAAAAATATCCCTGTTTCGTGGGATCAAATGCTTTAATTTGACACCAAAATGAACAATTTACGTGCTATCTTGCCGAGATATTTACGAAAAAGTTTCACCGACCCTCAAAAATTCACGTTTTTGGAAACTTCTTCGACTATATCTCCCGAACTACTTGACCGATTTTGCTCATCTTTGAACTTGAATCATGGGAGGCATGTACCTTTCAGGGAAAAAAAGTTTAGGGTGATGGGTTGAGCCGTTTAGAAAAAAAGTGGAGAAAACCGAATCCCGAATAAAAATTTCCTACTTGCGTGTTAGGCCTTGCGTGGTTATACCAGTGTAGTGACCAGTACCTGCGTCACTACCCCCACGTATCACGAACGTCGATTAGTCGATTTGTCTTCTGTCGTGCCGCTCCCTGGTCAACCCATCAGAATGTATTGGGTAGAGTGTGACAAGACGGAGATTCATTCTCGTACCGACTAGCAAAGTGATAACAAGTATCAGATTAACGAGCGTAACAAACTATATTTGTATTTAACACCGAGTGTTTCAATTATTTATGTGTATACTAACCAAGGCATTACACCAGCACCTCAAAGTAAACAAGGCCTTAAAAAAATGTCTTGTCTTTACTCCTGACGGTGGTTCGGGGCATGAGTGGCGAGTTCGCTGGATATGTAGATATGTGCGACAACTCAACAACCAAGATTTATATCGCTTTCAGAGAACTAAGATGAATATTCTTAGGACGGAATTTCTTTACAAAATTCCTAAGAAAATGCACCAGAGGAGCAGGTAAGTCTTATTCGTTATTCTGGTAGCCCAAACATTTCTTAGCTCACCAAAAATATAAGCAACAGAAACGGCTTTCTGGTTCTTTCTAAGTCCGCAGTGCATTTTTTTGGATTTTAGCCGAGGGGTTATCCACTGGTCAAAAATTTGTACCAAAAGTTCCAATTCCATAAAAAAATTCCAAGAAATTCTATAAGATTTCCGAAATTAGGACGTTCCGAAAATTCCAGAAATTCCAAATATTCAAGAAATTCCACAGAAATTCAAAAAATTCCAAAAAATCCATAGAAATTTCAAAAATTCCATAGAAATTCCAAAAATTCCACAGAAATTCCAAAAATTCCACAGAAATTCCAAAAATTCCACAGAAATTCCAAAAATTTCATCGAAATTCCGGAGTTCAGAAGTTCCAAAAACTCCAAAAATTCCCCCGAAATTCCAATAATTCCGGAAATTCCATTTTAATTCCAAAAATTTCAACAGCCTGTACCAAAAATAATGAAGTAGAAAACCCCTCGATTTTATCCCTACTGTGAGACACGTAATTGAAATTAATGTGTATATAAATAATAATTCATTTTTTTACGCCGCCGAAAAAGCACTAAAAAACACGCCGCCGCCGACGAAAAAAAAATGTCGGCTAGCCGAGTGCGCCGCCGCCGAATTTTGAAAATCGAAATTTCGCCGCCGCCGAAAAAAAACGAAATTTCGGCTAGGCGATTGCGCCGCCGTCGACGTTTTCAAAAACATACTTTCTTCGCCGCCGAAATTTTGCGTCCGGCGCACACCTCTAGATCTGACTTTGTAAATTGTGTGTTACACATTGTTGCTTTCATGAATGTTACGTTTGAGTCAATCAATATTTTCATACAATAGCTCAGCGTTGCCTGAAAAATGATTTTACCATAAAACAAAACCTATATAACTCACCTCATAAATCCATCTAAACTAAGTTGACCCTTCTGTGCATTGAATTTATTTGGTTCATACTGGGATATCAGCTCCTTTGCTCTAGCTGGATTTGCATATGGATATAGAATTTCATTTAGTCTAGGATCACGTTGAGTTTTATTTAGAAAATCGACTAGCTGTGCTGTTGACATAAGACGCCGTTTGGATGTACCAACACTGAAATGGTAGAGATGCGGAAGAAAACAATGAAATTCGACGAATTGGGAAATGTGAAAGAGGAATGAAAGGAACAAAAAAAAAACAGGAAAAAAAAGTCCGAAATGAAATATTCATTTTGTGCAAACTCGATTTTATATCAAAACATTTTATTATGTTAAAACACAAGCCGAAGCTCTTTTAGAAAATAAAAGTAAATAAATGTATATTGATGTTTGCGTTCTACTTCTTCTCATCGTATGGAAGCGATGGAATATAGATGAAACATATAAAATATAAAATAAAGGAAAACTAAACGACTACAAAAGGTTCATTTAGTAATTGTTTTATGCAATGTATACTTTAGTCGACAGTGTTATTATTAGAAATTTCTGGATATTAAATTAAGAATATTAAATGTTATGCACGGAGTAATGTAAAGTTTAGATAAAGAAAAGAGTAGTTTATGGAATACTTACAGTTCTTCAAATATTTTCTCCAATTCGGTTCTTTGTGTAAGATTCTTGTAAAGATTGAAGAATTCTTCAAATTGAAATTTTGCTATTGGAATAGCATCGCCTTTTCCCGAAGGAAGTCCTGAGACATCTAATGCTTTTTCCACACGCCTTCTGTCGTCTTTGTTGGAAGCGAATTGCTTAATGATACTGAAAGAAAAACGCTTATAAACACGTGGTAAAAATTGATTCCACAAAGCAAAAAACTCAATAAATATTTGAAAATGAAAATCATCGTTCGTCAATCAAACGCGGCACTAGTCATTTGCTGTAATTACAGAGCCGAAAATAGCATATATCGGGGGAGAAAAATACACCACACACCCATTAAGTTACACCAGACGCCCATGTGGTGCTCCAGATCCTCTTTTAATATTTTTAAGTCGCCCTTCGTACATGCAGACATTCATATGAGATAAAATAGTGTTGCCCATTTACAATAAAATTGAGTATGTACAAGGTAATTTCAAGAGCGGAACGTACTCAATGTTTCTCTCAAATGCCTACAGTTTTAATTATGTTAAACCGTGACAAGCAAAATCTTCAAAAAAATCTATTGTTGACAGAAAATGTGCTCTTCATCTCTTTCAATTAAATGCGATATTAGGAAAATAGTCTCATTTACCTTAATCCTTGCATACAATTGTGATTAGAGAGGGGGGAAACGGGAAATACCTCAGGTTCCAACGTTTCAAGGAGCCCGGCTAGTTCTTTTGGGGGCCTGTCCTGTGGCCGAAAATAAAAAACGAACCTGAATAACCATTTTTCAAAATTTTTGCCTGCGACGACGCTCAGGTAACTATTTCTGTTTAAATAAAAAACTATCGAAAAGTCCAAACATTTTCGCCGCCTTAATGTAATTTTGCAGTTAAAACACAAAGTTCAAATAAAGCATTGCACTCAGTATCAAATATTTGGTCAATATTTATTACTCTTTCATATTTTCGATAAATCCGTCCTTTTGTCTTAACGTGTTCGCCCTTTTGTTAAAAGTGCACCGCAGTGGAAAGTCCTTATTTTAAGCCCTTCCGTACCACAATGTAAAAAAAACAAAAGTTCTTGCATTACTCGAAGGTGAAGCCCACCACTGAAATAAACATATACTCATTGTAAATTTCGAATCCACCCAAAGTGTAACGAATTGATAAGGCGTCCCGTCCTCGGGGGAGGGTAGTCCAAAAAAAGTGGGACAAAAAAAAAGGTAAGAGAGGACGCAAAATCAAAATATATGCAAGGGACCCGCACGCATCAGAATAGATGTGGCATACAAAATAGATGTTGCAAAAAGATTCCGACAACCGACAAGACAACTTACTCAGCGTACTGTGCAGAAGGCTGAGCCGACGGTCGAAACCGTGACTTACGAAGAAGTGACAGAAGCTATCCACAAACTCAAGCCGAACAATTCTCTGGGCGATTACAACATACCAGCCGAACTGATCAAAGCGGCAGGACCTGACTTATGGCACTGACTGCATCAAAGAATGGGACGAAGAAAGAGTACGGGAGGACTGGCAGATGGGGCTACTGATACCGATTTTTAAGAAGGGAGCAAGAGTAGAATGTAAGAATTGCTGAGGTATATGTCTACTTAACGTAGCGTATAAAGTACTGGCGGAGATACTTTATAACCGCTTAGTGATCTATTCTGAAAAAATCACTGGAGACTACCA
The DNA here is from genome assembly GCA_029228625.1 of Pseudolycoriella hygida. Classification (NCBI taxonomy): domain Eukaryota; kingdom Metazoa; phylum Arthropoda; class Insecta; order Diptera; family Sciaridae; genus Pseudolycoriella; species Pseudolycoriella hygida. The sequence goes on along the minus strand of CM055403.1, from coordinate 26,809,112 downwards.
GTGCGAATTTAGGAAAGGCAGATCCACAACCGACCAGATTTTTACAATTCGGCAGATAATGGAGAAAGCATGGGAATACAACATAACGATACATCAGATATTCTTAGACTTCAAACAAGCATATGACTCAATTGATAGACCAGTATTATGGTATTATGGAGGAGTTTGGGATACCGAAGAAGCTAATAAACCTAGCGAAAGCAACCTTGACCGATGGCAAGTGCAAAGTGCAGATTCTAAACGTTCCATCAAATCCATTCGACATAAACACCATTACCAATGGGCATTACCAACAAGGTGTACTGATTAGTCGTAAACGACGAAATCAGCACTTTTAGTTTCTAGATTTTTGTTAAACAATTGGAAGTAGGATTAAGAATTGTGAGTGGCTTTTGAATATATACAGGAATACGTGAATAAGATAAGCTATCGACAATCCTATTCAATCTAGCGTTGGAGAAACTCATCAGAGCTATGACAGTGAACTGGAACGGGACAATATTCACGTCATCAAAACAAATTACAGCGTTCGCCGACGATGCCGATTTAATGGGACGGGGAACGATTGCGATCAGGGAAATGTTTGTCGAAATAGATAGGGAAGCAGACACGATTGGACTGGAAACCAGTGAGTATAACACGAAATATCTTACACTAGACAGGAAACAGGGATCGCGTATTGGACAAAACATTACAATTGACGATTACAACTTCGAAGTTGTCCAGTTATTCAAGTATCTCGGATCAATCCTAAGCCCTGAGAATGACGTAGACGAAGAGATCAAGACGAGACTGATGCAGAGAAATAGATGTTTCTGCGCACTGAAACATCTGTTTAGAAACTCGCTGGTCAGTCGAAACACGAAACTTCTCCTATACAAGACACTGATCCGACCTATCGTAATGTACGGCTGTGAAACATGGACTTTGACACTGAAGCAAGAATCACTACTGAACTGCTTTGAGAGGAGAGTGCTAAGATCAATATGTGGACCACTATGCAAACAAGGACGATGGAGGATAAGAACGAACAGAGAGCTGACAGAAATCTACGGGGACGAAACACTAGTCGGTGCTATTAAATCTGCCAGACTGCGATGGGCAGGTCATGTAGTGAGAATGGACGAGGATCTAATACCAAAGAAGGTAATGGACCGAAACTTCGACAACAACAGAGCCAGAGGAAGACCGTGGAAGAGATGGCTGGATGATGCGCGAAAGTTGGACGTTGGGCAGTGGAGAAGTCTAACCCAGGATTGCTCCAGATGGAGAAACTTTGTAGAGTCAGTCAAAACCCGCTTGGGTTAGTAAGGCTGGTAAGTAAGTAAGTAATAAAAAGATTCGAACGAATCTAAGTAAATGTTGCATTCACTCTAAAGTATATGAATTTAGATTGAAAATTGTCCAAAGGCCAATATTGAAAAACCCGTCCGAAGAAAAGCGCAAAAAACATCTCCAATCCTAAAAAAAGCCCAAAATTAAAAAAAGGAATAAATGTGAAAAAAATTGCACTAGGCCCGATCTTGGAACCGACCTAGAGCACTTAGGAGAGGCCTCTGATCCATACTTCCACGAACAAAAAAGTTGACCAATTCTTTCCTGCAACACTACACGAAAACGTTACCACACCATTCAAGAAATATATAGCGTGAGTTGGGCTTGGACCCACACTAAGGAATCTACAGCCCGAACCAATCAACAGATTTTGACTAATTTAATTTTCGTGGTTTTCTGATGTCCACATCTTTCATTCAAAACCTTTTGAAACCCGGATAAGATTTAATCGATTTATGTAGAAAAAACACGTTGGACCCAAGTAGAGACCCAGTTTTAGGTCCCTGGCTGAGTCCAAAAGCTCAAAATCAAAAACGTTTCTTCCATAAGTTGTGAGACATTCCCAGGCCTTTCAAACAAAAAAAAATTTTTTAAATCGGAGAAGATTTACTCGAGTTATGTACAAAAGACCAAAATCCACTTAAACGGCCCTAGCTCATTGGCCCTTGGGCCGACAGTGCCCAGATTGAATCCCAAAAAAGATTTTTCGATTACCTTTCAGGAAATTTGAAAATCGGTTGAGTTTTACTCGAGTTATCGTGTTGACAGAGGAACGGACGGACGGACATTTTTTTGATTGCTGATTCGTCATCTAAGAACCATGATCGGTGCTCTCCCCCTACTCCCGGGTCGAAATTCGGTCCGTCCGATAACTTGAGTAAAACTCAACCGATATTCAAAAACTTTTTTTCCCTGAAAGGTAATCGAAATATCTTTTATGGGGTTGAATCTGCGCACCGTCGGTCCAAGGGCCGCCGAGAAAGGGCTTTTTGGTCATTTGTACATAATTCGAGTAAATCTTTTCCGATTTTCATAATTTTTTTTTTTGTTTGAAAGATCTGGGCATGGCCGACAGAAGAAAATTTTTTGAATTTGATTCCCTGGACTTAGCTAGGGCACTAAAAACGAGTCCCTGCTAAGGCTATAAGTGTATTTTGTACATATTTTTTTCCTATTTTCATAATTATTTTTTAATCGACAGGTCTCTGACAGCCCAACAATTTGTAGAAGGAACTTTTTTGAGATTGGGCCCTAGGATATAGCTAGGGCACTAAAAACGAGTTTCTGCTAGCGCTCTTCATGTTTTTTGTACATAACTCGAGTAAATCTCTTCCGATTTTCAAATTTTTTTTTGATCGAAAGGTCTAGGACTGTCTTCCGTTTTATGATAGAAAATTTTCTGATTGGAAACCCTTGGACTCAGTCAGGACCCAAAAAACTGAGTTTCTTCTAGGCCCAACGTGTTTGCATAAGTTGTAAGTTGTAAGTACATAAGTTGGATAAATCCTAACTGATTTTGTTGATTATTTTTCTATTTGAGAGGTAATCGAGTGCCGAATTATATTCAAAAACAAATTTGGACTCGGGCCTTAGCTTAGGGCTGACATGGGCTTCAGGTCTGTCCTAAGGTCGGCCCTAACCAAAAACAAATTGTTTTTGCTGTGTTGTAGGGAAACATTTTTGTCTATGGAAGTATGTGTCTGAGGCATTTGCTTATGGCCCTAGGTCGGTCCTAAGGTCTGCCCTAGACAAAAAAATGGTTTTTCACTATGTTGTAGAGGAGTTGTGGAGGGAAACAATTTTTGTCTATGTATTTGTCCGAGGCCTCTCCTGAGGACCCTAGGTCGGTCGTAAGGTCAGCCCTAGACAAAAAGAAGGTTTTTTTGCTATGTTGTAGAAAAAATTGAGATGTACGTTTTTGTCCATGTAGGGGTCAATTTTGTACTTTCGGAAGGCCTTTTTTACACCGTTTCTTCAAACGGGTTTTTTAATATTGCTCTTATCTGTCGGCAATTGCCAATACAATTTAATGTGGACGTAATTTCATACACTTAAGAGTTAAGGAAATATTGACTTAAATACGTTGGGGTCTTTTCGTAACATCAACTCTGTTTGCCACATCTATTCTGATACGTACGGGTCCCTTCATATGTTTTAGTTCGATTTCAACATAGTAGCACATATCGACTAACCACATCTTCTAATAATCTCCATAATGCAATTGTCCTAGATGTGCTAATGTCTGAGTGTCTGTCTCTTACTTCAGAAGGCCAATGACTATAGCTGATGGAAGTATGAGGCATTCCAGAGAAATATGAGCGCTTTTGTTATGCATGGACGACAACTAAAGGGCTGTCCATAAATGACGTCGCGGTATTTTATGGAAATGTTCTTCCCCCTCCTCCCGTCACGCAAAATAGGTCAAATCTGGTCCAAATCTCCATATAAAAATTATCAACCTACCCTTAGAGCGTGACGTCATTTGTGAACAGCCCCTTATTGTGTAATACGTAAAGTCCTTTTGACAGTACAGTACACAATCAATATACTCCAACATTGACAAAAAATATAAGTCTTTGCGTTTTACATGTACTAACTTCCCCACTGAGTACATAATGGAAACACCCCCAAACAACCTCACTTTTGATTGCTTTTCCAATTTTCATTGCAAGCCAAGAAATTTAGACTAACGCAATGAGATCATTTTATGAAATTATTTTTCGATGACGAATTACTGAAACTTCATTTTCTTTTTGTTGCGGTGTTAATTTGCAATAAAAATTCTTGTGGAAAGCGCCTGTTCTATCTATTAACACAGGTGATATCTTCGTGTTTTAATAGGCAAAACACGCAGATGAATGTTATACACTGCGTTGAATAAATTTCAGGCCTTGACAAGAAAAAAAGTTCTAAAACGCTCGTGTAATGGATCCATATATAAAAGTAGCTTACAACATCTGCCGATAGCTAAACATTTTATTACAGAAGGTAAATGTATTCTTTTTTATTATTATTCCAGGATGAAACATTTCCGAGAGATTTACCTTTTTAAATAAATGTTTGAAAAATTACGTAATAATTTAATTTACAAAAACTTTCCTTCAGTAGACTTGTAACATGGCTCTTGTACATACAACCAAATTAAAAAAAAAAAAAAACATAAAAAATCATTTGCTTCCTTTAAAACTTTTGACGATTTCTGGTATAGCATCCACGGTCAAGGCAATCTTATACTTAAGTTGAACATAAGGCAACATAGGTATAAATGATGTTCAAGGTAATGTTAAAAATCAGACCCAAAATAGTGAGTTGAGGAATAATTTGAAATTAATTCAGATTTAAGAAGATCTTATAAGGGGCTGTCCCTAAATTACGTAACACGATTTTCGGGATTAGACCCCCTCCCCCCCTCGGTGTCACATCGCGTAACAATCTCTTGAAACGGTAGTAGACTATGGCCCTTCGTGCTTTTTCTATATAAATCAAATGAATTCCATCCGATTTTTGTGAATCTTTTTTTATTGGATAGGTCAATGAATGCCCCATATTTTATGGAAGAAAATTTTTTGAATTTTAGACCCTCGGACCTAGCTAGAGCTCAAAAAAGGGGGGACAACTAGGGCTCAAGTGTTTTTTCGGAAATATCTTACAAGTTATGAGAGTTAGACCATTAGTTTCTTTGGCAAATTCTCAGAGTTTTGTGAGTAGAACAGGTCGGTATAAGTAAGAAATGCTGAGCAGTTGGAAAAGTGATCAATTTTTAGGGTTTTAGAGTTATGTGGGAAGTTCGCGGAATAAGAGCATCGGTGTGTTCGGCAAAGTCTCAGAACTTTGCGAGTAGAAGAGGAAAACATCGAGCAAAAAAAATGTCGGGCGTCACTTTGGAAGGGTTTTTCAAAACCGCCGTTTCGGCGATTTTCAATGTAATCTAATTTAAATCAATGAATCTACCTAAAGTTTAATCTTGCTTTACACTTGCATTACAGGGGGGAGGGGGTCTGAAAAATGTCGATTTTAGCGTTACGTTTTTATGAACGGCCTCATACAAAAAAACTCTTTGGTTTCATAGACTAATTTAAAGTTAGCCCCCAACAAGGAAAGGTAAAGTGTCTGGCAATCGGAATAGCTCAAAAGATAGTTTGAATTGTCATCATGGCCACCAGTTTGCAATTTAAACAGTCTTTTGAGCTACTCCGATTGCAACTCTAAGATGATCATTAGCATGAGAGATCGATACAAAATTTAAAAAATTCAGTGAAAAATATAAATTTTCGTTAACATAACTTTGTTACGTAACATTGCCAAAAATACCCCCCCCCCCTCTCCCTTGTAACAATTTCTCTGACTCCCCTCCCCCTCCCCCTCGAGTGTTACGTAATTTAGGGACAGCCCCTACCCCACCTAGAGTTCTACAATGATCTTTCGAAGATATGGACGATGAAAGACAAGTCTCAGTGGGGGGAACCATTTTATGTTAGCCAAAAACATAAATGATAATTGCAAGCATTCAAAAATATGGTTGTAGCAACAATATAACGTCCACAAATAAGCATCTGTAGGACCAATAAGCCTCTTTTATTTCGTAAGAGCCTAGAAACATCTCGATCAGCTACTTCCAAACAAGAGTGACTACTTGAAAAGAAAAACATTTAATGTTATAAATTGAAGAGGCTTGTCAAACGTCCTCATCATTTTAGTATGAACTTTAGGTTGGTATAAGTTGTGCCATGTGGGTTAGCTAAAAGACAAAATTACAAAAAATATGAAGTCTCTAGTGCACAAATACAACGAAAAAAGCGAATAATTTTCTATGTGCCTTTCCAAAACGAATAACCCATCGAATGTAAGTGTTCCAGTCATAAACGACTTCTATTGATCTACCAGGGGCTACTCTAGTCAAATAAACTTATAGCCTCTCTTATGGCTTTATTAACATGTACGAGTACGTTATCGTCATATGTACGAAATGTACATTTTCAGCTGTGGAAAAGAATATTTTTTGCTCACTACTTTATTTATGTGTTCGCAATTTACGATTATTGTTTTATTTTCATGTTACATAAAATAAATAAAAGATGGGAAGCGGCTCAACAATCTCAGCATTCTTGAAAAAGGAAACATTAACGTCATTGTAACAATAAATGATCACATAATTAATCAAAAGGTCGATATCCAGTGACTTGACATTGACTTTCAATGTTTATAGATTTTCTTAAAATTACCTTGAACGCCGGCGGCATAAATCGAAGGTGACATTTTCTATGGAACACAAGAAGGAGAAAAAAGAAGAAACGAACAATTAAATAAGACATCGCAACAACTATGTGCGAGTAAATCCAGCGGTTCGAAGTTAAATATTTTTCAGCTTTACAATTCGGAAATTGATGCGTTTGGAGCGACGTTGTCGGCTTATGTCAAAGTATAGGAAATTTCTTGACAAAGTGCATCTGCTAGCATGCACACTATTTCGTAACGTGAGTAAAATCGTGGATAGAGAAGATTTTTCGTCCACAATCTACAAGTAATCTTACCCTAAACGGTAAGGCTCAAATTAATTCGGATCTGAACTCGATCGTACCGGAAGAAGACAATAGTCGCATTTCTGAATATCCCTGTCTTCAATAAGAGCAAAGCATAAAAAACCTATTAAAAGGTAAAGTGTGACGCAGTCCGTAAGTCCGCTTCAAGAATTAATGACACCGCTTCCAAAATAAATGATATCGCTTGAGGTGACGCTATCGCTGATAATATGCAAAAATTTGTTTGAATGAAATCTTATGTTCAAAGTTTTATTTTCTGAAAAAATTAAAGCGCTTTGTTTAAAAAAAAATTACGTTGTGTAAAAAAATTGCGTCACAAATGCCGGACCCACGAACGGAATCATTTTCAACACTTTCAGTTTTTACACGCAAAAATTTAAATTTATTCTGAACGATCTACGCAATAAGAAATAAAAGTCAAACTTTTGCAGCGCAAAAACTGAAAGTACAGAAAAATTATTTCGTCGTTGGGTCCAGCATTTTTACGGATTTACGGACTGCGTCGCACTTTACCTTTTAGGAGGTTTTTGTATGCGATATTAGCCGTTTTGGAAGTTTGCAGTTGGTGAAACTAAACAAAAGTTTCTGTTTTTTGAGAAAATATTTATCCGAAAAAAATTTTTCTCCAAAAAAATTTTCTCCGAAAAAAAGTTTTCTACAACAAAACAAAAAACTTTCTCAGAAAAAAAATTTTCCTTAAAAAATATTTTCCTTAAAAAAATTTTCCTTAAAAAAAATTTTCTTGAAAAAAATTTTTTCCAAAAAACTTTTTCGCCGAAAAAAGTTTTGTTTCCGAAAAAATTGTTCTTCAACACCTCCGGCTACTATCGGAACACTTCGTATCACCTTCGGCTACCTTCGGAATACTTTGTTGCTCCTTCGCCTGCCTTCGGAACACTTCGTGTCACCTTCGGCTACCTTCGGAACAATTCGTGTCTCCTTCGGCTGCCTTCGGAACACTTCGCGTCACCTTCGGCTGTCTTCGGAACACTTCGTGTCACCTTCGGCTACCGTCGGAACACGTCGTGTCCCCTTCGGCTACCTTCGCAACACTTCGTGTCACCTTCGCAACACTTCGTGTCACCTTCGGAACACTTCGTGTCACCTTCGGAACACTTCGTGTCACCTTCGGAACACTTCGTATCACCTTCGGCTACCTTCGGAATACTTTGTGGCTCCTTCGCCTGCCTTCAGAACACTTCGTGTCACCTTCGGCTACCTTCGGAACACATCGTGTCACCTTCGGCTACCTTCGGAACACTTCGTGTCACCTTCGGAACACTTCGTGTCACCTTCGGCTGCCTTCGGAACACATCGTGTCACCTTCGGCTACCTTCGGAACACTTCGTGTCTCCTTCGGCTGCCTTCGGAACACTTCTTGTCACCTTCGGCTGTCTTCGGAACACTTTGTGTCACCTTCGGCTACCGTCGGAACACGTCGTGTCCCCTTCGGCTACCTTCGCAACACTTCGTGTCATCTTCGGCTACCTTCGGAACACTTCGTGTCACTTTAGGCTACCTTCGGAACACTTCGTGTCACCTTCGGCTACCTTCGGAACACTTCGTGTCACCTTCGAAAACCTTCGTGTCACCAATTCTTCTCACTGATTCATATAACTTTCCTGAAGAAACCAACTGTCTAGGTATTCTTATTCAGAATTTAGCAAAAAATTCAAGATGGCGTCACTTTGACAGTTGGCAGCCATTTTCTAATGATTCCAAAAAATTCTCCTGATGAAACTCTATAACTTTCTAGAAGAAGCCATCTCTCTAAGTAGTGTGTACGGAGCTACAATTCTTAAGATCCCAAAAAATTCTGCTGATCAAACTCTATAACTTTCCCCAGGAAACCAACTCTCGAGCTATTGCCACTCCGGTGCTAAAATTCGAAAACTCCGAGTATTACCTAAAAAACCCTCAAAATGGACCACTTTTCCACATGCCACGGCTTTTCCAGAATTTTCCCGGAAAAGCGGCATATGAAATTTTTCATTTGGGACCGAGACTGACGTTCTCTGAAAATTTCAGGAAGCTTGGCTGTCTAGTTCTCGAGATCGAAAATTATTAATAGATAGATAGAACATAGATAGAAACCGACAGATCAGAAAAAAGTTTTCATAATGCATACAATACGCATGTATGCGTACAATAGAAAAATCGACGGCCCATAGAAAAATTTCATTTTCAAACCTCGATATCTCAGCCAATTTCCAACCGATTTTGATGAGTTTGGAAAGCTGCTGCGACGTAGTTTTTTTTAAACAATTTAGAGGGAGAGGGGGCGAGGGGAAAAATTCAAAAGTTCACGTATATATGGCTCCTTGTCCCAAAGGTTTTTGAATGGCGTTTTTTGAGTTTGTGGACTTCTTTTTTGGGGTGTGAGGACTGTGGCACGCCCTCTGCTACCGCTGCGGGCATGATTATCGTATCGATGAGTTTTCGTAGATCAACAGACCTAATACGCTTGGAATTGATAGAAAAATGTTATTTCCACAAATCATGCTCGTTCGTTCCAATTCGTTCTAATACATGGAAAGATTAAATTAAATTAAATTACTGAGCATTTATTGTAGAAATGGCTTTATATCTGACTGGAAATAATTTAAGGAAGTTATTATATAAATGTGGAAACGTTCATTAATCAACTTTCAATGAAATCAAATTTATTTCGGGAACACATAACATCACCTTTTTCATATCAACCATTCCATTCATAGTGGAAACGTATAATTAATGGCAAAAAATCACCTAATTGAATTTATTAAAGGAAATACGCGCCCCTGCCAAAACACATTGATCGATGATTTTTGCGAATAAAACCAATTTTCCATTCTTTATTCGGACTTTTTTTATGCGTGAATATAAAACTCGTGTACACTATAACCGCCACCACCTCCATATACATCTATAACTAATTCTTTTGGTATTTAAAGCCACAAATCTTTTCTGCTTGTCTGAACGAATTTCCACTTTCGATTTTTCACTTTTAAGAGTTTTGTTTAGATTTTATATTTGTTTTTCCAACAATATGTGCGTAGGAGTTGATTGAGGTATTGGTTGGTGGGGGTGTAACATACACAAAAACTTAATGTCATCTTCGCATAATTTACTCAGAATAGCAAACGAACAAAAGTCATCATCTAAGTTGGGGTTTTCAGAAAACCGAAAGCGTTTATTTCATGGTATAATCTCATTATTTTCAGACTAAACAGGAGAGGTGTACTGATAAATTATTCCCCAGGGATGTTGTTGGATACGACGAAGTTTAGTCATTTTATTGTTACATTTATAGCAAACATAAATCGACCATTGTGACCCACATAACCCTGCTGGATGTAATTCTACAAAACACTATGTTACAACAGCATCATAATAGCTATTACGATCTAATTTAGTAAAACTTACTTTTTGACCGGAATTTTGCCGGACTTATCAATTTGAAGACAAAGTTTGGTGTGTGCTTTCTGCAGAAATAATGTTGCTGAACCATTCAGTTGTGTTGAACTGTAAGCTAATCGCATCAGTTCATCGGTCCAATTCTAAAAATAGAAAATAAGAAAAATTATAGCAAAACGTTAATTATTTGGTGGAGAAATTATTTTGTTTTCATTTAGTTGCTTCCGGAGTTAAATGGATGGTTGTGTGCGATTTCAATGTAAATCTAAATTCGGTGTGGAAAAGTCTGGCAATTTCTCACGTAATTTACAATATTTCTCACGTAAATTGTCGATTAGTTCACACACATGAATGTTGGTAAGAATATACAGCAAGTATGAATATTAGCATCAAGTGGAACGTAGTGGATCGAGTGAGAATCACTTAGGAAAACCAACTACATGTACATGTGCTATCGGGGATTGCCAATCTGTCACACTAGTATCAGAGACATCATAATTATTTTTATTGCATTGGCGCCTAAAATATGCCAATTATAGCACTCTAACTCACTGACAATAGGATTGTAATGTGCCGATTATAGTCGAGTTCCATACATCGACACTTTACCATAAAAGCTGTGTTATTTTGTCGCTGATTTTCATGAACATCATTGCTGACTGTACGTCCAGTATTAAAAAATTATAAAAAAACGTGAGTTAAAGTTCATTCTGAGTGATTGGGATCGAAATCACATGAAGTTTGACGGTGTTTCATATATACAGCTTTACTTTTTCGCATTTGCGTTGCGTTTCGCATAAAAACTGGTTGTGTATATGGTTAAGTATATAAAGATATGCAACGCATACGAAAATCCCATTTTACTTAGAGACACTTAGGGACAAGTAGAATGGGATTATTCTAACACTTTCTACCTATGTTTTTTGGTAATGTGTGGCAGTTCTGTCGGTTGATAAATCGTCAAGTATTTCTTCGTTGTTAAATCTACAGTTTCGTACATAATTGGCCACTATAGGCACCAGCAATAAGCTATCGCTTGATCATAGTATCGATACGTGAAGCGACCTCGGGGCTAATCGCAATGTATCAAGCACCAAGATACTTTAATAGACCTCAGCAGCGCCGTACCTAAGGGGGCGAAGGGGGGCTGCGCATCCACATGAGATTTTCTCCGTCCCCTAAGATTTGTTCCTTCCCTTCTGATATATCAGATATCTTAAAAGTGATGGAACAAATCTCAGAGGGCGGAGAAAATCTACCTTTAACAGAGGCCTCTCGCCTCTTTCATACTTTTTCCTTGAAAACTGTTGAGCCTTCGACTACCTCTAGCTCACAGCAAAATTTCTTTATATAACAAAATGCATGAAAAAGAGTTTGGCCCACTCTATGGGCCTGAACCAGTGAATCAATTTTCATCAACTTTTTTTAGTTAGTTTTTTTAAATTCATATTTTTCATTAAAAACCGGGAAAAGCAATCCCCGTTTGTAAGTCGCGGAGTTATAAATGAAAACGTTCCTGCGACCTTTAAAAAAAATAAATTTGTGACGACTTTTTCGGTCGTAGCTTCGAAAGTTCTTGACCAATTTTGCCCATTTTCAATTATAACACTCCTCTTGAGACTACTTTTCATTCAGGCCCGACCTATGGCAATGGATGGGCCCTATGGATTTAGTTAAAAAACTAGATAAGAGCCTAAAAATTTTCGCCTAAGGCGCGGCGTTATAAGAATACGAAATCAATCAATTATTGAAATTCCTAAGTCCTACAATCAAAAAATTTCTCCTGCGGCAATTGAACCGTTCATCTTCGATTTACCTAAAGACCAAGAAATTTTCGCCTACTCCTCCTCATCCGATGTGGCTATTGAGCAATTCTTCGAATTACCTAAAGAACGAAGAAAACCAGTCCAAAGTTTTGCCTGCGGCGGCGGCGCCTTACTCGATGCGGCAATTAAGCAATTCTTTGACTTACCTGAAGAACAAGTAAAGGCAGACCAAAACTTTTGCATGTGACGCGGTGCTTCAAATGAAAACTTTACTCAGCGCGCGAATAGACCTTGCACTATACTATTATTTTTGTATTTAGAACCTATCCCGAAATCCTAAAGAAATTTTTATTTAGAAGTCTTTCACATTACGTGAAAGGAGGGGGAAGGGGCGGGTCTATGGAAATTTAAGACAGATTTACCCCAGACGGGATTCCAATAATATTTTATAAAAATCTCGCAGAGTCATTGGCGCTGCCGTTGTCAATCCTGTTTAACCTGTCGCTTAGAGACTTTGTTCCCTGATAGATGGTAGTTAAGCTTTATTTCACCTATTTTCAAAGACGGAGATAAGCAAAACGTTACGAACTATAGAGCAATTTCTATTCTGTGCGCCATTTCTAAGGTGTTTGAGAAACTGAAGTTTAACGTGTTATTTGATAGAATCAGAGGAAGAATTCATCATTCCCAGCTTTGTTTCGAAGAGGTCGACGAAAACAAACTTATTGGAATTTGTCACGGCAGCGTCACAGTCGATAGCGAATTGGGTCAAGTGGATGTCTTATACACTGACTTTTCCAAAGCATTCGATCGCATAATGCACAGTCGACTCTTAAAGAAATTGGTCATGTTCGGATTCAATAAATCACTTATACAGTGGTTCAACTCATATCTCAAAGATCGCTCAAAATTTGTAATATGCTCAATTCTAGGGTCGTTCCTGTTCATACTGTACATCAATGACTCTATATTGACTTTTAGCTAGAGATGAGCGGGTTGCCTGAAACTTCGAAAAACCCGACCCGAACCCGAGCCCGAATTGTTTTTTTCGGGTTCATGGGTTTCGGGTTTCGAAAATTTTAATCGGGTCGGGTTCGGTCCGGGCCGGGTTTGGAAACAGTTCGGGTTTCGAAAAATTTTATCGGGTCGGGTTCGGTCCGGGTTTCGCTCATCTCTATAACATACCCTCAGTAAGAATGATGTCTGCAGTAGATAGAGAAAAACCATTTATGCTGCAAGAGCTACGAAGTATACGAGCAAACGAAGTTGTAATTCCGCAGAGCAATAATTTTTAATTTTTACAACACTAAATGTCGACTGTTTTTCTAGGCTTAAAATTTGGGTTTAAAATGCTGAAGTATTTAAATGTGCCTCGAAGAATTCCGAGCTTCGCTGCAAAACCGTAGTCGGCGCTACTGGTAATGACAATATATTGTGATGTCAGACCTTCTGTTTTACATTTATTTCATACTGCTACTAACGCCCTCAGTTTTGAAATGGATTTGAAGCCGACGAACAAACTGAAAATATCGCCAACCCAATGACGCCTCTTGCGATAAAAAGCCGTTGCGTTGTATAACAACTCGTTGTGTGCGAACACTCTTTAGTATTCAAATGAACTAAACCCGTATACAAAAAGTAAAATGAAGAATTAAATCTACAAATTAAAAATCGTATACCAGCTTGGCAATATCGATTGTATCCTCAAGCGTTTTAATGCCTTGGATTACAACATGCTATTGTTCAACTAGCTGCATCGGAAACCGTTTTGTTTCGGACAACTTTACTCGAAATTCAGTCATAACTTCACAACATTATTATTAAATTCTGAAAATATATCCATGGGGTAGTTTCGGAAGGCAAATGTAAATATTGTAAAAGTCTCAAACTCGACTTCATGTTCATTTAACAGCTTCATTATCCATTTTCCATCCAGTCAGAGTACATTTGTTAATAAATGAAACATCAACTACGGTTCATAAAGTAACTAGTAATGTTCAGCCGAAATTGATGAAATTATGGTGTGCTATTTGTGTTGAATTAAATTTAGAAGAAACCGTATGTAGTTACATTAATTTGGGGCAATCAATTACATCTTTTATGGCATCGATCGCTTTGTATGGTTGTAACTAACAATTACCAACTAGTACTCTACTGTAGAACAAAGTGACTACAAGGAATACAATTTGATGTTAGATGACTTCTATTGTAGCATGAAAATAAGATCCTTAAAATTGTCTAATTAACATAAATTTGACATTGAATATAAATTCAACGAGAAAATCTGGTCCGATGGGATATGAACTCAAGCACAAAATTGGCATATTATCAACTAAATATATTTTTTTATTAAACGAAAATTGACTTGTTATGCTTATCGTGTATTACATCTTACTTATGTTTACGATGTCTATGGCATCCTTTTTCAAATATGAATAAAAACGGTTGCCTATGCGCATAAATTTTAAGAGGATTTACAAACACATTTTTCTTTAGCTGTACTTAAATCGATCAATTCAAATTTTTCATAAATTTACATGCTATCACTGTTAAAGAATTCATATAACGTAAAAGTTTGTCTCATTGTATGAACTAAACGAAAATTCTTTTTCAGAGCAGGACGCAAAAAGCCGTTAAAGTGAATATATTTCAAAATTATATTTTTGATGTAAAAATAACCTATTGATATGGTGTACTCAAATATCGCCGATGACAGATCACCTATGACCGAAACATGGGTGATTCACTTGCGAATCATGTGTGATTCACTTGTGAATCATATGCGATTCACTTGTGAATCATGTGTGATTCACTTATGAATCATATGTGATTCACTTGTGAATCATCGGTGATTCACTTGTGAATCATCGGTGATTCACTTGTGAATCATATGTGACTCACTTGTGAATTATCGGTGATTCACTTGCGAATCATTTGTAGCTCACTTCTGATTCATATATGATTTACTTTTGAATCGTCGATGATTCACTTCTAAATCATCCGTGATTCCTCAGTGAATAATAGGTGATTCTCCGGTAAATCATCGGTGATAACACTGTGAATCATTGCTGATTTCCTGGTGAACGTGCACAGACGGACGGGCGGACAGGAAGGGTGAAAACATAAAGTAGTTATCGCTACTAACTTAATAGGGTAAATTTTGTGTATGTTTCTTGTAAAAATAATGTAAATCTATGTAAATAGTTAAAAAATGATGTGAATCATGCTAAAATGATGTACATGCCCTCCAGATTTGGAATGTAAAAATGATGGGAAAAAAATATAGCAAAATCCATCGTTATTACATTAATTATCAATTTTCTTTACATCTTTCTTACATCTACGTAAATTTTACATAATTATCTACTCATCATTTTCCCATACACAAAATTTACATTCTTTTTACATCAAAAATATAATTTTTTCGAATATAATTTTGAAATATACCCGTTAAAGTTGCGATGTGTTGGCAGAGTAGCATCTTGCGATCTACTGCAGTAAAATGCCATACATGCAAATAATAGATGAGTATGAATTGTTGTTCTGAGCAACTTTCTCACTCAATAATTCTAAATTTTGCTTCATCTTATGTTTGACATGTTACTCAGTCAACCAATGAGCCACAAATTCAACTAATTCGCTGTTATCGCAATGTATTATTCAGACAAAACATCGCAGCAATTCTGAAAAAATAGTTTCCAAAGTGTTATTGACCAAATCGAGACACTCGAAAAAATTCAAAACAAATCTTGAAATTTCGAAATCTTCTTGAGAAATCTTTTCAAAAAAGTTAAATTCAAAATCAAAATTCGATTTATGCAAAAGTTTGGACAAATATTTAATATTTTTTATTTTGGTTCCCTCGGTTGTCGTGTGGCTGACGATCCTGCAATCAAATTATTCAAAAACAATTTGATTTTCTTTATGTGTCGTGAATTCGATTGTCACAAACTGTATACATTATCGATCTATTCAAGATGCTGTTCATAAACGACGTCGCACTATCAGTGATATCGCACAGATGAATAAACCACTGAAATGGGCAGCGATAGAGTAACGCCAAAGAAGTTGATTCCCTTGTTGCAGCTAGATGCAGTGAGCTGCAGCTAGATGTAGTGAGCTGCAATGAGATGGAGTGCACAGACGGACGTACGGACAGGAAGAGTGAAAACATAAAGTATAGCTACTTAATAAAGAAGAATAAATTTATTTAAATGAATAAATTGTGCTGCTTCTTATAGTAAGTTGCCTAATTTCACACAGCATATCGATCTATCATTATAAGACAATCTTAAAACTAACAATCCATTGGGATCATTTTTCGTCAAAAATTTTTAAAATAATGAAATTTAGGTATTTAAACACTTTCGTCGATTGTATACGTGATTCGTTATTATATGAATCGTTTTAATTAAAATAACTTCATATAAGTATTTCAATCGTGACTTGTCTAGCCTCATATCGTCAAAGAACTTCATTACACTGGCTCCAAATGATCCTCTACTGCCGAAGCATAATCCATGGACAGACCATTCCTGTATTCCGAATTCGTTGGCATATTTCTCCTCGTAAAATGGAATGCGTTTTCGTAGATTTCTGCCTCCTCCTTTTAAACCTCCTCGTCCTGATGCGGATTGCTTGTTTCATAGCGTATTGTTGGATCAATTATGTACGCGTTCGGCAGTTTCGGGTGGAATGCAACAATGTCACTGAATCGTGATTGGCCGTTGGTATCTGTAGCGTGAACTTCTTCAAAACAAGTGAAACCCTTTCCTTTTAACAGGTCGATAATGGCATGTTTGACGCTGTGGTGTCTCGCTGTGATGAGCAGCTTGTTGTGTGAGCAGCTTCCGGTAACGTGTGCGATTGTTTCACTCTCTCTGCCGTATTTACGACAGAGGTTAGAGGTGCTGACAACTCCTGGTACCGCGTTGAAAGCAGCGTAGTTGCAGTTTAGCTTTATTGCAGATACCCATTCCGAAGACGATAGAGTATTCTTATTATAAATGAAGTCGTTGCTTGGGGTGTGATTTTTAAAATTCTTCCCTCCGGAACCCTGGTATTTTAGGTTACACAATTTTTCAACTGCCTCTTCTCGAAGTGATGTCCGAAGAGCTTTCGACGAAGTACTCGTTACGTTCAATTTTTTGATGCAGTCATCCATTTCTTGATAGAAATAGAGATTTCCAGTGCTTTTTTTTCCACCTGTTACGCAAAGAGGGTGAAATTTTATCCAAATTTAAGACCTGTCACCCTTGCCTCTTGCACCTCTCCCTCCACCCTCTACTTTTTTCATTACGTAATTTATGAACGACCCCTAAGTCGAAATGTAAACACTTTTGATATATCAAAAGCTCGCACGAAAGTGTTTTCTTATAGAGCTGTTCACGATGACGGAAGGTATTCATAACAGAATCGACAGTGTGACGTCATTCATGAGCCTTCCCTAAGCATTTGTTTTCACTTAACTGCCAAAAACTACTATTACAATTTTAATTTAAAAATCTCCGTCCTTGTAAGGGCAATGGCCTTCAAATCCGGCGTGTCTATGACTTGTAAAACTCAACTATTCTTACAACTTGGAACTGACACCGAAGAATAAAAAATTCCATTTCAAAAAGTGCTATGGACTTTCAAATATTTTAAAAGTTTAACATGAAATATAAATCCACTCTGATGTTAAGAATACAGTAAAGTTAGGTAAAGCAATTGCACATACCGTGCTTGATAGTTGTTAATCGCGTGTTTAATGAAATTCACTTACTTTATGACTTCGTTACCAAGATATTGAGATTTAGGTCTTTCCGCCCGTCTATACGCTTTTTATGACTTATTACCGAGTTAATCCGATAATTCTAATAATAAATTCATTAAAAATTTATGATGTGACGACACGCAAGTTAGTGTTAAAATAATAAGAAGAATTGATTCAGGAAATTCGTGACATAATTGAGTTGTCAATATTAAAAATTATTTATTCGAATGTTAATATTATGCTGAAGGATGGATATATTTAGTAGACTGAGATCTTAGAAAAACGTTAGAAGAAGCCCGTACGTTCTTCATGTCAACTTAAGGATTTCTACAATTTTGGTGTGGCATCATGTTTTGTGTAAGTATACAGTGTTTTAAGGCAATGATGAAATGAGGTCTGACGGGATTTAAAGTCAATTGGAAAAAATGTTCCTTTCATCTTTCTATACAAAATCTCTGGCGACCGGAATGTTTCGGTATGCATTTTTTACAGACTAGTAGGATAAGTTCGTTAAACACGAGTAAATGGAGTAGATACATTTCAGTCATTGGCATATTGTTAGTTCAATTTCTTTCTGCGTTAATTCCTTGAATATCATTTCAAAGTTCTGAGAGTATAACGTATGATGGTATTCGACACGAATTAGGAAAACAAAAATTAGGAATAACTGAAATTAGGAAAAAAATTAGGAAACCGAAAATTAGGAAAAAAATTGTTTGCCAAAAATAAGGAAAAACAAAAATCAGGAAAAACTAAATTTATAAAAAACCGAAAATAGGAATGAATTAAATTAGGAATCAGGAAAAACCAAAATCAGGAAAATAATTTTTGAGAGAATGCGCCGCAGGCCGTGATGAATCCTGGAAAATAAAAAAGCGGGGAGCAGAGCCTCATGCAGGGAAGGCAGCCTGCAGGGCGTTAGTAGGTCGCCGCAGGCGCAGGGGTTTAGGGAGCAAAGCCCCCACATACCAAAATAAGATTGCGACCTCCTTAGGAATTGAAAACTTTGATGTCTTTCCTGATTTATTTCCTTCCTGATTTTCGTATTTCCTGGTTTTTGTATTTCCTGATTTTTGTTTTTCCTTATTTTAGCTTCCTGATTTTCGTTTCCTGATTTTCATTTCCTGATTTTTGGTTACTGATTTCTTGATTCCTGATTTTAGCTTTCCAAATTCAGGTGGACATTCGAGTATGATACAGATCTGACGCAGCGATAGCGATGTTTTCATCCTTCCTACCCGTCCGTCTGTGCACCCTTCACCGGGCAATCATCGATGATTTACCTATGAATCATTAGTGATTTCATTGTGAATCTACGATGATTCCACTGTGCCTCATCTGTGATTCCAGTGTGAATCATCTATTATTACCTATAAATTATTTGTACTTCTCCTGTGAATCATCTGTGATTCTCCCATCAATCATCTGTTATTATCCTGTGAATCATCTGCGATTCTACTGTAAATAATCTGTAATTTCACTGTGAATCTTCTCTGATTATCCCGTGAATCATCTGTGATTCCGCTTTGAATCATCTGTGACTTCCCTGTGAATTATTTGTGATTTCCCTTTGAATTGTCTGTGATTTCCCTAAGTATCATCTGTGATTCCCCTGCGAATCATCTGTGATTCCGCTGTGAATCATCTGTGACTTCGCTGTGAATCATTTGTGATTCACTTGTGAATCGTCTGTGATTTCCCTGTGAATCATCTGTGATTCCACTGTGAATCATTTGCGATTTCTCTGTGAATCATCCGTGATTCCCCTGTGAATCATCCGTGATTTCCCTGTGAATCATACGTGATTCCCCTGAGAATCCTATGTGATTCCTCTGTGAATCATCTGTGACTCCACTGTGAATAGCCCGTATCTTGACTATAATCGCTTTCTGTCCTTGACGTACGACGAAACCTCTTAGCGATATCCGATGCGATGCAGGTGGGTGGCAGGTATCCTTCCTCGAGGTAACGTGAATTGTAATGAACTTATTGTTCAAACATTTGTTCCTGGGTCAGCTAATTTGAAGTGAATGAGACTACCTGACAAAATTTCCTACCACAGGTAACATTTTTAAATTCTTTTATAAGTCGAACTAGAAATTCAAATAAAGACTTTTCAGGTTCAGCTGAGTTTTACATTTCTTTATCTCGTATAGAAATTCGGTATGTAGAAAACACAAAAGATAAACCTACAAGCCTCTTGTACTTGAAAGCGTGTAAATTTTTGCTAGGTCACATTCTGCCTGTGTATAGCAGGTTCTATAATCAAACGTATTCATCAGCGATTAATTTGGGAAACGTATTTCTGCTCAGTCTTTAGGCTGTAACTTACAATTATATCCGTAAACCCTAACCTCCAACAATGACAAACATATCGAAAGTGTTTTCTACCGGCAAAAATGGGTTACAACTTTTGCATATTTTGTTTAACCTGTTTAATTATGTATAAAAGAAAATCAAATCACAATTTTTCAGATTTTCGTATTTGGACCCGTACGAAGTACAAAGGTCCTATACGTTTACTACAAACAATTTTATTGTAACACGGGGAAAATGTCCGTCTCCACTTTTTTTCCCAACGGCTCAACCGATCACCCTAAACTTTTTTTCTGAAAGGTGCATGCCTCCCATGATTCAAGTTCGAAATCGGCCAAGTAGTTCCGGAGATATGGTCAAAGCAGTGTCCAAAAACGTGGATTTTCGAGGGCTGGTGAAATTTTTTCGCAAATATCTCGGCAAATACAGCACGGAAATTACTCATTTTGGTATCAAAAGAATGAATTTAATCTCACAAAACCCATATCTCTTGAACTTTGAGAGGTAGAAAGTTGCTTCCAAAGGCAAAGTTGTACAGAATACAATTTTAGAGAACAAGGGTTTTGGGTAAAAATGCCTTAATCCTGGAATATGACCACTTCTAGAATTAGGACGGGTGACATATATCTCTAGATCTACGAGAGGAAGAAAGTTGCTCCCAAAAGCAAAGTTGTAGAGAATGAAATTTTATAGAACACTTGTGTCAGGGTTTTGGGTAAAAATGCCCCATTCCTGGGATACGACCATTTCTAGAATTGGGAGGGATGACCCATATCTCTGGAACTATGAAAGTTAGAACGTTGCTTCCAAATGCAAAATTGTAGAGAATGAAGTTTTAGAGAATACGTGTTTCAAGGTTTTAGAAAAATTGGCCTATTTCTAGATTTGAATGGTCTGAGACGTACCTCGTTAGGGCCTTTGACATTACCACGGGTAATTTCTATGGATCTTTGAAATTCTTATAGTTATAAAAGAACATAAAACATTGTAGTGTTTGCTTATTCCTATACTTAGATACGTTCGAGTCTTTTTGCAGCATCCATTCTCTTTGCCATATCTATTGTGTTTGCAACATCTATTCTGATACGTACGGGTTTTTGCTTATGTTTTTATTGTTATATTGACAGTTATTTTTAGTTTATGATTTAGGCTAGGGAAAAGGGAAAACCTCGGAATATAATGTGAATTTTGCTTCTGCGTCAACTAAATGTTTTCGTAAAGAGAAAGTATTCTCCGGTTCATGATGCTTTTTTATCGATCGAAGTGATTGGTCGTTCAGAAACGACTTCATGCTATTTTTCGAGTCCTCCTCCTCCTTAACTTAAAAAATTATTAAACGTAAACAAATATTCAAAAAAATCGTTGTCCTTTCAAACTTGCTTTTCACCTAGAGCATGAAATCGCTTGTGGCGTAAAAAGGCCCTTAAAGATCCACCACGTTCCTAACTCTTCCACCGCTACTGCTTTTTAGTGGAAATCCACTTTGTACAAGATCTTAATTTTCGAAACCACTTCTTACTCAACTCAATGTAAAATGCTATCTTTCCTAATTTTGCTTATCTTTTGGCGAGAATTAAGAACTCGTTTTCATCACTGAATTGGTTTTTTTTAATTTCCGTTTTTTTTAATTTTTAATATGCGTCCCGAACCTGGCATTGAAGAAAAACGTTTCAAATAACATTCTCTTCGCCGAGCAAAAAATCAATTTTCTCAAAAAATTATATTTTCTTAATAACATCTTTCAAACAAATTATTCAATCGAAAGGGGAATTCCTTACTTTAAACAGATCACAGTGACACATCTCAGAGAGGCTTTTATGCTAAAGAATTTCCATTACCATTTTCCATTACCGGAAAATTCTTAATATTTGTGCACGTCGGCGTTGATTAAATTAATGATTTTAGAAAAGTGCTATATTCGAATAATACAATAACTCTTCTGTTTGCGTTATAAATCATTTACTGTTAATGGTTACGAGTATATGCGTATGGAATGTACGAAATATGAATTTTTAATCTTTTTCGAGGCACTTACGTCACATTCAAAATTGCGCTTTTATCCTTGTTTATGGTTGTGTACATCGGCAATGAGCTTAAATAAATTTATTCATACGTCGTTTAGCAACCACTGAGTATTTGCGTCAGCAAAATTCAATGACTTAAATACTAGTTGTTTCGGAATGTAAAAGAAGTAGGTAGCAAATCCTAGACAAAGTCCCTCAAGGACGATGTTGAATAATATCAGCGGATAGTTATGTAAATGAAGCCAGTAGCCGCACCGCCAACAAATGACGTCAAGCGAAATTATGTCATTCGTAATCCGGTCTAGGAGCAGTGACTATCTGGCGACGAACTCAGTGCGACGTCCGCTTATGTCAAAGTATAGCGAATTTCGTGATATGTGCTACATATTAGTAAAATATGGACGACATGACAATTTATGCATTTCGTCATGAAATCCGCTGTACGTTGACAGAAGCCAATGTCGCACTTAACGTGTTAAGTTACCTCCACAGGTCATTATAGCGATTTAATGACAATACGCGCCACCCCTTCGAACCAAAAATGTTTTATTTGCTTAGAGTGTGAGTAGTCCTTTTAGGTTGTTTGTAAGAAAAACTGTTGACATCTTGACATCGTGAATTAATCACTCTTCGACCCAAGACAAATTACCTTTGAGTGCTTTCATAGCACAATACCACACTTAGTAGTCCGCGAAGGAGTACTACAAAGTGCTATTTTGCCGGCCTAGGCCTACAATGAATTTTCATATATACTTTGTAGTCCGCAATCAAGTATGCAGTAGAAAAAGATGCATTTTTGTGGAGTGATCGAACCCGTACGATGTACGAAGGTCCTATACGTTTATTACAAACAATTTTAATGTAAAATGGGGTAGATCGAGGTGGCATTTGGAAGGATGCATTTATTATCGTCTAATCAACAATAAAAAAAATGTCCGTCCGTCCGTCCTTCTCCAATTTTTTTTTCCAAACGGCTCAACCGATCACCCTAAACTTTTTTTCCCTGAAAGATACATGGCTCCCATGATTCAAGTTCGAAGGTGAGCAAAATCGATCAAGTGGTTCCGGAGATATAGTCGGGGAAGTGACCAAAAACTTGGTTTTTCGAGGATCGGAGAAGCTTTTTCGCAAATATCTTAGCAAGTATAGCACGGAAATTGCTCATGTTGGTGTCAAATGAAAGGATTTGATGTCAGAAAATTAGGAAAAAATTTTGTGGGAATCGGGTCAGGGGTCAGGGCACCGGGACCAATGGAATCGACGAAATTGAGTTTCTTGGCCATATACGAAAACAGTTTTTCGTGTTTATTTCCTTAACTATGCAATATGAAGATCTACTGTCAAAGGCAAAGTTGTAGAGAATGAAATTTTAGGGAACACGTGTTTCAGGGTTTTGGGTAAAAATGCCACAATCCTGGGATATTACCAATTGGGAGGGATAATCCGTATCTCTAGAACTGTAAGAGTTAGAAAGTTGCTTCAAAAGGCAAAGTTATAGAGAAAAAAATTTTAGCGATTACGTGTCTCAGGATTTTGGGTAGAAATGAGACAATCTTGGGATCCACTTCTAGAATTGGGAGGGATGATCCATATCTCTAGAACTATAAAAGGTAGAAAGTTGCTTCCAAAGGGGAAGTTGTAGAGAATGAAATTTTAGGGTACATATGTTTCAGGGTTTTGGGTAAAAATGGCTCAATCCTGGGATATGGCCACTTCTAGAATTGGGAGGGACGACCCATATCTCTAGAACTATGAGAATTAGAAATTTGCTTCCAAAGGCGAAGTTGTAGAGAATCAAATTTTAGCAAACACGTGTCTCAGGGTTTTGGGTAAAAATGACACAATCCTGGGATTTGACCACTTCTAGAATTGCGAGGGATGATCCATATATCTAGAAATATAAGAGGTACAAAGTTCCTTTCAAAGGCAAAGTAGTTGAGAATAAAATTTTAGAGAACACGTGTCTCAGGGTTTTGGGTAAAAATGTACCAATCCTGGAATATGACCACTTCTAGAATTGGGAGGTATGGCCCATATCTCTGGAACTATAAGAGATAGAAAGTTGCATCCAAAGGCAAAGTTGTATAGAACAAAATTTTAGAGAACACGTGTTTCAGGGTTTTAGAGAAAAATGGCCCAATCCTTGGATATAACCATTTCTAGATTTGAATGTTCTGAGATGTACTTCGGTAGGGTCTTTGACATTACTTTGGGTCATTTCCATGAATCTTTGAAATTCTTATAGTTATAAAAGCACATAAAACGTTGAATTGTTTGCCTATACTATATTAAGATACGTTCGAGTATTTTTGCAAGATTTATTCTATTTGCCACACCTATTCTGTTTGTCACATCTATTCTGATACGTACGGGTCTTTGGTTATGTTCACATAAGATGGATTTTTGTGGAGTGATTTTTGTTTATGTTTTTTCTATTGTGTTATAGAAGCACACAAAACGTTGTGTGCACCTCGTTACACAAGTAGAATTTTGCCGGGCCCTGTTATAAATTGGTCCTACTCGACTTCGTCTCGTTATGACCAATTTATAACGCGCCCGGCAAAATTCCACTTTGTGTAACTCGGTACAAAAATTACTATGTAAATCGATTCAATTTCATTAATTCTTAGAGTTTTCAAAGCGTTAGTTTTTGTATGCTTTCTTCTATTCTATACAGTTCGAGATCTGAATCAATCGTTCAACTATTTCCACAAGAAATGGTTTTGTTAGCACGCGGAAGAATATTTGCTTCGTCACTTTCAAGCCAATTTCGATGTTCAATTTTCAAAAAATTTCAAAGAACTCAGTTTCCTAAGCGAATAAAACGTTCCTGTTGGCAAACAATTTTGTAATATGGATTCTAATACGTACCCATGACAACAACGACGATATACTCGAATGAATAGCTAAATGCAATTGAATGCCTTTGCCAGACTAAAATTGACGTTATCACTGAGTTGTTACACAAATTTTGCATTACCATTCATAAGAGTTCCTTTTTTTTGTCGAGATTTGCAATAATATAATGTGAATATTTCCACATAAGATTGGAATATGATTTTACGGTTAAAGTAAAAACACAATAACAGTTTTTGAGATAGTTCCCAGTGAATGGGACATTCAGCGAATTCTCACATAGCTTGCAAACACCTGCAGTGCAGTCTCGTGTGCATATTCGTTGTTTAACAAATTCTTCGACAAATCCAACAGAACAATTAAAAAAATTCGTCGTCATTGAGCAACGGTTGCCAAAAAATCAGCGTTGTTGAATGCAGTCACGCTATTTGAGCAAATTTATTGTGTCAGTTATGTTTCAGCATTTTACATTGAAGAAGATAAGGAAGGAATGGCGTAAAAAAGCTTCACCGAAAGCTATCTGTAACTATAACAACAAATCCTTCTTTATTCGTGCCATAGTTAATTGTAATCAAACAACATTAAATAAAAAGAAGAACCGTTTTACGAGAAGTCGAATTTTTCATCAGAAACGTTGTCAAATTTGTGGCTGTTATTCTGAAAAAGAGTCTTGGAGGAAATAGGAAGGGGGCTCAAGTGATTTAAATAATGAATCTATAGGTAGGAAAACAAAGGGTCGAAAGATCTCTGTTTCACGATAAGTGATCCCAGACTGATGGATATTTACAACTGTTACAATGTATCTTATATTCTAATTATAATGTTCAAGACCAAGAGATCGAATGACAGGTTTGGCTTTCTAACTAAAGCTGTGCGGGTGTAGGTTTTTTGAAACCCGATCCGACCCGACCTGATAGTTTCGAAACCCGAAACTTTTCGACCCGAAGAGTTACGAAACCCGACCCGAATCCGAACCCGAAACAAGAAATTTGTGTTGAAAGGGTTTCTTCCATCGTCTTTTACAGATCAATTCAAATTGTACGCTGTAACTTCTCTATTTTAATGTGCAAATGTGTTACGGACGTGAGCCAATCATACGAAAATATATTAACGACAGATCTTGTGAACGATCCCTTCAGTTCATTGATCGTTGCCATATGCAAACTTATAGCAAAATCAGTCCTATTTGTCAATGGCATTGTCGGAAGACCAGAATTACACTGGAAGTCATACGGAGAAGACGTGCAATCGATTCATCTAAGCAAAATTTCTCGTATTCCGTCTCCGTATTCCGAAAAGTCTAATTAACTTGTACGCGGATATTTATGTAAACAAGCCGCTGTGACGATAGAACAATTCATAAAGAAGTTCACACAAGGAATTACACGACGATAGTTACGGCTTACGACAGGTGTACGAGAAAATACTATTCGTAAGTTTATTGTTATATCTACGCATGAATTAGGGAATTTATTTAAATTTCTTTACGTCTTCCGACATTTTAGAATTTTAAAGCTCTCAGTTGGCATAAAAATCAATAAACGAT
The DNA here is from genome assembly GCA_029228625.1 of Pseudolycoriella hygida. Lineage (NCBI taxonomy): Eukaryota > Metazoa > Arthropoda > Insecta > Diptera > Sciaridae > Pseudolycoriella > Pseudolycoriella hygida. The sequence continues at coordinate 26,782,578 of CM055403.1, read as the reverse complement.
TTATAGAAATCAATCCGATCGTTTTAATCCAGTCAACGGTGCTGTCACAAACGCCTGGTCGTAACAAAATGCGTAAGTCAAAATGTCATATGAGTCCTTTTGTCCTTCATGTTTCTTTTCTCACTAGGGAATGCAAAACCGGCATTGCAATACCGAAACCGATTTTTTAGTTAAATAACTAAACTTCCTTCCGATGCTAAACCTAATCTCGTTTATTTAAGAAATAATTTCAAGGGCTTAATGTGTAGGTGTCAAATTAGAGGAGTACAAATCTAACGAATTCGCTCTATCACAACAAAAACCTCTTAAAAGGTAGAGTGTGATTCCAAAATTAGTGATATCGTTTGAGGTGGCGCTATCGCTGATAATACGCAGAAGTTTGTTTGAATAGAACCTTGTGTTCAAAGTTTTAATTTCCTGAAAAATTACAGTGCTTTTTGAAAACAAAATTACGTTATGTTAAAAAAATTGCGTCACAAATGCCGGACCCACCTGCGGAATAATTTTTCAACATATTCAGTTTTTACACGAAAAAATTTAAATTTTCCTTAACAATCTACCCAAATTTTGGCAGCGGAAAAACTGAAAGTACAGAAAAATTATTTCGTCGTTGGATCCGGCACACAAGGTTCCATTCCAACAAACTTCTGCGTATTATCATCAAACGATATCATTAATTTTGGAAGCGGACTTACGGACTGCGTCACACTCTACCTTTTAAGAGGTTTATGTTGTGATATCCGTCGTTTTAGAAGACTTCAGTTGTGAAAAAATTTCTATTTTTTGAAAAAAAAAATTCTCAAAAAAAATGTCTCTGAAAAAATTGACTTCGAAAAAAAAAATTGTCTCAGAAAAAAATTTTCTCCGAAATTTTTTTTTCT
>CM055403.1:26769326-26781197 GCA_029228625.1 Pseudolycoriella hygida | reverse complement strand
TGATTGGGCTACATGACTTTGCGAACTTGAATCTATTGAGGATGAGCTAGTCTGACTAAGTGAAGAGTCAATTGATTGGGCTACATGACTTTGCGAACTTGAAGCTATTGAGGATGAGCTAGTCTGACTAAGTGAAGAGTCAATTGATTGAGCTACATGACTTTGCGAACTTGAATCTATTGAGGTTGAGCCAGTCTGACTAAGAGAAGACTCAATTGATTGGGCTACATGACTTTGCGAACTTGAATCTATTGAGGTTGAGCCAGTGTGACTATGTGAAGAGTCAATTGATTGGGCTACATGACTTTGCGAACTTGAATCTATTGAGGTTGAGCCAGTGTGCCTATGTGAAGAGTCAATTGATTGGGCTAAATGACTTTGCGAACTTGAATCTATTGAGGATAAGCTAGTCTGACTATGTGAAGAGTGAATTGATTGAGTTCCATAACTTTGTGAACTTGAATCTATTGAGGTTGAGCCAGTCTGACTAAGAGAAGAGTCAATTGATTGGGCTACATGACTTTGCGAATTTGAATCTATTGAGGATAAGCTAGTCTGACTATGTGAAGAGTCAATTGATTGAGTTCCATAACTTTGCGAACTTGAATCTATTGAGGTTGAGCCAGTCTGACTAAGAGAAGAGTCAATTGATTGGGCTACATGACTTTGCGAACTTGAATCTATTGAGGTTGAGGCAGTCTCGCTAAGAGAAGAGTCAATTGATTGGGCTACATGACTTTGCGAACTTGAATCTATTGAGGTTGAGGCAGTCTCACTAAGAGAAGAGTCAATTGATTGGGCTACATGACTTTGCGAACTTGAATCTATTGAGGATGAGCTAGTCTGACTAAGTGAAGAGTCAATTGATTGGGCTACATGACTTTGCGAACTTGAATCTATTGAGGTTGAGCCAGTCTGACTAAGAGAAGAGTCAATTGATTGGGCTACATGACTTTGCGAACTTGAGTCTATTGAGGATGAGCTAGTCTGACTAAGTGAAGAGTCAATTGATTGGGCTACATGACTTTGCGAACTTGAATCTATTGAGGTTGAGCCAGTCTGACTATGTGAAGAGTCAACTGATTGAGTTCCATAACTTTGCGAACTTGAATCTATTGAGGTGGAGCCAGTTTGACTTTGTGAAGAGTGAATCGATTGGGCTACATGACTTTGTGAACTTGAATCTATTGAGGATAAGCTAGTCTGACTAAGTGAAGATTCAATTGATTGAGTTCCATGACTTTGCGAACTTAAATCTATTGAGGTTGAGCTAGCCTGACTAAGTGTAGAGTCAATTGATTGAGTTCCATAACTTTGCGAACTTGAATCTATTGAGGTTGAGCCAGTCTGACTATGTGAGGAGTCAACTGATTGAGTTCCATGGCTTTGCGAACTTAAATGTATTGAGGTTGAGCCAGTCTGACTATGTGAAGAGTCAATTGATTGACTTCCATGACTTTGCGAACTTGAATCTGAGGTTGATGTTGAGCTGGTGTGTCCATGTGAAGATTCGAATGATTGAGTTCCATGACTTTGCGAACTTGAATCTGTTGAGGTTGAGCTGGTCTGGTTATGTGAAGAGTCAAATGAGTGAGGGCCATGACTTTGCGAACTTGAATCCGTTAAGGTTGAGCTGGTCAGGCTATGTGAAGAGTCAAGTGACTGAGTTCCATGGCTTTGTGAATTCGAATCTATTAAGGTTGAGCTGGTCTGGATATGTGAAGAGTTAAGTGACTGAGTTCCATGACTTTGCGTAGTTGAATCTATTGAGGTAGAGCTGGTCTGTCCATGTGAAGATTCGGATGATTGAGTTCCATGGCTTTGCGAACTTGAATCTATTAAAGTGGTGCTGGTCTGGCTATGTGAAGAGTCAAGTGACTGAGTTCCATGACTTTGCGAACTTGAATCTATCAAAGTTGAACTAATGTCTCCATACGAAGCAATGGTATTTGCACATTCACAGCGGCAGCCAGTGTGGCCATTAACACTTATATTTTCGAGAATCGTTGTAGGTATGGTTTTAGTTCGTGTCAAACTATTTTTTATTTTGTATTCAGCAGTTGGAAATGAACGTGTAGCCGACAGAATACACAGAAGCACGAAAACTTTTAACATCTTTTCCAATGTTTCTTTACGATTTACCGAAGCGGCAAAATTGATGGAGACTTTTATAGGGCAATTTTTAAAGCCGGTATAATTTATCTCATTTGTTTTTCTAGTAATTGCATGCGGAATCAGTTTATTAAGAATTGAAACCAGTATGTCAAGATGGGTGCAGGAATATCTTTCAAATTTTCGTTTATGTGTCAAACAAACTAAATTAACGAAATTATAGTGACATTTGCAAGATGATGATGATCATCATCATCATCATCAAACTTTATAGACCGTTAGTACCTTCCGGTGTGAGGTCTTTCTGTCGCAACCCCAGATTGGTGAACTATCGTCCTCCATGCCCTCCTATCGCCCCCGCCAAGGAGATGGTTTGTTCGCCCAGAGAAAGTCCCCTAACTTCTAAATCTGATTTAATTGAATCGATAAACCTTCTCCTTGGTCTACCCCTTGGCCTAACACCCGGGACCTGTGCATCCAAGATCCTTTTCGGTAGCCTGTTATTACCCATCCTTTGAACGTGCCCGAACCAGCGCAGACGACTGGCCCTGGATGAAATGAAATATATTTTCAAAGAAATAAAATTTCTCAAAATCTGATTTGAATTAATAGTTTTTTATGCACCACGTACTACATGTCGGTCATATTGTGCGAGATTGGTGAAAAGTCCCAGGGCAGCAGCCCGTGGACTTTTCACCAATAGAGCACATATGAACGACATGTAGTACATGTTGGATATATAATTGTATGTATCTTTCGCCCAAAAAGCCATTTTGAGCACAAAACACGAAAATTATACTCTTCAATTTTTTCGAAATGAACTTGAACATTTCATGAAGCAACCTTTGAAAAACGTCAACATATGAATGAAACTCGACTAATAAATTCATATTAGTCGACTTCGAATTTTGATCAAGAAACGTCAAATTATGTCTAGTTTTCAGTGCGAAAAATGGCACATTTTGGGCGAAAGATACATAAAATGTTAAAGAAAGTTAAAGGCACTCAGACTTAGCTCTGCTCGGTCATCGTACAAAAAATACGTTAGTCACACTAATGTTAAGAGTAGTATTGTTTCCCGTACCTCGTCGTTGACATGAGGCATATTCAGAACGATCAACATGTTGCATATTTGAATTCAAGTTGTATACGAAAACTAAGTACCTGTGTTACGTCTTGTAACTAGTCTGCGGAGATTGCATATGAATTCTCGTGTAAATATAGCTCAAGATTTTAAAATATCATGTTTAGAGAAGTTAAAATAAATTTGAATAAGTTTCATAAATGCTGTTCCTCTAATTCAACATTTTAAAGCTTTCAGGTTGGTTTTTAAGGATGTCAAACGGAGAAAACTTTGATTCTGAAATCCCATGGCATCTCAATATGGATTTTGTTAAGCATTGACCGCTTGAAGAAAATCCTACGGAGGTCATGGGAGAATTTTTACAATTTTTTTTAAAGACATGCATTTAAACATTTTTCCTTTCAAATATTAGCCTTGTGTAAAGATTGTTTTACCCAAATATCGAAAAGTTTTTCTGTGTCAAATGAGTTGAAGGAATAAAGTGTTTCTGAATTCTGAGAGTTTGCAGCTTGTTTATCCCCGAAGTCAGAAAAAGCAATTGGTCATTTTCTTGGGAACATGATATCTGTGTTTTTTCTCAAATTGTGTTTATTTCGGTAAAAAAGTTTAATTACCTTACGCATGTTCCCCGTCTTTTTAGAAGGGCTAACACTTTTCACGAAAGTCGAGCATCATCAGCTACAACCCGTTTAGACAATTGGTGTCTTCTCGCGTTAGGTCTTCAAGCTGCAATGACCGACGGACTATTCCCTTCATGGAGCCCTATTAGTCATTGAAGAGATGGTTAGATCGTCCAGTGGAAGCCCCTAACTTCTATATCCGATTATGATGGCCTACCTCAAGGACTAGTGTAAAATATTTCTCTATTTGAAATTTTCGCACTTCGGCTGGGAAGTCTTCAGAAATATTTTTCTCCTCCTCTTACGAGCTCTAACCGAAAGGAGAAAACAGGGAATTGCAACAAGAGCGGATTTGTTATAGCAGCTTTTCGATCAAAACGCTGACAAACTTCCCACAATCATATATTGTTAGTACACGATCAAGGAAAAGTGAAATACTTTATGTATTTCAATCATTTAATTTGTTATAGCCTTTTCATAAACAAAAACAAGTGACAGGTCAACGTTCATGTTGCAAATTAACGTTCGTACCTAGCAATACGCCCAATTAGCGCGAGAGTACTAAGTATAAAGCCCTTAGCTCTACCTAGAACGACAGCTTACACCAAGTGTCACGGATCCTAGGTCGGAAGTGAAATACTATCATCTCTCTTCGGTATTTTCGCCGGTATTCCACACGAATTAGTAAAACAAAAAGCCTGCAGGGTGTTAGTAGCTGTTAGTAGCAAAACTAGATTGCGACCTCCTTAGGAATTGAAAACTTTGATGTTTTTCATGATTTATTTCCTTCCTGATTTTCGTTTTTCCTAATTTTGGTTTTTCCTAAATTTCGTTTTTCGTGATTTTTGTTTTTCCTTATTTTAGGTTCCCGATTTTCGTTTCCTGGTTTTCATTTCCTGATTTTTGGTTCCTGATTTCTTGATTCCTGATTTTTGCTTTCCTAATTCAGGTGGACAAGTTGCCCAGGAACGACTAGGGATTCAGTCAGCCAGGTTCGACACGTAAACTGCTTTGACTCAGTTCACTATCTACTACAAACACCACGTTGCAGCGCCACTAGGTACCTCAACCAAATTCCGGAGGGGTGACAGGAATTAACGTCCGGAGAATCAACGCCCGATAAAGTTGGATTTTAAGCCCGATATTTATCGCTCGGAAGGAGATTTTCCTGATACAAATCGTGTACTTTCCTTGTACAAATTTACCTGCTTTAAATTGTTGTCAGATTTGTCCGGGCGATAATTCCCTGGGCGTTAATTCCAGCTTTTTCGGGTGTTAATACGGAGCCGGGTGCAGCCATATCATATGACACACTACACCCGTGGGCCCCCAGCACCGTGTGGAACCGAATTTACACTCGGTGAGGGCTTTCGCAGATCGACTCTTAACCGCGAGACCAGCTCAGGTCAGTCGAAAAATATTTTGCCTTTTTACCCCCACGGAAAACACATAGAAAACGTCGCAGTCGTGTTAACCTTGGGAAAAAAAGGAGGTTCCAACTCAAGCGACGTGTGGCCGTCGCGTCGCTTCGCATGGGCCATAAATTTTCGCTCTAATGAGAATTCGTGTAGTTTCCTCATTCGTATAACAAATAAACTTTATTTGCGTTGGAAATGAAATTTAGGAGAATTTTTTTCTCGCATTTTCCTCCCTCTACATATGAAGTTGTATGCTTACTTGCTTGGGACGGTTGATTTAGGGCGCTTTTGAAACTTACTAAATTGCATCAGATCAAACATTACACAGACACTAAAATAACTATTACATTTTATTCTTTCGAGAAATTACAACTCTAGTGATTTGGGCGCTGGCCACAAACGTCACACTTGCAGAGTACTTGAGTCACACTTTCGATGTACGCCTCAAACAAGTATCAAAATCCATATTTCACTTCGTTTTAGCTACAATTTTACCTCCTCCTTACATCCCAGTGCATTCATTATTTTTATTTACACAGATTGATTAATATGCCTTTTCACATGATTAATCGACAGCTATCATAACACCTCTGCGAGTCGAGATTATTCATATCAGCTGTGAATATCAACTATTACCATTTATCATTTCCATATGACAGCGAATTGCTACAAAAAGCTTATTATATGTTTTATGGTTATTTAGCGGAACAGGAATATGCTCATAGTGAAAATATGTATAAACTAACCGCCAGTTTATTTCACTTCAAAGGTCAATTCATATTGTTGCATCAATGCACGAACTAAATTTTTTGTTTCAGTTGTAGATGTCAGAGAATGTAAATAGTTTTAGGGTGTTGCGGAAACTTAAACTCACGAAATGGAAAATGTGTATGCTTCTAATCTGACCAGACAATTCATTGGACTAGTTCAGCGTAGGGTAAAATATTCAATGATATTTAAATTTTCAATGATAATAAATATGATTTTTTCGATATTTAACAAGATTATGTTCCTTTGACTAAACCACAGCCCATTGTGTGTTTTGTGTGTCTTCAGGTCGTTTAGTTTCATGTATATTGCCTGTGTTCTGTATGTGAATTGCCTCAGTATTTTTCGTAGTTTCGTATTTTTGGTGATTTCTGTATTTTGTGTGTGTCACTTTAACAGAATCACCTCAACACAAATACATGAACATATTCTCTAAGTACGAAAGACTCGAAATCAGGTCAATTACAAGTCATGTTTCAAAGTTTTCGGGCTGTATTGTAAAAGTGAAAAGTCAAAAACTTCTTCTCTGAAATTATCAGAGATAATTCGAAACTTACACACTTCTGTATCTATTTACCAATTACTACCAGAATTCGATGATAAAGCGTCAGGTTTTCCATTTCAATTCAATTTTCATTAATTTGTTTCATATCAACTTAAAAGCGGATTTATAATCACTGTAGTAAACAAAAATAGCTAAAAAAAATTAGTTTGAACAAAAGAGAAGAAGTCTGATTAAAAAAGGTTTGGCAAAAATGTTAGAAATAAGCAAATGACGGGCCGCTTGATGCTCGCTCGAGCCCGCAGGCGCTGGCACGGGTGGGTCAGAATTCTTCGAGCATATGATCGGGCAATTGTTTTTCGGGCGGGCAAGCAACTATCAGAACAATTTTCTTGTAGAAAATTGAAGCAAATGATGTTTTTTCTGACTGATTTACATTTTTCAAGTGTTATTACAGTAGCAGCAAATCAAAAATGCTAGATTATGCACCTCTTGCCTATATTGTTAGTTTGACGTGTGGCATTATGACCCACGCCTTCTGCTAGGGCATATGCTATTTTATCTATCTTCTTCTTCCTCTTCTTCTTCAGCCATCATATCCACTGGTCTCCCCTCGATTTTTCCACTTTTCTTGATCCCCATCGGTCTTTTTAGTGGTGGTCACCATTGCATAATTGATTTAGTCCAACGATCATCTGTCATTTTGGGTACATGTCCTGCCCAATAGGTCGTGATGTCCGACATTTTAAAATTGCACGTTCATGCATACATCAACAGGTGGCACTAGGAGTGACTATATGATAGATTTGAATATCTATATGGTAAAGATGCAAATTTGGTATTTAAATCACGATTGAGCCAATTTTGGAATGGAAAGTCGCAATTTTTGTCATTTTTAATTAATGAGGAAAATGTTGCGAACGTTTTCAAATAAATTTAAACCAAAAAAACTTTTTTTTTTGCAAAATAATTGGCTCATTTCACGCAAAACTAGCCCAAATTTACACCTATAAACGCAAAAAATATTCAGAATACAAATTTTTGATTTATTGAGAAAACTTTAACATTAACCTCCTTCCCTTAAAGCTTCAATCGGGATATCGTCTTCTAGGGGTGCTTAAAAATATGGTTTTTCAATTTGTGTTTTGGATTCAGGAATTTACTTAGAAGCTCCAGAAAAGTTTGAGTGCATAATTCGAAAACGTCTGACATGCTAACAAAACCTCTAAAAGAGGAATTGTACTCACACACAGTCACAATTCCACTCGGAACAGACCGTTTTAATCTGATCTGAAAACAGATTCAGTTAGGATAATTCAGATTTTATATGATCTAAATTATTCGATCAGAAAATGTCAGATTCATATAATAATAATAATCCGCCGTTGCAACCCGCCCGGTTAGGAGACTAGATCATTTTATTTACTAGTTCCGCAATTTTTTGTGAGCTTTTGCTCACATGGATTCTCTTAGAGATCCTTTCGTTACCGATGTTTTTACTGTGTCAGTGGTAAATTGCACACAAACCTAGTGCCATCTATGATGTACTAATGCGGAAACTAGTAGGGCTTAGAATGCCGGTTTGCCCCATCAATGTGTTTTACCGGCAGGCATTTTTTGGACCACATGCTTCATATTTGTCATTCTTCTATGTACGATCTTTTCCGAGCAGTCATCACTGCCGTGAATTTTGATGCGCCGAAAACGGCGGCTAATTGCCACCGTCGCCGAGCGTTTCTTACAGCTGAGTTTTGGACGCCAAAATATTCTTCACAATAAGAAAAAAAGGAGAATATACAAAATATTCTTCACAATAAGAAAAAAAGGAGAATTTTTAAGATAATAAAGCGATTGATATGGTAAGAACTTATCGTTCGTAGAACATAACCACCACATCCTTGAGTCCTTCCGAAAAATTGAACAACACCAAAATATTGTACTCAGTGAAGAGGCAATACGAATCCAAATCAAACGAATGCCCTTGGATACGTCAGCAGGTCCTGATAAAAATTATTTTTTCAATCGAAAGGCATAGGAATGTGTCATAGTTTTATGAAAGAAAATTTTTTGATTAGAAGCCCTTGGACTCAGCAAGGAATCTAAAACTGAGGTTCTACGAGGGCTTATACATAAATCGGGTAAATCCTAACCGATTTTGTTGATTATTTTCTATTTGAGTAATGAATTATATTCAAAAATAAATTTGGGCCCGGAGCCTGTAATGCCTGAGGTCCTAAAGTCGGCCCTAACCAAAAAAAATTTTTTTGCTATGTTGCAGAGCAAATTGAGGGATACATGTTTGTCTATGGAAGTAAGCGTAGAGTAAGTAGTGACTTAAGGCCCTAGGTCGGTCGGCTCTAACGTCGGCCCTTGACAACAAATTTTTTTTGTTTTGTAGAGAAAATTAAGCGAAACATTTTTGTCTATGGAACAATGTGTCCGAGGCATTTCCTTATCGCTCTAGGTCGGTCCTAAGGTCGGCCCTACACAAAAAAATGTTTTTGCTACGTTGCAGAGAAAATTGAGGTGAACATTTTTGTCTATTTGGGCGTCAATTTTGTGCTTTTGGAAGGGTTTTTTGCGCCGTTGCTTCGGACGGGTTTTTCAGTATTGCCATCTCGGCGATTTCCAATACAATTTTTAGTGTGGACGTAATTTCATACACTTAAGAGTTTAGGCGACATTTACTTAGATACGTTCGAGTCTTTTCGTAACATCAACTCTGTTCCCACATCTATTCTGATACGTACGGGTCCCTTGCATATGTTTATAATTAACAAAATCCATGATGGAAATTTAAAAAAAAATCAAATTCAACCAAAAGTTAGTATGACGAATGTCTCAATTGATTGATAGATATACTGACTTAACTTAAGCTACCTTTGTTGCAAGGGCAGTCACTTTATTTGTAAAATAAATGTTTTCTTCTGAGACAGAAGTGCATTTGTATATCGTCACTTGAAGGATTATTCCATTTTGCCTGTTTACTTCGAACGGGTTTAAAAATTGGAAATTTTCAAGGAATGAATGGATTTTTCCACCGGTGGCTTAGCCTATCTAGCCGAAAGCCGGCAGTGTTTCTTAGTTCGCGGACGCCGCCGACGTTTTCCTTCTCCGCTCTCATGCTTATAGTTCCGAGGCCTCCACTTCCTCTTTAAAAGGTTAGCAGGACCCTCTAGTCGGTTCCAGAAGGCAGCCCGATGTCAAAAAAATTCATTTTGACAATGTAAGTGGACGAAATGAGTACATAGATGTGCACTTGGTTCCAATTAGGAATCAGGCTGCGTACTTGAAAAGTGTTAGGAGGCAACCTGATGCCGAAAATTTGTTAAAGTCATTGTAACGGCAGTAAAGAATATTAAACGTCATATAAATTTCAATTTTGCACCAGGCTGCTGCTGCCCTCTATGTTGACGCTAGAATAATTTGAGAAGGCAGCCTGATGCCGCGTTGAAGTTAATGTGACGTATAATAATATTCGTAACTGCGGTTTCGATGACATTAACAGATATTTGGCACCAAGCTGCGTTCTTTATGGTTACTAAACACAAATTGAAAAAATTAAGAAAAATTTCTGACTCAAGTCGAACCTGAAGGTTATTTTCAGAGTTCAGGACGATTCCATTTTCAGGTCAAACTTGAAACATTTCAGGTAGACCTGACCTAATTAGAAGCTAGTGTGGATGATGGCTGATTTAGTTGTATGAAATTTCGTACATACAGGCTGGCATTGACATAAAGTCAGCATCATCATCATCATCATCAAACTTTATAGACCGTTAAGTACCTTTCGGTGTGAGGTCTTTATGACACAACCCTAAGAAGGCGTACCACCCCCCTCCATGCCCTCCTATCGCCCGCCAAGGAGATGGTTTGTTCGCCCAGAAGTCCCCTAACTTCTAAATCCGATTTAACAGAGTCTATAAACCTTCTCCTTGGCCTACCCCTTGTCCTAGCCCCCGGAACCTGTGCACCTAAGATCCTTTTTGGTAGCCTGTTATTACCCATCCTTTAAACGTGCCCGAACCAGTGCAGACGACTAGCCCTTGCATCCTCTTCCACTGACGAAACCCCCAAGTTTTCCCGAATGTCGTCGTTTCTAATGTGATTATCCCACTGCTCTCTCCGATTAACTTTCGCCATACTACTAAGAATCCTCATATCAGAAACCTCCAGGTCATGCACGAGATATCCGCAGTCCACCCAGCTCTCACTACCATACAAAATTGTCGGTATGAAAATAGACCTGTGGATAGCTAACTTTGCTTCGCTACTCAATTCCTTTTTGTTAAACACGTGCGACCTCAATTGACTGGCTACCGCGTTGCCCATTTTCCTTCGTTCCCCAAATTCCCTAACTATCTTGCCATCCTCTGAAAAAATGGTTCCTAAGTACTTGAATTCAGAAACCTGCTCTAGCTCCTCCACATTCAAACTGCAAGCAATACCCTTCCGAGATTTGCCGACATGCATAACCTTAGTTTTTCCCACACTTATCTTCATCCCGTACTCCTCACATGCGGCATTCAGGCAGTCCACCCCATCCTGTAAATCCCTGGAATTATCTGCCAGCAGAATCAAGCCGCATGGGCCAGTATTTTCATTATTACCTCGCCCACCTCAACCTTTCCCTGCAAGTTGGCTTGCTTGATAATTTTGTCCATGAAAATTATGAACAGAAGCGGGGAGAGACAACAACCCTGACGAACGCCCTCATTAACATCGAAAGACTCGCTAATTTCACTATCTATTCTTATCGCGGCCCTGCTCCCTGAGTATATACTCTTAATGGCACGCAGTAAACTCCCATTGATACCGTACTCGCTAAGAACCCCGAACAGCTTCTGTCTTGGTACCCGGTCGAATGCCTTCTCCAAGTCGATGAAGCATAGGTATAAGTCCCTATTCTTTTCATAAAGCTTTTCGATAGTCTGCCTGAGACAGAAAACCTGATCCTGACACCCCCTCAGAGGCCTGAAACCACCCTGAACTTCATCCAATACACCTTCCACCATGTTCCTAACCCGGTCCACAAGTACACTCGCGTACACCCTACCAACCACACTCAAGAGCGATATCCCCCTGTAGTTACTGCAAACCTTACGGTTGCCCTTCTTAAAAATCGGAGCAATAACACCGAAGGTCCAGTCAGCAGGTACGGTAGAAGATTTCATGGCCAAATTAAAAATCCTACAAAGCCATTGGATCCCACCTGATCCGCTGTACTTAATAAATTCTGTCCTGATTTCATCCACCCCTGCGGATTTCCCTGCCTTCAATCTGCTGACCTTGTGGGAAACCTCCTCCAATGTAATTTCCTCGTCCACCTCCGAGCTAGGACCCGCCTCCCTATCAAGTTCTCCTACC
>CM055403.1:26580352-26764794 GCA_029228625.1 Pseudolycoriella hygida | reverse complement strand
GTAGCCCAATCAATTGACTCTTCACTTAGTCATACTGGCTCAACCTCAATAGATTCAAGTTCGCAAAGTCATGTAGCCCAATCAATTGACTCTTCTCTTAGTCAGACTGGCTCAACCTCAATAGATTCAAGTTCGCAAAGTTATGGAACTGAATCAATTGACTCTTCACATAGTCAGACTAGCTTATCCTCAATAGATTCAAGTTCGCAAAGTCATGTAGCCCAATCAATTGACTCTTCTCTTAGTCAGACTGGCTCAACCTCAATAGATTCAAGTTCGCAAAGTAATGTAGCCCAATCAATTGACTCTTCACTTAGTCATACTGGCTCAACCTCAATAGATTTAAGTTCGCAAAGTCATGTTGCCCAATCAATTGACTCTTCACTTAGTCATACTGGCTCAACCTCATTAGATTCAAGTTCGCAAAGTCATGTAGCCCAATCAATTGACTCTTCTCTTAGTCAGACTGGCTCAACCTCAATAGATTCAAGTTCGCAAACTCATGTAGCCCAATCAATTGACTCTTCACTTAGTCAGACTAGCTTATCCTCAATAGACTCAAGTTCGCAAAGTCATGTAGCCCAATCAATTGACTCTTCACTTAGTCAGACTAGCTCATCCTCAATAGATTCAAGTTCGCAAAGTCATGTAGCCCAATCAATTGACTCTTCACTTAGTCAGACTAGCTCATCCTCAATAGATTCAAGTTCGCAAAGTCATGTAGCCCAATCAATTGACTCTTCTCTTAGTCAGACTGGCTCAACCTCAATAGATTCAACTTCGCAAAGTCATGTAACCCAATCAATTGACTCTTCACTTAGTCAGACTGGCACAACCTCAATAGATTCAAGTTCGCAAAGTCATGTAGCCCAATCAACTAACTCTTCACTTAGTCAGACTAGCTCATCCTCAATAGATTCAAGTTCGCAAAGTCATGTAGCCCAATCAATTGACTCTTCTCTTAGTCAGACTGGCTCAACCTCAATAGATTCAAGTTCTCAAAGTCATGTAGCCCAATCAATTGACTCTTCACTTAGTCAGACTAGCTCATCCTCAATAGATTCAAGTTCGCAAAGTTATGGAACTCAATCAATTGACTCTTCACTTAGTCAGACTGGCACAACCTCAATAGATTCAAGTTCGCAAAGTCATGTAGCCCAATCAATTGACTCTTCTCTTAGTCAGACTGGCTCAACCTCAATAGATTCAACTTCGCAAAGTCATGTAACCCAATCAATTGACTCTTCACTTAGTCAGACTGGCACAACCTCAATAGATTCAAGTTCGCAAAGTCATGTAGCCCAATCAACTAACTCTTCACATAGTCAGACTAGCTTATCCTCAATAGATTCAAGTTCGCAAAGTCATGTAGCCCAATCAATTGACTCTTCACTTAGTCAGACTGGCTCAACCTCAATAGATTCAAGTTCGCAAAGTCATGTAGCCCATTCAATTGACTCTTCACATAGTGGCTCAACCTCAATAGATTTAAGTTCAAAGTTATGGAACTCAATCAATTGACTCTTCACTTAGTCAGACTGGCACAACCTCAATAGATTCAAGTTCGCAAAGTCATGTAGCCCAATCAATTGACTCTTCTCTTAGTCAGACTGGCTCAACCTCAATAGATTCAAGTTCGCAAAGTCATGTAGCCCAATCAATTGACACTTCACTTAGTCAGACTACCTCATCCTCAATAGATTCAAGTTCGGAAAGTCATGTAGCCCAATCAATTGACTCTTCACTTAGTCAGACTAGCTCTTCCTCAATAGATTCAAGTTCGCAAAGTCATGTAGCCCAATCAATTGACTCTTCTCTTAGTCAGACTGGCTCAACCTCAATAGATTCAAGTTCGCAAAGTCATGTAGCCCAATCAATTGACTCTTCACTTAGTCAGACTCTTATCTTCAATAGATTCAAGTTCGCAAAGTCTCCCAATCAATTGACTCTTCACTTAGTCAGACTTCATCCTCAATAGATTCAAGTTCGCAAAGTCATGTAGCCCAATCAATTGACTCTTCTCTTAGTCAGACTGGCTCAACCTCAATAGATTCAAGTTCGCAAAGTCATGTAGCCCAATCAATTGACTCTTCACTTAGTCAGACTAGCTCATCCTCAATAGATTCAAGTTCGCAAAGTCATGTAGCCCAATCAATTGACTCTTCTCTTAGTCAGACTGGCTCAACCTCAATAGATTCAAGTTTGCAAAGTCATGTAGCCGAATCAATTGACTCTTCATAGTCATACTGGCTCAACCTCAATAGATTTAAGTTCGCAAAGTCATGTAGCCCAATCAATTGACTCTTCACATAGTCAGAGTGGCTCAACCTCAATAGATTCAAGTTCACAAAGTTATGGAACTCAATTAATTGACTCTTCACTTAGTCAGACTAGCTCAGCCTCAATAGATTCATCGTCTCATGGAAATAGTGGAATATCTAAAAATAGGACCAAGTGGCGAAGAAAATGTACTTGTGAATACACTGATCCCCTGACAGGTTACAAGGAGACTGTTATTGAAAGCAAGTAGTTTCGAACTTTTTTTGTTGCTTATTACGTTTACGAGTATTCTTTGGAAAATTTTTTATAGTTCATGATTGTTAAATTAAAGCTCAAACTATATCTTAAAAAAACTGGTAACAGCATAAAAAACTTCGGTCAAAATAACCCTGACAATACAAACCGGTAAAAGTACCCCCAAATTTTTTATTTTTACAGTGTTTGTGAAACGTGGCGCAGAAGAAGTGTAAAAGGTTGAAACTTATACGGCAGCTAGTATTTGATCTTTTTTTTCATTGAAACTGCGTGGTGTCATTTAAAGCGCAACGTCGCCGCAGGCCCTGAAGTGAATGGATCAATAGAAATTATAAAGCAATGTCGAGGGGTAGTAGCAGTGCATTGTTAAGCTTGTCGCAAGCGCGGGGTTTCTTTGTGCAGTTTATTTAGACCGAAGTTTTTTGTGGCCGGACCCAAAATACTTTAATAAATGCTGTTTGCCTTTAAATAATTTTAATGAATGCACGAGCATGTGGTTGGTTTCGTCAATAAAAAAATTAAAATAAATAAATTGTAGGTAGTGTGATAACAAGGAATTAACATTTTTGTACGTACATAAAAAGGCGTTTGCTTATTTAAAATATTTACATAAAAATTAAGCTCACAAGCGCGAGCGAAAATAAATTTTCTTTGTGTGGAAATTGATTCAAACATTTTATGGATGATAAATAACGGTCGATTATTTTTAGGTTGAAATGTTCTTTTTAGAGTCTTTTTTATGCTGTCGGGATATCAACCACCAGAAAACATGTAAACACAAGGAATGAGGGGAACGTTGATATAAAATTGTTATAGAATGGAGTTATTTTTCTAAAATTTTATATGAGAAAAACTTCGACTTGTTGATTCATTTAAAATAAAATTGATGTTGTAATGGCGTATTTCGTCAGGAAATTTTACTTTGTTTGTTTTATGTTCTTCAAATTCAAGAAGGAAGCAAAGAAGTGGTTTCACGACCTCAGAATTAACATCTACAATGGCGGACAAAAATACTTACGCAGAATATGAGGGAAACTCACGGAAAAAGGCGATGGAGCAAAACTTTCCACTGTGATATCTTTTTTTCCGTAGGATCAAAGCAACAAAAACCTCTTAAAAGGTAGAGTGTGACGCAGTCCGTAAGTCTGCTTCCAAAATTAATGATATCGCTTGAGGTGACGCTATCGCTGATAAAACGCTGAAGTTTGTTTGAATGAACCTGTTTTGATTTCCTGAAAAAATTACAGCGCTTTTTTTAAAACAAAATTATGTTGTGTTAAAAAAATTGCGTCATAAATGCCAGACCCAACGACGAAATAATTTTTCTGAACTTTCAGTTTTTGCGCTGCAAAAATTTGACTTTTATTTCTTATTGCGTAGATTGTTTAGAGTAAATTTAAATTTTTGCGTGAAAAAACTGAAAGTATTGAAAAATTATTCCGCTGGTGGGTTCGACATTTGTGACGCAATTTTTTTAACACAACATAATTTTGCTTTGAAAACAGCGCTGTAATTTTTCAGGAAATTAAAACACAAGGTTCTATTCAAACAAACTTTCGCGTTTAATGAGCGATAGCGTCACCTCAAGCGATGTCATTAATTTTGGAAGCAAACTTACGGACTGCGTCACACTCTACCTTTTAAGAGGTTTTTGATATCAGTCGTTTTGGAAGTTTTCAGTTTTTGAAAAAATTTCTATTTTTTGAAAACATTTTTCACCGAAAAAAATCACCGAAAAAAATTTTCCTCAGAAAAGAAAATTTTCTTAGAAAAAAAATTTCTCCGACAAAAAAAGTTTTTCTCCAAAAAACATTTTCTCAAAAAAAAATTTTTTCTCCAAAAAAATTTTCCTACAAATAATTTTTTCCTTTAAAAAATTTTCTCCGAACAAAATTGTTCTCCAACACCTTAGGCTACCTTCGGAATACTTCGAGTCACCTTCGGCTACCTTGGGAACATTTCGTGTCGACTTCGGCTACCTTCGGAACACTTCGTGTCACCTTCGGCTGCCTTCGGAACGCTTCGTGTTACCGTGTCACGAAAAAATTCTCCTAATGAAACTCTATAACTTTCTAGAAGAAGCCATCTCTCTAAGTAGTGTCATTATGGAGCTACAATTCGAAAACTGAAAAAATATAAACGAAAATCCAAGATGGCGCCGCTATGACAGCTGGCAGCCATTTTCTAATGAAACCAAAAAATTCTTCTGATGAAACTCTATAACTTTCTAGAAGAAATCATTTCTCTAAGTGTTATCATTCCGGAGAAGCATAATTTATACCTAACAAAAATCCAAGATGGCGTCACTTTGGCAGATTTCTGAAAATCCCTAAAAATTCTTCTGATCAAACTCTATAACTTTCTCGAAGGAACCAACTCTCTAGCTATTGTCACACCGGAGCTAAAATTCGAAAACTCCGAGCATTACCTAAAAAATCCTCAAAATTGACCACTTTTCCACATGCCACGGCTTTTCCAGAATTTTCCCGGAAAAGCAGCCTATGAAATTTTTCATTTGGGGCCGAGACTGACGTTCCCTGAAAACCGCTCCGGGCATGATCGAATGCAACTGTAAAATATTGTGGGAAAGACCCACTGCCCTGTCAACTTTTTTAATTTTTTGTAAAAGCGATTTTTTCATGAACTTTTGAACGAAAATAAACTGTGGGACTTTCCCGTTAGTTGGCATCCACATTTATTCAAAACATAGTCTGACTTTTCTGAATCTGGCGCTTCTGATTTCCGCAGAAAGATGGATTTATTACGGCTTACTGGCTGCAATAATTATTTACATCACCTGATGTATTGATTTTTTCATGCTTGCTGAGAGAATTGAAAGTACTTTCAGGTCCTGTGGTCCTCGTAAGGGGGGAAGGGGGAATTTTTCTGTAGTCCCATTAACATTAGTCACTACTGTAATTCAACCCTTAAAGAATAAGTAGCGAGCGAAGCGAATGATTTTTTTGACATTTTCGACAATTATTTGGTTGTGTTTTTCGTCCACGTAGTTACGTTTTTGTGAACTGAAAGTAAAAGCTAAAAACTTTGTGATACTAATACACTGATATAGAATTAATCAAGTAATTTTTAGAATGAGAATTTCTCAGAACCGAAATCAACGGCATCGCAGAAAGTTCTCATTGTACACTCGGGATACTCTTGAGTATTTACGTTGGGTGCTATGACAAATCTCCTAACCGTAACTCGTACACTTTATTTTCGTACACTTTATTTTCGTACAATTTGTTTTCGCACATCGTATTTTCGTACATTTCAATTTCGTACACTTCGATTTCGTACACTTTCCCATTTCATACACTTCAATTCCGTAAACTCTAATTTCGTGCACTTCCTATTTCGTACACTCCAATTTCGTACACTTCGATTTCGTACACTTCGATTTCGAACACTTCGATTTCGTACAATTTCCTATTTTGTACACTTTAATTTCGTACACTCCACATACACTTTAATTTTGCACACTTACTTTTCCTTAGCTTCGTTCCACATTTTATATTTTGTAATATACAGCGGACTTAATCTGTAAATGTTACGCTTTGATTTATATCAATGTAAATTTACATTTAGAAACTTCAAAGCTTAACACTTAGAAATTAAGTCCACTGTAAATTTTGTATGAACTTAGAAAATGTGGTCTCAGAATATTCCTCAGCTTGTGTACAAGCTTATTGGAAACGTGCGAAGTACGAAGGTCCTATATGTTTACTACAAACAATTTTAATGTAACATGGGGTAGATCGAGGTGGCAGTTGGGGGGATGCATTTATGATCGTCTAAATATGACTAATCAACCATAATAAAAAGTCAGTCCGTCTGTGCGTCCATCCGTCTCCACTTTTTTTTCCAAACGGCTCAACCGATCACCCTAAACTTTTTTATGTTTTTTCTAATGTACACTATTCCTATCACATTTAATGTACCAAAAATGTGCTTGTGATGTAGTACATTTTTCGATGTAAATAAAAGGCACATTTTTTGTGCTATTAAAAATCGAAATTATTGCACTAGATCACAGGTACATTTTTCGCTAATTTTATATGCGACAGGTGTTGTGTACACTGTTCCTATCACATTTAATGTGCCTAAAATGTGCTTGTGATGTAGTACATTTTCGAAGTAAAATAAAAGGCACATTTTTTGTACCATTAAAGCTCGAAATTATTGCACTAGATTACAAGTACATTTTTACATTATGTGCTTCGAGAAACGCTCATCTTATTTTTTCGAAAATGTATATTTTTAGTCCGTGAATGGATAACACGGCTGCTTTTGGTTGGGTAACATCAATATATACAAAAAAAAGTACATTCAATGTACTTTCTATAATTTAACACTTTATAGAAATTTAACAAACCAACACATAATTATCCGTTGGCACAATTGGTAAAGCAGTCGACTCATAATCCCGAGCGTCTTGGGTTCAAGCCCCGCAAATGGCAGAAATTTTTCTAATAAAAAAATGAGAGCTTGGCATAAAAATATGTAGATGGGAGGACATAGCGATCATCAGAATAAGAAAAACCGAAATAGAAAACTAAATTAAATTTTCCTTTCTTTTCTCACATAACATTATATGTACATGAAATGTGCTAGTAATTCACACTAAAAAGTACATTCAAAGTGTTTCAAATGTACATTAGATGTACATGTAATTCACATTTAATGTACATTAAATGCACTTCACGTTCCAAAGAAAAGATGTAACGGTAAGGGCGCTTTTTAATATACATTAAATGTCCTGGAACTGGAGCACATTAAATGGGATCAGCACTTTTTTCGATGGCACTTTATGTACATTTCGTGTGGTCAATTGTTATCTGGGATACATGCCTCTTATGATTCAAGTTCGAAGATGAGCAAAATCGATCAAGTGGTTCCGGAGATATGGTCGAGGAAGTGACCGAAAACATGGTTTTTCGAGGGTCGGTGAAGCTTTTTCTCAGCAAGTATCGCACGGAAATTGCTCATTTTGGTGTCAAATGAAAGGATTTGATGTCAGAAAATTGGGAAAAAATTTTTGTGGGAATCGGGACCAATGGAATCGACGAAATTGAGTTTCTTGGCCATATACGAAAACAATTTTTCGTGTTTATTTCCTTAACTATGCTACATGGAGATTCACTGTCAAAGGCAAAGTTGTAGAGAATGAAATTTTAGGGTGTACCTGTTTTAGGTTTTTTGGGTAAAAATGCCTCAATCCTGGGATATGATCACTTCTAGAATTGGGAGGGATGATCCATATCTCTAGAACTGTAAGAGTTAGAAAGTGGCTTCCAAAGACAAAGTTGTAGAAAATAAAATTTTAGAGAACACGTGTCTCAGAATTTTGGGCAAAAATGTCTCAATCCCGGGATATGACCACTTCTAGAATTGGGAGGGATGATCCATATCTCTAGAACTAAAAGAGGTAGAAAGTTGCTTCCAAAGGCAAAGTTGTATAGAACAAAATTTTAGAGAACACGTGTTTCAGGGTTTTAGGGGAAATCCTTGGATGTAACCATTTCTAGATTTGAATGGTCTGAGATGTACTTCGGTAGGGTCTTTGACATTACCATGGATAATTTCTATGGATCTTTGAAATTCTTATAGTTATAAAAGGACATAAAACGTTGGATTATGTGCTTATTACTATATTAAGATACGTTCGAGTCTTTTTGCAAGGTTTGTTCTGTTTGCCACATCTATTCTGTTTGTCACATCTATTCTGATACGTATGGATCTTTGGTTACGTTTGTTATTACTTTTTCTTTAAATTTATTTTGCATTAACACGTGTTCTATTTATTAACTAATTCTTTAGTTGCGTTGACAACCTTGTTTTGTAGATTTCGTAAAAGGAAAAATTACTTAGCTTCGTTAGCCACCTTTTTCCGAATGATTGGTTTAATATTCTCCCGAAAGAATACAATCAATGCTAGTAATAGAAAAGTGTACAAAATTAAAGTGTACGAAATGAAAGTGTACGAAATAAGAAAGTGTACGAAATAGGAAAGTGTACGAAATTAAAGTGTGCGAAATTGGAGTGTACGAAATGGGAAAGTGTACGAAATCGAAGTGTACGAAATCGAAGTGTGCGAAACTGGGGTGTACGAAATCGAAGTGTACAAAATAAGAAGTGTACGAAATAGGAAGTGTACAAAATCGGAGTGTCCGAAATTGAATTGTACGAAATAGGAAGTGTACGAAATTGTAGTGTGCGAAATTGAACTGAAAGATGTAGAAAATAGGACTCAACTATATTTGAGGCAGTGTAACAAAAAAAGTTGGGAAATTTGTCGGGTCACCTTTAGGTTGCACACTTAGGCACATTTTTTCAAAATTAGAATTATCTGAAGAATGAATCGGTTTTATTGAATCACCTTTGCAGCTTACAGCTGCGACGATATTGGTAAACATACTAAACTGAGCAATAGAATTAGTGTGAACGAACGTCTCAAATCCTCGAAAATACAGGTTTCCAGCGTAGATTCAAAATTCAACTGTAAACAGTACTGTTCCGATTATCAGATTTGGAAAGAAAACATTGAATCGGTGACGCATCAAAGGTGACAACTTTTTCTAACAATAAAATTCTCAGAAATGTAAATTGCGAGCCATTTATTGAATAATTCCCAAAAACAGATTTGGGAAATTTTGTGAATTCACAGGAATTTCTTGAAATCTATGGAATTTAAATTCTCGTTTTTTTACATGATGCTGTTAGTAAAATATCTTAAATCTTTAGAAAAGTTTAAAGTTAAAGAAATCTCTATAATTTAAAACAACGTTAGCTGGTACTCAAACTCATTAAACAAACTTCTATTACATAACATTAATATTATCAATATTCGTTTATCTGGATAACGTGAAGTAAGATGGTATAGAATGATGGTAGAACGTCTCTTGAATTAGTTATAGCGTAAAAGAGAAAACTTTTCGGAAGCGGTTATGAATGATTGAGTTAAACAAGTTTTGATATGGGTTTGGTGACACATATTAGTTATGAAATAAACGAAGGGAGGAATAAAAGACGGAAAATTTGGTAGACCGACTTTTCAATCTCTAATAAATCAAGCAAAATTCGGAAAAAGAGATGATGTATGTGTATTTAACTAGATGAGCTTTTTCATTTGTTATTTCAACCTCGAACTATCAAACTATCACAAAGCTAATTTAATTAAGGACACCACAAACAAACGAACAGTGGCAACAAAAATTCTTAACTCATAATAAAAATAAAAAAAATAGAAAAATGATAGACTAATGGAAATGTTTTTCTTTTTTATTTCAACCCAAATAAAACGGTCTAAATTAATGGGCGGGCATAGTATGAAACGAAAGAAAACAAGAAGCTTCATAAAAAAATATATGATATCACAACCATACAAACGGAATTCTTATGGTATATGACAGGAATATGTAATTACGTGGACGGTTGTATATTGAGAAAATGTCTATAATTACAGAAATAACATGGTGAACGGAATGTGGGATTGGAGATGATTCATTTAGGATAATAGAGTCGTAATTCGAAATTGCTTGGGCTTTGTTGGCCTGAGCACGACATGACGTTACACTGTGGTTACATTTTCAATTGAAGCATTTCGTCCGTTTACATCACAACAACATATTTAATCCGATAAAATTCAAAGCTACTATGTACTGGAAACAAATTAAAAGCTTCAAACAATTTTTAGATGTAATACCCTTGAATGTTACATCACATGGTCCGTTTTTTATTTTAATTGAATTAATAGCGGTTACTTAGCACAGTCCTGGTTCGTGTTTTTGAATTAATCCGATGTAATACAAACATAATGGAAAAATGGAATCGAAGAGATTCGATTGCCACAAAGAGATGAAAGTCAATCGTAATTAGACAAACGTACACCTTTCGGTATTTTGTAACAATGTACGATGTTACTTAACAGTCACGAGTGCAAATAGTCTCTTTTATATGCTATTCGTACACAAAAAACGAAATTATGTGTGCGAATGATATTTTCAATTCGGAGATGCGTGCCAATAGATTCAGTTTATAGAGAGAACTTGAGAGCGCAAATGATAAAAAAATAGTTATTTGGATCACAAGGGACGGAAGTAGAAATTCAGTCACGATGTCCCTGAACGGAAATGTTTAATGAAAGGGTACCCATCAAATGACTTCTGATCCGGGTTTCGGAACCTAAATTAAGTTCAAAATCGATTAACCTAATCTTGAACTAGATCATTCCCCATAGCTGACTGTGAAAAAAATGATTTTCGAACGAACGAAGTTCTTCGAAAATGGGTCTTATGCTTTAACAACACGTTTGTAACCAGTCGAATTTCGATAACTCAGTAAAACTGAATCGATTTTCAAAAACTTTTTTTCGGTAATCAAAAAATCTTATTTGGGATTGAATCTGGGCACTGTTGGGCCAAGGGTCGCTGACCTGGCGCCGTTTAAGTGGTTTTTGGTTTTTTGTACATAATTTGAGTAAAGCTTTTCAGATTTTCATTAATTTTTTTCTGTTTGAAAGGTCTAGGCTTCCCTGACAATTTAAGGAAAAGAAGCTTTTTTTAATTTTGAGCTTTTGAACTCAGCCTGCAGCAACTGAATCTCTACCAGGGCTCAACGTGTTTTTTCAACATAAATCGGGTAAATCTAATCTGATTTTCAAATTCTTTTTTTCTTGAAAGATATTCTAAAAATTGATTAAGAGATTGAATTTGGGCAAAATCGGTTGACACCTTTCGAAGATACGATTTTTTTTCAATGTTGCAGAGAAAAAAAGGCGAACTTTTTTGTATGGAATTGTGGGTTAGCGGCCTCTCCTGAGTGCTCTAGGTCAGTGTGAACAAATTTGTTTTTAATTTTTCTTCAAACTTTTTTTTGGAAATCTCTTTTTAAATTTTTGGCTTTTTTAGGGATTTGGAGAGGTTTTGTACGTCGTTGCTTCGCACGGGCTTTTCAGGGCTCTAGGACCGATTATCCCCAGTCAAAATATCCCACAAAAAACGAACAAAATATCCCCAGATGTAATGTCTACTCACAAATGGTGAATATAGGTAGGTATTATTGATTAGATATTATATTGTGTGTTGGGGGCTCTGCCCCCTCATCCCCGCGCCTGCGGGGGACTTTTGGAGGCCTTGCAGGCGGCGTTACGTTAATGGGTAACTGCCCCAAACCCCACTAGGGGCTCCGCCCCTTAGACCCCGCGGGTATTCCCCCTTGAACCCCCTTTTCGGTGGCTGCCGCCCCTCGACCCCGCTTTTTTGTTTCTGGTTGTTTATTTCAGGCCTGCTGCGCTAAGTACACTTCACATTGAACATTCTTAATTTTTGAGTATGGATATTTTGTCTGAGGGGATATTTTGTCCTTTTTTTTTAATGGAAAAATAGTGGTTACTATGTCCGGTTATTTTGTCTGGGGATATTTTGCCCACGGGGATATTTTGGTTGGGGATATTTTGGTTGGGGATATTTTGGTTGGGGATATTTTGGTTGGGGATATTTTGGTTGGGGATATTTTGGTTGGGGATATTTTGGTTGGGGATATTTTGGTTGGGATATCTTTGGTTGGGGATATTTTGGTTGGGGATATTGGGTTGGGGATATTTGGTTGGGGTCTTTGGTTGGGGATATTTGCGTTTGGGATATTTTGTTGGTGATCTTTTGGTTGGGGATATTTTGGTTGGGGATATTTTGGTTGGGAATATTTTGGTTGGGGATGTTTTGGTTGGGTTTATTTTGGTTCGGGATATTTTGGTTCGGGATATTTTGGTTCGGATTATTTTGGTTCGGGATATTTTGGTTGGGGATATCTTCTTTGGACATTCGGTCCTAACCCCGTGACGTCATAGCGATCAATTCTTTATTTGTTGCGGTAATTTCTTATTTTAGAGTTATCGGATTAAATTCTTCACCAATTTAATGTGGTCGTAATTTCATACCATAAGAGTTAAGGCAATATTTACTGTTTGTCACATCTATTCTGATACGTAGGGTCTCTTGCATATGTTTCAACTTAATTCAGGTCCCAAAATCGGATCAGAAGTCATTTGACGGGTACCCTTTCAATAAACTTCATCTCCGTTCAGGAACACCGTGTCAACTCTGTGCACTCTGTGCGAGAATTGCTGCCTATGCCGAAGGCATAAATTCGTTCGGGCTACGTCAGGCAAAAACCACCACCTAGAAACCGCCTCACCAACAGACACATAAACTGCTGTGAAGCCAAAACAACGTACCGCATTTGTGTCTTTGCTTATAAAGAACTTTCGAGAGCTTTGAGAATGAGAAATATTGAGAAATATTCAACTTTCCTTGTGGAATTCAAAAGAAGCTCAAAGTCCACCGAAGAACTTGAAAGCACGGAATACCCAATTAGGTTATGACCCGAAACAAGCGCTAACGGAACGGCTCTAAGTATAATATGTGAAAACATTAAGAAGAGCTCACAAGATTACAAGAAAATTAACCCATTTTTTAAACCACAAACTTCAATAGCTTGCACGAAGAACTTAAATTGATTTTATCGACGCACGGAAAATTGCCCTGTTTTGGCACCTTGCGACAGCCATGAATCGAAATAATTTGAATTTATGTCCCGGAAGATTTCTCTTGTCTGAACTCCCTTAAAATACCTTTCAAATGAGCTACAAGTAAAATTTGCAGATAATTTATTCAAATTATGTACATTTTTCTTCGATAAAATTGTTGAAAATCGGACTTCGGCGAAACTTGATGCCACACTAAACAGATGTTTTGATATTTTTTACCTCTCTTACATTTTTGGATGAGGAAATGGATCCTGTAGATTGAATTAAGAGTGAAAACTTTGAACAAACACCTGTACATTTTTTTACACTGGTGTTACAACAGAGCTCCCTCCGAATACTTGAATAAAAATTTGCGGTGCATGCTTATAGCTGATAACACTACTCGACACTATTTTTGTAGCAAATATGATTCCAAAAACCTCTAACCCGTTTTTTCTCTAGAATCAGAATCTGTTCTCAAAATTTCTCTTTCACGTCTAAATTTTGAATTATATCAAATTAAAGTTACGTGGGACCTTCGAATGTTAGAAAGAGATGTTGCGAAAGTCTCTTTCTAACATTCGAAGGTCCAATGTAACTTTAATTTGATATAATTCAAAATTTAGACGTGATAGAGAAATTTTGAAAACAGATTCTGATTCTAGAGGAAAAACGGGTCAGAGGTTTTTGGAATCATATTTGCTACACGAAAATTTTTAAAATTTTTAACCTAGTGTAATTCTTTACCACAAGGACCCGGAAAAATAAAAGTTGAAAATCACCACACCCTTATGTGATAGTTAGCTATACATGTGAACAAGTTAACTATACATGTGATAGATATCTATCCGTGTGATAGTTAGCTATATTTTTGACAATTAGCTATACCTTTGACAATTAGCCACATATCTGACAGTTAGCTAAACATGTGATAGTTGGGTATACCACGGCAAAGACCATAAGGAGACCAGATACACAAACACCGAAGCCTAGTCTTAATGAGTGGAGAGAGGTGAGAAACAAAAAGAGGGAGAAAAACGAGAAGCCGAAACTTTAAATACTGAGACCGAAAGCTGATGCTCTTATAGTGGCGGTGGAAGAAGGAATAACGTACGCTGAAATCCTCAAATGAAATAAAGGGCGACCAAACAATCAAGGACCTGGGCGAAAACGTCTCGAGAATAAGACGAACGCAGAAGGGTGAAATGTTGTTCGAACTCAAAAAGGGCCCAGAGATTAAAAGTGCCGATTATAATGATCTAGTCAGCAAAAGTGAGAGAGATGTCCCACATGACCACGATTGAATGTAGATATACGGATGAGATCACGACAAGCGAAGACCTTCGAAAAGCTCTGAAAGAGCAAGGTAATATAAATGACGAGATGGAGTCAATGACGATGCGTATGAGAAAAACGAGAGACGAACTCCAAACCGCGGAAGTAAAACTCCCAGTGGACGCAGCGATTAAGATTCTGAAAATCGGCTAGGTAAAGGTGGGCTGGACCGTATGTCCGATAACGGAAACCCAGCAATTAGAAAGGTGCTTCAAGGGCATGAACTTTGGACACCAGGCAAGGAATTGTAGGGGAGAGGATAGATCCAACCATAGTGAGAGAGCTCTTCCCACAGCACGAACAGGTCACCTGAAATATGGAAGAAACAGAAGCTAGTCCTATTACCAAAACCAGGGAAACCGCCAGACAAGCCATCATCATATAGACCTATATGCTTGTTGGATGGATTGGGAAAAATGCTGGAAACCGCGATCCTGAAAAGACTAAGAAAACACACAGAGGGAGAGCACGGACTGTCAGACGAACCATTCGGATTTCGAAAAGGGAGATCAGCGATTGAGGCCATTAAAAAGTTATAGAGGTTACCGACAAGGCGCGGAAGCAAAAAATACGGGGTAACCGCTTCTGTGCTATAACGACGATATACATTAGAAATGCCTTTAATAGCGCAAGCAGGATGGAGGTAGCCAAGGCGCTGCATACCTCTGTAGGATGCTGAAAAGCTATTTCGAGCGACAAGTACTAACGTACGATACTAATGAAGGGAAAAAGACAGTAGGCATCACAGCTGGAGTACCACAGGGATCCATATTAGGACCAACGCTGTGGAATGTAATGTATGATGAACTTCGTACGGGTCCAATAATTTTTACTTTTACTTTTTTACTAACTTCTCCCACATATTTTTTGTTAGTGTTAATTGGAATAAAAATTTCAAATCAATTCTGAAACTAAAATGTACAAAAAATCTAAATAGTCGATTTTTCGTAAATTTTAGTTATAATTACAGTAATATAAACTCAGGTTAGTCTGTTTCTTTCCAAACGACCGTCATAGAGATAAAGGGAAGAAGATGACGTGCCCCTTGCTTCAATATAGTCGAAATGAGGCATGCTGCTGTTTCATGTTTACCGATTCAATTTTAATGAATTTAAAGTTGTTCGAACTGTAACATATCGAAATATTGTATGAGTTTTTAACAACGACATTTCCCTTAATAAAATATTAATGTATCTGTGGGAAAGTCTCGAGGAAAGCATACTTGGTATAATAAACGAATACATGTTTAGAATTCGATTTCGATACATTTTCTTTCCTTACAGCAATCTTTTGTATTAATGAAAAAAAAATATTTTAAAGATATATCAAGATAACAATAAAAAATGACAATACAGAAGTGACAATACAGCTCAGTTCATATGTGTAACAACCATTGAATAAAAATTCCTTTGTTACAATGTTCGTAAAATTGCAATAAAAAATGAATAAAGCTTCCATAAATTCACTATATTTTATGATTCCCATCGTTTTCGCATACGTACAAAGTTACATAATGCTGGCGGATTACGAACACATAGACGAACGTCGCTGTTAAAATCAGCGTCGTCATATAATTTCGTATTCATAAGTTCTACCTTCAGACAGCAAATAGGAACGACGAGGAACAGGTGCCTTATGATACTCTAATTGATATCAATCACAATTATTGTGCCAGAAGTGTGCTAACATTACACAATAAAGTATCAAAATTGCAAACTTGTGGCATCTCGTTATATTAAGAAGAAAGTCATTTCATCTGTCGAAAGTTGTCGGTTTCGACGTTGCTACATTTGAATATGTTCTAGTGGTAGAGGAGAATGTCTGATTTGAATTATTCAAGTGCTCATGAGTTTCTGAGTTTTACTTCTGGTTGTAATAGTTTGTAATACGAAATGCAAAACAAAGGCATTTGATTAGAGACATCTATCCACAAAATTTTGTTAACAAGGGCGACAATTGTCTCAGTCTCATTATAGGCCCTAATTATAGTCAAACTACGAAAGAAAAATTCTATGTAAAGTCCGTTTCCTAATTGAGACTCTGATGCTTTTAAAGGTTTAAATTTCAATTAGAGCAAAATTTTGCTGGATGAGTTTGTGTTTTTCAGGTAATGCTTTTTTAGTCTAAGAAAAAAAGTCTTTTGATTTCATTGTAGAGTTGGTAAGGAATGAGGTTTGTAAGGACTGGCCAAGAAAAAATTCGCTCTCACAAAAACGGCTATATATTTTGAACCGATCAAAAAATTAAAATTTCTGATCATAGTAGGCTATCGAATATACGTCAGAAACATGTGAAACAGCTACTTCATACAAAATTTGTTTCTCAGTCGCAAAATGTCAAGCGAATTGGTAACACGCAAATTTATAATAAAACTTTTCCAAGCAAATCCAAAATGGAGCTTCAAGAAAATCGCCAAAGAGGTTTGCGTTCGTCGAGAAACGGTCTCAAGAGTTAACAACTTTTCAAGGAAGACCTTACAATTAGCCGGAGGGAAGGTTCCGGGAAGAAAAAGGGATTTCATAGCACGAAGCGTCAGCCTTTTTCATAGGAATCCTAACCTCTCAGAACAAAAAGTGGGTTGTTCGAAGTCAACCGTTCAAAATATCAAGGCGAGTAGTGGACTGAAGACATATAAAGTACAAAAAGTTCCAGATAGAAACGTTGTGAAGAATCAAGAAGCGAAAAAAAGAGCAAAGAAATTGAACATGAATTTCTTTAAAAAAAACTTTCCTGTTGCGTCAGGAATTTTATGTTGCACACTCTCGTGGGAATGTCGACGAACAGTTTAGGGTGAAGAAACAAGCAAAGTTTCCTAAGAAATTCCTTGTTTGGCAAACAATTTGCTCTTGTGGGAAAAAAAGCAACTTTTTCGTTGGTCAAGGCAGTGTTAACTCAAAGATCTACATCGAAGAATGCTTTAAGAAACGACTTTTACCTTTTTTACGTGAACATGATGTGTCAACATTCTTCTGGCCAGATTTAGCTTCATGCCACTACAGCAATACCACCAAGAAATGGTGCGAAGTCAACGGGGTGGTTATGGTCCCCAGGGAGGCCAATCCAGCAAATTGCCCAGAACTCAGGCCAGTCGAGAGATATTGGGCTTTGTCGAAAAGAGAATTGAAGAAGACTAAGAAATTAGCAAAAACAGTAAAAGAATTCCAACAGAAGTGGAAGACAGCATCCCAGAAAGTGACTGAGGCCACCATAAAAAGCTTGATGGAAGAACTACAATCAAAAATTTCTTTAAAAATAATTTTAATTTTTTTTTTTTTTTGTAAAAACCACTTTTAAAGATTGAAAAGAAGTTTCTAAAATCGGCTTTCTATCGGAAATCGGTCCAGTGGTCCAAAGGTTATAGCCGTTTTTGTGAGAGCGAATTTTTTCTTGGCCAGTCCTTATATACTCGTCAATTGCAATGTCCCCTTTCCATTCAATCTTCTCAGACAATTTTACAACCTACGCCACTGACGGAAACTTGTAGGAGAGTTCCGTTTCTTCTTCAATGGTCGAGAAATCAGTAAAACCTGCTATAATTTTATTACATGCATTAGTAACGAAATTGGTCTTCATAAAGTTCACATTCGGGTAGTTTTGTTTCAATGCACTGAGTGACATCGAAATGCGAGCTGAACTCCATGTTACCACATAATTCAGATTTATATCAGTTTATTTGCCGCCGTTTCAAACATTGCTACAAAGAAGTCAAATCTACAGCTTGTCTGTTCTTTTATTGAAAATGGAATTAATTTATTTCATATTAAATCGCTCGAACGGAAACAATAAAAGTCTTCGATGAGACAAAGAAAATAAAATGAAAGTATGCTAAGATTGGGTATATGGAAGTTTTGCAGCTCGTAGATAAATCAATGACGTCGAAAGAGTAAGTGAGATTTACGAATGTCAACAAAAATATTAAAAATTGATAGTGTGGTTGAAGTTGCTACTTTAGAAAATGAGTTTTCTATCTTTTTGTCAGCCAATAAGCTTGGAAATTTTCTTATGAGTATTTCTAAGGAGTCCACAGAATAAAAACATGTAAAGGGGACCCGTACGCATCAGAATAGATGTGGCAAACAGAATAGATAAGGGAAAGGAATACCGGCATTTTCGGAATCGGTAGTACCGGTAATACCGGTTTTGTAACAGCAATACCGGTGCTATACCGGTATTTTGAAAATTTTGAAACTATTTGGAAAGACGTAGCCAAATTGTTTATTGTGAGCTGGCCCTATGAAAGCATCAAAGCAGCTATCTGAGCGATACTTAAAAAGAAGAAGAAGAAGTATTCCGAAACTAGACCGGCATGACTTATTCATTTTTAATTGCAAAATTGAAAAACAATCGCAGGCTCCAGTTCAAATTTGGAGACAAATAAAATCGTTCACAACAACATTTCTCGAGGTCGAGAATAAAGTGAACGACAAAACATCAGTTTGGTGTTACTTTCTACGATCAGAAAACAAAAGACTCGGTCAGTGCAAAGTGCCTGTTTGTCAAAAAATTATTAAGGCAGATGGTGGTAGTACATCTGGGCTAATAACCCATTTACGTTTAAAACACAACGTAGACACACGAAAACTGAAAAAAGCAACATCAACAGACACACCTGTAGAAGCGGAAAACTTTTTCATCTTTATTCAAAGCTTTACTCAAAGCATGTGCGATTTTTCCAGATTCCGTTCCTGTCAGAAGTGGTAATCAAAAGACTAAGAATGCCATCGACGACTATTTCTTGCCAAAAGAATGGAAAAAGCTCGAAGAAGTTTTTGCCAAAATGGTGGCATTATATGGATTAAGCTTCAACGTTTTCGAAACGTTCGACGAATTACGTGAATCGTTGCAGTCTAGATAATTTATTCTACCTAAGGCAGCAAAAACAGTCAAACGGATGGTGATTACATTTTCGAAGGATGTTCGTCGGAAGCAAAAATTGCAATTGCGGAATTTGATAGAGAATGGCGAACGATTTTGTGTGACCTTCAACGAGTGGACATCAATTAGAAACAGACGGTACATCAGTGTTATTCTCCATGGACGCAATTCCAAAATTTGGAATTTAGGACTGGTACGAATTACGCGCAAGATGACGTCAGAAAGGTGTTTACAATCGTCTTTGTGATTACGGTCTGACTGTCTGAGACCACATAATTTGTATCATGACAGACGGAACCTCTGTACAGCAATGACGAAAATTGGAAAAATTGTGCCCACACTGCAGCAGTTATGTTACGCCCACGGTATCCAGTTGGCCGTCATCGACGTTTTGTATAAAAAGAAGAAAAAACAAATAGACGGAAGTGAATCTGCCGAGGTACACGTCGACGGTCTAGAATTGGAATCGGAATATGAAAGTGACTACGGGGATGACGAAAATCGATCATGGTCCTTAGATAACGAATCAGCAATAAAAAATGTCCGTCCGTTCGTCCGTCACCGAGTAAAACTCAACCGATTTTCAAAAATTTTTTTCTCTGAAAGGTAATCGAAAAATATTTTATGGAATTGAATCTGGGCACTATCGGCCCAAGGGCCGCCGAGCTAGAGCTGTTTAAGTGGTTTTTGTACTCGAGTAAATCTTTTCCGATTTTCATGCATTTTTTTTTTGTTTGAAAGATCTGCGCTAGGCCGACTGCTTATGGAAGAAACTTTTTTGGATTTGAGTCCTTGGACTTAACTAGGGCACTAAAACCGAGTCTATGGTATGGCCATACGTGTTTTTTGTACTTAACTCAAGTAAATCTTTTCCGCTTGTCATAATTGTTTTTTTAATCGACAGGTCTATGAAAGCCCAACTACTTGTAGAAGAAACTTTTTTAAGATTATGCCCTAGGATATAGCTAGGTCACTAAAAACGAGTCTCTGCTAGCGCTCTACATGTCTTTTCTACAAACCTCGAGTAATCTCTTCCGATTTTTAAATTTTTTTTGATCGAAAGGTCTAGGACTGTCTCTGTTTTATGGCAGAAAATGTTTTGACTAGAAACCCTTGGACTCAGCCAGGACCCTAAAACTGAGTTTCTAACCAAAAAATTTTTTTTTTGCTATTTTGCAGAGCAAATTGAGAGAAACTTTTTAGTCTGTAGAAGTATGTGTCCGAGGCATATCCTTATGGCCCTAGGTCGGTCCTAAAATCTGTCCTAGACAAAAAATGGTTTTTCACTATGTTGTAGAGAAAATTAAATGAAATATTTTTGTCCAGTTATGTAAGTATTTGTCCAAGGCTTCTCCTAAGGACCCAAGGTCGGCCCTAGACAAAAAATTGTGTTTTAGCTTTTTTGTAAAAAAAATGAGATGAACATTTTTGTCTATTTGGGGGTCAATTTTGTACTTTTGTGAGTTTGACCCAATTTGGGTACCTACAGTCATCGAGGTTAAGATGTTGACGATGTTGTAGTTCGAAATGGGAACGACAATGTTTAGAGTAAACAGCGTCGTCCCACTTTCGAATCAAAAATCGAGTGCATAAACTTTACATCGTTTCTTCCGACGGGTTTTTCAATATTGCCCTCTCGGCAATTTACAATACAATTAAATGTGGACGTAATTTCATTCACTTAAGAGTTAAGGCAATATTTACTTAAATACGTTAGAGTCTTTTCGTAACATCAACTCTGTTTGCCACATCTGTTCTGATACGTACGGGTCCCTTGCATATGTTTTTGTTATTTATGGGACCGAATTCATGATCACAACAAAAACCCTTTTAAAAGGGAAATGTGACGCAAGTCCTTCTTCCTCCTTCCAAAACAACTGATATCAATTTGGGGTGACGCTTAAAGCTTTGAAACGCAAAAATTCTTTTGGAATGTTTTCATTTTTGATTAAAAAATGCGTCACAAATGCCGGACCCCCCAATGTTATAGTTTTTCTGTTCTTTCAGCTTTCACAACGCAAAAATTTGTCATTATGTATGGCGTATTTTTGAACAGGAAATCAAATTTTTGCGTATGACAGCTGAAAGCGTAGAAAAATTATTACATTGGTGGGTCCGGCATTTGTGACGCATTTTTTCAATCAAAAATGAAAACATTCCAAAAGAATTTTTGCGTTTCAAAGCTTTAAGCGTCACCCCAAATTGATATCAGTTGTTTTGGAAGGAGGAAGAAGGACTTGCGTCACATTTCCCTTTTAAAAGGGTTTTTGTTGTGATATCAGTACTTTTGGAAGTTTCGGCTACTACTTTCATGGGCAAAAATGGTCCCCTCAACTTCCTCTACAACATATCAAAAGTTTTTTTTGAGCCGCCGCCGCCGCCAAACCGAGCCGCGGCGGCTACTACTTTCATGGGCGAAAATGATCCCCTCAAATTACTGTACAATATATCAAAAGTTTTTTTTTGAGCCGCCGCGGCCGCCAAACCGAGCCGCGGCGGCTACTACTTCCGTGGGCGAAAATGATCCCCTCAACTTCCTCTACAACATATCAAAAGTTTTTTTTTGAGTCGCCGCCGCCGCCAAACCGAGCCGCGGCGGCTACTACTTCCATGGGCGAAAATGATCACCTCAACTTCCTCTACAACATATCAAAAGTTTTTTTTTGAGGCGCCGCCGCCGCCAAACCGAGCCGCGGCGGCTACTACTTTCATGGGCGAAAATGATCCCCTCAACTTCCTCTACAACATATCAAGTTTTTTTTTTTTTGAGCCTCCGGTCCATTTTCCGCCATTTTGGCGGTCACCCATATACACTACACACCCAACCCAACATCTTTCCCTTTGACACCAAACCTGTATCTCGAACACCCAACCATGTCTTATACAAAATATGCTTCCGTACACACACACACACAAACACATACATATGGGCTTTATATGGCGCCTTCTAAGAGCCCTGGCGCCCAAACGAGGCCGGTACCCCCCCCCTTTTTTAAAATCTCATATGGCGTAGAATGCCCAGCCGAAGGTCCCTGCAAAATTTCAAGAAAAGATATCGAGCCGTTTTCGAGAAAACTCCAAAAAAGTGGGTTTTCATACAAATGGCTCTGGAACTAAGTAACTAACTAAGTAACTAACTAACGTAGGATATTTCCATTAACTTTGGTTTCTATGAAAGTGCACATTTTGTATGGAAAATGACGATTTTCTAAAGGTCATATCTCCGGATCCACTGGACCGATTTTAATGAGTGAAAAGACATTTCGCCTTAGAATTTTCCGTAGAATCCAGGAAAAATATTTTCCGGGGGGTACGTCGCAAGGGGTGGAAGTAAAAACTTAGCTGTATATATGGTTCCGAAGTCTACGAAAAAAAAATTTCTGAATTTTTTGCTCGTGGGGACTTGCGTCACGGGCGCATTGCTACCGCGCGCCCATGATTTTTAAGCCCACGAATTCAACACGTCATGTCCTAATATAACTATCCTTTCATAAAAGCCAATTTCAAGCCTTTAATTTATTCGAAATCAATTTCACAACACACAACACAAGGCATTTTTGAGTCAAAATTAACACTATTGACATGAGGTGTGGATGTAGAATTTGTGGGAGAAAATGATAAATTTTATGCACTATCATCGCTGAGTGATATTTGGGCTTCAGAGGTAAATAAGAAATACTCAAAGCTGGAAGCGTTCAAGACTAAGAAGAAAATCGATTTGTAAAATACTGAAAAACCAAAATTATTCAATATATTGAGAATATAGAAACGTCATCAATGTGGTAGTACCGGAAGTTGTTTATTTCATTCGGTCATCGGAAATTGATATGTCAACATGTGTGAAGGGTCAGGTCAGGAATCAAGATACAAATATTGGATATTTCTCATCAAATTAAAACATGTAAAAAGCTAAGAATAAAGGTTTGGATTCAAGAAGTTATGTAAGTCGCCAGAAAAACTTTTTGGCACAGACACGCGTTTCTGCGATAAAGTATGTTATGACAGAAGAACATGGAATAAGCATCTCTTTGTAGAGGTGGCTATCCGACTGTGCCATCTCAAGGATCTTTGACCCATCGATTATTTAACACACCGAGCTCTACAAAGTTTAGCAACGTTACTTGAAAGCGCAATTGTGTCAGATAAAAAGGAAAGATACAATCAAAAACTTTAGTCACTACTTGTTAGCTCAAAAGCTAGCAGGCGAACGAATTTTAGTTTTAGTAGATTTTTATTTTATCTTATGCACATGGGGGCTGCGTCTATGAAGCACACCATTCTTTAAAATAATAATGTCGAAACCAGTAGGAAATTTGTTGTTGGACGATGTAGGATTTCTGAAAATAAACGAGAATGGTGCAGTGCAGACGCTAAAAAGAAATAAAGTCTGTACAAGCAGCAGATTTTTCATATCTTTTAAAATTAGTTAAACTTCCTATCAGCAAAAAAAGTTTCATAATTATTTTTGTTCAAACTTCAAACAGTTTTTATGAAGATTTAATGTTGTGAAAGCTGAATTAATATGTCGTTAATATGAGAAAGAAATAAGCTCTTTTAAATAAAAATTAAGAGAAAAGATTTTTTAATTATGCGTAGACATGTACATGTACAATGCAGTATAAATAGAATTTCAGGAAAGGGACCACGTTAGAGTAGCGACAATTTTGAATTGATGAAATATAATAGCGCTCTTCACTCCATCAAATAAACGACTGAGTGAGTATTTCGCATATTTGATACATTTTGCGTATTTAACGTTTGGATTTTACACACTTTTGATGGACGGGAACAGTTACGAAAGCTTTAGTTCTTGTCTGAATCATTTCGTGAGAAGTGACAGTTGTAGCGCCACTGGTTTTAATCAGGTAACACCAAGAAAATGAAAAAATAGAGCGATAAATTTGTTGTGTATTAAACTATGAAAACAGATGATGGCGCTACCGACTGTGTGACCCTAACTTAATGTCGATCCTATATTCAGCTACGGAAAATTGTCGAAGCCGTCACCGACAGTTGGGAAATGTTACCAGATGAAAACCAATGCAAAAATCAATTTCCCAACCAACCAATCACATTAGGGGCTGTTCACAAATGACGTACGGATTTTTTTAGCGATTTTTGACCACCACCCCACCCCCTCCGTACGAAATCATACAATTCCACATCTTCTTCTTCTTCTTTCTTAGCCCATGTATATCCACTGCTGGACGTAGGCCTCCCCTATCTCCTTCCACTTCGTACGATTCATCGCCATTTGCTGCCAATTTGTTCTTGCCACTCGTTTAATACTGTTGGTCCATCGTTCTGGTGGTCTGCCCTTCGGTCTCATTGTGTTTGGTCAGCATGACATTATATTCTTGGTCCATCGTTCATCGGTCGTTCTTGCAATATGTCCTGCCCAGTTCCATTTCAGCTTTGCTTTTCGCTCTATGACATCCACGACTTTTGTTTGTTGTCGGATCCAATGAGTTGACTTTTTGTCTCTGAGCGATATTCCGAGCATGCTTCTTTCCATGGCTCTTTGAGCGACTCTCAGTTTATTTTCACAAGCTTTTGTTAACGTGAGAGTTTCGCTCCATACGTCAGTACCGGAAGAACACATGAATCAAATACTTTACGTTTAAGGCTGTTGTTCATTTTGCTTTTAAAAATTAAATTTAGCTTTCCGAACTCTGCCCATCCGAGACCAATTATTCGTCTGATTTCGGCAGTTTGATTGTCCAAACCCAATTTCAGTTTGTGGCCAAGATAGATGTAATTGTCGACCCTTTCGATCACTGTGTCTCTGTTGTCGTCGATGTTTGTCATGATCTTCGTTTTGGACAAGTTCATCTTGAGTCCAATTTTGCTAGACTCCTCATTTAACTGTTGTCCAGATCCGTCGCAATCAAAGCAATATCATCAGCGAAACGAAGGTGATTCTTTTCTGTTTTCTCGTGCAGCTTTATGCAAGAGGTAGCATTTTTGTACGCATATCGAATTGCATTGGAGTGGATATTTTTTCGGATTTTTGTGATTGGTTTTTCAATTATTTTTGCCGTTATGTCACAAATCGGGGGGGTTCGAGGTCGGTGTGACACAAGTGTGACAGAGGGGGGGGGTCGAAAAAAGGCGATTTTTGCGTGACATACTTTATGAACGGCCCCTTAAAAATACGTCACTTTCGTGGATGAATCTCGCAGTAGACTAACTTTAAAGTTTTAATTTATGGCCTCCTCGCTACTCTCTTTTTGAGGGATTTTCCCCTTCGAGTAATTTTTTCGTAGTTGGGTATTTCCATGAGTTTTTGAAACAATTGTAACGTGAACAGTAGCTTTTTCTCGTTTCCCGTTGAAAATACAGATTTTTTGTCTTCTGGTAAAGTGTCTGCTATGTCTTTGTTATCAGGAATAGGTGTATTTTTCTAGGTGCTATACTTTCTGAGATATCTTAAAATTTATAATGAAAATGTACGTGGACAGTATGGAAACAACCAGTTTTGTGTCAAAATTTCCTAATTCACACCATTAGTACGTCAACGGCTTATGTCAAAGTATAGTGATTTTCATGACGTGATGCTCAAGCTATGAAGCATGTAATATCATTAGTTGACAGCTTTTTCATCGTTTCATGAAAATCACTATACTTTGGCGAAAGCCGTTGACGCGCTAAAGGCGTGGATTTAAAAAATGTTTTTCATGAAATACTTCATAGAAAAAATTAATTGTCTCGATTCCATTTCGGGAAGGCTAGTCCTCTCTCCTCTACTAAAAGGTAATTGTTCGTGGCGAGTGCTGCAGCTCATAATTGAATACAAAAAACAAAGCACTCATGATTTCAAATTAATCACATTTAGTCCTTCACCTACGAGACCAAGTACATTGTAACAAATTTCAAAAGAATTTTAAGAAAAGATGCAATTCGATTATTTTTAATTCGACTATCTAATTTGAAAACCAGTTTTGACACAATTATAATTATTTCTATTTTTTCGAAAACTAAATTAGATTAGTTCTAATTATACTTGACCAGAAGATGCATGAGTGATATGCGAAATGTATTGCTGAATGAAATTTGGATATAGGAAGTTATTACATAGTTTTATTTTAAGCAAACCTAGTTACCGGTTTTAACCGCATATAAACGGAAAAAATGCAAAAATTTGTTATTCTATTTCATGAGTTCGTTTTGAAACTTTTACAAGTTGGTGATCCTGACGTTTGACCATTTTCAATGTCCCTTCACTTGTAGTGGTGAACAAGTGAAATTACAACTAAATTTCCTTTTGTGTTGTGTGAAGCTACCTAGAAAGCGCAAAAGCTCAAGGTCAAATTCAACAACAACCAAATGTTATACCTCGAATTGTAACACAACGAATGTTATAACTAGAGGTGAGCGGGTTGCCCGAAATTCGAAAAAAAAGCCCGCCCGAACCCGAACTACTTTTCACGGGTTTGGATTTCGGGCTTTCGGGTCTAGAAAATTCCGGTCGGTCGGGTTTCGGGTTTTAAAATTTCCGGTTGGGCGGGTTTCGGGTGTACCTTTTATCAGGTTTACGATTCGGGTTCGATAATAATGCTACAAAAATATTTTTTTGAAGTTGATGCACCCTAGAATATTCAAATCACATCGACTACA
The DNA here is from genome assembly GCA_029228625.1 of Pseudolycoriella hygida. NCBI lineage: Eukaryota > Metazoa > Arthropoda > Insecta > Diptera > Sciaridae > Pseudolycoriella > Pseudolycoriella hygida. The sequence goes on along the minus strand of CM055403.1, from coordinate 26,737,907 downwards.
AAACAACATAGAGGTGAGCGGGTTGCCCGAAATTCGAAAAAAAAGCCCGCCCGAACCCGACCAGAGCCCGAACTACTTTTCACGGGTTTGGGTTTCGGGCTTTCGGGTTTAGAAAATCCCGGTCGGGTTCGGTCCGGGCCGGACTTCCAGAAAGGGTCGGCCCGCACACCTCTAGTTATAACTCGAATTCTGGGTGTGTCAACTCCTTTTAGGAAAACTTTACTAGAGTACACAACAAGTACAAAATTTTGTGAGCACATAAAATGCACAAAAAGTGTGTAACTGCGTATTTGTATGTGTGTACAATTTCTGCATGTGCACAATTATTAGAAAAAGTCAGAATGCACAAATTGAACAATTTGTTGTGAGCAACATGTTGTGAACTCTAAACGTCACTGTGCATTTACTACTTACTTACTTTACCGGCACTACAACCCATTAAGGGTATTGGCCTTCTCCAACCGTGCCTATCCGCAGCTAACGTCTCCCAGCTGGTTGCTCCACCGGGATTTGGGTCGCGCTGCACTCCTTGAGAGCATTTAGCCCCCTGCTATTACAGCAATTATAGAGGAGGCATTTGACAGTGTCTGGCATAAAGACCTTCTCTTCTCTTCAAAGTGTTTGTTTTGAAATTTCTATTGTTCCTCATTAAAATCATACAATCCTTTCCTTCTAAGCTCAACTACTACGTGTCGTTAAACGACCACAAATCAAAAATTTTTCACGTTATCGCTGGCGTTCGGAAGGGTACTGAGTCCCACTCTTTGTAACATTTTCACCAGCAGTGAAAAAACACCGTTTGCCGATGACACCTGTGTATATCAGTCAGCCAAATCTCCAACTCCAACGAAAGTGATTAAAAAACTGAATTTAGCCAGCAAACAGATTACTGATTTGTCCACAAAATTGAAGATTAAACTGAACCACTCAAAAACCAAAAAGAACTTAACTCCTAAGTCGCATGGGACGATTCTGTTTAATATATAGGAGTCACTTTGGACAAAACTCTGACTTTCAAGCCACAAACTAACTCAATCCATGAAAAATCGTTGAAATGCTTAGGAGCACTTCATCCTCTACTGAACAAAAGGTCGAAACTAAATATCTCCAACAAGATTCGTAGCTACGTAACATTTATCCAAAGTGTCTTACTCGGTGCTTGTTCAGTTTGCAAAAAACCACATCGATAAACTCCAAACAATACAAAACAAATCCTTACTATGAAAGTTCTGAAAGCCCGCTCATCAAGAGCCTACACGTGCACTCAAAAACCTACTCTGAGGACGTCTGACGAAAGGTAAAACCTTGTCAATCAAGGCAGCCTGGTGCTGAAATTCTGACTACGCTTAAGCAACACCATCGAAGTCGGCACCAGGCTGAGTCCTGAATCTATGAATAAAGAAGGCAGCCTGGTGCTGAACATTTGCTTTTACCAAAGTAGAGACAGAAGTGAGTTCTATGCGTCATGACGCATCATATAAGTTTCAATTCGGCACCACGATGCTGCTGCCCCCTGCATTCAAAATGTCATAGCTCGAGGACGCAGCTGCCGAATTGAAACTTATATGACGTATAGATCTCTAACTACCGCCTACTCTTTGGTAAAACAGATGTTGAGCACTATGCTGCCTTCTTTATTCACAGATTCAGGGCTTAGGTGTTAAATTATACAATGTAGTGCAATAAAATCCTTGAAAATTCTTGAAAACCATAAAAAATTAGAAAAAGAAAAAGTCCTCCAATTTTTACAAAAAATACTTTGAATGTCTTTAGTAAATCCTGCAAAAAATATGTTGAGAGTAACAATACAACAGGCGAATGAAGAACTTTTTCCCAAATATACAGCAAATTTTTAGCTTAAATGTTCATCTTTTATAATAAGATAGTCTTCATAGGTTTGATAAAATAAAAATCGTTGATTTAAAAATATAAATTTGTATGGCAGTCTTAGATGGGATCAGTCTAGAACATGAAAGATAGAAACTTGCACTTGCTCTAATCTTCTTTTTAGACCCGAAAAGGGGTCTTAGGGGCCGTTCACAAATGACGTCACGCTTGCTATAAAAAATGAGTATCCATAAAAAGGTCATAATTCGTTCAATACAACAAATTTTGTTTATAGGACTCTGGCTACCCCCCCAAATAGGGGGTGTGTTTGGGGGGGGGGGGTAGCCGGAGTACTATAAGCAAAATTTTTGACCAGTTGGGAGTTATGGATTTTATAGCAAGCGTGACGTCATTTATGAACAGCCCCTTATGCGTTTACCACGTCTTTTTTAATCAGCTCAATTTCGATCCGGGAGTAGGGGGAGCATGGATCATGGTCTTTAGATATAATATAGCAGTAATAGCAGTAGTAATAGCAGTAGTAATAGCAATAAAAAAAAATGTCCGTCCGTCCCCGCGAAACTTGAGTAAAACTCAACCGATTTTTAAAGACTTTTTTTCCCTGAAAGGTAATTGGAAAATCTTTATTTGTATTGAATCTGGGCAAATTGACTAAGGGTTCGAAGCTATGATCGAAAACTTTCGAAGTTACGGTCGAAAAAGTGGTCAAAAACGTGGTTTTTTGAAAGTTGGCGAAACTTTTTCACTGATATCTGAGCGAAATTAGAACGCAAATCGCTCTTCAAGGTTTTGAAGGAAAGATATGGACATCAGCAAATCATGAAAATTAAATTAGTGAAAATCTCTTGAGTGGTTCGGGCTATAGAGTCCTTAGTGTGGGCCCAGCTCACGCTACGCGACCCAACACGATATTTGGTTTTTTTCGTGAATATTCCTTTGATAATGAGGCTTTCTGTGCAGTGTTGTAGAGAAAAAAGAGGCGAATTTTTTTGACCATGGAGATATGGGTCAGAGGCTCTAGGTGTGCTCTAGGTTGGTTCTAGATTCTGGGCCTATTTTAAGGTCTTGAAAAGATTTTTTGCGCTGTTGCTTCGGACGGGTTTTTCAATATTGCCCTCTCGGCAATTTCCATTACAGTTTAATGAGGACGTAATTGCATATGGTATTCCACACAAATTAGGAAAACAAAAATTAGGAAAAAAAAATTAGGAAACCGAAAATTAGAGAAAAAAAATTATTTTCCAAAAATAAGGAAAAACAAAAATTAGGAATAAATTAAATTAGGAAAAGCCAAAATTAGGAATCAGGAAAAACCAAAAGCAGGAAAGTAATTTTTGATACATCCTTAAAAAAAAGCGGGGTTTGGGGCAGAGCCCCATGCACGGAAGGCAGTCTGCAGGGCGTTAGTAGTTCGCCGCAGGCACGAGGGTTTAAGGGGCAGAGCACCCTACATACCAAAAATAAGATTGCGACCTCCTTAGGAATTAAAAACTTTGATGTTTTTCCTGATTTGTTTCCTTCCTGATTTTCGTTTTTCCTAATTTTGATGTTTCCTAAGTTTGGTATATCCTGATTTTTGTTTTTTCTTATTTTAGGTTCCTGATTTTCGTTTCCTGATTTTCATTTCCTGATTTTCGTTTCCTAATTTTCATTTCCTGATTTTTGGTTCCTGATTTCTTGATTCCTGATTTTTGCTTTCCTAATTCAGGTGGAAATTCAAGCATGTGAAGTTTTTTTAAAATCTTTTTCCGCCTAAAAATTCTTTTATTTTTAAAAATAATGACAACTGAATCATAGATTGAAAGCTATAGAATAAGCTGAACACTAACTAACTGTAACCAACATTGTAATTCCTTGTAACAACTGAATATTGAATAAATTCTAACTAACTAAACTACAGCAAGCCGAACGCCAGTTTTACAGAAGTTAATTTGCGCTGAATAAAGTTTAAAACAATGTTACAGATTTCGATATTGACGATAAACTAGGTCCTCTATTCTACTGCCTCATTTTAACGCCACTTTATTTCAAGAAAAAAATCTAAACAATGAAAGTTAGAAACTAAACACCAGTAAGATCTACGTATGAGTATGAGCAAACAGGGACATTCAATTTATATTCGGGTTATGCATAGTCAGCATCCATAGGATAAAAAAATAACACAAAATAAAATATTAATGTAAAGAAAATTTAAAGATATAGCGCATATTTGTTAAGAATCCTATTGTTGTATAACATTATCCTTCTTAGCATAATGGAATGGAGACGTACTCGTATTATACCCTCCTGATTCGTTATATGATTTCATTTTTATTCTCAAACATATCCTGTTAAGAACTCTATGATAAATCTAACATATTTACTACAACCAACCTGCTTTTGGTACAGACATGTTATAGAGCAAGCTTTTATGCTCTCATATGAACGTAAAACACACCAAAAAATTTTATATAATAATATCTCGAATAATATAAATACACAATATACTATTGAATAGAAGAATATTTTATAGAAGGAATTGTGCGTTTTCTAACGACGATTTGAATATTGTTAACAAAGTAAAACATTTCATGTTGTGCTGTGATATAAACTTGTATTGCTTTGAGTTAAGTACACCTCAAAATACTAGCTGTTTTCCGCAAGTTATGCTTGTTTTTATACGTCAAATATGAAAACAAGGCGTAATATTTTATGGCTTTTATTTCATTTCTTGGAGTGAATCCATTTCGATTTAGTGACAAATAACATTTTATTACAAGTATTTTCCATTTTTATTGCTGTTTTCAATCACTTTAATTGAAAGTTGGCAGAGCTTTGAATCAACAATTAGATTGTTAGGTATCAAATTACCAACAAAGAGCTTAGGGTTAAAGCAATGCAGTAGTGAAAATTTATAAAATCATGAAAATTCTCACTCAGTTGGTATATAATCCATCTCATGAATAGAATAGAATATTTGGTGCCGTTCACAAATGACGTAAACAAAAAGATACGATTTAATGATATGAAAGAAACTTTCTTAATTTTATTGATCCATCTGTTTGTGCGACGTTGATTTAAGTCAAAGTATAGCACATCTCATGATGAAGTGCATAAGCTGACAAGGACACCATTTTTCGTCGCTTGATATTTTATCAATTTCGTCATGAAAATGTGTGTTTCCTGTGTACTTAGACATAAGTGTCTAAAAGAGAGGATTGTCTGAACTTTAGGTGCCTCATATCCTTAGCACGTTACTTAGAGGATCAACATCGACAGATATAACACGAAAATTTGAGTTTTTTTACTTTTCCTCAGTAGTGTAGTGACGCACTGGTTATTTAATTAACGAAGGAGGAAATGTGAAATGTGAAGTTTGTTGATAGGCGGTGAACCCGAGGTTAGCGAATGCAATTAACATACATTTTTTAAAAAATCGGTAAACGGTAATTCCGACATTTTTGAGTAAATTTACCGATAACTTGTATTACACGCAAATCGGTCGATATGTTTAATTTTAGACAATCAAATCGACAAATAATCTGCGGCGAACGTTGAATGAGGCGTATGAACGGCTCTAGGTCAAAAAACCCCCGGACAAAAAAACCCCGGACAAAATAACCCGGACAAAATAACCGCGAACGAAATAACCCCCCAGGGATTATTTTGTCCGGTTTCAAGAAGTAATGAAATGTTAAAAACGAATCCTGACAAATTTCGCACAAAGCATGTTTGCATATGTTCTCTTTATGATGTAGGATGCTCTGCCCCCTAAACCAACGCGCCTGCGGCAAGCTACAATACGCCCTGCAGGCGACCTTACAAGCATGGGGCTCTGCCCCAAACCCCGCTAGAGGCTTCGTCCCTTAGACCCCGCAAGGGGGGCGATACCCCCTTGACCCCCATCGCGGGGGCTGCCGCCTCTCGACCCCGCTTTCTTCTTTTCCCATAAAGTTCAGGCCTGCGGCGCGGCGCCTTGCTTGTTATAATCCGGATTTTTGGTCATCTGGATATTTGGTCATCAGGATTATTGGTCATCCGGATTTTTGGTCGTCTGGATTTTTCTGTCAGGATTTTTGGTGTCCGGATTTTTGGTGTCCGGATTTTTGATGACCGGATTTTTGGTGTCCGGATTAATGGCGTACACCATAATTTCAGGGGGGTTGTAATATCGATCGCTCTCTGTCCAAATGCTGGGTTTTTTGTCCGGAAGTAATTTTGTCCGGGGGTAATTTTGTCCTGGGGTAATTTTGTCCGGGGGTAATTTTGTCCGGGGGTAATTTTGTCCAGAGGTTATTTTGCGCGGGGGTTATTTTGTCCGGTTTTTTTTGTCCAGGGTTTTTTAAGGGGTGTTAAGTTACGATGAAAGGTATGACACTCCAACTTACGAACAAAATTTTATGTGCAAATGCCATATCCTGTCACAATTTGTCCATTTTCAATGAAAGTACCTAGTCATGTAGGACGTCCATATTTAAGGAAAAACGAATTGCATGCAAAAGATGAGATTTACTAAATTATCAGACTCTTCGCACTCAATATAACATTCGATAAACAGAACCACGTTTGACCCGAACTCATTTAATAGTTATTTACGTAACAAGGACAAGAGTCGAAAGTGCACTTCCGAGTGATGTATTAAGTTAAATTTCGCCCCATAAAACTGACATTTTTGCTTTCGGCTCCGTTCTGTGAAGCATGTAAATAACTATTACAAATTACCTGCTTGCTTAAGGAGTCTAAAAAGTCGAAGCGTACTATGAGAAAGCGGAGGAAATGGGACGCAGAAAATGTGACTTAAATCTTGACATTTTTCTATAAGCTAAACGTTTGACTCTACTGACCGTCTGTAGAAAGGTTTGCAAAACTATTTCAAATATACAAGATTATTTCTAAGCATGAAGGGAATAGGTTCTGCGAATTCGGACGTATCCTAAAAGAGGGGGTCAGCAAAATTGTTCGCTTATGTTACAAATATAGTGAAATTGTTTATGTGATTTGTGTACAGCCCTTTAACAGGAAATAAAACACCACATGTTTGTGGCAGTAAAATGAACTCACCCCTTCTACAACATTTAAAATAACTCACATTTCTGTGGAAAATAAACCCTCATGGGATTACAGCTCCACATTCTTCTCAGGATACAAAGTTCACACTCGTTTGTGATCAATATTTCAAGCAAATGGTTTTGGAATGTTATTACGTCATTGCTGACCACCTTCGAGTTGATTTTTCATGTTTACACCAAACACACATTCGAATATAGTAAGATGACTTCATCTGAGGGACCAAGTCTTTCTTTTATTTGCGTGGAAGGTGTATGATATCACAACAAAAACCCTTTTTAAAAGGGAAACGTGACGCAAGTCCTCGTCTTTTGTTCCAAAACAACTGATATCAATTTGAATGACGCTTACAGCTTCGGAACGCAAAAAACTCTTTTAAAATATATATTTTCAATTAAAGAAATGCGTCACAAATGCCGGACCCCCCAATGTTATAGTTTTTCTGTTCTTTCAGATTTGACACAAAAAAAAATTAAGTTTTGCCTGATGTGTGGAGTACGGGTAGCGAAATGGCGTGCGAAATCTGAAAGCGCAGAAAAATTATTACGTTGGGAGGGTCCGGCATTTGTGACGCATATCTTTAATCGAAAATGAAAATATTTCAAAAGAATTTTTTGCGTTCCGAAGCTGTAAGCGTCACCCAAATTGATATCAGTTGTTATGGAACAAAAGACGAGGACTTGCGTCACGTTTCCCTTTTAAAAAGGATTTTTGTTGTGATATCAGTAGTTTTGGAAGAAAAGAAAAAAAAAATTTGAAGAAAAAATTTCCGGCGAAAAAAACTTCCGGCGAAAAAAATTTTCAGCGGAAAAAAAATTTCCGGCGAAAAAAACATTTCGGTCAGAAAAAAATTTCTTGTCGAAAAAAACAATTCAGCGAAAAAAATTTGGCGAAAAAAAATTTCAGCGAAAAAATTTCCGGCAAAAAAATTTCCTGCGAACAAAAAATTCTGTCGAAAAAAAAATTTCATCGAAAAAAAAATTTTCAGCGAAAAAAAATTTCGACGAAAAAAAATTTTCAGCGAAAAAAAATTTCGAAGAAAAAAATTTTCCGGCGAAAAAAATTTTAATTCGGTCGATGTTTCTTTGATCTTGCAATTTTGAAATTATTTCGGACGACTTTATCAGAAATAGATCAAAATTAGCGTCAATTTAGAAATGTGGCATAGATTCGTCGCTTTTATAGCAGACATGTTTTCATCGAAAAAAAATTTGCTTTCAACAAAAAAAAAAACTAAAAAAATCAATTTTGCCCCTAAATCCGTCCCATACCACCGTCGGCCATTTTGTAGGTCACCCTGACACACTACACACACAACCCAATAACTTTTCCTTTGACACCAAACATCTATCTCCTCTCCATGTCTCCATCCTAACACAGTCCAAAAATTTTGCTCAAATTTGAACCATACTTTGAATACACTCACACACCCATACAAAACATTCTTTTATATGGGCTTTATATGGCGCCTTCTAAGAGCTTTGGCGCCCAAACAAGGCCGGTACCCCCCTTTTTTAAAATATCATATGGCGTAGAATGCCCACTCGAAGGTCCCTGCAAAATCTCAAGAAAAGTTATCGAGCCGTTTTCGAGCACGAGCCAAAAAAGTCGGTTTTCAAACAAATGGCTCTGGAACTAACTAACGTAGGATGTTTCCATTAACTTTGGCTTCTATGAAGTGGCATATTTAGTATGGAAAATGACGATTTTCTAAAGGTCATATCTTCGGATCCACTGGACCGATTTTAATGAGTAAAATGTCGATTTCAATCAAAATTTTACGTAGAAACCGTACTAGGTTTAGGGGGATACGACGCAAGGGAAAAAGTCAAAACTTAGCTGTATATATGGTTCCGAAGTCTACGAAAAAAATTTTTCTGAATTTTTTGTTCGTATGGGGACTTGCGTCAGGGGCGCATCGCTACCGCGCGCCCATGATTTCTATTCACAGATTCTATCGAATTTTCTTTTTTAAATAAGTTCCATTCTAAAAGTGCCGTTTACTCAAATCGGAACTTTCAATCGAACATTGAAGAACTGCTACTTCATTTATGAAAGTTTAGAAAAAAAATCACAGACCTACAGTTAAAATACGGTAACACCGAAAACCCGCAAACTTTATTCCTAAATATTCGTAGTAATAACCGCAAGGGTTTTCCTTCCATTCAAATAATAAACGAAAACTTTTATGTTTCACCGATAAACGAAACCCTTTCATACACCACCTGACTGCCTACTTTCGGTCAAGGTAATTTAGTGCTTCATTTATTCACAACATGTTTCATTGATTAACTCCAGGCGATTTTAGATTTAATTGTAACTTACTTGTGCAATTTCCTTTCGTGTGGCGCAGAAATTTATAAATGTAACGTTGACAAAGTCAGATCCAAAACAAACAGTAACAGTCTTTTCCTCTAACGTATCTTGAGAACCAAGCGTAACAATTTGCCGTAGTTTGGAATCCTGAAAAATGTTCAAATACCTCATTAAAGTTTAAAGAATTAGACAATTTTCAAATATTCACACCATTCGAGGTGTTAGAGTGGTGTGTTTCTCTGTAAACCCTACAAAGTTTCATTCAACGTCAAAGTTTTTCTTAAACGTAAAACCAAAACCCAAAAGCTGTATCTTTAGTTCAAGTTGTTGTTTCAAAGTTCCCATCTTTTGTACAATCTTTTCGGTACAATTAAGCTCGATTTGGATGACTTACGGAATTGAAGAGCTATTATAACTTTTCAGAAATCTTATGAATTTTCGTGGGTTTATACTTTCACTTCGATTGTGATCAACATCAGCGATAATATGAAAAGCAAATTGTTTCCCTTAAAACTTAAAGAAAAAGCACTTTGTCAGCTTCATATAACTAAATACATACGTATCGTATCGTATGGAGTGTGGTAAACCAAGATAGTTATTAGTCACAACAAAAGAATCTAAAACTTTGCAAAGTTTTTCTCATAAATAATAAATTTTATCCGGAAGAAGGAAAAACTGAGTTTCAATGTAAAGTGCAGAAAAGTTGTATATCTGTGGCTGATTACAGTTTCAAGAAGTAGAATTTTCTTTCATATACAATATGGTAAACTCACGTTAAGATTCTTCTTCAAATTGTAGTTGAAAGAAAACCTAGCAATGTTTTCACAGCAACTAACATTTCATTTAGTGCTATTTTTACCATAGTGTTTCTCACTCCTCTCATAACTTTTGATATGTTGTAGAGTAAATTGAGGGGATCCTTTTCGCCCATGGAAGTAGCAGCCGCCGCGCTTCGGTTTAGCGGCGGCGGCGGCTCAAGAAAATCTTTTGACATGTTGTAAAGGAAGTTGTTGGAATCATTTTCGCCCATGGGAGTAGAGTTCGCCACGCCTCGGTTTGACGGCGGCGCACGGTGTCGTTTTGGTAAGGGCTTAGGGGGCTAGCTCTCATTTCTGTAAAAATTGGTGGAATTAAGAAGTTTGTTCTACAACTTGTGTGAAATTAAATACGAAACATTTTGTTTTTTAATTTTTTTTAATTTTTCAACTTAGCGTTTAAAAATTCCTTATGTTAAAAAATAAAAATTAAATTTAAAAAATCCTTGAAGTTTTGGAATCACGATGTGTAATTATTAAAATTTTTCGGCAAGTGGTTTCCAAATGAAAAATAATTCTTTGAGGCAAGACATGGTATTTTTTTAACAATTTTACACACAAAAAATTTAAAATTGTTAATAAAGTACCATGTCTTGCTTCAAAGAATTATTTTTCATTTGGAAACCACTGGCCGAAAAATTTTAATAATTACACATCGTGATTCCAAAACTTCAAGGATTTTTTAAATTTAATTTTTATTTTTTAATTTTATTTTTTAACTTAAGGAATTTTTAAACGTTAAGTAGAAAAATAAAAAAAATTAAAAAACAAAACGTTGAACGTTGTTGAACAAACTTTTTCATTCCACCAATTTTTACAGAAATGAGAGCTAGCTCCCTAAAACCTTACCAAAACGACACTGCGCGGCGGCACCTCAAAAAATATTCTATATATAATTCGTCAAAAACAAATTTTCTTCTTCCAAAAGAACTGATATCACAACAAAAACCCCTTTTAAAAGGGAAACGTGACGCAAGTCCTCGTCCCTTATTCCAAAACAACTGATATCAATTTGGGTGACGCTTAGAGCTTTGGAACGCAAAAAATTCTTTTGAAATTAATTTTTGCATAACTACCTCAAAGTGCCCTAAGGTTTGGAAAATGGCGAAAGTTTGGCCTTCGCACAAGAAGGGTAAAGAGTTCAACCTGGACGATTTTCGTCCTTTGAGTGGGTTATCTGTCTTTTCTAAGATTTTTGATATTTTACTTAAGAGGCAAATTGATGCCTATATCTATCGGAATAAATTGGCTACGCCAATACAATCAGGATTTAGACCTAATCATAGCACGACCACGGCATTGCTGAGAATTACGAGCGATATTAGAACGGCTTTGGGTAGAATTACGAGCGATATTAGAACGGCTTTGGGTAAGAAACGCATAATATTACTGGACTTTTCGAAAGCCTTTGATATCGTTGATCACATGCTACTCTGCTCTAAGCTTAGAGTGCAATTTGGTTTCGATGTGACTGCTGTTGCTTTGATAAGTAACTACTTTTATGACAGAAAACAGTCTGTATGTATTGAAGGGGTGATGTCTGATTATCTCAGTGTGACTAGGGGTGTACCACAGGGGTCTATTTTGGGCCCTTTGCTCTTTTTTTTATATGTCAATGATCTGCTTAACTCGACTAGGTATATGTTCCCTCATTTATTTGCAGACGATGTCCAACTATATAAACTATTTAGTGCTGATGAAGTGAGCCACTGCATTAGGCTGGTGGAAACAGATATTGCTGCTGTGAGTGCTTGGGCTGCCGTAAATAAACTTTTTCTTAATGCTGTTAAGTCTCAGGCCATCGTGATAGGCTCGTATGCTACGGTGAAGGTTATTCCTCAAGTGGTCGATGGTACTGTCTCTTATTTGTTACTGGGTCAGGATAGATGATATGAAAGGGTTCCGGAAGTCGTACTTGGTGGGGTTGAAATTGGGTATACACGCGTCGTAAAGAACTTGGGTCTGACAATTAATCACAGTCTCTCATGGTCGGATCATGCTGAGGTGGTTGCGCGGAAGGTTTGTATTGGTCTATGCTATCTCTGGCTTCTTGCCAATTCTATTCTTATCAAAACTAGGCAACTTTTGGCAAAGTCTCTTTTGATGCCACATTTTGAATACTGTTGTGAGGTTTATTTTCATGGTCTTGATGACAGTGCTATTAAGATTCTTCAACGTGCCTTCAATTCTGTGGTCCGGTATGTTTATGGTAAATCCAGGTATGAGAGTATCACAGAAATAGAAAATAAACTTATAACTTATGGGGATGGGCTTGATAGGACGTCTTAAATTTAGGGCAATGATAGCTCTGTACAAGAATTTGAGTGTGGGGCCGGGTTATCTGGAGGAGTCTATGGGCTTTGATAGCTCAGCTCGCATTAAACATCTCGTGGTACCAAAGGAAGGGGATAACAGATTCTTGTTTGCCCGTGGATTTAGTGAGTGGAATGCTTTGCCCTTAAAAGTGAGAAACGCAGCGTCGATTGAATCGTTTAAGAACAACTATTTAGAGTATCTTGCTTAGCCATCCTTCTTAGCCATGTGTATCTCTAGCATTATTAGTTTGACCTATTGCTGTGCTTTGTCCTAGTGCTCTGACTTCCTAAGTGAATGCATATTCTTTGTCATCTTTATGACTAAATGCTTATTAAGTGAATTACTAAAAATACTGATTATACTATTCGCTTATTGTTGTATTTGACTACTTTTAGTATCCTGTCAATTGTTTTCGTCATAATATTTAAATTCACAAAATACATTATTCTCAACATCTTGTCATTATATGTATGTGATCTTCCCAATAGTTAGTTCGTACTTATGTCCAACGTTCGTTATATAAGGGCAATCTTGACATAATTGTAATAAATAAATTGATTGATTTTCACATCTGATTAAAAGAATGCGTCACAAGTGCCGGACCCTCACCACGTAATAATTTTTCTGCGATTTCAGATTTGTTGGGAGCAAAACCAAGTCTGTTCCAACTGTCAAAATGACGTATTAAACGTCAAATATTTAAATAAATAAAAACATTTTTCTTTCGCCCAAGAATCTTTTTTGATCAAAAGTCGACGACACAAATACGTGGGAGCATTTTTCTAAATGCTTGACTGTTTTATTGCTTTGACGTTTTTTACGTCATTTTGACAGTTGTAATAGACCCGGTTTTGCTCCAACAGATTCAAATTATACATTAGTTTTGGAATTCCATTCCAAATTCCATTGCACATTGTCTAAAGAAGAATGTTTTACTCTACAGCCGTGTATTAGTAACTACCCGCATTAAGATACCAATCCAGTTGATCTAATTTGGGTATCGCGATAGCGCGTCCAGTTAAGATATACAGGAACCACAAAGTGAAAACCGACAAGTTTCTGATTTATCATACGAATTTACCATACAAATCAGAAAGTTGTCGGTTTTCACTTTTCCGTTCCTCTATGTGTTTATTTCTTAATCAGAATTTTGTAGCATAAATTGGATTGGTTTCTCATAAAATGCGGGAAGTTACGCATGGCTGTATGAATATCGTATAGAGTGACACTCTGAATCTCTGCGTGAAGGAAAGCATTATCGCCATAACCATAACCAATGACATAAGAGACATGAGACTGTCAGCCTACAGAACGAGTTTGCATTCATATTGAAGTTAAAATGAGTGTGTAACAATGTGTGTGATAACCCTAATTTTTGATTTTGTAAGTGAAATAGTATAAAAAATGTATTTATGTTTTGTTCAGTTTACCGGTTAAAATGCCGTTGGTCACAACACTACAATAACTCGTAAAAATATTTATTTAATTTTGACTTCATCGTTTTTTCGCTAAATCCATCCATAACACGAATCGTATTGATTTTGTTTCCCCTGTAGCCCACCGGTTTATAAACAAAACTCGTTAGCTGGATTTCAATCTTTTCATTCGAGCTAACGCTCAAAATCACAGACATTTTAATGAAAATATCACAGCAATTTTTGATGTTATCACCAAGGAATGTTTTGTTACATATGTTACATGAATCGTGTGAGCATTAACAGCAGAGCATTCCTCGTTTTTGTTCAGAAGCGTTGAACGTATGATATCGTTACGAAGGGTTTACGATAAGGGTTTAGGGGCCATTCATAAATGACGTCCGGTCGTTAGGGGGGTATAGGAAAATCGGACGAATTCATTCGTGGGGGAGGGGGTTATGAGAAGCGTGGCGTCTTGTTGAGAATTTGTGGTTTTCTCAAATCTCTGTCATGAATTTAAAACTGAGAGTATGCTCGAAGTTGTTTGTCAAAACACAGACTGAGCCAAAAAGTTGTCCTGTAGTTTCCTTGACAAATAACTTCGACAGTGTGTTAAAAGAAAGATATACATAAAATCACAAAAGCTAGGGGCCATCCATAAATGACGTCCAGTTTTTTCAGTGCTGCCAGCACATTTAAATCGTTAATAACACGATAAATATCCATTCTGGTGAGTCAAATGTGTGTTCTACCCCCCTAAAAACACCCTAATTGGACGAATTCGGACGAGGGGATAGGGGGTGTAGAAAAACTGTCAAAGAAACGACTGTCACGCCTCTGGTGAATAGAAACATGACGCTTGTACAAAAAATCAATGTCTCTGAAGCGAAACGTGAAAAAAACGAAATTCTTTGTTTCAACTGTATAGGTGAGATTTTTCCTACGATCAGCGGCGAAATGATGGCTCACCGTCTGGAACGTATTTAAGAAAATGTTGCCTTAACTTTTAAGTTTATGAAATTGCGTCCACATTAAGTTGTATTGGAAATTGCCGATAGGGCAATATTGAAAAACCCGTCCGAAGAAACGGTGTAAAAATCTTTTCCGAAAGCACAAAATTGACCCCCAAATATAGAAAAATGTTCTACTCAATTTCGTCTTCTTAGCTTTGTATTGCTTGGAAATTTACCAAAATTATTTATTTTATTTAGAGTTGAAAAATTTTTACTCAATTTTCATTACAACATAGAAAAAAACATTTTTTGGGCTAGGGTCGACCTTAATACCGACCTAGGGCCCTAAGTATAGGCCCCGGACACGCAATTCTATAGCCAAAAATGTTTCACTCAATTTCCTCTGCAACATAGCAAAAAAAATTTTTTTTTTGGTTAGGACCGTCCTTAGGACCGACATGGTCCACTTGAACCCTAAGCACAGGCAAAAGTTTCTTTTATACACTGTCGGTCATGCCTAGATCTTTAAAACAAAAAAATTTTGAAAATCGGAAAAAATTTACTCGAATTATGTACAAAAAACACATAGAGCACTAGTTGAGACTCGTTTTTAGTGCACCTGCTAAGTCCAAAGACTCAAATTCAAAAAAGTTTCTTCCATAAATTGTCGACTATGCCCAGGTCTTTCAAACAAAAAAAAATTATGAAAATCGGAAACTTTTTTTTCCCTAAAAGGTAATCGAAAAATCTTTTTTAGGATTGAATCTGGGGACTGTCGGCCTAAGGGCCAATGAACTAGGGCCGTTTAAGTGGTTTTTGGTCTTTTGTACATAACTCGAGTAAATCTTTTCCGATTTTCAAAAACTTTTCGTTGTTTGAAAGGTCTGGGTATGGCCGACATGGAAGAAACTTTTTTGATCTTGAGCCCTAGGACGTACCTAGAGCTCTAAAAAAGATACTCTGTTAGGGCCAAACGTGTTTTTTGTACATAACTCGAGTACATCTTTTCCGACTTTCAAAAAAAAATTTCAATCGAAAGGCCTGGGAATGCCCAACAATTTATGGAATTTTTTTTTTACTTTGGGTCGCTGGGCCTAGCTAGAGCCCTAAAGAAGCGGACCCACTAGGGCCCTACTTGTTTTTTATACATAAGACGAATAAATTCCATCCGATTTTCGTGATTCTGTTTCTATACGATAGGTGTTGAGAGCCTTAAGAGCGTCCAACAAAAAATGTGGTCCCCAGGCCGAGCCTAAGAATGTTAGGGTGGATCGATCTAGGCAATTTATTTTGGAAAAATTCAAATATTTTGAAAACAATAAGAGATCGAAGATCGGTGTCAGTGGCAAACTTTTTTGTCTATGGAAGTATGGGTCAGAGGCCTTTCCTAAGTGCTGTAGGTTGGTTCTAATTTCGGCGGTAGTACAAATAACATTTTTTGAAAATATGTGTGAAAAAAAAGTTTTTACTTTTTTTATTTTGACGGTTGCTTGAATATTTGGAGAGACTTTTACATCGTTTCTTCGGACGAGTTTTTCAATATTGCCCTATCGGCAATTTCCAATACAATTTGTGTCGACGTAATTTCATACACTTAAGAGTTTAGGCAACATTTACTTTGATACGTTCGAATCTTTTTGCAACATCTATTCTGTTTGCCACATCTATTCTGATACGTACGTGTCCCCTGCATATGTTTTTTAAATCACTATCAATCGATAATTATGGAATTATCGGTGAAATGGTATTATCAAAACAAAATTCCTCTTTCAAATGATTTATTCAACAACGAGAAAAAAAATTCATGTATACAATTTCTCTTGGAAATTTTATTTGTCAGGACGCTCAAACAGGGGGTGCCGTGCCATTTATAACAAACATGGACTTGGAGGGGACGAAAGGTCGAAAAAAGTACGTCAAAACAGAAAGACTCAACAAAATGTCACAAAAAAAGAAGGGGCAATTTTCCAATGTTGTCCAGCTAAAAATTCAAACAAAAAAAAAAAAAAATAAAGAAGTTTAGTGATAAAATGTTTTCCAATAAATATTACGAAATTGTGATACAAATCCTCTTTATGGACTTAAATCTTCGAAATATTTTCCCATTCCATCACCCATTTAGTTGAAGAAGCGCTTATCGAAGTTAATTTGAAAAAGTAAAATATTTTCGCTATTTTTGTGGTGAACAATCAAACATTTCGTCTGACTGCTATTGTTTTCCCTATTCTTTCATGTCTTTAGGATCGATTCAATATAATAAAAAAACAACATTCAGCCTATTCTCTGTTACATAGACAACAAACTGTTATATATAAAGGTGCTATGGGACAAACTTTAAAAAAGAGAAACTTTTTATAAGCAATAAATAACTTTCTAAGCGACACTTTTGCTTTTCCAAGGAAAAGTTATTTTTTTTATATTTAAATGCCTTTCATATCATATTTTCTTGTGGCAGGCGGTAGGCCGTTGGTATAAACGCATTAAAATCGCTCAAAATAAACGGCTTTCAGTAAAATATGAATTTTTTATATTGTAATTATAGCTCGAGGAAAATGGAATTTGGAAAAAAATATTAATATGTTTTGGAATGTTGTTTATGCGTTACTTGTACTTGACATGGGTAAGTCGACTGTTATTAGCGATTAAGAATTTCATAGACAATATCATAAATATTTGTGTGATTATAGATGGTTTCGTATACAGCCAAGCATTTATAACTTTCATCATAGCACAATTTTAAACAAAAGAATACAAAAAATTTCTGATGAAAATGATGAAAGTTATAAATGCACGGCTGTATATTTGATTTTAAGGCTTTGGCTACTTTATGAATATTGACGTTGTTTGTTTCTTCGGTCCTATTGGCAGGCGAAAATGAGAAAAATGAAAGTGAAAAAAGCTTCTATAATTCAAAATTTAATTCAGGAGTTACACAAGGTTGACAAGAAGAATAAATGAAGTGTTTTTTCGTTGTTGGATCCTTTACGCAAAATGGTACCAATCTTAACATAATCCGCATTACACTTGGTGTCCGTTTAAAACTAAATTGCATTTTGAGCTGTCCAATAAGCATAGAAACTTCATTTCTAACATTCAAAATACAGGAAGAGAATCATAAGATTGTGCAACGCTTCGTTTTAACTCTTTCAACCGAAAAACCGGTTTTACTTGAGAAACATACAAGCGAATACGTGAAAAGAGCGATAAAAGAGAAATTAAAAAGTTGCATAAGCTTATGATTTCTTTCCTGTACGGTCATCCACTTACTTACTCAAAAAAAAACCTTTGAAAAATATTCAAATTCGATTCGATATAATTTAAAAATACTTTCTTCTGCCATCAAATTTTTTGTTAGTGGGCAATGAATTATGGTGATTGTGTTAAGGTGAAGTTGTGTTTTGTCATCAAATGTTATCTATGAAGAAGACAACATGCTTCATGAATCGATAAGAATTTTAGCTGGAGTTGTTAACCCTAATGCTTTGCAATGGCTTCGTCTTTTATTCAACATCGCTTGACCCCACTTCAGCAGAGAGAAAGCGGCATATAAGACATGACTTTTTGAATCCAACACCGAACAGGCTTAAGTCTAAGAAGCCGATATGGAAAGATGATAACCAAAATTTAAACTCCCTCGTAAGTCATGGAAGACATTAAATCGCTTTCGTACGGGATGTGGGGGCTGTGCGGAACAAATGGTGCGGCTGATTTCAAGCTGTGATACGTGTGACTGTGATGGCTAGACGGTTCAGACAATGAAACACTTGCTGAGGGAGTGCCAGGAGAGAAAATTCGGTAAGTGTTTAAAAGGTCTTCGTTTAGTGACTGACGAGACGATAGAATGACTGAATGAAAAATAGGCTCTCTGGTAATTAGTGCTTAGGGGCCATTCAAACAGTGCGCAAAGGAAAATTGTTTTTTTTACCACCCCCCCCCCCTCCCTAAAGTGCGCACGAAATTTATACTCGCAATCCACACCATGCACGTTTTCAGAGCGAAAACTGCAAAAAAAAAATCTATAGAAAATGCATTGAGAGAAAATATAAACGCCAGTACCTAAGCAAAAGATTTATTTTAAATCGGCTGCTCTCTGAAAGCCTGGATTAGATTGGAAATAGTGCACTACAGCTAGTTCAAAGTCTTCTGCATCTCCAAAAGAACCTATCCGAAGCTAACGTCTACCAGCTACTTACGTCAGCCGATTCGGGATTGGTATAGTACATACTGCTTCGCATGTTCCGATGTGTTGTGGTTAACCTTTTCAAATTTCACATAGTCGATGACACGATGGAAAATTTAATCAGTGGCCATTAAAAGTATGGAGATGAGAAAAATGACGAGCGTAAGTATATTATTGACACAATGAAAGAAATGGACAATATTCTAGGACCATAACTTTCCAAGAACCTCATTTTTGGTTTAGAATTCAATCCGGATTCGAAGAATGGCTATGTTTAATGCTTTTTTCACTTTACTTGTATCATCCTATCGTGTCCCTTTGCTAATTAAAAGGAAAATCAATCTAAACAGATCTCTGGGGATAAAATCTACATTTGCACCGACAGTGAACGAATTCGGTAAATCTAATTCCGTAAGGATTCTCCGGGTCCCTAGTCATAGTGGCATTCCCAGAAACGAAAGAGCGGACGAAGTTGCTCGCCAAGGAACGACTAACAGATTTATTGGACCGGTACCAATATTTGTCATCTCTACCTCAACAAGAAAGGCCATGGTGAAAGATTGGCTTCGGAAAGAGTATTGTCGTACTGATAATTTGTTGTATTATAATATATATTGATGCTCGTGCTCAATATCGTTATAATCTTTATTTTACTCCGCTTACAATTTGACATGGGTGCTCTGTACGAGCGTCGGATGGACAGTGAACAATCTATCAAACGGATGAGCCGTTTGGTATGTAGATTGTCATGAATGCGAGTTCATTTTAGAACTCTCCACAAATGAGTGCCGTCTATCCCATTTCCTCATATTACATTGCGCGCGAATTATAAATTGTTTTTGCCACTACAGTATCTCAGAAGTTGGACTGAATATGAAGAAGCTAAACACACAAAAATTATTTTGTAAAACTCCATCGACAAAACTCTGTTAGGTCTTAGCAGGCCCGATATCAAGAGAGTCATCGAAGCTATCACCAACGACTGTGGTCTTAACAAGTATCTTTACGACATCAGCTGTTCGGACATCGCCAGGTGTCTTTGTTGTCTAAATGACGAAACTGGCTACCACGTTATTAGTGTCTGTCCCAGGTATAGACTCATCATGAGAAATATCATGGGTAAACCAGAAGTAGATAGCGTCGATCTGACTCTCAACTTTATGGTCCGAAATGATCTGGCTGCTTTTCAGAAGAAAAGGAGGCGATATCCATGAGTTCTTCGCATACTCGATACTGACGATAACAAAACAGGCTTGATGCACGACGACAGCGCAGCGGAAGCAGCGACAAGAATTTTTAATTTTGATTTTGTTTATAATTTTCATGCTTTTCATTACAATTTTCATTTTTATGAATAAACAAAGGAATTTTTGGGGAAACAGTACACAGAATCACTGATGCAAGTGGTAGTTCAGCTAATTGGCTGGGCACTCCCCTAAACTTTCAAATCTAATCTAAATTGGCAGGCGCCTGCCAATAAGACTGACCTATAAATTACTCTTGTGACGACATACTAGTAAAATTTAGATGAACTTATTTGGAAAATATGGGGAAGAATGGCACCGATGAGTCGGCACAAATGGAGTCTTTCCCCCAGCACAACACAGAGAAATGTAGATTTTTGAAATGTTGATGATTTTTTCGAAAACAATTTAGAAAATTCGATTGAAGAGTATTACGAAAATTTCAAAATAAAACTCACAAATATCTTTGCTAACAAGTTTGGTGCTTAAAAACCATC
Organism: Pseudolycoriella hygida; assembly: GCA_029228625.1. NCBI lineage: Eukaryota > Metazoa > Arthropoda > Insecta > Diptera > Sciaridae > Pseudolycoriella > Pseudolycoriella hygida. Next base: position 26,717,277 of record CM055403.1, on the reverse strand, counting down.
AAGAAAATTAGAAAATCTAAAGGGAAAATAAGAGAAGACAGACCTTCATTGTTCACCTTTTCCCAGGTCAGGCGCAAGACATTGTGTCTGTACCGCCTGATCCAGTTTTTTTGAACGATGGTGTTCCACAAGGGTCTGAATTGGGACCTCTACTTTTTATTATATTCATGATGGACCTGCCGACGCATATAAATACGACTCGAGAAATCGTAATGTGGGCGTGACGTCAATTGCAATGAATGACACAAAAATCAATTTCAAGACTATCATTCGCTTTCTGATGTCCCCGTTGGCATCACTGATTTGTTCTATGCACGTAATATATGTCAGTGTTGCCGACGAGGACTCTTTCAAAGCATCAAACGTCCCTCGCGGGTAGCTAGTCTATTAAACCGCCAATTTAGAAAATATCTTTTGCATTATTTACATGACAAGAAGAAACAAAATTACAGTTTATGAGATGTAACATAAGGGTGTGGGAGGTCTGCGCATCCAAAGCTAGGTATTGAATTTCTTCAGTGTATCAAAAATTGTTAACTTATCATCATGGCTTCCGCGGTTGTAGCAAACAAAACATTCAATTTTCTTCGAAAATCCATTCTTTGTTTCGTCACAAAATTTGACATTAAGTGGAATCAGAATCCCAAACAGTAACATCACTTTGACACACAACAGTAAATATTTAAACGAAATGAAAAGAATCAATCAACCACATTTAATAAACAATTCAAAATTACTTTATTTGTTTGGTAAACAACTGTGAAATTTTTTGAATCTTCATTAGTAAAAACAAAAATGAAATACGACGTTTTAAGAAAAAGAAACGAATTTCCGTACACAAAGAATTTCGAACGAAAAATTTTTAATCTGCGTTTGATTGATAGAGATCTGCTCAGAAATAGAAATGGGCGAAGAAATCACATTGATGGTTTAAAAAATCATGTAGTTTTTTTCCTGGCGTGCCGAAAGCCCCTAATATACAAATTTTATCCAATGAAAATCTTGTGGCCAGCGAGATTTCAATCTTTTTGCCATTGTGAGTGTTAAAAACAGTGAGAATCTTGTGTACATAATATTGGCCTATTCGCTCTAAACGTAAATAACTATTGGACCGGTGGGGGTGAAATTTTTTTTCAGTTTTTTTCCTTATGGAGACTACAACCAAAATTAACAACATGGATGTTGATATTGAATGATAACCGCAGCTTTCCAACTCCTCTCAGCTGATACTAGATGCTGGTTCTCTCATTAAAAAACTTTAAAAGCTCAATTCGCTAAAAGTTCAATAAATATTACGGACTACACAATGCATAATCAAAAGCTACACCATCACATGTACAGTGTAGCTTTCCAACAACACTCATATGACGTAGATCAAAGTTAAAATTAGTTAGAAGTACAAAAATAAAAATGAATTATGATATTTTTCATCACCGAAATATTATGACAGATTATGACTTTCCCATTGTATTGGTTCTTTGATCAAAAGCTGAGACGTCTATATTTTAGCGAAAAAAACATTACCTTCACCTTGAAATTTCAACAAAAGTTTCCGATGAGAGCAAAATAATAAATGCCGTGAAAGGATATTTGCTATTCGAGGGTAGAAAAGGAATTTTAACAAGAGTTGACATAGATTTGCTCGAGTATGAATTTCCTAATTTCTACGGGAAGAATTTATTAGTACATTTAAAAAAAAGCAGGATTTTAAATTATTTAGGATTTTTTCGTCACTAGGTGCGAAAACATTTTTAACCAGGAGAGATGCATTTTCATCATCATCATCAAATTGTAAAGACCATTTTATACCTTCTGATCTGAGGCCTTTATGACACAACCCTAGGAAGGTGTACCACCACCCTTCACCATGGAGATGGTTTGTTCGCACCGAGGAAGTCCCTTAACTTTTAAGTCTGATTTAATTGAATCAATAAATCTTCTCCTTGGCCTAGCTCCCGGCACCTGTTCAGATCCTTTTTCGTAGCCTGTTGATGGGTAATCTACCTTTGAACGTGACCGAACCAGCGCAGACGACTAGCCCTTGCCTCTTCTACCACTGAAAAAACCCCCAAGCTTTCCCTAATGTCGTCGTCCTAAGAACTCTCATAAACGCCCAGTTCATGCACGAGATATCCGCGGTCCACCCAACTCTCATTAGCACACAGAATTATCAGTCTGAAAATTTACCTTAGGATAGCTAACTTTGTTCCGCTACTCAACTATATTGTGTTGAACACGTGTGACCTCGATTGACTACCACGTTTCTCATCTTCCTTCTTTCCCGAATTCCCTAATTCAGGCAGTGCACCGCATCCTGTAAGTCCCTAGGCCAATAAAATCAAGTCATCCGCAAAGGCCAGCATTATTCATATCATTCAGTATCATTATTACCTCAACATTTCCCTGCAAGTTGGCCTGCCTAATAATTTTGTCAATGAAAATGACGAACATTTTATGATGCATTCTAAATTTGACAATCTATTAGTGCTGTCACTGTCTCTCCTAGGAAAGATACTTTACTCGTTGTCCCACCGAAAACTTGTCATTACATGTATATCCGCATGGTCACCACGGGAATCTTCCGATTGGTGTTTTTGTTGACAAATGACATGACATGTATGTAAACAACATTCTTCCAAAAGCGGCAACACCGAATTGGAATTTATTCATTGTGTTTTAAACCCACAAAAATTACTCTCAAAAGACATAATTGTAAACTTTCGAGATTGGAAAGATTGTAATGTTTTCGACGAGTGTGAGGTTTACAGTCAAAAACACATATTTTTTCTAGTTTCGTACAATATTTTTCATTCCGAGGGTTCAGAAAACAGCTTTTTTGTTTTAAAATAGGACGGAAAATAGCAGTTTTCCGTCCTAGGAATGAAAAACTCAATACGTCACTCGGCAAAGCATTTTCGGCCTACTGCCTTGTGACTTAAATGACTATTTATGTATTGGCACATCTAAATTTACAAGGATTCCCGTTCTATTAAATTACTGAGATATTTTGATCGAGTTATTTACAAGAAACCCAAAATTACTAAAATGACCCTCGCCGAACGGCTTCTGGACATATATTTCCAGGTAGGGGGGGGGGGTGTCGAAAATGTGACGTCATATTTTAGGGGATGTAAGTCAATCGTGATGCAACGTGACATGGGGGAGGGGTGGGAGTCAAAAAATCGCGAAAAAAGTAATATGTGTACGACCCCTTAGCGAAACCGCTTAGCGACGCTAACATTTTTCGAAAGTAGCGTTAGCTTCGCTAAAAAAAAGTCATTAGCGAGCGCAACCCTTATAACTACATAGGATGAAATATACGAATTAATTTTTACACCACAAATTCGAATCATTTTTCATTTTGTCGCTTAAATTGGGCCTTTGAAAATGATTTTTAAAACTCTGCACTGGACCAAACTTATAAAAAACAACAAACGAATTTTTATTACAACGTTCAAAGAACGTTTCAATTCTAAAGAAAATATTAACAAAAAAGAAAAACACAAAAAATAAAAAAATCCTTTATTATGTTCATAAAGGATAATGTTGAAAAGAAAATTCCTTGTGCGAAAAAAAAAGCGAAATGAAAATAAAATTTTCAAGTGTCACTCATAAAGATCACATTTTCCTTGCCATTGGTCATTGTTTATTTTGATCTCTTTTTTCATTTTGAAACGATTTTCATCTGCAAAAAAATTCACATATAAATATTTACGTTTTATTTTATTACTAGTTATTCACATGCTTATTTATTCATACATTATCGAATCTATTACACAGCGTATTTACTCTTGAAGTCTGAAGAGTCGTTAGTTTTATTTATTTTCATTTTCATATCTAACTGGCTTGTTTTTCACTTGACCGGAAGAGCTAACTTTTTCTCATTGAATATGTATGTTGAATATGTTAGCACATTTCGAAGGTAAGTGCTAAAAAAATAGAGCCGATTGAATTTGTCAGTTTCGGAGTCAATGGGCATGGCATAAATTTTCGGATACAAAAACAAGCACTCCAATTACTGTTGACATTAAAATGCTTTTGATTCAAATTTTAATGTAATTTAAAAAAAAACAATGTGCGTTGTGTGGCATGCGTAGAAATTCGTCTCGCACCCGTATGCTAGCAGGGATAATTGATAGGCGAGATTCATATCCCAAGAGTGCATCGAACCACAACAAAAACCTCTTTAAAGGTAGAGTGTGACCCAGTCCGTAAGTCTTCTTCCAAAATTAATGATATCGCTTGAGGTGACGCTACCGCTGATAATACGCAGAAGTTTGTTTGAATGGAACCTTGTGTTCAAAGTTTTAATCTACTGAAAAAATTATAGAGCTTTTCTTAAAACAAAATTATGTTGTTTTAAAAAAATTGCGTCACAAATGCCGGACCCACCCGCGGAATAATTTTCAACACTTTCAGTTTGTACACACAAAAATTTAAATTTACCTTAAAGAATCTACGCAATAAGAAACAAAAGTCAAATTTTTGCAGCATTTGGGTCCGGCATTTGTGACGCCAAACAAACTTCTGCGCATTATCAGCGATAGCGTCACCTTAAGCGATATCATTAATTTTGGAAGCAGAAAAGAAAATTTTCTTAGAAAAAAAATTTCTCCGAAAAAAAGTTTTCTCCGAAAAAAATTGTCTTCTCAAAAAAATATTAACTACGAAAAAATTTTTCCTTAAAAAATTTTCTTCGAATAAAATTTTTCTCCAAAAAAAATTTTCTCCAAAAAAATTTTTCTCCAAAAAAGATTTTCTCCGAAAGCTGAAAACACACACTTCCCACATCATTCCACACTCTTCCCACATCATTCTACACACTTCCTACATCATCTCACACACTTCCTACATCATTCCACACACTTCCCATATCATTCCACACACTTCCCACATCATTCCACACACTTCCCACATCATTCCACATCATTCCACACACTTCCCACATCATCCCACACATTTCCCGCATAATCAGACACACTTCCTACTTCATTCTACTCATTTTACGCTTCACACACTTCCCATTTCATTCCACAGACTTCCCACATCATCCCACACACTTCCCACATCATCCCACACACTTCCCACATCATTCCACACACTTCCCACATCATCCCACACACTTCCCACATCATCTCACACACTCCCCACATCATACTACGCACTTTCCACATCATTACACATCATCTTCGGTCACTACAGAAAAAAAAAATTCTCGTAGTCGCTCTACGGCAGCATAGCTCATTTCAGACCAATTTGACCGACTCCTGGCAACGAACTCCCCAACCGATTTCCGGTTCCGACCTGTTCCGTTGGCTTCGTGAGATGGATACCTTTCATTTGATACCCCATTCACCGCGATGTGACCACTACCGGCCGAGATATAGACGAAGAAGTGCTTCCGTTGGTGGATTTTCATATATGGGGGTTGTATGAAAACTTTGAAGGCCAATAACTAACTCAGTTCCAAGATTTTTTGGGGGGCAGCCACCGGCTGAATTTTCCATTTGGGACCGAAACTGAACTTCCCTAACAATTTTAAGGAAATCGCCCGGGCGGTTCTTGTGAAAAAAAGAAGTAAATAGATGCATACATTGATACATAGATAGATACATCGTGGACACACAACACAGGAATAAAATTTTGATTATTTTCAAACATATTTTTACCATTTTTATATGGAAATTGGTCATCTTTGATTGGCGATATCTCGCCTCGTTTTCAACCGATTTTGATGATCCAAAGTGCGTTGGAATCAGGATAGGAAGTAGTTGTTTTTTAAATAATTTATGGGGGAGGGGGAAAAACTCCAAAGTTCACCTATACATCGTGTCTTGTCCCAAATGTTTTTGTATATAGATTTTTGGGTTTGTGGACATTTTTTTTTTTGGGGTGTGGGGACTGCGTCACGCCCTCCGCTAGCGCATGATGAAATTTTCTCGAAAATAATTTTTACCAAAAAGCTAATTTCTCGAATTAGTTTTTCCTTAAAGAAGTCGTTTAATTTTTAAGGAAATCTCACAGATAGGGACTGTGATACGTATCATAAATATTGCAATGTTTAGTGTTTAGTTTTTTTTAATAATTATTGAAAGGTTTGATGAGCTTTAATTGTTTTACTCTCCCATAACGCGTGATTTAATTTTTCACAAAATGTCCGGGAATGAATATGAATAGCCTGGACGCATGCTTGCGCAGTCCGTCGATAGGGTGGAGTTGGTGACATTTAGTTGTAAATATTATTATCTACAAAAACTATAGAGGAGATACAAAAAGGATATTCGGCAAACAAAATAAACCGTTCTGAAATTTGTTCAACGATCAACAAGTTTCTACTCGTTGCCTTATTCGCTTCCCCTTACATAACAACAAGGCTGATTGTATATATTTTCCTTTATGCAATTGAAAGTATATCATCATCCACGACGTTAGTTACAGTATACGAATTGATTGAACTGCTTTGCCTCGTAATAAATTAACTTTATTACAACAACTCTCTGTTTGTTTCGTAAACAATATTAATTTCGTTGTCTAGCACAAAATGCATTTTCACTATAAAGTTACGATTATTGCAAATGACTTTTATATGTACATCGAAAATTGACTTCTCCAGTAAATATTAGACAGAACAACACAAGTGAATAGAGTTTTATGAAAGTAGGTAGATTGAGTTGAGCAAGTTCTGTAACTTTGGATTAATTGCTTTTCAAATGAATTGAGCTTGAACGAAACATATTATCGAAATCAGTCTGGAATCTCAATTATAATTTTTATAGTATTCGAGCGTAAATTTGGCCAATTATGTTCCTTAATCACTTAGTATTGGTACATGCAACAATATAACTCGGGATATATACCTCGGTGACTCAAGTTGCCTTGATTACAATCTGGAGCGCAAGAAGCGACGTGGCAAACGACCTTGCATGTTTAATTGAAAATGCGACCGTCGATTGCCGAAATCCCCTTCTCTTCTCATATAAGTCACTTCGCTTACCCGAAAAGAAGGATAGAATATCTCTGGTCCAAATAATCAAGCAAAATTCAGCCACCTTAACATTGCCAACTCACGACCGAAAAATGTCCAACAAACAATGCTCATTGAGTAGCCGTCTGGAAGCGAAGTTAACCGATTTCGACATACGAGGTGCAGTCAACCGACACATTGGCCGCAGATTCCAGAGAAACAGTTGTCAAGAAACATCCTCGACCATCGAGGGACCTCAATTTTCCAAAACACCCAGATGACTCTCTCTCACCTCTTCAAGTAGAACCTCATATGGTACAATCATCTATAATTTCGTTTAGTGACGGTTCAATCCCAGGTGCTGACGGTCTATGCCCTCAACATCTCAAAGATATACAATGAAGAAATTTATAATTTGCTCATACTACACACTGACACGTTTCATCACTTTCAGCTGTTTTTTCATTGTAATAACAATAGCAAAAAAAAGATAAAAATAGAAAAAGATATAAAAGAGAAAATTATAAATTTCTTCACTGTAATAACCCCGTTAGCGGGCGAAGTTGGTCGAAGAGCGCTGAATGCCCTTACGAAATTATGCAGTCATTTTCTAGCAGGAAAGCTGAACTACGAAATTTGTGAATTACTTTATGGCGCTTCACTATGCGTACTGAGCAAGAAAGACGGACACATACACATTCGACCAATAGCGATCGGACCAACATTTCGTAGATTAACGTCAAAGATAGCCTGTTTCTCGGTAAAACCTGACATGATAAAATACCTACAACAACACCAAATCGGATTCGGTATAAAATATGGTTCCGAAGCAACGGATATTAGAGTTAGAGCGTACGCCCATAATCCTAGAAACGGATCAAAGGCTATCTTAAAGGTTGACATAAAAAATGACTTTAATAGCGTGGAACGTGATGTCATGCTGTCGGAGATTATGGAAAAAACACCTCAAATTTATCACGACCTATGACAGTCCTACCTTAAGCCTACATTCTTAGCCTTCGGTGACAAAATAATTTTGTCTAGCGCAGGTGCGCAACAAGAAGACCCTGCGGGCCCTTTAATATTTAGCCTCGCTATTCATCCTTTGGTTTCGCTATTGAACACAGAACTCAACGTGTGGTACCTAGACGATGGCACTTTAGGTGATACACCGCATAAAGTCCTAACAAACCTGGAGGTTATATTGGAGATGGCTAAAAATGTGATTTGTATTTTTGCAATGGGTCCATCAATTCCAACGTCGTCAATGAATTCGAAATCCTAGCACCCGGAATTAAAACTGTAAATAAGGATGAGCTGGAACTTTTGGGATCACTAATTCACGAAAATGGCATTGAACTATTTACACGACGAAAATTGGAAAAAATATTTGTACTCATTAACCGCATTCCATCCTTGTCCTTGCAATCACATTACGCATATTTCATTTTAAAAAACTGCCTCTCAATACCAAAACTGGTCTACTTGCTACGATCTACACCTTTATGTAAATTCAGCAGTTTATTACATTATAACATGAAACGGACATACAAATGAAAAGTGCTCTGGAAAAAATTATGAAAGTTGAGATGAACAATGGATTTTGGATTCAATCAAGCCTTCCGGTTTACTATGGCGGTTTGGGCATTCGTTCGCTTTGTGATATATCTCTGCCTGCATCTGTGGCTTCGGTCAATGGAGTTAAGGACATCGTGTCTACCCTAATCAATGTACAGGATTAGGAGTCTGAGATCCCATTCTTCACAGAAGCCTTAATAAGTTGGAGTGATATGAACAAAAATACTTTGCCCTAAAGTCGGAAATCACAGTCTCATTGGGACGCAATTAACATCAAAAGAATCGTTTCTGAATTGAACTTTTCCAATCAAGTCGCACATTTCCGTTTCCAACTACTTCAGAACAAGGTGTCAGGAGAGTAGCTTAGCGTCCTAACATTGGAACATTTTTAAAAAAGAACGTGATTGGCACATGCATTGGTTTACGTTTAGGAACGAAAATTTGCCACCCATTTAAGTGCGTTTGTGGAACATCGGTTGACGAACAAGGTTGTCACGGCCTTCACTGCAAAAAGAATTCTGGCAAATATTTCCGACACGCACAACTGAACAAAATCGTACATCAGAGCTTATCTTCAATAAACATCAGTTCTAGATTGGAACCACCGGGGCTCTTGAGAGATGATGGCAAAAAACGCCCCGACGGCATCACCTACATTGCTTGGGAAAAAGGTCGCACTTTGGTATGGGATGCAACTTGTGTAGATTTATTGGCCGCATCCAACATGGTTGGTAGATCGAAGGTACCTGGAATGGCATCCACAAACGCAGCTGCGAGAAAGCACACATAATATTCAAAAATTCGAGTTCGTCGAAGATTCCGCCCTATAAGTGTTTTCTTTTCGAGTTATTTGTGAGGCATGATTACGTCTCATAAATCAATACGGTCTTTGCCACCAAAAATTTATCTACCTGTATTGACACATATTTTCGAGATTTATGCGAGTCAAATTGACAAACTCCATTTATTGGATCCGTACGAAGTACAAAGGTCCTATGTATTTACTACAAATAATTTTATTGTAACACGGCTGCACCCTAAACGTTTTTTCCCTGAAAAGTACAGATATGTTCCATGACTCAAGTTCATAGATGTGCAAAATCGGTCAAAAGGTTCCGGAGATATGGTCGAAAAAGTGACCTAAAACAGGGTTTTTCGAGGGACGGCAAAACTTTTTCGCAAATATCGCAGCAAGTATAGCAAGGAAATTTGGGTGTCAAATGAAAGCATTTGATCTCACAAAACTAGAAAAAATTTTCTTGTGGAAATCGGATCAGTGGTCTGGGCACTGGGACCAATGGAATGGACGAAATTGAGTTTCTTAGCCATATACGACAGAAAATAGTGTTTCGTCTATATTTGCTCAACTATAGACGTGTGCGCCGCCGACGGCGCGTCGGCGTGCCGCCGAAGAAAGGCAGAAAATAGGCTCTCGCCGCCGCCGCCGAAGCATACTTCACGCCGCCGCCACCGCCGAATGACTTTCGTCGTCATGGATTTTTAGTGAAAATGCTTTTGACCGTGTACAAAAACGAAAAAAATATCTACATTCGTGATCATTTATTTATGTAGGTTTACTCACTTGTTTTCATTCTGCAACTCGTCAGAAAGTCGATTTTCCTACATCACTGAATTTTTCAGATTTTCGGACCTATTAAATCAGGTTCTGTTTCCACATGAATTCATCTTTTCAGTGCCTAACATGGTACTACGTGAAAGAATCTAAATACTTGAATAGAGTAAAAAGTGGCAAAATTGGTTACGAAAACTAAAAAATTAGTTTTACTACATTGACCGTTCAATGGCAACCGATATATCAACGATATCAAAAAAAAAAAAAACGACGCGAATCGTGCTTGTCATCGAGTTATCTTAATCTCACTTTGTCGAAAAAATTAAAGTCTTACTAAGTCAGCAGTATTCAAAGGTAATTACAATGCTTGAGTTTAGTAAAACATACTTCCAAAATACAATTTTCTTACTTTTATTTGAAAAATTCATTACGCCGCCGCCGATGGCCACTTTTTCATCACGCCACCGCCGCCGATCGAATACCTACCGGCGCACTCGTCTACTCAACTATGCAATACAGAGATTTGCTGTCGAAGACAAAGTTATAGAGAATATAATTTTAGAGAACACGTGTTTCAGGGTTCTAGCGAAAAATGGCCCATTCCTGGGATATGACCATCTCTAGATTTGGTACGGATGACCCCTAAATTGCTTCCAAAGCCAAAGTTGTAGAGAATAAAATTTTAGGGATCACGTGTTTCAGGGTTTTATCGCAAAACGGCCCAATCCTGGGATATGAGCACATCTAGAAATAGGAGGGATGACTCATATCTCTAGAACTATGAGAGTTAAAAGGTTGCGTCCAAAGGCAAACTTGCAGAGAATGAAATTTTAGAGAACAAGTGTTTCAGGGAAAACTAGCTAATCCCCGAACATACCCACTGCTACAATTGCCGTACTTCGGGAGGGCTTTCGACATTACCTTGGGTAATTTCTGTGAGTCGCTCGAATTCTGACAGTTTTAAAAACTGTGCAACAGTTTGCAATTCTGATACGTTCGCACCTATTTGCAATATTTGTTCGGTTGGCCAGATCCATTCTCTTTGCGACATCTATTCTGATACGTACGGGCCCTTGGCTATGTTAATAAACTTATACGTACAGAAGCTATCATTACGTCCGTGAGCTCACATTTTCATTGCAACAACTACACATCTCTCACATTCCACATTTCCATTCCTCAAAAATTTCGGTTTTGTATATTTTTTTAGTTGTATATCCCTAAAACAAGAACATCAAAAATCATGAACTTATTATCCATGCAAATATTTCTGCTGTAATGCCATGAATTTTTCACAAAATTCCTGTGAAACATCTGAACATCTTGCAAGCAGTATTATGCATTATCGAAACATCAACTTATCACAAAAAAATATATCGAAAATCTACGTAAAACCCAATCATCTCTATTGATGTTTGTTTTATAACTTTAGCTCCACACGAGTCACTCTAGATAAATTCTCGAATCGTAAGGCAAAACAGTTTTTCCTCGTACATTCTACTTTCATATTGTGACATCATGAGCAGCTTTTATGTTGTTTAGTAAAAACTAAGTAGATGAAGTATGCTTCAAACGTATGTAATATGCTGTGAGAAGTATTCGAGTGAGTAAGTGAAAAGAGAAAAAATTTCTCATGTATCTAAAAGTTGCCGGAAAGGGCAATGTAGACATCTATAGCATAACACATATACCTGGGCAAACCATTATAGAAATAATAATCGTGAGCGTTTCTCTGTGTTATGGTTTAAGGTTTAGTGGAAACATAAATATGTTACGTTTTCCAACGTTTGTAACTTTTCAACAAATTCAACAATACACAGAATTATAAGGGATGGAGATTATATACCTTAGACACATATACCTCAGCTGTAATAGGTGGATAGTTCTTTTGTTGTATGCTGCAAGCGTCTTTTTTCCAAATGCTGTAATGTCAACTCAGAATCCCTCAATGACCCTGGAATTGTTATGTCCAGCTAGGTCAAGGGGGTGGAGTCTATGACTTTTTGAAACAGAAAAATTAGAATTTACCAATTTTAAGTTTACATTTTACATTTGTGGTATTTTCACCCGGGTGTGAAAAGTACTTTTGAAAGTCGTGCTAGAACAAGAGTTTCTTTTCAAGGAAGGGCATCCAAAAATATTTTTAATCGGCTTAAACAATCGAATTTCGCGAAAATTTCCTGAATTTCGCGAAAATTTCCTGAATTTCGCGAAAACTTTTTGAATTTCGCTAAAATTTCATGAATTTCGCGGAAATTTCTCGAATTTCATGAAAATTTCGCGAATTTCTTGAAAATTTCTCGCATTGAGATAACTGCATCTTTGCAATGAAACGACCTTTAGAAATGCAACAGATTATATTTTCATAATATTTGATCCGCCCCCTAAGGTTTGTTCCTTCCCTTGATATATATTAATGTTCGGAAGAAAATCTGTCCGTAAGGAGAGGACACTTTTATAATTTTTTCTTGAGTACTGTTGAGCCTTCGACTACCTCTGAATCGCAGCAAACTTTTTTTATATTTAATTAAATTCATGCGAAAGATTTTGGCGCGCTGTATGGACCCTACCAGTGAATCAATATTCATTCACATGTTTGTTAGTTAGTTTTTTGAGATCCTTATCTTTCATTCCAAACCTTGAAAAGCAATTCCTGTTCGTCAGAGATAAAAGCAAAAACGTTTCTACGACCTTCAAAAAACAAGGTTTTGACAACTTATTCGATCGTAATTTCGAAAGTTCTTGACCGATTGTGCCCATCTTCAATCTCAACATTCCTTATGAAACTACCTTTCAGGCAGACCTGATTAAAGTAGAGGAACGGGAGTAAATGAAAAGATGGCCCGAGCGGCCAATTTGGGGGCCCATCCTATGACTGAAAAAAAGAAAAACGGATTCAAATTTCCAAAATTTCAAACACCTTGATTTAGTAAACAAAACTAAATATTTTCGCCTACAGCGTTAAACAAATACCAAATCTATCAATTATTGAAATTCTTATAAGAAGTCCTTCAACCTAAAACTTTCGCCTGCGACAATTAAGTCGTTCTTCGATTTCCCTAAAGAACGAGAAGAGGCGGTTCAAAATTTGAACACCACAATTTAAAAAAAAGTTGCATGCGGCGCTTGACTCAAAGAAAAGCTTTCGACGCATTAACAACATTTTTTTTTTGACAGAATAGAACTTTGACTTTTCTTAAAAACCATCTTCTTCCATAATTTTCGTGATTTTTTGACTTATTGGCTCTAGGGAACCTCCAGGTCGGCTTCGGACTCAGTTATCATCTTAAACACTTTTCAGAACACTATAATGTACATTGATACTTCATTGAATTACAAAAAAAAAATTTGGCGCACGAGCTCGCCCTAGAAAAGCGGTCTATACGTATACGATACTGTTCCCGTTGCTTAGAAACATATGTCGTCTAACCTTTTGCTGTTAATGTTACAAATCCTTTTTGCAGGGGGACAGTATAGAGGGTTTAGCGGAAATTAACAAAGACTTGAGGTGGATTCGAGGGGTGACGCACTTCTCCGGTTTATGGAATAAATGGAATAAATGGGAATAAATGGAATAAATGATAATTTTTTCAAATTCGTCAAAACCTCAAATAGACTTGATTTTGATGGCAACGCACACAACAAACCATACTAATGTGTCAAAAAGTGAAAAAACCCTCTTTTGAAAACTTAAAAGAACTTTTGTTGAAAAATGGAATAAATGGAATAAATAAATTTATTCCATTTATTCCCAAAAAAATAAAATTTAATCTCAAGATGGTTTAAATGCTTTATAATTTGTGCAAACCTTTTTTTGAACTTATTTGTCTAACTTGTGATGTGTTTGGTTCAGATATTTCGCAAAAACAACAAAAAAAAATTTGGGAATAAATGGAATAAAAGAATAAATGGAATAAATGAAGTGCGCCACCCCTCGGGTGGACGAGCTAGAAATTAACGCTTCGAAGACGCAAACCATAGCCATCAGCTCAATGATCGAGACTAGATACCTGCAACCTCTATGGTTGGGCAAATTGATAGTACCCTATTCTGATTCAGTTAAAAACCTCGATATACTTTTTAACCGTAAGATGGATTGGAAGCTCTAGCTAGCTTTGTTTGCGGTAAGGTGTACAAATCCCTGCGAAGTGCATGACCGCACTTCCGCACTACGCCTCTGTCGACGAAGGATTATGCTAACTAAGTCGTTGTTCCTCAAATTGTATGCGGTTTGATAGAAATTAACAAGATCTTTCTAAAGAGCCACTATGTGTTGAGATTTGGCTACTTTTCGATGAAATTTGGGTCAAATTTGGCATTTTTAGCGCGTTTTTGCAAATATTCTTTTCCATTTCATCCTATTTCCTAGAATTAGTCAAGATCTTTCCAACGAGGCCCCTCTCAATGAGATTGGACAACTTCTAAATGAAATTTTTGAAAATTTTCTGTAAAATTCATCTTTTTTTTGTAGCGCTTCCTAGATCTCAATGAGATCTTTCCAACGGGCCATCACACGTCAAAATTAATAAAAGTTTAGATACTTTTTGGAGGAAGTGAATATTGTCAATTTTAGGAAATTTCCTATGAAAATTTCCTACCCAACTGTCTAAGCCTTACGAAATTTCCTTATATCTCCGAATGGAACGGTCCAAATCACATCGAATTTCATCCTATTTCCTAGTGTTTGACTTGTTTTAGGAAATAGGATGAAATTTGACATTGGTGGATTGCGTAGTAACATCGCAAATTTCCTCTAAACTTTCCATTTTCCTGACAAATTGCGAGGAAAAAGGATAGTTTGGATGCAATTTGCAGGGGGGGGGGGGTCGGGGCCTTGTGTTACGCTAGCGTTACAGGGGGGTCTAAAAATGCCAATTTTAAATAGAGTCTTTGCAGGTCTTGTTTATATCAATCACACATCATGAAATTTGAGAATAGTTAAAGAACTAAACAGGAAAAAGCGACATATTCTATGATTTTTGTAAATATTTCCGTGGTCAAGACTACCTTGTAACATCAACAGCTTCTAGTAGAATGTTTAAAATTTATTTACTCTCAAAATTCAGCTGCTTTAAGATTATCTCTTTTTCAATGTTTTTTTGTATTGGCAAAACTGCGAAATGGCTAAATTTTGACAACTAATAAAAAAAGCGCGAGACTCTAAACTTTTAGTTTCTAGACAGAATGAAATTAGGGGTCCCCTAAAACCTATAAATTCAATAAATTGTATAAACAATATAAAACCGAAGGAACTTTTCAACACTTATTCTTTAAAATTTATAAATTGTAAAACAAACTAAGAAAACATTAGAAATTTAGGAAAAATCTTGTTTTTCCACTCATTTCCCGCACCTCCCTGTTTTACGAGTACTTTACAGGGAAAGTACCGAAAATTCTTTATAATAAATATTTGTCTATGGGGGAGGATGTGATTCAATTCATTTGAAGCTTGTTTTGAGCTCCTTAAGAGTCATTCTATTCATTTCAACTCGTGAGTGCATTTTCATAAAACTTTATTTTGATTCACTCCGTGTATGAGTGATTTTTATCGCGTTCAACATAATTGCTACTTATCTTCTAGAATTCTCAATCGATTTTGCCATCTTCGAATTTAACCTCTGAAATGAATGAATGAATGAAGAGCGCTTTTTCAACAATACACCGATTCTCGGAAATGTTCGAAATTGTTTTTCTATTGTTGTATCTGTACGGAAGATGATCCTAATTTCGGAAACTGTTTGAAATTCTCTCTTTGAATCGGTATTTTCAGTAAAAGTGGAATTGTCTAGTGTTACAAGAGTTAGTACATAAATTCATTATTTTTTAACTAATATTGATTAATGCAATTTAAAATGTTGAGTACAAAAAAAAATTTCAGAGGGGTGAGTATTATGTAAGTGTACGACAAATATTTGTTCTAGTTGTTAAGACTTGCGTCACGTCCCCACTCTATCATGACATGATAAAATCTTCTGTAAGCTTTAGGATGAGTAAATACAATTCTTCATTAAAACCATTTTTGAACTGGAGCTGGCAAATACATTCCGGTTGTATAACATTATGTGTGTCATGTTAGGGTTCATGCAGAAATTACGAACGACGTTTTTATTGCCGAAAACACACTACAAAGCCAGAATCTGTTTTTATATTGTTTTAATTGCCACTTGCTGCGATTTCGTTTTGATATAGAGAAAATCCCATAATCGTTAGAATTTTGTCCTACCCAATCCACTTCTCAATTGTACGTTGTTTTTATATTCCTTTAACATGGAAAGTGATTCGCGAAACCCACTTCCATCCGTAAATGTGTACATCGTGGATGACCCCTTTTATGATAAAATTTTGCTTGAACATAATTTGAAATAGTTTACATAGTTTCAGCATAAACTCTAATTGTTTTTGAGAATATCTTATATATTACTCGAGCTTTGCTTGATCGTGGAACAATTAAACTGAAACGTGGAAATTTTACTTTAATTTTTCGATCACAAGACAAGTAACAGAAGGTCACAGGTTGAGAATTTTTATTTTGAATTATTTTGTCATTGTAATGACACTCAGATTGAACTCAACTAGAACAGTTGTGTTCTTGAACATATTAGAAGCATCAACATTTCGGCATCCAGTGCCAATCATCAGTCAAGTCATGCACCTTGATATGCTGATATGGGGTGAAGTACCGACTATTTGATGTTCTATATGAACAATCTACGGTTAAACTAGGACTAGTGAATTATATCTGATAATGAATGTATAACTACATCTAACGTCAAAACTCCAAAGTTAATCCTAACTCAAGCACTGAAACTCTTGCTGTGTCATAGCCGATTAGTGGCGGAACCACTATTTTTGTTATGAGGAATAGCACGTTATTTTTTACAATGCTGTGCTTACATTGCATGGAACTACATACATGATGTTAGGAACCATATGGGTTTTGATGAACATACTTATTTTAGATGTTCTGATGAAATTTATTATCATCTTATCAAATTGTTTTTGACAATATCTTATATATTACTCGAGCTTTGCTTCATCGTGGAACAATTAAACTGAAACGTGGAAATTTTACTTTAATTTTTCGATCACAAGACAAGTAACAGAAGGTCACAAACTCTAATAATATCTGCACCAGATTTAATTTACTTGTTTAGACGAAGCTTTTAAGTTTTTACGTCTTACATTTTCATTATAAAATTTTCGCTCAGTTCATATTTCAAGACGTCAGTTCTTTTTTTCTTTATCACATCGTCGAATACGAAATATTTTGTACAATGAAATCAAAAATAAAATTAATTAAAAACTTCATAAAATGTGCGCATAAAACGTTTGTACCTTCGGGAAATTGTAGACTGAAGACTATAAAAAATAGAATAAGTTCTCCTGAATCGACTCGGTGACTAATATTTTCATCCGTTAAATCTGTGCGGAAATGTTGAGGGAACTGCACAAGTACAAAATTGATTTCCTATAAGAGTTTTATAACGCAACGAGCATTACACAGTGTTTTAATGTGTCATGTATTTGTGCTTATACATACTGTACTTTTCAGTGTATCTTCACAATTAAGTGAAACGGATTATTCTACCCTTAAGGAATATGTTTCTTTATAAAGTTGCAAGGCTGAACATCGAGTATGAAAACTGTACTGCGACGATTTGAATAGTTTTGATGATAAGCGCTTTCTTAAATAAAATTACAAGAAGACTGATAGATCACGAGCCTGCCAAAGAAAATTTTCTGCGCTTGCTACCAAAAAGCGCATCGAATTTCTAGAACGCGAATCTGGCACGTGCAACAACATTGCAATATTCATTAGACGATAATTATCTCACGCAGTGTCGTACCATGTCAATTTTTAATCTATTAAGGAAAAACATAGGCAAGGGACCCCTAAGCATCAGAATAGATGTGGCAAACAGAATAGATGATGCAAAAAGAATCGAACGTATCTAAGTAAATATTGCCGTAACTCTTAATTATATACAATTACGTCCACGTTGGACTGAAAATTGCCGAAAGGGCAGTATCGAAAAACCCGTACAAAGCGACGGCGCTAAAAGCGTCCGCAAACCCTTAAAATAAACCCAGAATTTAGAACCGACCTAGAACACTTAGGAGAGGCCTCCACGGATAAAAAAATTTACTACAACACTGCACAAAAAACCTTATCATCAGGGTTGCATTAGCTTCGCTAAAATTTAAAATCTTGCTAATAGCGACTCTCGCTAACACCCACTTAGCGAAAAAGTTTCGCTAGTCTCTTGTTGGTCCAGAGTAAAAATGAAAGTCTCAATATGTCGAAAAGAAGACAAAAGGGGTCTAACAGAATAAAATTCTATTGTCTTTTATCCTCACCTGTTCTCTTTTGTCCTCTTTTCGACAGATTGAGGACTTTCATTTTCGCTAGGGGTTGCACATCGGTGGATATTTTTTTTGAAAAACTCCGAATTTTCACACAGCGATAGGAGTCAAGTTATAAGCACTACTCAATGATCACAAAACCTATCATCTCTACAGGTAACATCTATATTCGGTCAGCAATCGACTTCAATTTAAACTTTTTCATCAATTATTTCACAACTGTCGTCGTCTGTGTTCAGTCAAATAAATACTTCACTTAGTTAATGAAATTCTTTTTCTATTTAGCGAGCATTAGCGTTTGCGTCACAAAAAAATGTTATTAGCGAGCGCAACCCTGCTTATCATGTCACCCGAACCACTCAACAGATGTCCACTAATTTAATTTTCGTAATTTCCTAATGTCCACATCTTTCATTCAAATTCTTAAAGAGAGATTTCCGTTCCAATTTCGCTGAGATATAAGTAAAAAGGTTCCACCAACCTTAAAAAACACGTTTTAAACCACTTTCTTGACCGTAACTTCAAAAATTTTCAATCAATTTGCTGGTTATTTTTCAGTTTTTCAAAATCAGATTAGATTTACCCGATTTTTGTAGAAAAAACACATTGGGCCCTAGTAGAGATTCAGTTTTAGGGATCTGTCTGAGTCCAAAAGCTCCAAATTAAAAAAAGGTTCTTCCATCAATTGTCAGGCAGGCCCAGACCTTTCAAACAAAAAAACATTTATGAAAATCGGAAAAGATTTGCTCGAGTTGTGTACAAAAGACCAAAAACCACTTTAACGGCCCTAGCTAATTAGCCTAATTAGCCGACTGATTCCATATTGAAAAAGATCTTTACATTAACTTTCAGGAGTTAAGTTTACTTAAGTTATCGCGGCGACGGACGGACGGACATTTTTTTTATTGTTGATTCGTCATCTAAGGACCATGATCTATGCTCCCCTACTCCCGAGTGGAAATTGGGGTTGTTACAAACGGCGTGGTAAACGCATAAGACCCCTTTTCGAAGAGCTTCGTTCTTCGTACGGGTCTAATGAGGGGCAAAAACAGATCAAAAAGCTAAAATAGTAGATTACAGTGGGGATGCGGAAACAAGTCAATACATGAGGGATTAATTTTGTGAAATGAGCCAAATTCAAGAGGGTGTTTTTAAGCAAAAACCTTTGAAAACTGTTTTTTTGACGAGTGTAGAGTTTGTATCCCGAGCCGAAGGCGAGGTATACAACTATAATAATAATAATAATCTGCCTTACAACCCATGAAGGGTTAGAGGCTAGATCATTATTTACTAGTTTCGCCGTTTGTGGTTCTACTTTTTTGAGATCCTTTCATTACCGGAAAGTTTTACTGTGCCAGTGGTAAACTGTGCGACAAACCCAGTGCCATCTATGAGATGTAACTAGGAACGAAACTACTAGGAGTAGAATACCGGTTTTCCCAACAATGCCTTTTCCGGTAAGCCTTACGATGGCACTACACTCAACTTCACTTGACTTGAACGATTCAATCAGCTTTGTTTTGTTTACAAATCTAACAATCGTTACAAAGCCGTCTGCGGTTGAGTTTCGAACCAACACACTGGCAACTCAATCTCGTAGTGGCAAGCAGACGTGTTAACCACTACGCTATCGAGTTGTAGGTATACAACTACAAGAGTCAAAAAACAGTATTTAAAGCGAGTTGCTTAAAAATACACGAATGAGTTTGCGAGTGTCAAGAAATTATCCAGAATGGATGACTTATTAAGCATCCCCCACTTTATGCTGTTTTACTCAGTGTCCCAACCGAAAACGCGTCATTACATTACATTACATACATTGACATTGACATGTGACATAAGTCAAATAGAGGACCAAAACTTGACTTTGGTAAACAACCAACACAACCAACATGACATTAGGTATTTTGTTTTGTATACATTTGCAATGCAGCTTCGGTAATTCTGGTCGTCTATTAGACTTATGTCACATCCTAGGTTCGTGCTACAGAGTGCGTTGGAAATTGGCATTACTCCATGCTGACAAAGTTCGGACTTCAAATAATGGAAAGTACGATTTACTAATTTCTTATCGACTAAAAATTTTTTACGACATCTTTGTAAGAAATATGTTGTGTTACGTAACGCTACTGTCGTGGCCCCCCCTCCCATGTCACAATCTGACGACCAACCCGAAAGTTATCGACCAATTTCTTTGCTGTCAGTAACATTCAAACTCTTCGAGCGGCTATTGCTCAACCGAATTGTCGATCAAAGAGAAAAGCTTATACCCGCCGAACAGGCTGGTTTTCGGAAAAAATGCAGTTGCGAAGAGCAGGAGTTGTCCCTATCATCAATCACATTGAGTGTGGATTCCAACGACAGCTGGATTTCATCTCATCGATTGGAGAAAGATATGCGGGATTTTGTTCGATTCTGCAAGAAATGGCGCCTTGTCCCAAACATCACGAAAACCGTGGTAGCATGCTTTCACCTTAACAGCAAATTAGCAAAAATGCAACTACGTGTTAAGTTTGACGGCGTGATACTTCGACATGAATACATATGAAACTAGGCCGCTCTCTAACATACCGTAAACATATCGAAAAACTTTTGCCGAAAATCGCTACCAGAAATAACCTGCTTCGAAAGCTGACATGGGGAGCAACTACCGCATGCTTAAGAACAATAGCCCTGGCGCTGGTGTATTCCTGTGCTGAATACTGCTGTCCCACCTGGTGAACAGCACACACTCCAGTAAAGTGGATGTTAAACAGAGCAATGAGAACCATCATTCAACTAGATCGGTATGACTGTAATCACTCAGCCACATCGCACCACTGAACATAAGGCGACAGAATCACTTGCTGGCTTTGTACCAAAAAAACATTGACCAACGAAGAAGTTCCGCTCAATAGAGACTTGGCACAGCCGAAAATTGAAAGGCTCGTCAAATGGAAAATGGTGAGCGACCCCGAAAGCCCTTGTGGATTCCAACGACAAACTGTAACGCATTTGCTAAAAGATTGTCCAATTTTCAAGTACAATGGCGAAGTTAAGGAAATTCCTACGCTAAATAGTCAAGCTATGGAGTGGTTAGGAAAACTGAAGCTGTGATATTGTCTGTCACTTTTTCTATCTTTTCTTTCCGTTATTGTTTTATGTAAATGTCCTTTGTTTCATGTGACTTCACAAAAAATGTGCAATGGAGTTAAGTACCATACGCTAAATAAATTCGTTCCATTCAAAAACTCCTGTTTTCGCGGAGAAAAGTTGAACATTTTGAACATGAACCCACAAATAACCATGATTTTGACGA
Source organism: Pseudolycoriella hygida (assembly GCA_029228625.1). Lineage (NCBI taxonomy): Eukaryota > Metazoa > Arthropoda > Insecta > Diptera > Sciaridae > Pseudolycoriella > Pseudolycoriella hygida. Next base: position 26,695,500 of record CM055403.1, on the reverse strand, counting down.
CTTTTTCGATCATATGTTACGAACTTCTTCACAGATTTTGTTCATCTTAGAAATCGACATCTCTTTCAGGGGAAAAAAAAGATTATCATCAGTCAACTTTCAAGATAAAAGTTTTCCACGAGTTATTGTGTTGATGGACAGACAAACAAGATTTGTTTGAAGATTTTGCGTATTGACACTAAGAAAATTACACTTCCACAGCTTTCGATTAGTCACCAAGGTCGCGGTAATCGCATAAGCCACACTTCGTACCCAAAAACAAATCAACTGTGGGTTATAAAACAAGTCTTTTTTGCGCTAATATCGAAATGAGGATAAGTCTGCTAATAATTCTAACATCAATGTAACAATCACGTTGATATATGAAAATAAAAATATTCAATCCATTTCAAACTTCCCTAACATAAGAAATTTTCTAGGGAAAAAAGTAGCCGAGTAGCAGAAGTGCTTAATATTTTGCAACTAAATTTGGGAAATTGTTTTCGTATTATGGCAAAACTTTAATGTCTACATACTACGAGTATCCAATGGACAGTAATTACAGGCCATTAAAGCTTTGTTGTTGTCATTGGAGACATAGCCTAATATTCATTTTATAGTTTCGACCATTATTTAATGGAATAATAAATGATTGAATGGACGATTGAATCATTAATACGATCATTTCCAAGTTTATTGTTTCTGTGGGGTTTTCCACACATCCATAATTTCCAAGCTTATTTCGGAATAATTTTCCATTTGAATGGTCAATCATCGTTATATTTCATTCATAAACTCTCACGACAGATTCCGCTTTCAATTTTGAATTTATATTTTTTCCATTTGCCAATTACAGCCCACCGTCAATTTTGTTAGTCGCGCTTGATTCATTTATAAATGAATCAAGCGCGACTAACACAATCATTAAAAAATTTCTAAATATACGTTTCCCTCCCCCCTCTCAACGAACATACTGCGTTTTAAAAAATCAATTCAATATAATTCGACAGTACTACACAAGAATTTCCGGATAGTTTCAAATTAATGTCATTGATTTTAACTGTCAAAATTGTTAGGAGCGCGTACAGTAGACCTGTCCAAAATACAAAGTTGTCGAAAAGTTTGGGGGCCCGTCGAGAAAACGGTCCTAAATAGTCTCCTGATAAAAAGTCTCTATAGGGCCGATGAGATCTGAAGCGATTTAGGCGGTGCTCAAATCGAAAAATTGAAAAAAATTGTTAAAATTGGTGTAAATTTGAGTTTTGTCAATTTCTGACAAAATTAATTATTCTGGTCGACCCAGAAAAAAAATGTTCAGGCAAGTTTGGTTATTTTGGATCAGAATGATCCCGAGAACACGATTTTTTAGTAGATAGTTGCCTCTGCGCGTCCAGAATCTTTTGAAGCTCACCAAATGGTAGAACTGGTGGTCGGCAGTGTGGGAACCAGGCCGAAAATTTCTGAATATCTATCCCATCATCTACATATGGAAAATTTATACATTAACTAGGACTACATCCTGCCCGAAAATGGTAACTGTAGGTGTAGTGTCTAAAAAAATTTTGGGGCATAGGCCTTTTGGGTGGTGCAAAATTTTAAGTTTTCCAAAATGAATTATTCTGGTTGATCTTGAAATTAAATATTAGGACAAGTTTGGTCATTTTCGATCAGAATGAACTCGAGAACACGATTTATTAGTTAATAGGTGTGTCAGCACTGTCAGAACCTTCTGAAGCTCACCAAATGATTGCACTGGTGGTCGGCAGTGTGGGGACGAGTACTGAAATTTCTGAATATCTATCGGGACGGTTATTTTCGGAAAATTGATAAGCTAGACCAGAAGTACATCCCGTCCCGAAATGGTAGTTGTATGTGTAGTTTTGTAGAAAAATTCCATACAGTTCCGTCCCATAGTTTGTGTAACACAATATCATCAAAATTGAATCAATATTTGATCGCTTTGTATTGCTTAATTGTTAAAAACCTTAAAGTAAAAAAAAACAATAAAAAAATGTATAATAATAATAACAAATATAAAAAAATAGTGTGAACAAAAATTGTTACTGAAGTAAGGCAGTTTTTCTGGTTTTTGGTGAGTAGCGCTGACAATGGTCTTCAACAACCTGAAGTATTTTCTGCTTTTCTGCTTCATTGTAAGTGAGTGCAGTGTAAAGTAAAAGTAAAGTAAAACACTTCGAAAGTGTACACTCGGCAAAAGTGGACAACTCACGGCTTGTTACCTTACCTTAAAATTGTAATTAAATTGAATATAAGAGGACAATAGCAAACATTTAAATACAACTGTGTGCAGCACTTGCCCTTATTTAACCAACACAGGCGGTGTTCATAAATTACATTACGCTTTAATCTTTCATCTCTTGAGTCTAGCTAAACATGACATTTATAAGGACATTTAAGTCATATTTAGTACCTTTTCCGTAACGACCCTTTTAATAGAGTACGGAAACGTTAAATTGTTGAAGACCATTGTCAGCGCTACTCACCAAAAACCAAAAAAGCTGCCTTACTTCAGTAACAATTTTTGTTCACACTATTTTTTATATTTGCTATTATTATTATACATTTTTTTTTATTGTTTTTTTTTACTTTAAGGTTTTTAACAATTAAGCAACACAAAGCGATCAAATATTGATTCAATTTTGATGATATTATGTTACACAAACTATGTATGGAATTTTTCTACAACACTACACATACAACTACCATTTCGGGACGGGATGTACTTCTGGTCTAGCTTATCAATTTTCCTGTAATAACCGTTCCGATAAATATTCAGAAATTTCAGTACTTGTCCCCACACTGCCGACCACCAGTGCAACCATTTGGTGAGCTTCAGAAGGTTCTGACAGTGCTGACACACCTATTAACTAATAAATCGTGTTCTCGAGTTCATTCTGATCGAAAATGACCAAACTTGTCCTAATATTTAATTTCAAGATCAACCAGAATAATTCATTTTGGAAAACTTAAAATTTTGCACCACCCTAAACGCCTATGCCCCAATTTTTTTTTAGAAACTACACCTACAGCTACCATTTTCGGGCAGGATGTAGTCCTAGTTAATGTATAAATTTTCCATATGTAGATGATGGGATAGATATTCAGAAATTTTTGGCCTGGTTCCCACAATGCCGACCACCAGTTCTACCATTTGGTGAGCTTCAGAAGGTTCTGGACGCGCAGAGGCACATATCTACTAAAAAATCGTGTTCTCGGGATCATTCTGATTCTAAATAACCAAACTTGCCTGAACATTTTTTTTCTGGGTCGACCAGAATAATTAATTTTGTCAGAAATTGACAAAACTCAAATTTACACCAATTTCAACATATTTTTTCAATTTTTCGATTTGAGCACCGCCTAAATCGCTTCAGATCTCATCGGCGCCATAGAGACTTTTTATCAGGAGACTATTTAGGACCGTTTTCTTGACGGGCCCTCAAACTTTTCGACAACTTAATTTGCCCGTACATTTTTGGACAGGTCTAGCGTATAGTTTTAGGCTAAAATGCAGTACAGCTTATTTTTTGAAATCAATCCGGTTGAGTGTGTAATCGATGCGGAACGAATTACTGATGCATACTGAGTCGAAAACAGCCGGCGGAAGGACACTCGTTGTTAGACCCCACCTCCCCCCGTTTTTTACAATCACACTTTTAGAAACCCCCTCCCCCAGTAGCGTGACGTAATATGTGAACAGCCCCTAAACTGAACCAAAAAAGTCAAGCCGAACGCGCTTTTACATGCACGAAACTCACTATCACTAATATTGCCTTACTCAGCAATTCTTTAACAGAAGAATCAACGAATTTTCGCTAAAAATCAACAATAGAGAAAATAGGTGTCTTCGTTGGCAATTCTCATTGAAAATTTCATAATAAGTTGCCCATATTAATTTCATATCTCAAACGACACAATTTTTCCTCACATGTTCATTTAATATGAAAACATTTTCATCAAAATCACCGATTGTCAACACACAATTACTGTAGAGTTAGAAAGTTTTCTAATTCTCGAAAATCATCTTTGACAATTGATGAGATCGACTACGCATAATTGCTAGTGTGTTTCCACACATAGTTTTCATATTATGTTTCATTTTGACAATTTTGACAGCTAAAATCAATAGATAAACTCACCACGACGACGTTAAGAGTTAATCAGCGCTTAAAAGTTAATTTACTAGCTTTTGATATTCCAAATAACTCTGTCAAAATCATTGAAAAACATATTTTTTTGATAAATTTTAGCTGAAAATTAGCATAGGACGCAAATATTATAAATGAAATCCGTAGATCGAATGTTTGCCAAGCAATTGGCACATACTAGTTGGAAAAAATTGTTTATGGTTCTGAACCACATTTGATCACCAAACACGTGCTTTGATGAATTTAACCTAAAAGTCTCTGAGTTCATGTTTGGCTTTGAATTGTGCCTAAGAAACACATTCAATTTTTTCTAGCTATCAGTCAATCGCTTCGCAAGCATCAGATCTACGGATTTAGACAATAATAATTGGATCCAATGCGAATTTTCGACTAATGATTATCAAAAACATATGCAAAGGACCCGTACGTATCAGAATAGATGTTGCAAAAAGAATCGAACGTATCTATTGCATGAACTCTTAAGTATATGCAATTAAGTCCTCACTAAATTAAACTGGAAATTGCCGCAAGAGCAATATTGAAAAACCCGGACGAAAAATCTCTATAATCCTTTAAAATAAATAAAAAATAGAATTTAGAAAAGACCTAGAGGGCTTAGGAGAGGCCTCTGAACCATCCCTCCATAGACAAAAAAGTCTCCTCTATTTTTCTGTACAACACTGCACAATAATAATAACAATAGCGTATGGTATTGTTCAGCCGGGAGGACACTTTCTAAGTGACTGATTCGGCTACCATTGCTGCTATAGCTAGTGAAAGTACTTTAACATGGTATTGTAATGACCTAGCACTAGGGACCACTTGCTTAACGTGAATTCCAAACCACGCCTTCTAAGTATTTTTACACTCTACAGGATTTTTTGAGTGTTGCGTCTTAGTACCTATAGCAGTCCTTAGCCCACTAAAGCGCAGTAGGAGTAGAATACCGGCAGCTCCCAACAACTTATTGACCGGTAAGTCGTGTGACAGCTCTTCACACACAACCAGCGCCGTATCTAGGGGGGGCGAGAGGGGCTGACCCCCCTGAAATTTTCTCCGCCCCCCTGAGATTTGTTCCTTACCTACTGATATATATATTAATGTTCGGAAGAAAATCTTCCCGTAATGAGAAGACGATTTTTTACTTTTTTCTTGAGTACTGTTAAGCCTTCGACTACCTCTGAATCACAGCAAAATTTCTTTATATTTAATGAAATTCATGATAAAGATTTTGGCGCGCTCTATGGACCCTACTATCTGAACCAGTGAATCAATTTTCATCAACTTTTTTTAGTTAGTTTTTTGAGATCCATATCTTTCACTCCAAACCTTGAAAAGCAATTCCCGTTCGTCGGAGATATAAACAAAAATGTTTCTATGTCCTTCAAAAAACAAGGTTTTGACAACTTATTCGATCGTAACTTCGAAAGTTCTTGGCCGATTTTGCCCATCTTCAATCTCAACATTCCTTTTGAAACTACCTTTTAGACAGACCTGATTAAAGTATAGAAACGGAAGTAAATCCTTCGGGCCCGTGCCAGAAAAACTTTCGCCTGCGACAATTAAGTCGTTCTTCGATTTACCTAAAGAACAACCCATGAAGGGTTAGGGGCTAGATGATTATTTACTAGTTTCGCTAATTATTATGACTCGTTTTTGAGACCTTTTCATTACCAGAAACTTTTTTAGTGTGACAGTGGTAAGCTGTGCGACAAACCCTGTGCCATCTATGAGATGTGCTAAGAGCGAAAACTAGTAGGAGTAAGGAGTAGAATACCGGCACGTCCCAACAATGCCTTCCACCGGTAAGCCGTACGATGGCGCTACATTCAACTTCACTTGTCTTGAACCGATTAAGTCAACTTTGTTTTGTTTACAAATCTAATAATCGGAACAAATCTGTCCGCGGTTGAGTTTTGAACCAACGCACTGGCAACTCAATTTCATAGTAGGAAGCAGACGTGTCAACCACTACGCTATTGAGTTGAACAATAGAGAGCAGTTCAAAATTTTCGCCTGTGGCGCCTTAACCGATGCGACTATTGAGCAATCTTTTCGAATTACCCAAAAAACGTGGAAAAGCAGTCCAAAGTTTTTGCCTGCGGCGCTTTTCTCGATGCGGCGATTAAACGGTTCTTCGATTTACGTTATCGTTAACAGGCGGTTCAAAATTTTTATTGTTGCACTTTGCATGAAAACCTTACTTACACCAGTTGAACACTATAATTAAAAAAAAATTGCATGCGGCGCTTGATTTATTGGCTCCAGGTTGGCTTCGGACTCAGTTATCATCTTAAACACTTCTCAGAACACTATAATATACATTGATATTTCATTGAATTGCAAAAAAAAATCTGGGGCCGACAAAAACTTCTAAATAAAATTCGCAAATGTGGAATACATGGAAATGAATTAAATGGTTCGAAAATTAACTATCCAATAGATCTCAGCGTACTAGATTTAATGGTGCAACATCTGAAGTGAAACCCATTGACATAGGAGTGCCGCAAGGAGCAACATTGGCGTCAGATTTATTCCTGCTCTATGTCAATGACATAGCCACGCAAATAATATCCAGCAAAGTATCTTTGTTTGCAGACGACATCCTCCTGTACATTACTGGTAAAGACTTACAAGAAACGGTTCATAAGTTAAGAGTGAATTTGCCAGAACATCGCACGGTCATGATCCAACATGTCGCGGAATTTCGATCTCTATGACTTATTCGGTTCTTCATTCCAATAGAAGAATTTCGTAGAAGAAAAGTTTTTTTTTCAAAAAATTATTTTGTGGTTTTGAACTCTCCGAAAAATGGTTTTTGATGAATATCTTGGACAAGACCAAATCGATTCCAGGCAAATTATGTAGATTAAGTAGTCCAAAAATGCAAAGCTTTTGGCTGTGGCAACACTCCTGACAAGTGCAAGTAGCTGGCTACAGAGGTCAAAAACGTCGAAAAAATGGTCACTTTCAAAGAGTCGTGAAAGGGACAGTCTACAATTTTTTCCCGAACCCAAAGCAGGAGGCTGTAGTCATTGCCCTTACCTTTCAAATGAATGTCTAAGTGTCTAAGTGTAATCTAAGTGTCCTTTCCTAGCCATCGAAAGAAACAACAAAAAAAAAGTGGCGCCGATCGGATTTGAACCGGTGACGCTAAGCAGCCCAAGCAAACTCTTTCATATATCTCGTTGAAGAACATTTTTATTCCTTCACTCGTACGAAAATGCGCAGCAGAAATATGTCCTCATTTTGTCCTTTCTTGATCATCGACAAAAACAATTAAAACAAATTTTTGTGATCGGATTTGAAGCGATTTTCTAGTTTGGGAGCTTTCGAAGAGCTTTTATTATTTTTTTTAGTACACTCTATTTTATAGTCATTTACGTCATTATGCAATTTTCTGATTTCACATACGCAAAGGACAAATTGAGGACATATTTTTGAATTAGAAAATACAAGAGTCAGAACGTTCCTATTGTCATATTTAAATAGAGGTTTTGGTACAAGTCCAAGAAAATAATCCTTTATAGTCTTGTTTCAGGAAATGTTTTGAAAATTTTGAATGCATATTCTGAAAGGACAAATTGAGGACAAATTTTTACTGTACTTAACTTTTTAGTACAAAACACTTTAAAATCTAGTAACACACTTTTACACAATCGAAGTGTCAGTACACTAATTTGAAAGTGTCATGAATTGAGGACAAATTAATGGCATCACCAATTTTGCTAAAATTTTTATCGTTTTCAAAATAGCGATTTTGAGCTTTTTGGCGTTTTAGTACACCTCTATATTTCGGACCCCAAGGTAGGACAATTTTTTTTTTTTGTGTCGGACGCATAGGACAAATTATTTGTGCAGATAAAATAAAAATCTGAGTCGACGATTACACATTTGTAGCAGCACCAGTTGATTTAAGTAAAAACTTTGAAACAACTGAAAATCCGTAACTTTTTGTATCTTTAACTTTACGTACCTCCACAAATGGAATAAAGAACTTAACCCAAATGAGAAGGGAGTTCCTATATTGTGTGAAAAACAAAAATTATAAAAAAGGAAAAATGTGTGGAAGTGGAAAATCCAAATTGTTCACGAAAAACCCACATTCGAGGTACCTTTTTTGGTTCGAAGTGTAACAAACTCGTCCAGAATTTTCACTAATTATGCTAGTTTCACTTCTAGACGCGTAGCCTTTCAGGTCATATAATTATAAGGCCTCCAGTTCTTTCCGTACATATCGTTCGAATATTGTGTTTTTTGATCTCTGTGCAGACCATTTTTCGGAGAGTTCAAAACTACAAAATAATTTTTTGAAAAAAAACTTTTCTTCTACGAAAGTCTTCTATTGGAATGAAGAATCGAATAAGCCATAGAGATCGAAATTCCGCGTCACGTTGGATTCGTGTTTCATACAAGCCGTGTGAAGTTCTGGCAAATTCACTCTTAATGGAAGACCTTTCACGATTGAAGTTGTGGTTGCAAGCACACAAATTAAAGCTTAATTTATCAAAAACCAATTACATGATCTTTGGCAATAATAAGCTTACGGAGCAAAATTCACGCTCAGGGCGTCGTCGTTTTGCCTAATTACGCATAATTGGAAAAAAGTCCTCAAGTTAAAGAATTTTTATTGAATTTAATGAATTTTTTTTTCAATCAGTCGATCTGAAAAACAGTTTTATTATAAGAAATGTGAAGCTAAGGTTATTGGAACAGATAATTTTCTACCTGTCCATTGCACGTTTTCAGATTGAACAATGAACAGTCTGATGACGACGCAGTATTTCACCTACCATCTACCCATCTAATCCTCTCGAGTTCATTCATTTGTTAAAACTTTAATCGTTTCTTGTTAATAGTCATTTGTAATTCCAACTAAATAAACTTAGCGAAAAGAAAGACCAAGAAATTGTAAATTTTCTTATTATTCATATCAACGAGAAAATTGGAACAATGCCAACGAATTAAAATTAATTTAATTTTCTTTGAAATGTGCGATGAATTAGTCAGTAAAACGTATGCTTGTATGTAACATGCAAAGTGAGTGTAATTCCGAAAAATAAAATGAATGCGGAAATTCAATTAACTTTCATTTCATTTCATTTTTGTCAGCAATTCTATTTGCCCAACGGAGAACCATTCTCATCCAAAACACGTTTCTGAATTGTAACAGAATATCAACGGAAAATAATTTTGTAATAAACTGAGCGAAACATAATAATTGCAATTTTACGAAACACTTAAAATTTAATAATAATATTTCATATGCAGGCAACTCACCCTTGGCTTTTTGGCATACTGCCCAGTCCGCACATCTCTAATGGTAGCTATGTCTAGCAAATCCATCTCATTATTTTGGTCAACCCAACATAAATAAAATCCTTTCGGATCGATACGCATTGTAACCGGTGTGCCAGAACCAGAATCCTGCAAAACAGAACGAATATTTAAAATTACATTTTTCCTGATGCATAATCTCAAATAAATGGAAACATGAATGTGAACAGTAGATATAAAAAAATATGAAGCAATTATGAATTTTGTAAAAATTTCTCATAACTGCAAGGAATTCTCGTAATTTCTTTTAACTTGCAGAATTTCAAATAGATTGTTGAGATACGAAATTTTTTAAATAGGTGAAAAGTGACTTTGATCAATTTACGTTCATATGAAAAATTCGAAAAACACGACTCACAGGTTTTTTTTCCACATTTTTTCATAAACGAATGAAAAGAATTTTTGCTGTAAAAAAGGGTTGAGTGTATTACAGTCCAAAACGATGGGTTGATAAAGGTAGAATAGTTATTTACGTCACTATGTAGGGTGAGTTTGCGTTCACGAGTAAGGGTAAGAACTGTTTCTGTAATAGTGAGAGTGTATTGGTTGTGAAAAGTTGCTTTCCGCGGTATGTGCACCAACACGCTCTAACTATTACAGAAAAATGTCTTTCAAAATACCCCAGTTCACACTCGATGTGTACGTTTCGCTTGGGCTTCGCCTGCGCGTACGTACACATCTCGTGTGTATTGAGGTATGTTGAAATATACTATACATTGACAGCTCTTTCTTGAAAAGTGTGAGTTTCTCTCTTATGCAACATTGCTTTTTTCCTCGCAGTACCGCTTCTAGACTGATTTTCTAAAGGGGGCGCGCGCCCCATTTTTTGGGGGTGGGAAGGTGGTTGTCATAGAAAAATTTTGTTACTTTGTTCCTTTAGCGCCTGAAGCGATTTTTTTTAATTGTGGTGTTCAACTGGTGCAAGTAAAGTTTTCATACAAAGCGCCGCGCCGCAAAAATTTGTGTCTGTCTTTTACTCCTTCTTTAGGTAAGTCAAAGAATTGCTTAGTTGCCGCATCGAAAAGGCGCTGCAGGCAAAACTTGGGATTGCGCTTTTCCTCGTTCTTCAGGCAGTTAGAAGAATTGCTCAATAGTCACTTCGGATAAGGCGCCGCAGGGGAAAGTTTTGGATCACTCTCTCCTGTTCTTTAGATAAATCGAAGAATGGCTTAACTGCCGCATGAGAAATTTTTTGATTGTAGGACTAAACGGGTGGCGCGTAAAAATCCGTACAAAGTTTGGCATGTCATATTTATTGATATATGAAGCAAGTTGTAGATGTGTACCGTTCATTTCAATTGATAACATATCAGAGTAACATCTGGAAATTATTGGCTCTCAATGATTCCATTACATCGATTAAAATCAACTCTTCCTTTCGTACCCTCTTCGAGACGCAGTACAAGGTCTTTTTCTTACTTTCACAGGCATAATTTATGCGATTCGTCAATTGCTTTGGGTTTCGGCTTTCTAATCTATCGCATTTCAAAATGGACCTAAAATTGTCGATGTACTGAGCTTGAGGAACGCTGACCTCTTTGTCGGCAAAATGAATCTTTTCGGCGACCAAGTGACCTACGACGATGTTAACATGGAGGCAACTGAATTTGTCTGGCCAAAATATGTAACTCCCGTATGTATACGGAATGAAACGTTTATCAACCCACTTTCGCAAGTATGTTGTACCATGCACTCTATTTTTGAAGTGTTCGATGAGATTTTTCGTCAATGTATTTGGCCCAATCGTAATCCACACGAGAATCTTCTTTTAAATTATTTCTTGGGATAATACTTAGCACTGGATGGCGCTTTGTTGATGTTGTCAAAGATGTAGGCCAACTTATTTTGATGGAAAGTGGAGTTGAATAGTGTCGAGCAGTGAACGAGTTGCCCAAATAGTTATTCTCAGAATGACATTTGTACACAACTGATCTAAGAAGCTCTTCAGTCGACCCTATTTTCTAAACTTCAGTAAAGACAAAATGCCATACGCGCACCACAACGTTAGGGTACGCATAAGGAACTAGAAACAGCTATTAGTATTTTGTAGTTAGAGACAATGAGAAATGACCTCCAGCGCTGTGCAATTTGTACGGATTTTTACGCGCCACCCGTTATTATAAGAAGGAATTTCAATAATTGATTGATGTCGTATTCATATTGAGACGCGACGTGGGGAAAACTGCTATCTCCGTGTTCATAAATCTAGTATGTACCGTCGATACATTTTTGACATAAGTTCTGAATTTTCGCTGTAATTACTCATTACTCTATAGTAAAGACAGATTGCATGAGAATTATAAAAAAATTTGACATTTTGAAAATTGAAGAATCCCACTCCAGTTTTGACGAATTTCTCTATTCACATTTTTTGTGAAAAAATTAAAATTTCGTTGAACAACGAAAAAAACGTTACACGTAACCTCACATTTTTCGGGTTTTTCCGATTTTCTCGAGTCACTCGCAAAATACCCAGAGGGACTTTTTGGACGTCATCCAGGTACCTAATGTCTCCCGGATCCCGCTTAGACTGCTTTTGTTCTAATTTTTGCAAGCTCTTCCATATAAATTTTTTTAATTTCCCTACAATAAAAGTAATTCTTGTGAAGGATCTAGAAGTCGCAAAGAGGTGAGGATAACAAAGCAGAATATATGGGATGGTTTTTCGATTTTTCTTTCACTACAAGATTTTATGACCTTCATAAATGTAGGCCTGATCAAAAACCATGCCACGATTGGGGCCTTATTTTGTGGCATCCGGACAAAACGACCCCTGGACAAAAAAACCCCGGACAAAAAAAAAACCGGACAAAATAACACCCGGACAAAATAACACCCGGACAAAATAATCCCCCGGACAAAATTACCCCCGGACAAAAAACCCAGCATTTGGAGAGAGAGCAAGGCGCCGCGCCGCAGGCCTGAACATTATAGGAAAATAAAAAAGCGAGGTCGAGGGAGCGGCAGCCCCCGCGATGGGGGGTCAAGGGGTATCGTCCCCCTTGCGGGGTCTAAGGGGCGGAGCCCCCAGCGGGGTTTGGGGCAGAGCCCCATGCTTGTAAGGCCGCCTGCACGTCATATTGTAGCTCGCCGCAGGCACGGGGGTTTAGGAGGTAGAGCCCCCTACATCACAAAAACAACATATGCAAACCATGCTTTGTGCGAAATTTGTCCTGATTCTTTCTTAACATTTCATTACCTCTTGAAACCCCTGGGGGGTTATTTCGTCCGGGTCTATTTTGTCCGGTTTTTTTTTGACCTAGAGCCCATTTTGTGGGTCTTATCAAAACTTAGCCCGATGGGCCTTCGGGTCATCAGTCCGGCCCTGGCCGAGTCTGTTTCGAGCCTCAAGTAAGTAATTATTTATCTCTCGGTCGACATGGACATTCATCTTTCAGACGACTATGGGGAAGGATCTAGCTGAAGATTTAATAAAGTGGTTTCGACTTATTTTTAGGTCCCATAACTCGGATTAGAAGTTGCTTTGAGGGTACCTTCATTAAACTTAATCCTTGTGCAATAATGACTCTCTAAATTTTGAGACGTTAAAATAAATCTTATAAAATGCGGGTTCTTACAAATGCTTCGCTGTAGAATCAGGTGAATCACGGAAAACACAGAAAATCATGAGTCTTATAGAAAAAACGATTCACCAATATCCGAAAAATACACAATTTTAAAATTTCCACTAATTTTTCTACGCAATTTTAAAGTCTCTTCTGCGAATATTTTATTATTGTAATTAAAAAATCAAACCGACAAACAACAACGAATTATACGCTTCAACACTTGTGTGTCTTTTAGGAATCACGGAACGTAATCTGCATTCGGGAAATCCTCGAGTCATAGACTTCACATGAAATGGGAATCCTGTCATACACTTTCGGAGCAGTTTGCCCCTCGTGACATCCGCTGTCTGTGAAACAGTTACTCGTACAAGCAAAGTGGTTTACGAAATTATCAACAAATCTTTGAAATGTAAAGAATCTCTGGTTTCAAAACAACCAAAACTCAACCTAAGAATAAACTAGCAATAAAACATAATTCGCCAATAACTACAATATCTTTCCACATATAATTCATTTGCCTGTTGGCGTATATCTAGAAAATTTATGATTTACTGTTTAAAAAATAACACATTCGTAAATGTAAATTAGAAAATTAATTTCTCTCGCACGCTCTAGACATTCTGTGCTCATTTTCAACGTAAAAATATATTTAAAAATATTAGTTTTTTTATTGTTTGTTTTGATAGTTTAACGTACAAAACAATTTCGACTGTAAAAAGTTGTAGTTACACATAATTGGTATACGGTTTAATGGTGACATTAGACACGACCATAAACAATACTTTATATTGTAACATTCATAAAATGTAACTTATTTGAAGAGAAATATGTTGCTTGCTGCTAGAGTTAGTTTTATAGTCTGCGTGATTTAGATTAAGTTGAAAAAAGCTCAATAAAGAAGTGAGTTTTTCATGAACAGTTAACGAATTTTGATTATTTGTTTGTAAAGATACTGACTTCTTTAATCACTTCCGAATATAAACTACAAAATAAAAAGTGACAACGACCTTATAACTTTTTTTCACGACTCAAATAAATTGTAACATTAAAATGCTATTTATAAAAATAACTTTTTTTAATTTATGTTATTCGACCATCCATTGCATCTTTCATCGGTCACCACACGTCATAAACGTGTACAATTTCTTTTAATAATTACTGTTGCGTTCGTATGTGATAGCTAAGAAAATTTGTTTAGAAACAATCGAGGAAATACCATGCATTAATTTTTCATATTTTGGAGCTATAAACGGTTATTTACAGCACTGATTTCAGTAATGTTAAACGGTAAACATATTTTTTAGGTGAGATATCTCTCTCACTGGTTTTGTTTGTGGATTAATTTCAGGGGCGTGACAACCTTTTGTTTTGATCTCAACGTGAAGTTGGCTGCAGTTGCGACCGAAGCTGACTTCATTCAAATAAAATCAGCTGGTTTCATTCATAAATTCACCAAAATCAAGTGAATACATTGAAAAGTTCGGTAGATTTTCTAGGAATGAAGAAGTCCACAAACTGAAAAAACGTCATACGAAAACCTTTGGGGCAAAGAACCAATAGGTGACCTTTTAGGGTTTTTCCTCCTGCCCCTCTCCCCTTCCAAATCAATTAAAAAAAAACAAGTTGCAGCAGCTTTCAAACGAGCCTAGACTCATCAAAATCGGTTGGAAATCGGCTGAGATATGACATTTAAAATTCACGCTACGGAATATATGGGTGGCTGGCCCCACCTGAATGTCTTGACCCCTCCTAGAAATTTCGAAAGAATTTTTCAACTCAATATTTTCGTTTTTATTCGGCGAAAAGCTATAAAGTTGTCACACAACGCAAACCCTTACTACGTAATCTATAGTGCACGCACAGGCCCGATCAGAGTGAGGCAGGGATTTTTCCTCGAGCCCAGGATTTTGAATTAGCCGGCTCAGTTTTAAGGTTTCCGTGGCTGAAAACTAAGAAAAGAAATTTTCGTCGAGTACTAGGAAATAGGATGAAATTTGATGCAATTTAAACCACCCGCTCTGGAGATATTAGGAAATGAAGTTAGGTGTAGGACATTTGGTAGGAAATTTTCCTATGAAATTTCCTAGGAAATTTCCTAAGATATTTCCTAAAATTGACAATATTCACTTCCCCCATAAAGTATCTAAATTTTAATTAATCTTGACGGGGGATGGCTCGTTGAAAAGATCTCATCAAACTCTAGGAAGTAGGATGAAATTTGACAATTTTTGTGGCGCTACCAGAAGCGCAACAAAAAAGGTAAATTTGTCCGAAAATTTCATCTAAAAGTTGTCCAATCTAATAGAGAGGGCCATCGTTGGAAAGATCTTGACTAATTCTAGGAAATAGGATGAAATTTGAGGAAATGTTATATTAATGGAGAAGAATATTTGCAAAAAAAGCTGAAAATGCCAAATTTGACCCAAATTTCATCGAAAAGTGGTCAAATCTCAACATATGTGGCTTCTTTAGAAAGATCTTATTCAGTTCTATCAAACTGGACAAAATTTGAGGAAATTGCCGTCCGGCAAAGGGACGAGATTTATCAGCTTGGGACGATCGTTTTACCAATCTTGAAATACAGATCTGACGATCCTTTGCTCCTTTCCCGTTCATTATTTAAATTGGCTTCCCCACTCAAGTTAGTTAAACCTTCCTGTCGCCTCCAAGAACTTGCTCAAAGTAGCTGGTTCTAAGTTTGTAACTTCGGACTCAGTTGGAAGAAAGTGGGACTTTCACATATTACATGAAATCCCGTTTCTTCCTCTAAGCCGCACGCACACATAGAGGTCGCCGAGAGCCTAAGCTTTTTCATGTGCCCATTCAGCCCGCAACTTTTCAGTGATCACACCTACCACTCTCCTGATGCGATTCTTGTCCATCCCTAGCAGGAATTTGGCCCATACCACATTAGGTCTCGGGAAAAAGCGCTTGGTGTGGATACCACCATATTATCCTTCCCAGCGCTTCACATGCCTTCTCATCACCCAGCTCCCCAGCGCTTCTACACGCGCAGGTCGAGTAATCGGCAAAAACGGCTCAGAGCCATGACCGAGAGCTTCAGCACCCGCCCAATCAACTCGTCAGCTCTTTCATTCCCCTCCACGTCAGAGTGCCCAGGTACCCAAACTAAAGTGATCTGATTCCTCAGACCCATTTCGTTCAGGTAATCTCTGCACTCTTTCACTAGCTTGGAGGTCACTCTAGGCGACATCAGCGCCTTGATCATTTCCTTACTGTCCGAACAGATAAGCACCCTCTTGCCGTGCATTCCAACAGGCAGAGTCTCACGAGCTGCTAACAACACCGCGAAGATCTCCGCTTGGAGCATACTGGAAGGAGCCCCCAGATAGAAGCAATTTCCCTTTCCAGAGCCCATGGCGTACACACCAGCACCTACTCATTCACGAGATTTCGATCCATCTGTAATCGCTGGCCATCCACTAAGGCATTCTTGCCTACTGGGAACTTTCGCTTCAAAATTCCTGTCGAAGCAGGTTACCACCGCCATATCGTCTCTCGGCATTTCAAACACCGGGATCGATATTATCGTCGCAATCTTACCATGCCCAATGTGAAAATTCAGAGTCCACATGCCATTCTGCATCAGCCTATAAGCCGTGGCAAAAGCTTTCGCTTCAACCACAATATCGATAGGAGACAGAGCCAGCAGCAGCGTCTCCATCGCTAGGGTTGAAGTGGTTTTCATAGCGCCCGTGGTGCAAATACACACTAGCCTTTGAATCTCACTTGACAATTTCCTAGCGCATTCCACATCTAGCTTTGGCCACTACACCACGCAACCGTGGCTAATCATCGGTCTTATTACAGACTCATAAATCCACAGACGGTAAGCCCCAGTTTCTCCCGAAAGAGTTCCTGCAAAGCCAAAAAGCCGCTACCGCTTTCTGCGCCTTATCCTTGACATGAGCAATCCAATTCAGCTTGCTATCAAGCGTCACTCCTAAGTATTTCACCTGCAGAGCTAATTCCAGTACCTTATCGAAGAGCCTGATTTCACCGACCAAATTTGATCCTGAGCGCCTTCTGCTGAATAGCATAAGATCTGTTTTGGCCGGATTCATTTTCAGACCGTTCTCACGGCACCATCTCTCGACCACTCTCAAAGCTGTTCTAACTCTGTCACCCAGCGTGGTCTCTAATTTTCCCCCAACTAAAATCGTCAGATCATCCGAATAGCCCTGCGCATAGATTCCTTCGTTGCTCAGCTTTTTGATGAGAGAGTCTATCACTATACGCCACAACAAAGGCGATAGAATCCCGCCCTGAGGGCAGCCTTTCGCCACCCAGAGATTTCCTTTGTGACCAGAGGAACTTAGCCAAAGATCACTGAGGGATATCATATCCTTAAGTACAAATAGCGGATGGTTAGAGTCATGACTACCCTCAATATGTAGCACAACGGGTATGGCCTAGGTACTTCATTGAATCGACAGTTACCTACGCTCGCTGAGAAAGTCCACACTTTGCTACGGATTCCTTGCGGATAGTTTTTAAGCTGAAAATAGAAAAATATGAATTTTTGCTGTAATAGCGACCCCAATTCTCACCATGCCTCGATACTGGAAGAGAAAAAAAAATTTTCGACTCGTTCTCCTGTTTACGATTTTACTTTTCCTGTAAACAGGAGAACGAGTTAATGCATTTTTTTTTCTTAGGTTAGGGGTCATTCATAAAGGATGTCACGTTTGCTATAAAAAATGAGTATCCATAAAAAGGTAATAGCTCAGTCAGGACAGCAAATTCTGTTTATAGAACAGGGGGGGGTAGCCGGAGTACTATAAACAAAATCTCTGACCAGTTAGGAGATATGGACTTTGTGGAGTTTATAGCAAGCGTGACATCCTTTATGAATGACCCCTTAGGAGGTTTTTGATTTATTTTGTTCGTCAGATATCTTAAGTCATCTTTCAGAAGTGTACTGAGAAAGTTTTAAATGAATTTACCAAATGGTTGCAAAGTTATGCGATGCAATTTGGTCTAAATGGAATTGCCCAAAACGTGACGTCACGTTCCATGCAGACACCCTCCTGTCAGATTCCGTCACGTTTTTAGTGACCCCTCCCCCCTCCTCCTCTGAGTGTGACGTAATATGTGCACGACCCCTGGTGTCCATCCGTCAACATGATACCTCATCGACCATGCGTGATAATTCGTGGTTTTTAGGGAATATTTCTTGAATTATTTACGCAGAAAGAAGAACATTTTTACTAATACAATTTTTGCAAAAAATTTTTCAAAAATTTTTAAGTTATTTGAAAAAATGTACTTTTGTGAAAAATTTTTTGTTTTTTTTTTTTTTTTTACTTTTGTTCTAACTTTTTTTTTGTAATACAGCCGGTTCATTCCTTTTACCTAGTTCGAAGAAATAGCTGACAGCTTCACTTTCAAGCGTACCCAGCAATTAAGTTATTCCCAAATCATAGATTTTTTGCGCTAAATTTGAATGCACGATAAAATTTTCAAATTTTTCGAGTTGAGGGAAACGTGAACATTGCATAGAAAAATTTGATTTTACCAGAAACCACGATAATAGGATGAAAGTTGGTATTTTATTTAATTGATTGAAAAGTTATTGTGCATCTAAAAATAAGTGATTTTGCAATTCTACAGACAATGTTATGAGCTTTTCTTTAGTCAAAAACAATTGTAAAAGGTAATTAAGTATACAATTCTTAACGAAATTTTAATATTTTTCGATCATTATAACTGACCTTTTACCTCAAAAAAATGTTCCCACAAAAAATTGCAGGTTCTTTACTTGTGAGGTTGAAATTTAAAGCACTGCTTTAAGTAAGAAAATTAAACAAATTTACATAAATGTTAGTTTTTTAATTTTGTCTTGTTTTTCTTCTTCATAACAATTTTTGCATATTATTATTTGCACATATCTTTACTATTCACACAGCGAATAGCAATTCTGAGGAAAATTTCGAAATTTGTCAGTAAAAGCTCTTGCCAGGAATGTTTTACAATGATCCTGATCCTAGCGAATTTGCAGAATAAAGTCACATTTGCCCAGATG
The DNA here is from genome assembly GCA_029228625.1 of Pseudolycoriella hygida. NCBI lineage: Eukaryota > Metazoa > Arthropoda > Insecta > Diptera > Sciaridae > Pseudolycoriella > Pseudolycoriella hygida. The sequence goes on along the minus strand of CM055403.1, from coordinate 26,676,400 downwards.
TGATTGGCACATTCGCCTATAGAAAACAGGTGTATTCAGTGGTATAGGTCACATCTCGACACCTAAAGTTTTGAGATGTACACTCACCCGTTCAAAAAGTTTTGTGGAAAAGCGAAAAGTGCCGAAGTCCACGTTTCCCACAGCTCCCCGAAATTTTGCTTATTTGGATAGAACTTTACTTGCTGGGTGCAGTAAAAAATTGTTTAATTTTAAAGTGTCATCTATTTCTTCAAGCTATGTAAAAAAGGAACGAACCGGCTGTATTTTAAATTTTTTTCAACAATTTGTTTTTTGTCAGAGCGCCGCTGCTTCGTACAGATTTTTTAAAATTGCCTTGTGGGAAATTTTCTACGCAACTTATTGCAATTGCAACAATACAATTACGTCCTTAAATAAAATTTGCATTACATCCTCGATATTCTTTGCAAATTGTGTACAGTTTTGCAGTTGTTCTGGTTTCTTTTCCATGCTAATTCATTTTGTTTCCATTATCCTGATTTTGGGCTTGCTTTTCTAACCGAAACTGTATGCACCTTATGTCTCCCAGCTGGTGATTAGTGAATTCAACATGAGGTTTGGAAAAGTATTCCTGACTGATAGCACTTTGTACCTTATGAAAATTTAAATTAAAGTTTATTTCTCACGATAAAAAAAGACAGAAAAACACTTCAAATTACATCAAAATATGTAATCAGATACCCCGCATCATATCATGGCAACGTGATCAACTAAGTGGATAAAATATTTGTCTACAATAAACAAGACACATTTTGTAATATTTTCACCGATACGATGAAATCTAAGCATCAAAATAAATTTGGAAATTGTTTTATAAATAATTTCGTTATTTCGCTCATTCACCCCTTATACAAATTTCGACCTTCCATATCAACACGCATATATTTAAAACCGAACCTTAAGCAACAACCGAATTCTTTAGCCCCAGATGAAAAATCCACATTTAAAACGCAGACATTATTGATTTTGTTCTAAACTTAAACTCTCAGAGCAAAAGGAGCACAATAAAAATACGACGACCTTTATTTTATTATAGCAGGAAAAAAAATAATAAAACAAAAAAATGCCTCACTTTAAGGTCTATTATCTCTGTTATGTGCTCAATGGTATATCAGCGAAGTTCTTCCACCATGAAAAACGATATTTCTGTGTGCTGTAATAGATAAAATAATACCTTACCTCATCTACATAAAACACTTTCTATCTGACTCTTTTTATATGGGAGCGATATCATATGCAACAGTGGGTATATACTGCGACAAGTACTTACGTAAATAAGTTGGCAGAGCTTTATTAATGTTACATTGGTTCCATTGGTTCAAAATTCCGTTCAATTTTTTATGTCGTGTTCCTTTACATCCGGATATGTCATGAAAACGGTATCATAACCAAGTTCCAGTTCGACAATACGTGTTGTAGATATATGAGTTCGTCTTTTATGAATAATGAGCGTAAACGGGTGTTACTTGCTACAAAACCCATTGTGTACCACGTTTTTTCCGTCTCTGTTAGTTTTCGTTTATTTAAGAAAAAGGCCAGTGAGTGCCAATAGTGTCTCTATTATACTGTGGTTAATGGCACATGTCACAAAACAGAAAAAAAAAGTAAAAAAACGAAGATCGAAAATATTTCAATTAGATGAGCCTTTGAGCTGATTCATCATCCAAGTAAGAAAACTTTCCTTAATTTGACTTAGAAGGTGACACCCTGTTTAATGTTTATGTAAAATAGAGGAGTCATTTCAAAACAATACCATCCGTCATGACAATTGACGTATTCCATCAAGATATACATTTTGAGTCGATCGAACGAAAGTATCTAACATAATTTCTGAAGTGTAAGACATTTTTCACCGTTGTAAAAAATGTCTCCATTGTCAAAAATAAATGAAATATTCTATTCAACTAACCTAAATATACAAACGAAACTATTTCCATAGGAAGTTACAAAAACAAACCCAAGGGTTGGATTAAAATTAAGCAGCTTTACTCTAAAAGAAAATTGGTTTTCATTTTATTAATTCGTTTGATTCGCTTTGCATACAATAGCATCTGTTGAAATTTAAAATAAAAGTCTCGAGAAAAGTCTTTAGTGCATGACATAAAGGAAGTTAATGGTAAATAATAAAAATAATCTGCCTTAACAACCCTTTGGCGGATTTAAATAGTTTCACTGTTTTTATGGTTGTTATGAGATCTTTTCATTATCGACGTGTTTTTACTGTGCCAGTGGTAAACTGTGCTACAAACGCAAATAATAAGAGCGAAACTAGTAGGAGTCGAACTGGGTTGTAGGGCAGATTATTATTATTATCTACGCCCTTAGATCACACAGATATCTCTACATGGAATTTTTCGTGCGTGGTTGACGTCGTTTGTATGGGTCGCCCATAAGCCTGTTTGTGAAGCAAGAAGCGGAACGGATGGTAGCAAGCTCTACGGAGATGGCCAATGGCTCGCGGCGGGAAGAAGTATAGAGCACGCGGGTATCCTTTACTCTTTAGTGAGAAACTTTGGGGAGATGTCAATGCCTTCGGACGGGATAAGAACGTTGTTTCGGTTTGAAAGAAACTTTAAAACGATCTTCCCGAGTCGGCAGAGCGGAAATATTCCGGTGATAGGAGACATAAACGTCTATACTGATGGCTCTAAGATGGCAGAAGGAACGGGTGCGGGTATTTTCTGCGAGAATATGGAACTTAACGTCTCCATTCCCCTTGGAGCATACACGACAGTGTTCCAAGCGGAGATCCTGGCGGTCGGTAGAAGTTGTGAATGCCTGGGAGAGAATCAGGTCATAAATAAGCGGATCGTCATTTGCACAGACAGCGAATCGATAATAAAGGCGCTTTCATCATACTAGCTTGCGACTAAATCGGTGCTGGAAAGCAGAGTGGCACTAGATGCCCTAAACGAAGTCTCTCTGGTTTGGGTTCCGGGACACTCAGGTATTCTAGGCAACGAGAGAGCTGATGAGCTGGCGAGGCTAGGTAGCGAAACGGCCTTTGAAGGACCTGAACCATCCCCAGGCATTTAACCTGGGCTGATAACGGGACTTATAAAAAGGAAGACTCGCGAGAGGCACCAGAGGAAGGGTTAAGCTCATATAGACAAGCTAAGGAGTTCTTGGATGGGTGTAATCCACATACCACCAAAGAACTCTTAAAAAGTAACAGGAAAAACATTAGGTGGACAGTAGGGATGTTAACGGGCCACAACACGCTAATATACCATCTGAATAAAATGGGACTAAGTAGTGACCCGAACTGTAGAAGTTGCAGAGACGTACCAGAAACAGCAAAGTATTTCTTGCTGCACTGTCCAGGCCTTACAAAATTAAGGGTGAAATGACTGAGAGACTTCTACCTTACTCTGGAAGAATTCCGAAAAATACCGATAGCTAATATTGCTTCTTTTATTAAAGAAAGTAAATTGACTGAGGGAATACTTCAATGGTAACGCTACACACACATCAACACCACCACATAACACAACACCCAACACCAAATCACCCAGACCTGGACTGGCCATATGGCCAGGGAGGCAAATCACAACCGCGCCTTCTGCCGTTTTTGCGCCTTTTCGAAAAAAGAATACAAAATCGTCATCATCGGAAAGTCGATATTATGTCGATAGCGCTTTTGTCAGACGCCTTTGATGTGTACTTTGTGTTCATCGTAAGTGCAGTGATGCGCTTTTTTGTTGAAAAAAATCTCCATCAAGTAATTTAGAATTTAGAGAGTTTTGAATGCTGCACGTCGATGCACGTGATCTCTTTAGTACAGTGATAAACAACTACTAACGTGTTAATACGACCTTCTTTTCTTTCAGCTTTGTGAGAGAAGAGCGGTTATTCAGTTTGTTACGCTTTTATTAAGAAATTTCACATTTTTTCTAGCCGAAATCCTAAAAAAGAATTACCTACTTCTAGGGTTTTGGCTTCAAAAACAAAAAAACAAAAACTGAGGCTAGTCACTGTTCAATTTTTTTATAATGAGGAAATTTACACATAAAAAAATTCGGTCGCTACGCTCGCGACAATCACCTTACATAATGTTCACGTTCTCGTTGAAAGTTTTGTGCTAACACAAACTCAATTTCGGCAACCAGGGGCTTTCACCGGTAGTAGAAATATAAGTTTTTAAATTTACAATAGATCTTGTTGTTCACGTAAGCGCCTTTCGACTGGTCGCACACCTGCGCCTTTTGATAGCCAGTCCGGCCCTGAAATCACCACAGCAATAAATCAACCTAACATCTAACACATCAATACCACAGCAACCACAGCAACAATATAGGGTTTGGGACAATGGGCCCAATGAAGCTGGCCTAAGTGTCCTCAATGGTCAAATTTTCCATGATAATTGTTCATTTAATTATTGTAATTTGTACTATTGTATGTACCCCATAATAAAATCAATCAATCATGAGTCGCTATGGACACAACTAACACCACAAATACCCAAATTAGAGATGAGCGGGTTGCCCGAAACATCGAAAAACCCAACCCGAACCCGAATTGTTTTTTTCGTGTTCATGGGTTTCGGGTTTCGAAAATTTTAATGTCGCTTTACAATGCTCTCGTCAGATCCAGATTAGAATACTGTTCGTCGCTTTGGAGTCCGTTTTACCACAATTCAATTGACCAGATAGTACGCGTACAAAAGAAATTTTCTAGAATGTTTTTCTTCAAGTTCAACATGGAACGCCAATCTTACGACAAGAGGTTAAATTTCCTGAAGTTACATTCATTAGAATCTAGAAGACTGGAAAATGACGAAATTACTCTTTTTAAACTAATCCATAATCGCATCGATTCTCAATTACGCCATCAGCTTGCATTTGACCGTCGACCAAGATCTACTAGACACAGGAAAGTTTCCTATCTACCCAACTTTAAAACCAACATCCAGAGAAATTCACCTATCTTTCGTCTGCAGGAACATCATGATGAGTATTTTTCAGACCTGAATGTAATGGTTGACAGATTTTCAATATTTAAGAAGGGCGTTAAGCAACATTTCTCATTTTAATAATTAATTTTTGGATTTATGATAATACACTCGCGGAAAAGTGAAAATCGACACATTTTTGTGTTTTGTGGTTTGCTGACTTTATTGATTTCTCTATTGATAAAAATACATGAAAAAAATTCACAAATTCAAGTAAACACAAAACCAAACATGTGCCATGCCGCTTTTTACTTTTCCGTGAGTGTATTATTATTTATTTTGAGTTTTTGTAAATCTCTGATTAACATATTATTGGGCTTCGGCCTGTTTGTTGATCGTTAAACCAAATAAAATACGAGTAGTCAAGTTTTTACGTGTAGTCCTGGAAGTTGTCGTTTTCAGAAATGTGTAACAAAGTTCCGTAGCGTCGCCGGTTCGAATCCTGTCGGTAACAGTATTTTTTCCTAACGTTTGTTGATTATTCAAAAAGGACAAAATGAGGACATTTTTCTGTTGCGAGTAGAACTGTTAGTTGTCCTTCACTTCGGCGTCAGTCATGTCTGCTAGAGAGCGTCCAGAAAATTTATACCCTGGAAAACAAGCGCTAAATATGCTTATTTCGTAATTTTTCAAATAGATACTGAAAGGACAAATTCAGGACATATTTCTGGCATAGTCAGTTCGTCGATATATTTCTCCACTCCTTATTTTGGCGATTGAGAGCTTTCGCAGGAGCTTTCATAACTTTTTTTTAGTACAGTCTATTGTCAAGATGTCTGGGACATTATGCATTTTTTTGATTGCGCATATGGAAAGAACAAATTGAGGACATATTTATTATTTTAAAAATGAAACGAAATGAACGTTCTCAAAGTCATATTAAAATCGACTTTTCGGTACAAAAATTATTTTTGACCGAGAAAACTATCCTTTACAGTCTTGTCATAGGCCATTTTATGAACATTTGAATGTTAGATCCTGAAAGGACAAATTGAGGATGTTTTTCTTTGTCAACTTTTTATTTATTTCTGCTACTATGAAAATAGTAGTATTACAGTATTTGTACTACGGAAGTGTCACTACGAATATACTGAATTGTTATTGAAAAAGGACAAATTGAGGACATTTTTTGAACTCATTAGTTTTTCGAAAAAACTTCGTCTTCACAGTTTTTGTCCTCGAGAGCTTTTACCGTTTTTAGTACACTGTTACAGCTCGGCCGCCCAGTTAGGACAAATTTGTCTGTCACGCCGGACATAAACGACATATTGAGGACATTTGATTCAGATATATAAAATAATAATCGGTGTGAGTGACCCCCATTTCGTAACGGCACCCGCTTAAACAGTTTCTATGTGTTAAAGATTTTAAAAAGCACAGAAAAAAGTTTCTGTGGTAGTTTTTCTGGCTTATACAGAAAAATTAATGCTGATTTCTAAAAGTTTCATTCATCTCGAGTTTCTTATAATTCGTACGAGCTTCATACGTAAAAAACAGGATAGTAAGCATTACCTAGAAAAAAGTTACCTGCCTCAGGTAAAATTTGTCAATCTTATCAGAGTCCTTTATGCTTTTAATGAAAGTTCGCGAAAATCATAGATCGAGTCGAATTGTTTGTCTAACCGAATTTTCACTGCACATAATCCACTCGTTTTGATCAAACAGGTTACAATCTATTCGTATACACATCCTCACAGTATCAGAAAATCCATTTAGCATATCGATTTTACATATTTGCTCCGTACATTATCGATATGAAAGGAATCAACGGAACATCCAATGTTAATGCTTCCAATTCAAACAAAAGATATATTTAATCGTTTCACATAACGAGACGAATAAATGACAATGAATGGTGTGTTCGCAGTCATCGTCTTGTTTACATTACATGTTTATAGGTTAACTAACAAATTCGATTGAAATTAAATGATTTTTGTTTGAAGAATAATCATTATTGCGTGGATGTTGATCCTATTTAAAAGTTATTAAGGTATAAGGTGTGTGTTTGTGATAGCATAGTACGATAATAAATTAATTTAAACATGAAATCGTGTTGAGACACAGGTTAAATAATAATAATAATAAAAAGCACGGATTAGTACGCATATATTATATAGAGAGACACATATACACTTGTGCCTAGTGATGTATGGTTTGACAAAATTTTCGTCTTTAATTGTCGACAAAATGACGTTATGGCTCACTTCGAGATAAATATTTAATGAGACTTTATAATGAAACATACACAGAATTTCGTGAATTATTAAACAAGTTTGGAATTAATCAAAAGTTTTGTGTTTTCAATGCAAATATTTGTGTCTCGAGTCTTGATATGAGTATCAGCGTGGATATCAGCTTAACCGCGAAAAGTTTATATGGGTAAGTTTTTCATATTCACTAGCATATTTTAACCAATTTGCATAAAGTAACATAATTCCGTTACACTATGGCAGCTAAATATTAGTTCAAATCACGATCCTCTTAACCGGCGTCACTTATGGCAAATTATTTATTCACTCACATCTGCTAGAAGCAAAAATAACAAGAGGATGTAATTAAAGCGTATAACAAGCAAAAATTATTGCTCCGTTAAAATAATTTTCAAAATATTCAAAAAATAAACTAAATTATCATTAAATTTTATGTGATAGCGCAGAGCAAAGAGCAGGCCAGAGAGCCGTCGATTTTCAGCCGCAGCCGCACTTTTTGTACCGGCCGAGCCGCCATGCCAATAAAATTATAAAAAGAAATTCGGCTCAAAACGGCTGGAGTGCAAAAAAAGTTTAAAAAATGTGAAAAGAACTTACAATGCAATGTTTCTTTGATCTTGCAATTTTTAAAATATTTCGGGCGATTTTCTCAGAAAGATCAAAATTTAGCGTTAATTTAGAAATTTCGCATAGATTCGTCGCTTTTATAGCAGAAATGTTTCTATCCGTTCTATATTTTAACAATCCACGACAAAAAGTTTAGCTGATTGGGACGTTTTCGCCTCTTCAGTACACATTTGTCGCAAGACCACGTGTATATCAACGTGGTCACATATTGAGTGAGTAACCATCTCGAATATGCGGCCTTATATACACCTCGTTTGTTCGATTATTCAAAGAGAAACTCTTTGACTTAGTAGATCCGTTGTTATGGTAACATTTGGAAGTACTGGTCAAAATGTTTTGTTATGCTGTTTGTATCTGCAGCGGTGATAATTTCAATTCGGTCAATGTTTCTTTGATCTTGCAATTTTTAAAATATTTCTGAGAAAATCACCCAAAATATTTAAAAAATAATTTCTTTAACCATTGAACCGATTTTTAGTCGCCAAGCAGCAATACCGCCGGTAATTTTCATTCAGTTCTCACACAAGACCCATGACTGCAGTAATTTTTTTAAGAAACAATTTGCCATTTTTAAATGCGATTTTTTGACAATTTTAAATTAAAAAAAACGTTGTCAAAAAATGACATCAAATAATTTGCAAACGAAACTTTTCCTACAAATAATTTGCATAAGAAACAAATGTCAGAAATTTCAATATTTTCTTATTCAAATTATTTTACGGCATTTCTTGACAAGTTGTTTTCTTAAGAGCACGACCGATGAAAACGATGTTTTTCTAGCGAAGCTTTTGTTAAAAAAAAGTACCTCAATAGCTAAATAAAGTAATTTTTTTCATCGAGTAGTTGAGGTATGCTTTTTTAAGATTGCTTAGTTTTAGTAGTTTAAGTAGCGGGTACATTACGTTGTATAAGTTTATAATTCGACACCTGGCTGCATACTTTGGTCACTTACCTGGGAATATAGAAAGCAGCGTGCGGGCGTTAATAACGCCCCGGGTGTTATTAACGCCCCGGGTGTTATTAACACTCCGGGCGTTATTTGCGGCGGAGAAATGTCCTTCCACCTTTTTATGTACATTTTCTTCTAACAAACTGTCAAAGAAACTACAGGAAAAGTCGCTCGGGCATGCTCTCAGTTAAAAATTCTTGACAGAAAGACAAAACCCAAAGACAATTACAAAAAAAAAGAATTTTCTCTATGCCTATGTGCAGTTTCAAAACGGAGTTGCATTTTTTTGAGTGCAAATCTAGCCTTAGAGAATGGCTTTTGAGAGGGAAATTGTATGAAAGTCTCTCTCAAAAACCACTCTCTAAGTTTTTCTTGTGTTGTAGGGCAGAGATGTTGGTTTCACAGTAAAAACTATACTTCAAAATAAAAAATTTAAATGAACTTCGAACAGTTTTACCATCTAAATGATAAGCCACTTGATGTCAGTTCTTCGACATGTAAAACAAGAATCCAAACGAGATTTTGAAAACAAAGAATGACGGATGCAATTTTTCGCATAAACAAAAGAGAGACTGATAGTTTAGACAAAAGCGATATTGAAGCTAAATGCGCTATATTGACATTAATTACGCGCGTCTTTTTGAATTCAAATATTTGAGTAAGTCCAAATTTTTGTAGGTTTATATTACTACATATTTGCGAGCGAAATATTTGATTATACTAATTTAACAAGCACAACGAATTCAAAACACAGCTTTGAATTTCAAGCATACAAAAACCTCTTAAAAGGTAGAGTGTGACGCAGTCCGTAAGTCCGCTTCCAAAATTAATGATATCGCTTGAGGTGACGCTATCGCTGATAATACGCAGAGTTTGTTTGAAGGGAACCTTGTGTTCAAAGATTTAATTTCCTGAAAAAATTACAGCTCTTTTTTTTAAAACAAAATTACGTTGTGTAAAAAAATTGTTCCGGAGCTAAAATTCGAAAACCCAAAGAAGCCTAATTTGTACCTAACAAAAATCCAAGATGGCGTCACTTTGGCAGATTTCTGAAAATCCCAAAAAATTCTCCTGGTCAAACTCTATAACTTTCCCGAAGAAACCAACTCTCTAAGTATTGTCATTCCGAAGCTAAAATTCGAAAACCAAAAAAACCCTAATTTATTGCTTGGGAAAATTCAATATGGCGCCGGCTTGACTGCTGGCAGCCATTTTCTTAAAATCCCAAAAAATTCTCCTGACCAAACTCTATAACTTTCCCGAAGAAACCAACTCTCTAGCTATTGTCACTCCGGAGCTAAAATTCGAAAACTCCGAGCATTACCTAAAAAACCCTGAAAATTGACCACTTTTCCACATGCCACGGCTTTTCCAGAATTTTCCCGGAAAAGCGGCATATGAAATTTTTCATTTGGGGCCGAGACTGACGTTCCCTGAAAATTTCAGAAAGATCGGCTGTCTAGTTCTCGAGATCGAAAATTATTAATAGATAGATAGATAGATAGAAACCGACAGATCAGAAAAAAAGTTTCCATAATGATGAGAACAATAGAAAAATTATTTCTCCATAGAAAAGTGTCATTTTCAAACCTCGATATCTCAGCCAATTTTCAACCGATTTTGATGAGTGAGGGCTTGTTTGAAAGCTGCTGCGACGTAGTTAAATAATTTGGAATGGGAGGGGGGCGAGGGGAAAAAACTCAAAAGTTCGCCTATATATGGCTCCTTGTCCCAAAGGTTTTTATATGGAGTTTTTTGGGTTTGTCTACGTTTTTTTTGGGTGTGGGGACTGCGTCACGCCCTCCGCTACCGCTGCGGGCATGATATCCTTAAAAGTGTACGAGCGAGATCGAATACTCTAATAATACAGATCGTAGCAGACCCACTCTGAAGAAGAAGACGTTGTTACGAATGAGTTGCAACTAAGGTGGTTTACCCCTCAAAGATATCAATACTTGTTCTAGCCTTTTCCTAAGTGTATGAGTTATTTTCACTTTGAGTTCTTAAATGTAAAGAGCCAGAATGCCAAAATTCAAAAACCGAAAAACCGTGTTTTGAGACCAAAAAATTGCAGTTTTTTAACGACGAAAATTGGCCGGTTAACCGAAAAACCCGTTCGGTTAAAACCGGGTTGCAATCCCTAATTTTGACTCACTCAAATATTCGAATTTGAAAAGACGCGCGTAATTAATGTCCTTTAGCTCCTTAGTAATTTGTTGCTTTGAGAAAAAATGTGACAGTTCGTTCATAAAAAACTTTTTTGACAGAAACAAAATGTAAATAGAATATTTCGGTATGTGAAATTATAAAACATCTGAAATGTGCGCTGACAAAAAAACGGCGGCGGCGGATGGTTTATTTACCATTCGGCGGCGGGGCAATAGGATGACAGATTTTAAATTTTCGGCGGCGGTGGCGCCCTTTTTCTGAAATAAATTCTAACTAGAGCGGATTACGCACGTAGCGAAGCAAAATTTTCGTTCTTGTTGAAATTCTGTACTTTCTCCCCTCGTATAACAAAATGTAAGATGTCGTTCAAAAATTATAAAAGATGGAGGGAGAAGGTGTATGAATCAAGCGTTACGATTCTAATAAAACTGGGTGAAAATTGACCCTTTTTGTGTAGCATCGACATATGAACCAGTTTTCACAGAACAGAACAGAAATCGATCGCTCAACCAGCCATTTTTGCTGTAAAGTAAAAGTAAAAAGTAGCAGGAATTTTAAATTTTTTGTGGTTAGCTACTTGTGCTACAACAAGCGAAACCTATCAATCTTTCAAGATAAACATGCCAGATATTCATTCATTTATTTTAACGAATCAAAAGTTTGTTAACAAATTGATTTCCGTATAACCTGTTGGAGAAAATTATTCCATAATTTTCGGAGCAAACTGCTTTATAATAAATGGAAAATCAGCAACAAGTTGCCCAAATTATTCAACGTTTAATTCGCAAGTAATTCTATTTATCACATCGGGGCCTATAACATGCCCATTATAGCCCTGAAAGCAGGACTATAATCGGATTTTTATAGTCGAGTTTCATATGTTGAATAAGGACTATAACGTAATCATTACATGCAAATCAAATGTTTCTTATGTCGATGGAAAATAGCAAAACAAACTCACATCGCCTTTTTCAAAGCATGCTCAACTTCACAAACGTTTATTTGTTGTTTAAAACATTTTATTGTGTTGAATTGGGATTTGAACATGAATTAAAACAAAATTTTAATCAAAACGAGTTTTATTTACTTTTTTTTGGAGGAATCGATTGACCGTACGATTTGATGACAACTGTTTACTAGATTGAAACGATTGCCTTTGCAACGATTTCAATGTACAGTGTATTTTCATGTTTTGTGCAAAATTGGCAGTTATAGGCCCCGATGTGATAAAATATCGTATAGCACAAGGGGTATATCTTGCAATTATAGTCTCGGTTGGTAAAATTTCTCGGGGCTAACGCCCCTCGAACTTTTACCAACCTCGACTATAATTACGCGATTATACCCCTTGTGTTATAATATACTATTCTAGAGCGTTTTTATGACAGCATTACTGACGCCTATTCAAATTCATATGTTGATGCTGTTGGTGGCATTACAAACGTTTATTATTGAAGGTGACGCTTTTTTTGAAAAGTCTGCATCGCTTATACTCCTGCAAAGTGTTGAAAGTATTTATGTGACTATGACGAAACATTAACGTGCTCCGAAAGTATGGAGAAATTAAGTTGTCTTAGCCGAAATGGACTGTATAGTTGACCTTGTTGAAGTTTGCGATGAACACTTTGTGAAGGCATATGAGAATTGAAATCCAAACAACAACTACAAACAAATTTTTTATCTCGATACATCGGTTCAAATTGCGTATGCATCTTTTTGCCTAGATGTTTATTTTGACGATTAGATTATGCATTCACACCTTCTACATAACTTCCACAACTTCCAAATGGTCAAAAATAAAAATTTTGGAAAGAGGTGCATAACGCATCACAATTTTTGCACCCATTATGACCTCGAAATGACTTGATTGTAGCCTCAACATTACCAAAACAGTTATCGTCTATATATCAAAGTAATTTATCACAATTATTCCAATATATCAATCACAATCAGTTGAGCATTTACATTGATCGATCAAAAGCACTAAAAAGTGAATCAAATTAAAATTAACCAATTTCATTGATTGAATATGTTGATATAATACCATTGAAGTTAAAACGAAAGGCTTTTGAAATCAACTGATTATACCAACATTATACTTAACTATCCATTAACTCATAATTTGACAGTTTTAATTGAATTGTACGAAATTTATCAATGGAATGAACTCAGCGGGATATTGAATTGTTAATGATGAGGACAGCGAGGTTACAATCAATTATGAAAAAATAATCTAAATGAGTGGAAGTTGTATGCAGATCTCTGTTTGGAGGAGAGAAATTGGTTTAGCTTTTACCCACAAGGTCCTATTTGTTGCATTCGTAGGTGGAGTGTGACTTCAATACGTTAGAATTTGTTTATTCCACATAAGGATTTTCACACGCCTAATTTTTAGGTCTCTTGTCACGAAAACATTAAAAACATCAATTTTATCACAGTAAATCGCCGAAATAGTAAATTACAGTAAATTTTATGGGTTGGTTGTTTTAGCTTGTGAATTTTCTTTCTTACATCCTTGCGAAATGATTCCATGTTCCACTTAATATCTCAGAAGTGGAAGAATGACGCAACATGAAAGGTACCGAAATCAAGGTTTATTGAGTAGACGAAAATGGTTTGTTTTTCATTAGGAAATTGATTACTTGTATTGTTGGTTATTTTTCAGAAGCGAAATTTAGTTTCTTCTACAAAGTTATAAATGCAGTAGTGTACAAAATGGCAACTATTTACAACCAGTCGTTCGCTCACCTTTCAAAATCTTCTCTATTCAAATATGCAGAAACTTTCAACCATCCGGACGAGACTTCATTGTTAAAATACCAGAATTTCATTTCAATCGCTTAACGAATGCCAACGTTATCCATTTTAACAACAAAATAATTTATAAGGGAGTTTAGAAAGCTATTTCGGACCATTTTAAGTCCTGATTTTCCTGACTTCCACTCAAAAAAAGTACTCCGTTAAGAATCGCAATTCTTTATCATTAGCCAGCACAAATTGAGCACTAATTCGGGAAACCAACTTGAGTTTGGAAAAATTTAAATTAAAGGGACTCCCCATACAAAATTAACGAAAAATGGAAAATTTTGATTTTTTATCAATTTGTGCTCGGCGCTCCGACTACTTTGAATGTTAGGAACTTTAACATTAGCCAGTACAAATTGAGCACTAATTCGGGAAACCAATTTGAGTTCGGAAAAATTTAAATTAAAGGGACTCCCCATACAAAAATGACGAAAAATGGAAAATTCAATTTTCGATCGAGTCGTTTTCGGCTCCCAGAGCACCACAAATTCTAGAACTGGTACCATTCGACAGCAAATTATAGACCCAATTTCCATGCTAGCACAAATTTGGGGGGTGCTGACGACATACACATTCAAAATTCTGCTTGAAAAAATGAAAGGCATTAATGTGAAAAAGCTTCTCACTTATTATGGACTTGGGACCATAAGACTCAGGGAGGCAGAGTAATCACAAAAAAAATTATTGAATTTGTATGAAAGCTAGAATTCGAAACAGATCAGATCAATCTGATCAGATTTCAGATTGATCTGAAATTTTTCAGATGATAATCTGATCTGAAGAATGTGTATCTGATCTGAAGATGATTTGAACATTTTCAATCTGATCTGAATCAAATCTGAAAAATTTGCAACACTGAATTAAAGTAAAATTCCAGTGCTTTTCAAGAAGTTCAACACTGTAAGGAAATTATGACGAATGTAAATAATTAAGCTTCATGTGTGTATGAGTCTGCCAAAGGTTTATAAGCTAATTTCGGAGAGCAAAATACGTACTTAGAGATGAAGGGTGGCGATGAATGAAAAATATCTTATTGCCAAAGAGCTGTTGCTATTGCTTCCACCGCAAACTTGAGAATTTAAGCGATAGTAATGGAGTAAAAGGCATATATGTAACAATAGTAAGCCACACATAAAGCCCGCCCTGAAATTCTGCCCTAGTTACGGCATTGTACTGTCTTTTATTTAAATGTCAAATAAAAAAATCTAACGGAACTATTTTGTAAAAACGAAATCGGTCCTCTTTTAAACTAACAGTGAGTGCCAAGGCATCTATTAGTAAAGTTTAAACACACAGTGACTGTGGAAACGCCTGAAAATGTTGAAACCAAAACCGACGACGAAATGAGTGAAGGCAATTACGAAGTCGATGTTGACAACCCCGTCGGTGGTGTATCAGGAACAAAAAAAGTTAAGCTCAGAAGCATTGTCTGGACGCAATCTCATTTCTATCAAACAAAGCGAAATGGAATCAAATATGGCGTGTGTAATTACTGTAAAAAGTAAGTAGGGTTAAGCAAAACCGTCTTAATTGAAAACAAATTACAAATAAATTCACAAAAAACCTAACGCCAACTGCTAATGTTTTTAAGGGAGTAAAACTATCTGGCGGCGCCAATAGCACCACCGGTAATATGTTCTTTTTTGTCTCATTTGCAAAGGAAACATGTTGATAAACTTGACCAACCTGACAAGGATGGGCAAGAGGACAAAGCTTTTGTGAGTTAAATCTATATTAGTGGGCTCATTAGTTTAACAATCAGTATAATCCATTTTATCTGCCTAGAACGATAATCTCGCATTTTTCTCCCTAGGGCAAAATTGTTTTTCTCGATATATCTTTTCTCGGCAGATAATAGTAGATTAATGTTGTGAAGGGAAAAATTAAGATTTACTTCATATGTATATATTGTATATAACAAGTGAGCGTAGCGAACGCGTGTTTATACAATATATACATAAGAAGTGAATCGAAATTTTTTCCTTCACAACATTACGCTATTTTATTTTTCATGTTTGACTAATTCACACATTCAAACGTTTCTGTATATAAACTCGAAGTCATGTAAACCCATTCTAACTGAAGGCATCAACAGCCTGCGTGGCTCAGTTAGCTAACATTCGGTGTTGAGAAAATTTTTTCCCAAAATTTTTGGTTCAAATTCTAATGACCGCAGTTTTTTTTTATTAAAATGAAATGTTTTTCTTTTTTATTTATACCAACAAACATCATTCTTTCATATAAAGAAATTAGATTTTCAATCAAATCAATATTTTTCTTGCGGTGAGACTTTACAAACGATTTTTACACATTGATCACACCACGTTTTCATAGCCTTATTGCTCGGCAGTTATTCGTCCGATTGAGAAAATAATTACTTTACAGATGTCCTGAGATGAGGCACCACACACTGGCATTTTGTTTTATCAAAATCCGTTCAGACAAAAATTGATTATTTTTATTATGTTCTAAAAAAAATCAATGACATGACATATACACACTTACACGTTATGAGCGTACACGTTACGTACTTGAAGTAAGCCATACGAATTTACTTCAACGCTTACTACTAACGATTCGATTTCTAATTGTCGTATATCAGGCGACACCGTGGAGTAGTGGTTAGCACATTCGACTCAGGCGCGACAAAGTTATACCTCTACAGTGAAAACTTTAAGGGTGCCGCGTTTCCAAAGGTCTCCTAATCGTTGTAGGCAATACTTATCAATTTAACTCGTGGTCAGAATTTCGCAACAAAGTGCAGTAAGATTACGTTAATAAGCTTTACTATATCCACTTCCATAACAAGTGAATTTGAAATCATTTATCGTTTACAGAATTTTTCGTAAGACAATTTTAGAAAAGCGCTGTTGAAGTGGTTGGTGGTTTTTTGTGATGAACCTTTCAAAGCAGTACAAACAGAAGCGTTTGCGGAAGTGGTGAAGACATTGAATTCAGATGCTGTTTTATATTCCGACAAAAAAATGCGGGCAGATCTTATCGACACATTTAACGAAAAGTTAAATGAACTTAAAGTGCGACTAAGTCAAATCCTCGGCAAATTGGCAGTAACAATGGACGGCTGGACGTCCAAAAATATGCTGTCATTTCTAGCGATCAGAGCACACTGGTTGAACGAACAGTGGAACTATCAATCACAGCTTCTTGACTTTTGCCACATCGATGGATCTCATAGTGGAGAAACGTTCAAAGACCTTTTTTGGAAGTACTTGCAATTGGTAGAAGTTCCATTGGACAAAATAATTTCAATTACTGTCGATAACGCTTCGTCGAACGACACATTTTTCGATCAATTGGAGGATGTTTTTGACATTCTTGCAGACGATCAACACATCCGTTGCCTTGCTCAAGACATGTTGAAATCGCTGAACTACTTCACCTCTCATCGAGATGAAGAACCACCGCAAGCGGAGGGGGAGTGCGAAGACGAATTAAATAATGAGGTGCTGTAAGACATTGATTTATATGAGGTAATCATTGACTGTGATGAAAGTGAATTGTCACAAGAAGACAATGAAAACACAATAATTAAATTACGAACTCTCGTTCGCAAGATCCGTAAAAGTGTGCAGCTGCGTCAGAAATTGAAGAAAATGTGCAGTATTTACGTCTTGAAGTATTTGACTCCGATTCTCGACGTACGACATCATATTACGCGCAGAATACTTGAAAGTTCCACTGAAGATGCTTTGTTCAGGGGAGCTGTTAGAAGTAAGAGCGCCATTCAACAATAGACGCTTACTTGCCAACTTTGGATTGGCTAATAGTAAGTCTAAAGAGTGTTGTTTCTGGGCCAACAAACTTGATTCGCGCTTGCAAAATGGGTCTACAAAAATTACAAAAGTATGAGGAAATAATTCACTCGAGTAAGATACCCTTCATCGCAATTTGCTTGAATCCGGCCTTGAAGATGAATTATTTTAAGGCGCATAAGTACTCAAACAGCAAAATTCGGGAAATAAAAAACATGATTTGTTTGTACTTCAAGAAAAATTATGAAAATGATGATTCGGTACCCGATGGTAAACAAAACAATGAAGATGAGGACGAAGAAATTTTTTCGCACATGTTTAAGCGATTAAAGCAGGACCCAGTTCATTCAGAAAATCAAAAATATTTGAGTTTACCATTATCAGACCGAAAAACCAAACCGATTGATTACTGGAGTTCGCGTAACATACAGGATGAGTTTCCGAAGCTCAGTAGAATGGCAAGGGACGTCTTACCTATTCAGTCGGCTTCAGTTGCAGTAGAAAGACATTTTTCGAAAGGAGTCAAAATATTAACACCGAAACGTAGCTCTTGAGCTGCTGAAACGATCCGAGCTTCAATGTTTCTGAAATCATGGTTCGCTAACAACACCAAATAAATTACACTAAATCAGATTTTATAATTAGGCGCCTGCCACCCTGAGTTTTAGCTCTGGGAATCCTGGAGTTTTACTTGGGATTTGATAAGGCGGGCAGTAGGGTGGGTCGATTTTGGCCCATTTTACAACACACACGTTTTCGGTTGTAGGAACATGAGAGCCTGCCTCCTTAGTTGCTAACTCAAAGACTATATTTTCTCTATTGGAGCTATAAGAACGCAGGGTTGTGCTAAAATACTGATTGGGACCAATGAAAAGTATAACTGTAAAATGGCATTTCCATAAATATGAATTTGACACCAGACGGCCTCTTTGGAATTAAGCGAGTGATTTAAAATTCTTAACGGAGCGCTAAACAGAGTACTTTTTTTGAGTGAAAATGAAGACGAAAGCTGGATTTGCACATAAAAAAATATTACTCCGTTTCGAAACTACGCATGCACATAGAGAGATCTTACTTTATGCGCATGCGCAGTTTCAAAACGGAGTGTTTTTTTGTGAAAACCAGGGCTGTGAAAACGTCATTCCAAAATGAGAGAAAAGAAATGAAAACTATTTCGCTCTCTTTCAGTTGATTTCTCTCATAAATGTTTGACAGCAGACTTTGAGACGAATTAAATTAAAACGAATAAAACTGATGCTCCCTTATAGAATTGTCGAATTTGTAGCTAACTTCACTTTGAAGAGAATGCTAATACTGTTTGTATCCCAGTGAAAATAAAATGAACTAAAAATGGATTTAGAATCCATCACGCGTGATGGAGAGTAAAAGAGACAAATTTATGTCAATTCTTATTCATTAGTCAATAATTCGCAGGAATCACATAAAATTGGACATTTTCGTCTTATTTGTCATATAACACATATTCCACACAAATTGTCAAATGTCATGTACGATGCTGGGATGGGACACGCGCTAAATCTGACAGTCGCACCAAGACCACCTGACAAAGTGTCAAAGTTGTTCACAGACATGAAAGAAAAACTACGTCCGGGACAATGCTCGTGCGTGGATACCCTGTGGAACATGCCCTATGTGGTATTTCGGCGAAACAACGTGGTCGGTAGACAACCGCTGCAAGCTTGGACACTTGAAGGACCTGAAAAACTTTAAAAATGATGCAACTCTTCATTTCCGCTTACAAAAGTTCTGTAATCAGAAAAGGGTGACGCATATAAGCTTCGATATGCAAAAAAAAAAATTAAAGCGAAGTTACTTTGTGTTTTTAAAAAATTGCGTCAGAAATGGCAGACCCTACAACGAACTAATTTTTCCATGCTTTCAGTTTTTAAACTGCAAAAATTTGGGCTTTACTTCTTTTTGCGAAGATTGTACTGTGCAAAATTAAATTTTCGAAAAGACTCCTTGCACATTGTGCAAATAGTCTCTTCTATATATTGTTGGCTATTTGCACTGTGTGCAAATAGTCTCTTCTATATACCTTCGGCTATTTGCACTGTGCCAACAATATATAGAAGAGACGCCTTACCCTCCTCGAGCGTAGCATGGCTATTATCCAACCATAGACCATTTCGCATATGCCATGTTCGCGACAAGCCTGGGCAAAAGTTCTGCACTAAAAATAACATTGTTGAATGCGCCCTCAATGTCAATGAAAGCACCTAAGGCTTTTTCATCATGATCCAGAGCTTTTTCTATCCTGAATACCAGGTTGTGTAAGGCGAATTCGGCTGATTTCCTTGGTTGATAAGCAAACTGCAGCGGGTGAATTTTGTTTACACGAAGGATCCCGTCTCTGAGGTACCGGTCGATTAGTTTATCTAAAGTTTTCACCAAAAAAGAGGTTAGACTTATCGTTCTATATGCCGCGGCAAGTTGATACGATGGTTTACCTAATTTTGGAATAAAAACCACCCTTACACCCCTCCAAACAACAGCGACGTGTTTTAGGTGCAAACTTGCTGTGACCAAATGGTCATAAATGGGGGGTTTACCGTGCTGCAATATGGCCGGAAATATACTATCTTCCCCTGCCGATTTAAAGGTAGAGAATGACTCGATTGCCCACGCAATTCTATTTCGTGAGATAATTTCCTGAGCTATTGACAAGTCTCCCGGCTGAGGAGGTAAAGGGGGTTGAGAAGAGTTGCCAGAAAGATTTACGTTTGCAGAAAAGTGAACGTTGAGCAAGTGCTCGAGAGTTGTTTCCGGAGAGTCCGTATACTCGCCATTTGGAAGCCTCAATGTTCCTATACAGCAAATGGGGTCCTTAGATAAGGCTTTCATTACCTTAGAAGCGCTAGAGACAGTATTCACAAAGTTGATGAGTTGCTGCCTCTTAATCCGTTTGCTCTTCCTCAAAGCTTTACTGTATTCGTTTTGAGCCCGTCTCCGCTCATTTATAAGTAACGGATCACCGTTTCTAGCCGCGTTAAAGGCTTTACGAACATCTTTTCGCATCTTACTCAAGTCTTTAGTAAAGAACTGCGCGGATCGGCCAGTTTTAAAAGTACGCAACGGACATGATTTATTATAACACTCGATTAAGGTGTTACCGAAGATTTCAGCCTCACAATCCAGACTATTTTCCGTCGTTATTGGATGAGAAATTGGTTGTAGGCATCTCTCCAGGAGGGAAGAAAACTTATCCCAGTCTGTATTAGCCGGGTTTCTAAAGGTTATCTTTTTGGCTCTGTCAGTTTCCAGATGAAATCTGATACACCTATGATCTGAAGTCAGAATTTCACTCGTCACTTTCCAATCTTTAATCAAGTGGCATATGTGGATTGAGGACAGTGTTAGATCTCTAACTTCTTTCCTAATTTTATTTTTAAAAGTTGGCTCATTGCCCTTATTTAGAATAGAAAGATCAGAGTTGATAATAAACTCGAAGAGAGCATCTCCTTCAGCGTTAGTGTTAGAGCTACCCCACACCGTGTGGTGGGAGTTTGCGTGACTCCCTAAGATCACTGGGATGTTTCTTTCCCTAGCATATCTGATTAGGCTGACCAACTCAGCACTCGGAGGGAGGATATCCCTCTCCGACGGCATATATGCCGATGCGATAAGTATATATCGCTCACAGCCTCCAATTTTTATTTTCAGAATTGCCGCCACAAACTTTCTAACTCTCATAGTTCTGGAGATTTGGGTCATCCTGCCACAAACAAACAAAGGTTTACCAAATTGGCTATTTAAAAATATCCGATTTGGGTCCGTTTCCATACAAAATAGCAAACTTGTTTCATTCATATCTCCGGATGGGCTGAACCGATTTAAATAGCATTTCGGCCTAAAATTTTGCGTAGAATCCGGGAAAAACATTTTCCGGGGGGTACTTCGCAAAGTTCCTGTATACATGTTCCTTAATAAATATTTTCTCAAATTGACATCTCTTCATCGTATTTGAGTGTAAGGACATTCACACCACAGACGTCAAAAATAATTTGCAAGTCTGTCTTCGCAGGTGGCCTGACAAGGTAGACGAGCAAATTATTGTTTTAGTAAGATTTTCTTCTCTAAACATAATATGTAAACATAAGTCATGACTAAAACAAAACGTTAATTGGCACAAAGAAGCTCTTCACACGTACAAGAAATCTTTTTAATGCAAATTTTACATTTGGAAAATGTTCACATATGTTATTGCCCAACTCACACATAATCTCGAAAAATAGATTTTCGTAGAGCAAATGTGAAAAAATTATAACGCCTTCGGGCTGTCATTAGCGCCCACTTAGGCACCCGGAGTTTTTTTCTACTCAAACACCTTACGAATGGTCATCAATAATATTATTTGCTTCATTCTAAGAACTTAATATTTTCGTTGAAAAATATTAAACACAACATGAGATTGCGAACGCATTTCAATTTTACGTTAGCAATCTAAAATATTTAAAATTAATTTACTCCATTAGTGAGCAGTTAGTAGTTAAAACACCATATCCATTACGGTGAATTAGCTACGTACAGAAGCATAAAATAATTATTGCACTCACACACAGTTTAACCTTGACATCCGTTGCCATATAGTTCTAAAAAAGTTTATAATTTATTAATAGCTTAATGCAAACCACTCGTATCATATGAATGGTGCATATGCGGTGTGTGGCTATATAATATCATATCACACCAATTACCTTACCTAGTCATATAAATACACCAGAGACTCATACATATTTGATAAGTGCTGTAAGGTGTGAAAAATGAGTTGTTTATTAAAATATTATGAACTTGAACGACATCTTGGGTGTAAATTATTTTTCTTTAAATATAAAATTTAATTGGTGTGTGAATGGAACAGGAGTTTATTGGGTGTTTCGTTACTTGCCTTTATGTGGTATCCACGTGAGAATTGTTTTACAAAAGCATTTTGTTTAATTGAAATTAACCGCTTGACAACGTTCATAACTGCGGTAATAAAATGCCTTGAACTCATACAGAAGCGAAGTTTAATAAGGAAAGTAGTTTCATAGTTTATAATGGACGACAAAAATGCATCGAAAACTGAGATCGCTCTAACTATTTTGCATTTAATTTAAATAAAACACTTCTCTCAAGGGAACCATATTACTGAAAATAAATGTCCACAGAGAAGTAGATGCAAAGAGACACGCACGAAAGGCTAAGATTGGGCCCGTACGACGTAATGTTAGGACATTCACCCGTCAACATATTGTGCATATATCATGAAAAATATCTACTATATCTCTAATGATATGCATTTTGTATTGAATGTTGTTCAATTTTCAAAATATAGATATTTTCTGAATTTAATTGCAGAAGTTTTGAGTTTAAAAAAAATTTAAATTTCGAATGTCAAGCAAGTCAGATTTGGATAGCTTAGAGTTTTTCATTTCATCTGGAAATGACGTCAAGCTGAATCCTCAAGCCAACGTCGCACTGAAAAAATGCACCTTAGAAAAAAATCCAAAAATACAGGAGAAAGGATGTAAATTAGAAGATTTAACAGTATTAAACATCCACAATGCGAATTACTATTAGCACGGGTACGCGTAGAGAAAGTATGCTCTATTTGACAAAAACGGTGCAACAACAAAGAGAATGCATGCAGTCATAGCAATCTGAGATTAATTTGTTTGTTTGTTTATTTCATTCTACACAAAATTTGAATGATTTTACATGAATTTTTTCGAATTCGATGCGTACTCATTCGCACTTGACTAACAGTATCTTAGAGCTGTGCGCCGGTCAGTTTTGTGTCTTTTGAATAAAACCCGAGTAAGTCATATCGGATTTTCGTCAACATTTTTTCGTTGGATGGGTGAACGGGACAGGCAAACAGGGCTGTATTCGCTAACCGATTCTTTTAGCGACGTTAACCCTTAAAAAGAAAAAGTTAGTGTCGCTGACATAATTCGCTAACCGAAGACAGATTAGCGCGCTAATTGCGATCGGAAAGTGAAAAAGTTAGTAAAATATCAGTAAAAAATCTCAAGTGAATGAAATTGTTGACTCCGCTACCGCTGCGGGCATAACGCAGTCTCCACACCCCAAAAAAGAAGTCCACAAAGTCAAAAAACGCCATATAAACACCTTTGGGACAAGGAGCCATATATACAAGAACTTTTAAGTTATTTCCCCCTGCATCCTTCCCCTCTTAATTACTTAAAAAACTACGCTTTGCAACGAGCCCAGACTCATCAAAATCGGTTCAAAATTGGTTGAGATATCGAGGTTTGAAAATGACATTGAAAACGAGACAGTCTATCTTCCTGAAATTTTCACTGAACGTCAGTCTCAACCCCAAATGAAAAATTTCATAAGTCGCTTTTCCGGGAAAATTCTGGAAAAGTCGTGGCATGTGGAAAAGTGGTTAATTTTGTGAATTTTTCAGGTAATGCTTGAAGTTTTCGATTTTAGCTCCGGAATGACAATAGCTAGAGAGTTGGTTTATTCGGGAAAGTTATAGAGTTTGGTCAGGAGAATTTTTTGGGATCTTAAAATGGCTGCCGCAGTCAAATGACGCCACCTTGGATTTTTGTTATCTTCTGAATTAGAGTACCTAGACAGTTGATTTCTTCGGTAAGAGTGACGAGATTGTTGGGGAGAATTTTATGAGATACTGAGATGCCAGCTGTCAAAGTGACGTTATCTTGGATTTTTTGCTATATTCTGAATTAGAATACCTAGACAGGTGGTTCCTTCGGCAAAGTTATATAGATCAGTGAAAAGAATTGGTGACACGAAGTGTTCCGAAGGTAGCCGAAGGTGACATGAAGTTTTCCGAAATTAGTCGAAGGGGGCAATTCAGTGATTAAATATTTTTCTGTAGAAAGATATTTTTGAAGAAATTTTTTTCTGAGAAAATTTCTTTTGAAGGAAAATGTTTTCAAAAAATAGAAAACATTTTACGTGAATTATAACTAAAATTCATGTGAAAACTTCCAAAACGACTGATATCGCTTACAAAAACCTCTTCAAAGGTAAAGTGTGAGGAGTATGAGCCAATCCTGTTAGTCCGCTTCTAAAAATAATGATATCGCTGATAATACGCAAAAATAAAATGTGTTTGAATTAAATGTTAGCTTGTGGTCAATGTTTTATTCTTTAAACGAAATTGCATCACTTTTTTTTTAAAACAAAATTACGTTGTTTTCAAAAAATTGCGTCACAAATTGAAGACCTAACAGCGAGATAATTTCTCTTACTTTCAAAAATTAAAAAATTAAACTTGTAAGTAAGATTGCATCTGAAAACTGAAAGTGTTGGAAAATTATTTCGCCGGTGAGTCTTGCATTTGTGACGCAATTTTTTTGAACGCAACGTAATTTTGTTTTAAAAACATATGAAGGGACCCGTAAGTATCAAAATAGATGTGGCAAACAGAGTTGATCTTACGAAAAGACTCGAACGTATAGTAAATATTGCCTTGACTCTTAAGTGTTTGAAATTACATCCACATTAAGTTGTATTGGAAATTGCCGATAGGGCAATATTGACAAACCCATCCGAAGAAACGGTGTAAGCGTAAGCACAAAATTGATCTCCAAATAGATAAAAATGTTCGCCTCAATTTTCTCTACAACATAGCAAAAAACAATTTTTTAAGGGCCGACTTTAGGACCGACCTAGGGCCAAAAGGAAATGCCTCTGACACATACTTCCACAGACAAAAATGTTTCCCCAATCTGCTCTGCAATATGACAAAAAAAATGTTTTTTTTGATTAGGGCCGACCTTAGGACCGACCAGAGGCCCACTTGAGCCCCAAGCACAGGCCCAAATTTGTTTAAGAATATAAGTCGGGACTCGGTTACCTCTCAAATGGAAAAAGAATCAACCCTTGGGCCCACAGTGCCCAGATTAAATCCCATAAAAGATTTTTTGATTACCTTTCAGGGAAAAAAAAGTTTTTGAAAATCGGTTGAGTTTTACTCGAGTTATCGTGTTGACGGACAGACAGACGGACATTCTTTTATTGCTGATTCGTCATCTAAGGACCATGATCGGTGCTCCCTCCCACTCCCGGGTCGAAATTCGACTGGTTACAAATAGACCCCTTTTCGAAGCACTGTGTTCTTTGTACGGGTCAAAAAAGTGATGCAATTTCGTTTAAAGAATAAAACTTTTACCGCAAGCTAACATTTAATTCAAACACATTTTTGCGCATTATCAGCGATAGCGTCACTTCAAGCGCTATCATTAATTTTTGAAGCGGACTTACGGACTGCGTCACACTTTACGTTTTAAGAGGTTTTTGTATGCTTAATGAGGTTGGCAAACTTAATCGAAAGTATTAAGTGCATCCAGTTCAAATTCGTTAAGCATTTAGTACATTTTTTAGTCTGTTCTATCCACTTGCATAGAAGCCAACTTCGTTGTAACTTTCTTTAAGTGGAATAGATGTGAAGTTGCTGCGAACCGAGATACTTCTGATTTGATAATTGTACTAGAATCGATCGCAGCGCTGAGATGACCAACAACATTTATCTCTATTTTTACGTCACCTTTTCCTCCTACGTGATAAGCCCACATTTCTTATTAGTTAAGTGAAATTAAGCGAGAGAGCATAGTATTTTATGCTACAAGAACTGTAAAATGGTATCTCGGTTCGAAGTGGAGTAAATGGTTCGAGACAAAGTCGAGAACCTGGTTTACGACACCGAGAACCGAGATATCATTTTATATTTCGTGCAGCATAAATAGTTTTATGTACCAAGCGGCTGAAAGTTCGCTTGTCTCTACTTTAGAGTGGACTTTACTGTAGAGATATATATAAAATCTAATTTGCAGTTAGAAGGGCATCAATCTGTAATATTAAACATGAAACAAGTAAAGTTGTTATTTTTACTACATTACTTTATGTTTACATTAGGGTCAAAACAATCAAAACAAATAAGAACTTTTTCTGCATTTTTTAGGTTCCACTTTTTTTCGTTCCACATCAAAAAACTATTTAGTTTTTAGTTAAATATTTCGAGTTAGAGATTCTCGATTTTCTATGTCCACCGCGCACGTTTACAGAACAAATTTGAAATCTAGCTTTTGAATTAATAGACAGTTTATGTTGTGGACGTTGTAGACAAAAGTTCTTATTCGTTTTGAGAAAAATTGCATTTAACTATGTATTGTTTCATTAATGAGTTACAAGTCGAGAGAAGAAAATTAGAGACTCAGATAACTAGTCCCTAAATCGAAAAAAACATAACATTTTAGCGATTAGCGAATAGCGAAATAAAGCCTCACTAATTTAGCTGTTAGCGAAACGCTAGTCGCTATTAACGAGAAAATTATTAATTTATGGACGAACGTTTCTTGAATTTGAGCCTTCAGGCTTAGCCAGGACCCAAAAAGTGAGTCTTGACTAGTGCCGCATCTGTTTTTTCTATATAATTTGGGGAAATTCCTGCCGATTTTTGTAATTCTTTTTCTATTTGAGAGTCAAGCGAAAAGCGAAGAATATTTAAGAATAAATTAGTGGCGAGTTGTCTCTCCTTAGGGTCAAATATCGTGTCCTTAGGTCAGCCCTGGCCCAAAAAATTTGTTTCTATATGTAGCGAAAATTGAGAGGATCATTTTCGTCTATGGAAGTATGGGTCCGAGTGCTCTCCGTAGTGCCCTTGGCCGACCCTAGCCGAAAATGTTTTTGACTATATTGTAGAGAAAATTGAAGGGGGGGGGGGAATTCGCCGTTTTGAAGGCTGGCGTCAGAAATTCATGAAAGAAACAACCGACGGACAGTTGGCGGCAGCGTAATCTTTTCAAATTTCGGCGGAGTGCAGTTTTTTCGTAAATTGTTGGCGGCAATAGGCGTGACGAACGCCGGCGTACATCTCATATCTAATTTTATTAAAGCTTAGCAAACTATTCAATATCGTCATTTTGTGCGAGAAGCTTTTTTATGCACAACAGGCCCACTGGAGGCTTATGTGGAGGACTGCTGTCCACCCACTTTAACCTAGTACAACACTTGAAAATATAATTCCTGCAGGTGTTTCTAAAAAAATATTATTGTATTGTTTCACTCCTCTATCGAACCGAACGAACAAAAAGTCTTATTTTTTGATAAAAATGAATAAATTCTCATTGAAAATGGAACACCGCATCGACAGACACATCTAGTCAGTAGTGTTTTCACATTGAGCGAAAATGACTGACATGCATGTGATGCTGTATTTACTTAATCTATTTTAAATTTGTTCTAAGTTGCTAAATCGAAAATTTGCGATGTGAAAATAAGAACACTTACCTCGTCCCATTTGACAAACTTCTCCCCATCCTGCAACGATTTCGGTACTTCCACCATACCCAATTGCACAAACGAACCACCCGACATACTTGAAGGAGTTATTGTGTTTCTTGGACTAGCTTGAGTGCTGCTGCTGGCATTGACATTAGTTGAAGAAGTTGACATGGTAGACATTGTAGTTACTACTTTATTTTGAAGCTCCTGTTCAATTGGCATTTCAGCATGAGACGCTGTTGAATCAATTGTTGCCATTCGGTCTATCTACACTTGTTGCGACAGATGTATATTGACTTTTAACGAATTCCTTTTAACATCTTTTCAAATTGATAATCTTGTTTACTTTAGTAATTTACTTTTGTTTCAACACATGTTGGAGTTCTGCAAACAGAGAAAACGGAACATATTTAAATAAGTTGTGAATTATATATTTTTATATAATGTAAAATTGAAGAAACGAGTGAATTCATGTTTTGGGTAACACTCTGGATGTTCCGAGAATATTTCCTTCCCCTAATCTAGTGGCTTCGGGAAATCTTTTTCGCACACATGAATTGGTATTTGTCTTTTAGAGACTCCACTAACAGCTTTTTATAGCCAACAACAAGTGTTGTCTGGACCAACGGCTTAACGTGACTTCCGAACCACGTCTCAGAGTAATGCGAATGTAGCGTCTTATTCAATTACTCCGAGAATTCTGAGGCACATGATTATTATCTCGCCTAAATGTAGGCTTAGATATTTCGTACACAGATTCATCGTATATGAGTTACGTCATACGATTCATTGTGTGTACGTCGTAATGGGCACCAAACACACCACAACTACCCAATTTTTGAAGCTTGAGTGAACTTTTGGACGTTATTAATGCGCTACACTTCATAGAAAAATTCCATGTAGAGAGAGAGATGTTACTGGCAGGGACGTAGAGAGGTATTTAAAGCGATGAGGTTGAAGAGCGGGGTAGACGCCGGGCGAAAAATGAGGAAGGCGAGGAGTGATAGGAGTGGTTCCAAAGAATGCGGGACCCTTCGGCCCTCTCGTCGAGCCTGGTTACAGGACAATACTAACAGTAAATTGAATGTGTCTTGTGGCAACCATATTCTTTATTTGTATTCGAAAAATTATTTTTATTATCAGACGAAAATCGATTCACTAATTCTCGTGAAATTTGTTAAAATTTAGCATTTTTCGAAGGCAGATGCTAATCACACGCGCGTGCGAACAGTCCATTAAACACTATTCGTACGTGCGTGCAAATAGTAATTTGAGTATTCGCACGAGATAGAATAATTTAATGAAAAAATTGTAATTTCAAAATTTTTTTGTAAAGAAATACCATATGTACAAGGAAAATATCATTTTACTCCCGTCACCATTTGTACATCGAAAATTTCTTTTTTTATCCGATTTAACTCTTAGTCGCGTGCAAATAGTTAAATTCACACGCGCGTGCGAATAGTGTTTAATGGACTCTTCGCAAATGCGTGTGAATGTTGTTAAGAGACTATTTGCACGCGTGTGCGAATAATCCTCTTCATTTTTCGAATTTCGAATATATTTTTCGAATCATTGTTCTTCTATTTAAATAATCCGTTTGTTTGTCGTTTTCGGCATAGGGCTTTCATGCAGAAGTTTATCAGCATAATTCCGGTTGATGGCTTTGCTATATACATAACAATCGGTATGGTAAAATATAAATAAACTCACACATTGCAAATCCAAACAGCCGTTCGTCGCGACTACCCCTTTAAAACTTGAACTACCGGTGCGGTTCGGCTTACCAGACCGTCCCACTGCATTCATATTCGGTAAAAATAATTTAGCACAGCCACGGACGAGTGTTGGTCACCTGGTACGACCAACCGGGACACAACAGGTACCTCATCGTTGACGATCAGGCAACGCAAAATGGTTGATGATTTATTTATTAGAAGTCTAAACGTTAACGGGGGGTTTCGGGGTCGGAAGGATGAACTGGTTGATCTGGTTAAGGATTATGGATGGGATAGACGTAATTGCGTTGAGCGACGTTAGGATAAAAGGACAGACGAGACGGAACAACATGTGGGCACGACACGATAAGGTTTTTTTGTCTGGGGTTTATTCTGGCAGGGCAAACTAGGGGGTTGGAGTCCCTATTAAGAAGAAATTGATCAAATTTGTAGTAAATGTTCGTTTCGGAAATGAAATGCTAATGTAAGTATCTTTAAAGTTAGCGCACGGGATTTATCGCTGAGTTAGCTTGTATAGCCCCTGTGAGGGCATCAACCCTTATGACTTTGACAATTTTTCGAACAATTAGTGGACGTAGTCAGCAAAAAGGGAAATGAATCTTTGAGTTTAGGGGGGGATTTTATTGCATTATAAAAATAACGCAGGTTATGAAAGCGTATTGGGAAGCAACTTTGAATTCGAGTGGTAAACGATTGTTAGATTTTTGTGATTGATGATGTTGGCAATAATCAACTCTTTCTATAGGCACAAATGGATCCATCGGTATATGTACGTCAATGAGAGTTTGGGTCACAAAACCATAATTGTAAGCAATTATAGAACCGGACAGGAGACAGATAGTCGGTGACTGCTGTGACATTGACGCTGAGTGGGCGAATTTTAAGGAATTTGTCTCGAGTGTAGCTGAGAAATGTTTGGGTAGTGTAGCTAGGCGTCGGTGGCAAGACGGTTGAGAAGAAAGGGGCCTATAGGGATTGTAGACAAAAGGTTAGGACTCTAGTCAAGGAAGTGAAAGACCGGGCGTGGAAGACGTTCGGCGAGAAATTGGAAGAGGCAGGTCAAGGAAGGGGTAAGGAATTTCGGTCAACGATCAAAGGCATTAGGCGCGGTCTGAAGGAAGGTTGTAGTAGCATTTTAGACGATGATGGCGGATAAGGAAGAAGCCTTGACGACTTGGCGGGGTTACTTTCAGAATCTTTTTACATATGACAATCAGGATGTAGAACTTGATTGGGAGGCTGGTCCTAGTACGGAGGTGGAGGGGGAAATTAGATTGGAAAAGGTTTTCCGTAAGGTCAGCATATTGAAGGCAAGAAAATCCGCAGGGGTGGATGAAATCAGGATAGCATTTATTAAGTATAGCGGATCAGGTGGGATCCAATGGCTTTGTAGGATCTTTAATTCAGCCATGAAGTCTTCTACCGTACCTGCTGACTGGAGCTTCGGTGTTATTGCTCTGACTTTTAAGAAGGGTAACCGTAAGGTTTGCAGTAACTACAGGGAGATATAGCTCTTGAGTGTGGTTGGCAAGGTGTACGCGAGTGTACTTGTGGACCGGGTAAGGAACATAGTGGAAGGTGTAGTGAATGAGATTCAGGGTGGCTTCAGGCCTCTGGGAGGGTGACATCGACTTGGAGAGGGCATTCGACCGGGTACTAAGGCAGTAGCTGTTCGAGGTTCTTAACGAGTACGGAGTTTACTGCGTGCCATTAAGGGCATTATTTAGGGAGCAGGGCCGCGGTAAGAATAGATGGCGAAATTAGCGAATCTTTCGAGGTACGGGCGTTCGTAAGGGTAGTTGTCTCCTTCCGTTTCTGTTCATATCATAGACAAAATTAGTAAGCAGGTAGAAGTTGAAGTGGGTAATGTAGTAATGAAAATACTGGCCTATGCGGATGATTTGATTCTGCTGGCAGATAGTCCCAGCAATTTACAGGATGATGTGGACTGTCTGAATGCCGGGCGGGATGAAGGTAAGTGTATGGAAAACTGCATTTCGGCAAATCTCGGAAGAGGATTGCTTGTAGTTTGAATGGGGAAGAGCTAGAATAGGTTTCTGAATTCAAGTACTTAGGAACCATTTTTCAGAGGTTGGCAAGTTAGTTAGGGAATTTGAGGAAAGAAGGAAAATGGGAAACGCGGTAGCTAGTCAATTAAATTCGCACGTGTTCGGTAAAAAAGGAATTGAGTTGCGAAACAAAGTAAGCTTTTAGCTATCTACAGTTCAATTTTCAGGCCGACGATTCTGTATGGTAGTGACAGGTGGGTGCACTGCGGATATTTCATGCAAAGGATGGGTAACAACAGGCTACCAAAAAGAATTTTAGATGTACAGATCCCGGGAGTTAAGCCAAGGTGTAGACCAAGGAGAAGGCTTATAGATATATACAGCAAAGAATAGAAAATTTCATGATCACATTCACGTTTTTAGTGCGGCGTCGGCTAGTGTCAAAGCATGCACTATTTCATGATGAAACTAGGTCAAGCGATATGTGTTTGTCAATTTATGCACAATTTCGTGAAATTTCGCATGCTTTGACATAAGCCCACGTCCATCGGACTAAAGGCGTCAATGTATAAGTTTTGAAACAATTCATTATCTGATATTATAGAGTCGACGTATTTCATAATGAAATTCGCTGGATTTCTATATTCAAAAAAAAAAAAAAAAATCGCCCCGCGCAGCTATGAATGTGAATGTACAAATACGAAGTTCATGTGTGACATATCAAAGAGACTAAATTAAATGAAATGTAAAATTCATTTTTAAGAAACAGGAAAATAAGTCTAAAATAATTCAAAATGAAATAATAAATTAAATGGAAAATGATAATAATTCACTTTAAAGATCAAAAATTAATTTATTCAGGGATGTTTGTCAGTCGTATAGCATTGACACAGTACACAATGATCTAATTTAAAATATGAGAACGCTTTTACATCGGATTTTCAAGCTAAGTGCCATTACGTGTGAGAAAGTGATTCCACTTTATTGCTGTAACATGAAAAAGGAATTTTTGAAATTTATTTTGTATTATTTGATAAGCCAGAAAGTGGTGACGATGATTACGCTAATGGTAACGTTATAGCAAATAAGAAAATCTGAATTGCATTACCTGCTTGTTACATCAATTTTCTTCTGTGAGGAAAATCATATACAGTTTGTTCAGAATGATAGACGAGAGTTTTACGGTCGCGCTGGTGTTGGTGGATTTTTTTCGTTCTTGCGGCCTCTTGAAACAAAATTTCCTTCTTGAGTCAAGTGGCTCAAAAGTGCTGTTTACAAATGATATATGTATAGCACTCGATAGTTTTCAAACGAAATTTCATGAGGACTTCGATTCTGTGAGTATTAAAAACATAACTTGTTTGCAATAACTATGGTTGCCATGGTTACTGCAAACATGTTATGATTACCACAATAATGAAATTTGCTATAGTTGTGCCCGATATAGTAGAGGTAAACTTGAGATTTTTCTGTATGAAGTCCTATACTCGATGATATCAAGATAAAAAGCCAGAATAAATTCCGCAATCCAGAGAAAGATATTATTGTAAGAGAAATGATTCACCAAATCAACGTACTCATCTAATATCTGCAAATCAAATGTTGAATAGCTGCAATTAACATTTGCGCTCTCCAAAAAAAATTATGTCGTTCTAGCGACTTTATTAGCATTTAAAGAAAAGTTAATGGCTCGGTAAAAATCATTTTCGAGTTTCGAGTCCCCCAAATGGTGTATAGGTGGACAGATTATGTAACACCAATTGCCCAAAACCAGAAAGCGTAAGCGTAAACTGAAAATACACCCTCTTTAACAATAATAGGGATAAATGTGTTTTAATATCCGTGAAACTGTCGTCTTTCAAATTAGTCATTGTAATTCGCAAGACGTGTGACGAAACGTCAACAAGTTTTTAGTGCATAATATGACAGAATAATAACAAATTCGTTATCAAGTTTTATTCGCAAACAACTGAAAAAAATTCCGATTACCGAATTATCGTATTACATATATTTCATTAGTAGAGTAGACTGAATATGTGGTGGATAATAGCTATTTTTGATTTTAGTATTGAAAATAATTTAGTTGTTTGACTTGTCTGACGCCGGCGCCTTTATTTCAGAAAAAAATATTTGAAGCGAACTGCATGGCGTAGATACTTTGATACTTCTTTGAAATTTTATTTATTTTACTTGCAGCATCCCGCGAAAATGAGTCATTACCTGACAGTTGCGGTAATTTTCATCTTCGCGGGGCTTAGCAAGCAATAGTATATTTCAACATACCCCAATACACACGAGATGTGTGCGTACACGCGGGCGAAGCCCAAGCGAAAAGTACACAACGTGTGTGTATTGGGGTATTTTGAAAGATATTTTCTGTGATAGAGTGTGTTCGTGTACATACCGCGGAAAGCAACTTTTCGTCCCAAGTGATGGGAAAATATTTTCCGTCACAACAAATACACTCTCACGTATACAGAACAATATCTTACAATATGGTTTGGAAATTTTTATTTTGACTCGTGTGGTTGCATCCCGCTCGTTAAAAAAAAAATGTCCAAACCATATTGTCATAAAAATGACAAATATTAGAGTCGCTTTCAATGTATTCAAACTTTGTTTTTCAGATTTTCAATCCAATCTCGAGCTTTGGTAGTTAGCTTATGAATGTCCCCTAAATTCCTGTTGAACTTATAGATGGCACAATCCTGGTATATGTGTATTGTACCTCACCACATTCACATGAATCCTTAAATTTCCAAATTTTTTTGGAAGATTTTTCGTAGAAATCCGGAATTTTGGGGATTTTATGAGATATCACTCCGTTTGTAATTAGATCAAGAGACTTGCGTCACACCCCCTTTTTTGTGGTTTTTAAATTTTTTCCTGACACACCATATATACATATCGCTGATTGAGGCAGCGTCAGATGTAATTGAGTTTGATAAAAAAAACCTAACCAAAGACCCGTACGTATGAGAATAAGTAGATGTGGCAAACAGAATAGATGTATAGTGATATGTATAGTGATAGATGTGTAGAATAGACTCGAACGTATCTAAATATAACAAATGAGCAAACAATCCAACGTTTTTTGTTCTTTTATAACTGTAAGAATTTCAAACATCCATAGAAATTAACCAAGGTAATGTCAAAGGCCCTACCGAAGTACGTCTCAAATCATTCAAATCTAGAAATAGTTATATCCAAGGATTGGGTCATTTTCCCCTAAAACCCTGGAACACGTGTGCTCTAAAATTTTGTTCTATACAACTTTGCCTTTGGGAGCAGCCTTCTACCTAATGCAGTTCTAGAGATATGGGTCATCCCTCCCAATTCTAGAAGTGGTCATATGCCAGGATTGTGGCATTTTTACCCAAAACCCTGAGACACGTGTTCGCTAAAATGTTACGCCTTACAGCTTTGCCTTTGGAAGCAATTTTGTACCTCTTCTAGTTCTAGAGATATGGATCATCCCTCCAAATTCTAGAAGTGGTTATATCGAGTGGGGCATTTTCACCCAAAAACCTGAGACACGCGTTCGCTAAAATTTTATTTTCTACAACTTTGCTTTTAGAGGCAACTTTCTACCTCTTATAGTTCTAGAGATATGATCATCCCTCTCAATTCCCAGGATTGTGGCATTTTTACCCAAAACTCTGAGACATCTGTTGAGGTTGATAGTTGAGGAAATAAACACCAAAAAACTGTTTTCGTATATGGCCAAGAAACTCAATTTCTATTGGTCCCGGTGCCCCGACCCCTGGCCCGATTCCCACAAAAATTGTTTCCCAGTTTTCTGACATCAAATCCTTTCATTTGACATCAACATGAGCAATTTCCGTGTTATACTTGCTGAGGAAAAGCTTCACCGACCCTCGAAAAACCATGTTTTTGGTCACTTCCTCGACCATATCTCCGGAACCACTTGATCGATTTTGCTCATATTCGAAGTTTAATCATGGGAGGCATGTATCTTTCAGGGAAAAAAAGTTTAGGGTGATCGGCTGAGCCATTTGGAAAAAAAAGTGGAGACGGACGGACGAACATTTCTGTTATTGTTGATTCGTCATATTTAGACGATAATAAATGCATCCCTCCAACTACCCCATGTTACATTAAAATTGTTTGTAGTAAACATATAGGACCTTCGTACTTCGTACGGGTCCAATGAATAAAAAGGGTGAGAAATTATATACTCCGGAAATGAATAAACGAGGTCGGCACGAGGGGTGACGCACTTCATTTACTCCATTTATTCTTTTATTCCCAAAAGTTCAAAAAAAGGATTGCACAAATTATAAAGCATTTAAACCATCTTGAGATTAAATTTTATTTTTTTTTTTGAATAAATGTTATTCCATTTTTCAACAAAAATGCTTTTAAGTTTTCAAAAGTGGGTTTTTTCACTTTTTGACACATTAATATGGTTTGTTGTGTGCGTTGCCAGCAGAATCAAGTCTATTTGAGGTTTTGACGAATTTGAAAAAATTATCTTTCATTCCATTTATTCCCATATTTATTCCCATTTATTCCCATTTACTCCCATTTATTCCATAAACCGCAGAAGTGCGCCACCCCTCGGGTCAGCATTTCTTTCCCGAGCTGAAAGACTCTTCAATAGTAATTTCTTGAATTCTTTAAGCGTTTTCAGCTTGAAGTTTTTGCATTTTGCTATCCTGTTATGTTGTTAAAATCTAGCCAAATCCTCGAACAAATACGTCTAAAATGTAGGAAGCTACTACCGATAGAATTGGATGTTTGGTTATAATTTAACAACATAATAGAGAGTTTGGGCAAAGCCACATATAGCCAAATTATAACATATACACATAACTATTTGTTTTGAGTTATATGTTTACGTTATAAGTTACAAGTTTACGTTATAAGTTAACATTATAAGTTTATAGCCCAGATCAGTATTGTAACTGATCCAGACCAGTACTGATCAGTTCCAGAATTGATCCGCATCAGAGTTGATCATTTTCAAAACTGATTTGAATTAGTAGTTTTGAAACTGATCAGTACTGATCCGTAACAGTTTTAAAACTGATCATCACTTATCCGGCTGAGTTTTAAAATTGATCGGAACTTATTCTTATCAGTTTTCTGACTGATCAGTTCTGATCCGAATCAGTTTTAAAACTGATCAGTACTGATCCGTATCAGTTTCGAAACTGATAAGTACTGATCCGGATCAGTTTGAAACTGATAAGTACTGATCCGGATCAGTTTCGAAACTGATCAGTACTGATCAGTAACCTCTTAAAAAGTAAAATGTGACGCAGTCTGTAAGTCCGCTTCCAAAATTAATGATATCGCTTGAGGTGACACTGTCGCTGATAATACGCAAAAATTTGTTTGAATGGATTTTTTTTGTTCAAAGTTTTAATTTTCTACGTTATGTTAAAAAAGATTGCGTCCCAAATGCCGGATCCAACGACGAAATAATTTTTCTGTACTTTCAGTTTTGGAGGGGGAGGGGGGCGAGGAATCATCAAAATCACAATTAAATCTTCAGGAGCTTCATAAAATCGTCCACGATATTTTGCCTAACGTCGGTGAATCGGGTATTCAAGCAAGTAACTACGATACAAGAAAGAGGCATGAAGCATTTGAGATCCTACGAAGAGCTTGATAATGAGTTTAGAAGAGTGGTGACTTTCTCTATTAAAATCTCTTAGCGATTTCATTTTTAAAACAGTCAGCGGTTTCATTGCAAGATATTTAAAACAATACGTTTGACAGAACCGTTTAAAAATTATGTAACACTGACATAAATTTCTGAAAACATGGAGATAAGAACCAAGTATGACATCACGTCAAATTATATAAAGAAAACATTTATCTGCCATAAAATTTCTGTATAAATATGTAATTCTCTAACTCTGAAAGCATTTATGGAATAACCTGTTTAATGATCGCAATATTATGTAAGAGTTGTATGTGCGTATAAACTATAGAATCTTAAATACACGCAAACAATGCAAAAATATTTCTTTCCTTAAACAGTCAGCTTCGTTGCGAAAATTGCACTTTTCCGTAGTTCCTTTTCAGTTATAACGATTATGTTTTCGTAAAAAGAGTAAGTCGTTTTGCGAACTAGATATGCAGTTTGCCAACAAAAAGCGGTAAGATGTCAAACGAGACACAGCGTGAGGCTGGGTCGAAATGCTGAAATTTTGCATGACAACATTTTTGAACGTCCCCATAGGAATAACAAATGTAGGAATAGCACATAAAGAATATATGTTTGCTTTCATAAAAACAAACATTACTTGAAAGGTTCACGAAGCAGTACGCGTAACATTATAGAACCCTAACCCCTAACCCTAACCCTAACATTATAGTAACAAATAGAAGTCACGTTATCACCTCTTTTTATATACAACGTACAAATACTCGGTAGATGCGTGTATTTCAACAGTTGAAATGATCCACAATTACACCTCTTACAATTTCGATGTAAACAATTTGAGTTCTTTGCTAAATTATTAGAACGCACGCTACAAATTAGACACTAATTTGTCTACTTATCAGAGACCTTAATTACCTTTATCTTGACAACTTTATTAGCATTTATTGTCTAAAAAGTAATCGCCAAGAAATGTTATTGATTTATTTATCTACTTCCAGTGTTCTAGTACTGCTACACTATTATTTAGCAGGTCAAATAACTTTTCAGTGAGTCCACTTCACAATTAATTAAGAGTTGGATAGACAACAGACAGAATGCTCAAACTTATTAATCTATTTATGTGTACAAACAAAATATATAAGCTCTTTGATACACTTAACGCTTAAGTGCTATTTTGCACTTGTCATGATAGGCACTTGTTATCAGGCTATACTCTATTTCAAATTCCTATCGAAAATGTATGCAAATTAATTTTGAGTTCATAAATTGATTAATCTCTGAGTGTTTTACGATGAGCCGTTCTTGCAATATAATTTTGCTTCAATGGAAGTTGAATGCAGTTAATAAGATAAAGTCGATAGAACAACAACAAATCTAAGAATACAACTTTTTTATGGGCGATTGTTTTGTGCATTGATTGCATCAGTTATCGGTAAATTCAGTTTATGGTTTCTTTTTATAGAACCATAAAATAAGTTACAGATTTACCCTTCGGAGTCAATTTAATTGAATTTTTATAGGAATGTTCGATTAAAGGAACTGTCTTAAAAATTGGAAAAATTTCAATCGAAGGAAAATAGTTGACATTGACAATGTCGTGGTTATGTTCTAAACTATTTATCTCCTTCATATGAATAACCCATAGGGTTTTGAATTACGTACTCAAAAAATGATAATTTTTTGACCTCCCTTCCCCCTCGTACGCAAAAATGTATGGGAAAAAATGTTGAAATGTATGGAACGTACGCTTTTGTCGAAACCCCCCTCCTCCCCTAAGTAAGTACGTACTTTAAGGATGGCCACGTAGCAATTACCCTAGATAGTGCCGAAAACCCTTCCGAAATAAGGATTTTGAAACTGACCACCCATGGTAAAAATGTTTTCCCTAATTTTATCTACAAAATATTCGTTACCTCCATTATAGATTTTAGGGTCCTAACCAGAGCTCTGGAACTCAGACATGGTTCTATAAGAAAAAAATATGAAGCTAAACGTGCTGCATAACTTTATCCAGAAATTCATATCTCCGGAAAGGCTTCACCGATTTTGCTGATACCAATACTTGAATTGTATGCGACGTTTGCCCCTCCTCTTTTATTACCCTTCACCCTTCCTGTCCGTCCGGTCGTCTGTGCACCCCTCCTCGGTCGCTCCCAGGCGCGACCCTCAGGAGGTCTTCGCAGCAAAACCTCTGGGAGGTCTCTCCAGCGAAACCTCTGGGAGATCTCTCCAGCGAAACCTCTGGGAAGTATCTCCAGTGAAGTCTCTGGGTGATCTCCTCAGCGAGATTATTGGAAGTGATCTCCTCAGCGAGAGTAAGAGTGAATAGCGGAACCTCTCAAATCGTGAAAGTTAAGACATATATGACCAATTTGAGGCCAGCACTTACGTATGCAGTTGCGGTATGGCATAATCTGCCAAATCTTTGATAAGAAAAGTGAAAATTTTGCCTTCGCATGGCAAGTTTTAAATATCTATCGGCGGAGGGCAAAATCCCAAGTGGATTATTGTCCAAGACGATAATTTCGTTCACTGATACAATACAATGGAGTTAGGACCGAATGTCCAAAAAAATGGACAAAATATCCCCAGACAAAATAACCGGAAATAATAACCACAATTTTTCCATTTAAATAAAATATCCCCGAACAAAATATCCTCTCAGACAAAATATCCACACTCAAAAATTAAGAATAATCAATGTGAAGTGTACTTAGCGCCGCAGGCCTGAAATAAACGAGGGGCGGCAGCCCCCGAAAAGAGGGGTCAAAGGGGGAATATCCCGGCTGCGTACGGAACTTTCATAAAGTACATAAAGTACGTACAACAAATTCATTTGAAAAAAAAAAATCTATGACAAGGTTCGAACATATCGAATACTTAAAACGATTGTGATCTCTTATCATTATCTTGTAATAATATACGAACGGTTTGATTTTATTTGTAATGAGACAAAAGGAAGAAAAAATATTAAAGTCTGCCGATTAAATGGAACCACATGCCTTCAATATGTTTTAATATCGTTACACGCAAAGAAGAATAGACCTGTCCTAATTTTATTTTTACACTTTTCTTTCTATCTCTAATTTTATATTTATTTTCTGAAATTCCATATTAATGCAAAAATGTGCCAAAGAACATGTGACCTATGCACCAAATTAAAGTACAAATGAAATGTAGAATTATAGTTACCTTATAACAGCATCATTGGTGTAGCCAGTTGAAATTCAAGGTCAAAAATTGTATATTGTAATAATTGTTTATTGTATAATTTGTTCGGTTCAAAGTTACTAATATGCAAAATCGTTTCAAAATTAATTATTCTTATCTGAACGTACAAAGTGAGGATGTTGGTTAAAATATACGGATGCGTACAGGAGGGAGGGGGGTCCAAAAATCACATTTTCTTGCGTACGTAATTAATGGACGCCCCTAAGGCTTACAAAAGCTCGCCGCAGGCGCGGGGGTGAGGAGGCTCCCAACACACAATATAATATCTAATTAGTAATATCTACCTATATTCACCATTTCTGAGTAGACATTACATCTGGGGATATTTTGCCCGTTTTTGTGGGATAATTTGTCAAGGGACATTTTGTCCGGGGATATTTCGTCCGGGGATATTTCGTCCGGGGATATTTTGACTGGGGATAACTGGGGAGAAAACTCGTGTTTTGTCCACGCAAAAGCGGGGAGAAAGTTATATATTCTTGCCGGTGAGAAAGTTATATATTCTTGCCGGTGAGAAAGTAGTTATTTTCTTACCGCTCCCACATTACCCTGAATGAACATTTTGTCGTGGAAACACTCGTTATCTCACGCGCAAGCATAAAAAATATTGTTAGGCGTTGTCAGCGTTTTTCAGGCATACGATATTATTGTCCATTGGGTTATATTATTGTGTAATGGACAATATTATCGTCAACTGAATGATATTTTTGTCTAATGGACAATATTACCGTCAACTGGATCATATTGTTGTCTAACTTATAAAAAAATAGACTCCTTAGCTTGGTTAACCAGACTTTAGGTGACATTTCACAAGTTCAAATTCAAATTCAAGTTTATCAATCATTCAAAAAAACATCATTAATACGCTCATTTTTCCTATCAAATAAAAAAATCAGTCAGAAAAATTAAAGCGTGTTCATATACAAGTATAAATGGCAAATCAAAAGAGCTCTATTATAACAGAAGTTCATTCGAAAAAACTCTTCATATCAATTCAGAAAAAAATTAGGCTGAAAAATATCAAAGTAAATTTTAAGTTAACAAATCAATGAAATGAATGGAAAGACTGGATAGCAGTCATTATGAGTGAAGTGGGAGAAAAACAAGGAGATTCGTTGGTTAAAGGCAAAAATAAAATTCGGGTCAAGCGTGAGACATACCAATGAACTCTATTGACTCAAGGAAAAGCAAGCTACGTTTCCC
Organism: Pseudolycoriella hygida; assembly: GCA_029228625.1. Taxonomy (NCBI): domain Eukaryota; kingdom Metazoa; phylum Arthropoda; class Insecta; order Diptera; family Sciaridae; genus Pseudolycoriella; species Pseudolycoriella hygida. Next base: position 26,634,794 of record CM055403.1, on the reverse strand, counting down.
GAGTTTGGTGCGGACTCTAGGAAGACTGAGCAATCTTGACGCGGTTGTAGGGTACCGATGAGCAGGTTTAGAAAAAGTGATTGTGTGGTGGAAAATGTCATTTATTGATGAGAAAACGAACTTGCATACTGAGTACTCACACAAGCCCTGGACAAGAAGTATGGTGGGGCAATAATCAGAAAACAGTTGCTGAGTATAGAAGTTGACAAGTAATTTATGAGCAACTTCAACACAGTTTTTTTGCAGCGTTTTAAGATTTCTAATCAATGAGACATTAGCACTACCCAACACACCTACACAGTATGTAAGTCTGGAGTGAATCAACGAGAAGTACGTCATTTTAAGGATGTTAAGAGGTATAAATAGAGAGTTTGGGCAAAGCCACTTATAGCCAAATTTATAATATATACATATAGCTATTTGTTTTGAGTTATATGTTTAAGTTATAAGTTACAAGTTTACATTATAATTTAAAATTTTAAGTTGAAGCACAGATCAGTATTGTAACTGATGCAGACCAGTACTGATCAGTTCCAAAATTGATCCGCATCAGAACTGATCAGTTTCAAAACTAATTTGGATTAATAGTTTTGAAAATGATCAGCAGTGATTCGGATCAGTTTTAAGATTGATTTTTACTTATCAGGATCAGTTTCAAAACTGATCAATACTGACCCGTATCAGTTTTTAAACTGATCAGTACTGATTCAGATCAGTTTAAAACTGATCAGTACTGATCTGGATCAGTTACAATACTGATGTGGGCTATAAACTTATAACTTGTATCATAAACTTGTAATTTGTAACTTATAAATTATAGCTCATAGCTCGTAACGTAAGCTTTCAATTTCAATAGCGGATGTCAGATTCTTTCATTTTCTGGAAAAAATAGGTTCATAATTTTTGTCTTAAACATATGGATGCGATGATGGGCCAATTTCCCAAATTGAGATGAAGTGAAGTTTTGCTTGTGACGGATACATACGCCAAACCTTGAAAATTGGCCATCATTGCTTCCCATTAAAAACTTAGAAAGAAATTTGCCCGGAACAATGACCTTAGAATGTACAGATCTTTGGTAGAACCGACGTTTAGACTGTAAATTTACAGTTGCAGAAGGTGAAAACCAGCATATCAAGCTAAAATCCTCTCTGTCTCTGTACGCAAAAATTGATATTTTCAAAGATTTGTGACAAATGAATGAAATGAATAAATAAAAAAAAGTTACGACTTGATGTTTTGTCAATAACTTATCGCTACTTTCCCGAACCTATTTCAAATGTTTATCTGCTTTCAAGTCCACCCTAACCCTAACAGCAGACGCCATTTATGGACAGCCCTTGGACGTACATCGGAAAGTACAAATTGTGCATAGTATTTTTCTTCAGCTTGTAGCGTGAATACTATTTTGATATTACTATTGTCTTATTTGTTGAAGGAGTTTGGATCTGTAAGCAGCGTTGCAAACTTTAAAAATTGAGGTTGAGGACCCATGAACGTCAGACACCTCTGCAGGTACTAATTTAGCCCAAACCCCGATAACAAAATCCAGCTCAAATAAAGTGTATAATAATCACAACAAAAAACCCTTTTAAACCCTTTAAGAGAGAATTGTGCCGCAAGTCCTAGTCCCTTCTTCCAAAAACAACTGATATAAATTTCGCTGACGCTTACAGCTTCGGAACGCAAAAAATTCTTTTGAAATATTTTCACATTTAATTGAAAAAATGCGTCAGAAATGCAAGACCCTCCCAACGTAATAATTTTTCTGCGCTTTCAGATTTCACACCCATAAAATTTAGCTTTGCGCGATGCGTGGAGTAAGGGTATGTGGACTTGCGTCACGGGCGCATTGCCACCGTGTACCCATGATAGGCACGTGTGCGAATAATTCTCTTGCACAGGAATGAAACTGAATTTTTTAATAAAATTTCTGTGTTGTCCATAAATACTTTAGCGCATATAAATGAGCTATTCACTTGTCCCATTTTGTGGCATTCCATAAATTCTATAGTTAAATAAAAGAAAAGTTTCCAGACAAAAATTTAACAATTCTCCAAGGCGATTATAAAGCTAGATGAGACTGTAACATTGTCCGCTGAAAAATATTGTAAAGTTCACACAGTAAACGTTCTATTGTTAGATATTGTCGACAGATTTTTCAATAGTAAATTAAAACTGGTCGATTAAACTTTTCCGAAAAGAAAGCACATCATTTATAACTCAGATATTGAATGGCAACATGATTGCAAATTATGAAAAATCGATAAAGTTCTAAATTCGATTCCGAAATGATTGTCGTATTTTTTTGGCTCCACTTTTCTCTAAACATAAAGCGTTACGGTCTCCATTGTGTGTGAATGCTGATGATATTCATTAGATGGTAATATTATTCATTAAGAATAATAAAGCAATTTTTCTTACTTTCTCGCGGTTTAATTAGAACAAAAGGACATTGAATTATTTATTAATCAGCGAACAAAGAACTCACGAATTTATAGCTATTGCTGGGTTTATAAACCTTCGTCTATAGAATTTATGACCGTGTTATGGTTTTGCAAGTAATTTATTAGTGTTCGTTGTACAAATTCCCCACCTATAGTTGTGTTCAGAGTAATGTCGAAATTGAGCGGATAGATAATTGATTATGCAAGAAAGTACATCGTGTTCTAGGAATTCAAATATCTATTGTTGAGGGTAGCTACCATCACTGTTTTGTTTATCTGTCGAAAATAGCAGTAATGGAATGCGATACACAAGTTTCATGAGATCAAATAAAGGGCTGTTCATTATGAATAGCCCCTTAGATTATGCGACACTTGACCATCAGAAACGTGAGGTATTGTGAGTACGGACGGGTTGGCACAGTGGTTAGCGTACTGGCCTTCCACCAAAACGATCAGGGTTCAAATCCCCTGTCGGACAAATTCTTTATGTAATTTTTCTATGAAGTTAATAACGTCCTAAAGTTCACTTAAGCTTTAAAATTTGGGTAGTTGTGGAGTGTTTGGTGCCCGTAACGACGTACAAACTGAATGAATCGTATGACGTAACCCATATACGATGAATCTGTGTACGAAATATCTAAGACTACATTTAGGCGCGGAGTATATTGACTTTTGACTATTGACTATTGACTATTGCTTTTGACTGGGAAGCAGATGGCCGATATAAGTGAACTCAATGTGAATTTACAACACCCGGAAGAAATTGCTGAACAACTTAACGAATTCTACATCGACAGTGTGGAGAATTTATGTCCGTTTACAGCAATGTGGGGACATGTGAACCAATTCCAACGGCCTCAACAACTTTCGGATTGAGAGAGGTTGGTGCCAGTTATGTGCTTCAATGTCTGAACGAAATGAACAACAAGAAAGACAGGGACTTTGTAAGCCCAAGTACATTGATTGAAGCATGGCCAATCATCGCTGACACAGTACGAGACATCGTCAATCACTCTTTAATCGAGTCGATGCCGGACATATGAAAAATTGCGACGGTGATACCAGTAGCTCAGGTACATCGATCGAAGGTTGCTGAGGACTATCGCCCAGTCAATATGCTACCAACGGTGGAAAAGCTTATCGAGACAGTCGTCAAAAATCAATTAGTGAATTACACAGAAAAGCACAACCTACTGTCAAAATTCCAATCGGCATATAGGGAACGCCACTCTTGCGAGACTACCTTGAACTTGGTGATAATGAAATGGAAGGATTTATATTCAGCTGGGGACATGATACTTGCAGTGTTTTTGGACTTGAAACAATCGTTTCAAATTGATAGACGAAGATTGATTGACAAATTACAGAAGTTCGGCGTCAATCCTAGTGCGATCAGATGGTTCGAAGGCTATCTCAACAACAGAAGGCAAAAGACAGTGGTGAATAGGCACGAATCTGGCTGCAAGTGTAACGATTTGGGTGTGCCACAAGGATCAGTTCTTGGTGAGATATTATTTATCATTTACATTAACGACCTAGCGACTCAACTATTGAACGCGTTCGTGAATATGTTTGCTGACGACACGCTGATTTATGTACACGGAAAGAACAATCGCATGAGTGACGAACTTGACAAAATTGGTAAATGGCTGAGTATGAATAAGCTTAAACTTAAATTGAAATTGTAAATAACTTTAAATATCTGGGAGTAATAATTGACAATAAATTGAAGTTCAAAGATAACGTGGATGTATGCAAGAAAGTGGCGAAGAAGGTGGGAGTTCTGACGAGACTCGCAAGCACCAATTGAATAAGACGCTACATTCGCATTACTCTGAGACGTGGTTCGGAAGTCACGTTAAACCGGTGGTCCAGACAACACTTGTTATTGGCTATAAAAAGCTGTTAGCGGAGTCTCTAAAATACAAATACAAATTAATATATTCCGATCAGAGATCCATGCATTGTCGATATTTCTTGGATTAAAAATTCTACAGAACAGACATTCCTATGCATATAATTATTTCAAACACTCCCGATTCTCGCTGGTATTTTAGCGTTTCATGTGAAGCGTTTTAGATTGCATTCATTGATTTTAAATTCAGATATGACAAAACTCCTTTACGAACTGATATCTATTCAAAAAGACAAGAGTACTTCCTGTCCACTTACGAAAGAAATGATATCAGCGCTGGTGACGCAGTGGACTTGTTCACAAAAAATGTACTACTATCGCACAAATATCTTGTTTAAAAAAATGCGTCACAAAATAACATGGTTCTGAATTTTGCTTGAACCTGAGGTTAATTGCTTTGCTGGAGGCGATGTATTTATTGTGTATTGTATTGAAATGTTCGTAAATTTCAATTTATAGAAAGGAGACTTTCTAACACAAACCTAGATGTGAATTGAGTTCTTAGAACAAAGCGTGAGAAAGAGTGAACTCAACTCAAAACATTCTTTCGATCCTCCATGAAAATGCATCATTTTTCAATTTACGTTATGCGACGAAACTACGAGTAAAATCAATTGGGATCACAGTCATTTTTAGACCCGTACCACGGCGTTTGTAACCAGTTGAATTTGGGCTCCTAAGTACACCCAGTAAGTAAGAATGTCACTACTTTTGAATCAGATATGAGGAATCTTGCAAAATAAATCTTCGCTCGTACATGTTAGAGGTAAGCCGGCCGTCCTTTACTCGCTTAAGAACCCGACCCGAACCCGAATCAATTTGTCGGGTTTTTGAATTTATTTTTTTGTGGGGTCGGGTTTTCATTTTCGTTCGGGTCGGGTCGGGTTTGTAGACTTCAACTAACAAAACCCGACCCGAAAAAAAAGTTATCTATGTGTCTGTCCGTCAAGAAGACAACTCGAGTAAATCTTGGCCGATTTTTTCGCCTGAAAGGTAATCGAGTGAGGTTCAGTTCGTAGATGAGCAAAACCCACCAATTATGCTACACAACAACAGTTGGAAAATTGCACATCTGTAGCATAATTCGTTAACCGACTGGAAGGGACTGGGGAATACCGTCTAGAGCCATATTGTGGATCTATGAGACGGAGGTCAGACCTATGTTGAGCCATGGCTGCTTAATTTGGTGGTCAAGGCTCAACGTGGAGTGCGCGAGGAAGGAGTTGAATGAAATTCAACAATCATGGAAGCGCTCATTGCGCTATCTCCCATTCAGACGATCGTTAAGGCCCATAACTTGTATGCTAAAATATAGTCTATCTTTAGGCGCTCAAATATTATATTTTCGCTGATATCAGTGGACAAAGGCGCAGTTTCAAAAAAGTAAGTCAGCATTTTCCTTCCTAAAAATGTTGCCTTTTAATAGCAACTAAACTTATTTTTTGGGATCCTACCTACTCTGAGAACGGCGAAAAAATCGTAAAAATTTGCACAAAAACTCGTCGTTCTGAGACAAGGTTCAATCCCAAAAAATAAGTTTAGTTGCTTTTAAAAGGCAACATATTTAGGAAGGGAAATGCTGACTTACTTTTTTGAAACTGCATCTGCGTCCATGGATATCAGCGAAAATATAATATTTGAGCGCCTAAATGTAGACTATATTTTAGCACACAAGTTATGGGCCTTAAAGCAAGAGCCTTTGCCTCGGCAAACAGGCTGAAGCAAAATGGTCTCTCGATGAGGAATCTGGCCATGGAAAGGATCTTTGATATGCCCAGAGATCGCAGGATTCCACAGGTCGTCTTTGTGAGGCGATACCAGATAATTATACCGGACAGAGCGGATTGGCTAGGAAGCTGGCCTGCCTGCCTGCCGGCTGATGGACTGGTGAGCTTTACGGATGGTTCGAAAACTGAGGAAGGAGCGGTAAAAAAAGAGTAATTATGACAAATGTCATAATCCTCGTTAAAAAAACCAAAAACGTTATAATAATATTACTCACACTGTAAAATTACAATAATATAAATTCGAAATATAAAAAATAAAATAAAGAACAAAACTAAACGAAAGGTACGAAGTTGGAAACAATAAATAAGGAATGCGGGCGACAGAGCTACCATCTGCTCAAACAGTGAGTCAATGATAAAGGCGCTCGCGTTGCCTGTGACAACGTCAAAACTGGTTAAAGAGCTGAAAGGGACCCTACACCGACTGAGAAATCAGAACACGATCGCCTGGGTCCCTGGGAACAATTGTGTAGACGGTAATGAGAGAGCAGACGAGCTAGCCAGACAGGGTTCAGCATCTGCGATCGAGGGCCCAGAACCCCACATCCCGATCCCACACTCTCTGTGTGAAAGGGCGGTGGAACACTGGGTGCGGGCTGAATCCGCAAAGAGTTGATGCGCGTACGGTGGAGTAAAGCACACGAAGCTCTTCTTCCCGGCGCCTGATTAGAAGAATGGCCCGTAGTGGCATTAGGAGAGTAGTGGGAGCCATTACGGGTTACTGTGGGTTGAACAAGCACTTGGCCAAAATGACCATTTTGGCTGATCCAAGATGTGACTGCGGCTTGGAGGAGGAAACGGGTGTCCACGTAATATGCGAATGCCTGAAGTCCACCTGTTAAGGAGCGTGACATTAGGTGGTTTATGATTCGACCCTCCGATATCTTAGCCCTAAGACGTATCGCTCTAGATAGGTTCTTGGTGAGAACCGCAAGGTTTTAAATGATTTACATGATGAACGGGAAGAAAACAAAGGCTCAATAGTTTTGTGTTTTAGGAGTCAGAAATGGACCATCCCACCCTGATAAATCTATAAATCTAACCGACCACAACAGGTTACGAATATATTTTTGATTTAAAAATCGGAAATTCGTTTGAAACAAAAACCCACCAATATCTTCCAAAAATACCCAAAGTCGGTGTATCTTATATTTTTTAAAAACTATATCTCTGTGTACGGATGCGTCTTTTTATTGTGAGGTTCGCCTGTATAATCACCATGTTTGTGTTTGAGTTACATCATCAGATATCAAATTGAGTTCTGTTATCTGATTTCTGTTAAGATAATTTCTTACCAGCATCTATTTCTATAGGAATACTGAGCAAGTTATTCGTAATTCTTCACCTTTTATTGAAAATTACTACTAACATTGTTTACCACAAATCAATCGCTAAGCAAAACATCTTTTCATTTTGCTGATGATGAAATCATTCAATTTCTCATCTTAATTTCATTCCTTCATCCGCGATTCATTGTTCCAGTGAATTAGTTCCACAAAATTGCAGAACTTAATCTTTAAGCTTATTAACGAAACGAAAAGCTTCCCTTTCATATTAAATAATTGGATTATTGGGTATAGAAAACCAATTTCGATTCGAAGGAATTTTTAAATTTAATAGCAAAATCAAATACAACGATTGCAAGATAAAACATGACATTCTCCGGTATCAAGTATCGCATCCTATCTAACGAAACGTAAAAACCTTTACGAACAAATGTAGGGAAAATGATTTAGTTAATTTTTCTTAAAGCAATAAATTTGGTCATAAATCTCGCTATAAATTACATTTATGTGTTTTTGGCTGGTCGATCGCAGTCAGAACGGAAAATGTGTTTTCCGCAATAAATGTATATACACCGGCAAGAAGATATTATATTATTCATGAAATTGTTTTCCCTCGAAACAAAAGCTTATTTTTTAGAAAAAAAGTATAAACAAAAAAATATAAATTGAATACATCGAAAAAACCGGGCTCACGTCGCTGCACCTTTCACAATTTAGTGGCGATGCTTGAAGGTCCGCTCAATTGGCTGAGTAATGGACTTATACCCAATATGTTTCGGGTTCAATCCATGGTGTCACCAATGTTTGAGGCTTTTTCCTAATCACGGCTTAGGTGCAGGATAATTTTCACCCACTTATGCGCTCGTTTTTATAATATACGCCGCCGACGTATTATATACGCGGTGAATGTATTATCAACCTTATTTAAGTATTGCGTAGTATGTCGTACGTAACGAGCGTGTTATGGGCTCGCATGACGCATGCACACGTGCACGTTGGATAAAATACGTCGGCTGCGTATATTATAAACACAAATCCTATGTCCCTTGTTGGGAATATTTTCCTCAGTGTGCGTCCAAATTCATCTTTTGCTTTAAGTTAGTGATAGAAAATGTTTTCAGATATAATTGTAGCTCCGTCACCTTTGCTCGTACGTCCAGCTTCTCAGTGTTACATTAAAAATGTAATACATCAGGATAGATGACACAGCTTCAGTACAAACATCCCCGAATAATAGACCTAATTTGAAACTGTGAGGGTTCGACGATACGCACCTGAAAAATATACTCTTACAACAAATGTATTCCACAATTAGAACTTATAAGCCACGAAGGAATCAACATAGAAAAATAAAAGTTAGATATTTTATTTGTGAACAAGACAAATGCTGTAATTGCTAAAAAAATTCTACGGATTTTAGTTTGAAAAGTATAGATATATCGCAGTGAAACTTTGCACAACCGAACCACAAAGTGCTATGTACGGCCTTTTAAATTTTATTCAATTCCTGACACTTTTATGCAAATTATTTTTCATGCTTAGAGTAATAAAATCTCGTGGAAACATGTGGTTATTGCAATGAGTTTATATTTATTCAGAAAAGAAAAAAAAGTCCTTGCAGGTTTTTTAAAAGTATTGCAAAATTAATATAAGTGGGCGGCCAGGTGCCAGAGATACACGGCATACAGTTGAATTATTTACTAGGGAGTGCTCCAAATACATTCATCATCATCATCCCATTTTATAGGCAATTTAGTACCTTTTGGCGTCTCTGAGCTATGAACTATCCCCCTCTACGCTACCCTATCACTGGCCAAACAGAAGGTTAAATCACCTAACTCCCCTAACTTTTAGATATAATTTAATGGAATCTATAAACCTTCTTCTTGGTCTACTCCTAGGCATCCTCTTCAATAGAAAATCTTTGACCTTAATATTGACCTAGGAATAAGTCAAGCTGCAAATTATCTCCTCCTGTGATTTACCTTAGTCTTCCCCATATGTGAACACCAAGTATTTCAAAATCATTTAAAAATTTTACAAATTCTTGCAGCACTTGAGAAATGAGAGATTTAATAAGAAGGAGGTCTAAAGGGTACATCGGTGACTAAAATAATGACGTAATGCCGCTAGATTTATGGCACTGATATGAAGCATTATTAAGCATTATGAAAAATCGCTGAACGCTTCCCAGTTTGCTTTGGGTGGATTTATAGACTTGTGCCAACGCGTTCAAATGGGTGTCAAATGGTGTGTTAAGCGTAATATAGTACTCCTTTATGTACCTTAGCCTCTGTCCACCTACTCCTACATCCTATCCTACCCGTGATGACACCTGTTATAGTGAGCAACCCGCATGAACGATCAGGTAACCAACCCTGGTGTAGTAGTGTGGGTCACTTAGCATAAGGATGAGGGGGGCTGCCTTCGGGTAGTACCTAAACGGCACGTATAGGGAGGGCCGAAGGCAGCTAGGCGCTATCAAGATGGGATGGCGACTTAGTATGGTGGTGGATGATCTCAACAGCAAGAGACAACGGCAGCATACACAGCCCTAGTCAGATGGGCTACCATCACCACCTGGTGACTTCCCTACGGGTCATCGGGAGAAGGAAAGTAGGTTGGGCGCTTGGCTAACTCCCAGACACCGTAAAAACAGTCTTGTTATGAATTCCCCAACACAGCCTCGGATCGGACAGGATAAACGGCAACGACTCAAGCATCGGAAAAAGGACAACGATTTACAATTAGGAACATGGAATGTAAGATCTTTGTTGCGGCCAGGAGGATTGAGATCTCTCACAAGTGCGCTAAGAGCGGCAAAAATTGACATAACAGCTGTTGCAAGAAACGAGATGGCCTGGAAAGGACACCATGACCAGTAGCGACTATAAGTTCTACTATAGTGGGAAGAGTAACGACAGTCCAAGAGAGTATGGAACAGGCTTCATGGTCCTCGGCAGAGCTAGAAACGCGGTGATTGGTTTCAGTCCTGTTGACGAGCGATTGTGCTCTCTACGGATAAGAGGAAAATTTTTCAATTACACTCTTATAAACGTTTATGCGCCTACGGAGGAAAGCGACAACGAGGTGAAGGAGCTATTCTACGAGAAACTGGTGGATGTATATGATGGAGCGCCGAAACGAGACATTAAAATTGTGCTTGGAGATTTTAATGCTAAAATAGGCCGCGAAGTATTTTATCGTCCCACAATCGGTAAACATAGCCTTCACGAAAACTCGAACGAAAATGGAACGCGGGTGGTTGATTTTGCAGCATCAAGAAACATGGTTGTCAGCAGTACCTATTTCCAACATAAAGACATCCACAAAGCGACATGGGTATCACCGGATAAACGAACCAAAAACCAGATTGACCATATTTTGATAGATGCACGTCACTGTTCAAATATGTTGAATGTCAGAAGCTGTAGAGGACCGAATGTAGATTCCGATCACTACCTGGTGAGAGCGGCAGTTAGGTCTCGAATATCGGTTCAACACAATCGACAACCGGCATTGGAAAGGTGGGACGTGGAAAAACTACAGAACGAAGACATTAAACGTCAATATGTCGACAGGCTGGAGACGAATATTATTGCCGGAATGGTCAGCGAACAACGAAGCGTAGACGATGCGTGGAATCAAATTAGACGGAATGTAGAGAGCGCCGCAGCAGAGACAGTGGGAACGAGAACGGGAAATAAAAGAAATATCTGGTTTGACGATGAATGCCAGAAGGCCATGGACGACAAAAACGCAGCTCGCCTGAAAACTCTAAGTAGATTCACTCGAGCTGGCCAGGAAGAGTACCGTTCTAAAAGAAATTTCGAGAGAAAACTCTTCCGACGGAAAAAGCGACAGCGTGACAAGGAAGTTTTGATCGAAATTGAGAAGTTTGGCAATCGGAAGGAGACTCGGAACTTTTACCGGAAAGTGAACGAATCCAGAAACGGTTACAGTCAACAACCTTTGCTGTGTAAGGACAAGCATGGATTGGTCTTAGCAGATGAGGAAAGGTGTATTGCGAGATGGGCTGAGTACTTTAAGGAACTGCTTAACCCGAACAGACCGCTCAACCGAGACGACGAAAACGACGAATTGCCATTTCAGACTGCGCAACCATACATAGAAGAACCAACGATGCAAGAAGTTGAAGCTGAAATTTTAAAGCTCAAAAATTTCAAAGCCCCGGGGACTGACAACCTACCCGGTGAACTTTTCAAGAACGGCGGCAACGCGCTATGTATGGAGATGCACGAGCTCATCATACGCATCTGGAATGACGAGGAGTTACCGGAAGATTGGAAGACCAGCATACTTTGTCCCATATACAAAAAAGGTGACAAATTGGAGTGTGGCAATTTTCGAGGAATCGCTCTGCTGAATATTGCTTACAAGATATTTGCAAATATTCTATATCAGCGCCTTCATCCATACACGGAATCTACGATAGGTGAATACCAAAGTGGTTTTCGTGTAGGTCGTTCAACATCGGACCAGCTGTTTAATATCAGACAGATCTTGGAGAAGTGCAAGGAGTACAACATTGAAACACACCATTTGTTCGTTGACTTCAAGGCAGCCTATGACAGTGTTAGAAGAAGTAAGCTATGGAGAGTCATGGAGGAGTTCGGAATTCCCAACAAACTGATCTCGCTAACGAAGCTAACACTAAACGGAGCTAACAGCCGAGTAAGGATCCGCAATCAAATGTCAGAGACTTTCGACATTGAGGAAGGCCTACGTCAAGGAGATCCTCTTGCAACGCTGCTTTTCAATTTAACACTCGAAGCAGCTGTTCAAACCATGGACATAGACTCCAGCGGCACCATTTTCTCCAAGTCCAGTCAGTTGCTTGGTTTTGCAGATGACCTGGACATTATTGGCCGAACTATGGATGTTGTTAAAGATAAGTTTATGGCCTTGGAGAGGAAAGGTACCGACCTTGGGTTGAAGGTCAATGACGGAAAAACGGAATACATGATCATCCCACCTACGAATCGATATCGGGAAGATAACGTAACGATCGACACACACACATTCAAAATGGTCAATAAGTTCGTATACCTTGGATCAGAGCTGAACATAAACAACGACATTGCGGACGAAATAAAAAGGCGAGTAACTTTGGGCAACCGGAGTTATTACAGCCTGCTGAAAATTCTAAAGTCCAAGTCAGTAAGCCGAAATTCAAAATGCGCACTTTATAAAATTGTGATCAGACCGGTAGTTACGTACGGTTCGGAGTCGTGGTGCTTGACACAGAAAAATGAACAATCTCTGCATACGTTCGAGCGAAAGGTACTGCGTACAATATTTGGACCAGTATTTGACCGAAAACTGAACCGATGGCGCAGACGATATAATCACGAGCTCATAGAGCTTTTTGGAGAGCCCGACATAGTCAGAACAACAAAAATAAATAGACTACGTTGGCTCGGTCACGTACAACGAATGAATGAACATCGTATTCCAAAAAAAATTCTGAAGTCCAAACCTGAAGGCAAAAGGAGTGCAGGGCGACCCAAGTCCAGGTGGAGCGACTCTGCTTTTGCCAACTTAAGAACTGTGGGAGTAACCAGCTGGGAGACGTTAGCTGCAGATAGGCCCGGTTGGAGAAGCATGTTGGATAAGGCCAAGACCCTTAATGGGTTGTAGTGCCGGTAAAGTAAGTAAGTAAGCCAACGCGTTCAGCAATTTGACTTTTAACGCAATAACCAAATCATGCACCGTGCATATGGGGCTGATGACACCTGGACGAGCTGGATTTATGTCATGCTCATTAGTAGAAGAGGGACAGCTCGACTTGGCTCAGTAGCTCTAACAGTGCCCTACTATATATCATGGTTAAGGACAGTCTATTAAAGCTACAACGCAGGTTTCTTCACCCAAAGTTTTGCGGATGATCTTTCAATCATAATAGTAGGGTCGTTTGTCGGCACACTATGCCAGCTTATGCAAACAGCCTTTTCTTTAGAAAACTGATGCATCAAGTATGATGAACAAGTTAACACCGAAAAGGCGAAGCTTATGTTATTTACCGGAAAGAGAACTCTCACAGGATTCAAAGTTTCAAAAATATTAGGTGAAGAAATAGTGCTCTCTCAATCAGTAAAAGTGCTGGGACTTGTATTTGACCCCAAACTTAACTGGAACAACCACATACAAACAAGTATCCAAAAAGCGACAGCTACGCTATGGAGATGCCGGAACGCAATTGGTAAAAACTGGGGCCTCAGCCCGAAGGTAATGATGAGGATCTATAGGTTACATCAGTCTTCACTGCTGATCAAATCGAACTTTGGACATGCAACGCTCTGGAACAGGATGATATACACTGGATGATCCAGTGTATTGTTTCGATAAAAACTTTGAGACCAAATTTCCTTCCAGTGAAGAATTGAAGGAAGGCAGTGTCATCACTGCCTAACCTGGTTCTCTGATTGGTCCAAATTTCAGAATTCCGCAGGATCTGGGATACACAATCCCCAAATGCGAATCAATAAGTCCTTTTCACTGGGATCCATTGCAATAATATTTCAATCCGAAACCTTCGGAATCTCGCAATGCAGCAAAGAACTGTTAACCAGAGCAACTGCAAACCAAATAATACTCATTTGCTCCGACAGCCAGAGCGCACTTAAGGCCATTGGTGCTCATAAGCTATGCTCTTACATAGCGCTAGAGTGCCGAAAGCACATTCAACTATTAGCTAATAACAACTTGGTCACGTTAACATGGGTGTTTGGGGTCATATCAATTTAGATGGGAACGAGATTGCTGATAGCCTTGCAAGAGCTCAGAGGACCAGAACCAGGCCTTAAATCCCCTCTCCCCGGGTTCTTCAAAAGTCACGTCAACAAATGGAAGCTCTCGGCCTTTAAAAAGCATTGGAAAGCAATTGGATTTGCCAAACAGGCCAAAAATAGCATCAGCATCAACTTTAAGAACTCAAGTTACTTCATCTCGCTTAGTAGGAGAAACATCAAAAGAATGTCAGGGATTCTCACTGGACACTGTCCACTTAGCTTTCAAGCATTTGCTTATTATCGGGGCTGAGAGTTCTCCGTTGTGTGCGCAATGCGGTGACTTAGACACAGCTGAGCACTGCTTTTGTAAATGCCCAGCGTATATATATCAGCGAGAGCCAAGACCCCAAACTTAACTGGAACAACCACATACAAACAAGTATCCAAAAAGCGACAGCTACGCTATGGAGATGCCGGAACGCAATTGGTAAAAACTGGGGCCTCAGCCCGAAGGTAATGATGAGGATCTATAGGTTACATCAGTCTTCACTGCTGATCAAATCGAACTTTGGACATGCAACGCTCTGGAACAGGATGGCATATATCTTGCCTCACAATATTATCTGGAGCCTGCCACCTAGTAGCATCTTAGATTACCCTAATCGAACCAAGAAGATTTAGGTAATTCAACGTGGGTATGCACAACAATGACACCTTTAATTACGTATACATAGGCAGTGAGTACATTTCATTTTTTCTGTGCCGCCTCCTAAGCTGTACAACAACACACAAATCATGAATAACTTTCATGAATACATTTTCTGATGTCAAACTAAAGTTACAATTGAATAACCTAGTTGCAACGCTACAATACCCCATCTGGTATAGTTTCATATTACTTCGCTTCATTCCCAGAAGTTTAATCAAGAACTTTAAAGCTTCTGATTACCAGCAGCACATTAAAACAGTTAACAAAACAGCTGCACATTGTATGAGGAATGGAGCGTCTTTTATTTGATTATAATTTTTCTCCTTTGTAGAGGTTCGTTCAAGAATAGTAGATAACGTTCTATGCAGTGAAAATAATTCATTACATGAGGGATCAATTTTGTGATATGAGCGGAACTCACGAGTGTGTTTTCGAACAACAACCTTTGGAAATAGAGTTGTGCGGGCCGACCCTTTTTCGAAACCCGACCCGAACCCGAAAGTGAACATCGAGTCGAGACCCGTAGCACGTTAAAATATATAATAGAAACCCGACCCCAACTAAAATTTTTGGTCGGGACCCGCAACCCGAAAAAATATATATAGCGGAAACCCGACCCGACCCGAACCCGATTTAAAATTTCGGGTAAAACTCGAAACTCGATTTTCTTGTTTAATGAAATCCCGAACCGAAAGATTTTGATCGAATGACGTGTAATTTCATTTTCATCTTACCTCGCAATTAAGCGTGAAACCGAAAATTTTTTTGTAATTTCGTTTGATTACACAGGCCTTAAGAATTTATAAAATAACAATAAAAAAAATACAGACGCGACGCAAATATTTTTATTTTATTTTTTTTATTTTACCAAAACGAAAAAAATGACAAGCTTGTCAGAATGCAGTGAGAAGTCTAAGTGAGAAGCTAAATAAAATTTCTTGCGATAAAGTTGGTACTTCTGATTTTGACTTTTTATTTTCGTGTTTGTGTTGACATTTCGAATATATAAATATAAATATGACGCAAAAAAATTGTTTTGTTAATTTAAAAATTTGAAAAGAAAATAAAAATGAATCAAGTTAAAATTAGGGAGAATGTTCGACCAATTGATACCATCCATAAACCTCTTTGACTCTGGTTGCGAGGAGGCCAAAAGAAATACTGATTTGAATTCGACTTGTCGTTAGGGCATCCAGACGCAGCTCATCTGTGTGACACTACGAACACCGATACTTAAAAAAGAATGCGCATTTTTCACCGCACATTTTGTCACTGACTTCTGTTATTCAATTTTTTACAAACTGATACTAAATTAATTCCAAATTGACAGAATAGGTTAATGTTCCGAAAATACTAACTGATCATACAAATAAACGCAAATAAACACAATGACACAATGATACATGATTTTTTTTTTTAAGTTGGTTGTGTTGTTAATATGATGTGATTTTTTTGGAGTAGAGAATTTAAATTTTACTTTTTAAATCGAATTTAAAAACATAAGAAAGCATTATTTTGATATGCCGTAGAACAGTTTTTTTTCTTAAAATGACTGGATTTATCGAAAAAAAATATGAATTCCTATGATTCTGCTACGTGACCCGACAAGATCAAAGCAAAACCCGACCCGGCCCGATGAAATCTAAACCCGACCCGACCCGTGAAATTAATTCTGGCCGGGTCGGGTTTTTAGGATTTTCGGGCGGCCCGTTCACCTCTATTTGGAAACTGTTTTTGGCAAAGGTAGAGTTTGCATATCCGAGCCGAAGGCGATGTATGCAACTACCCGCGTCCAAAACAATTTCCGAAGCGAGTTGCTCGAAAATTCACGAGTGAGTTCTCGAGTTCACAAAATTGATCTCGAATTATTGAATTATTTTCACAACATGGAACGTATATTATTTTATTCGCTGCTCCATATGGAAATAAGTTGTCAATACATGTATATTTACCCGCCATCAAACAAAAAACCACAACAACACAATTAAAATTTAATTTTATCTCGAATTTGTTTGAATAAGAATAGATCAAAACGAAAGTTTCATATTTTCGAACACCTGCTCACATCATTCGAACATTCGACGGTTTTAACCTTTTCGACTATAATGTTAGTACTAAAACGGTGATAATGACATTAGTTGTATGTAAAGAGTTTTGAGATAGGACACAACGTTATTACATGTGGACACAAATATATAAAAATCCCCACATGTAATAGATCGCATTACATGGGGGGAAATATACATGTATTGACATCTTTCCATATGGGACAGGGAATGAACTACTTTTATATAAAGTTATATAACTTTTACAATGGCAAGTTTCAGAGGTGCCGAGTTGGGCGGGCTACGTCAAAACATCGAATGTCTGTTATAATTTTGCACAAGATTCTCTTCCTATCCTACATCAAATGTATTCATAGAGAAACGGTTTTCAAAACTACCTGCCTTTTTGGAAAACTCTCCTGAAATTTTCTTGAATTTTCGCAAAATTTTTTTTTGTCGGAAACTCGATTCAATTCTGAATTTTCGAGAAAATACCGAAAACTTTGTTAAAAACTCACAAAAAAATTTCAGGGCAGTGGTTTTCAATATGTTTTGTATATGTTTGCAGCTATTATTGTGAATATGTTTGTCGCAACAATGTGGAACAGAATATATTTGCTGTTTTTTAATAAATCGTTAAAAATTAAATAAAAATGTTGAAGGAAAACCCAGCGTAACCCACATGGTAGCTTAACAGTAATTTCTAAAACTTTTGAGATTGTTCTAGAACTTTCTATAAGTTTCCAGAACTTTCTATACATTTAGGTCAAAATGAATAAAAACTTTGTATATAACGAAGCGTAAGGTGCAATTTTCCTCAGTTGCTTTTAGCAACTCTTGAGTGGTGGAAGTTATAGAAAATTCCAGAAAGTTCTAGGGATTCTTTAGAGTTCCAGCAAGTTCTCGAAAGATTCGGAAATTTCTGGAAGGTTCTAGAGAGCTCTAGAATGTTCCAGAAACTTCTAGAAAATTGTGGAAAGTTCTAAAAAGTTGTAGAAATTTCTAAAAAGTGAAAGAAAAAAAGAAATTTCTGTGAATGACTTTTGAGAACCCTATTCATACCCTCCAGGTACTTCCAAGCCCCTTCCACTCCACTTCAACTCATCCCCTCCCCCAACGACGCCTCCCTTTTGTCCTCCCTATAACCTCATCCCTCATTGACACAAGCTTAAGCTCACTATGTGGTCTACGAGTCCCCTCGACCCCTCCCCCTCCGCTATTTGTGCAAATCTATAATCAAAGAGCTATCCAAAGACGCAAGTTTGAGCTATCTAGCTGGTCTAAAAGCCTAAATATGAGTAATAGTCTTTCCTCCCCCTCCCCCTCTGGTATTTGTGCGAATCTAGGGTCTTAGAGCTTTCGAATGGCACAAGTTTGAGCTCTCTGTGAGGTCTAGGAGCCGAGATATGCGTAATACGGACAAACGACACACGGAAATACGAGCATAAAGGCGTTACCCACATGTGGGTAACGCTGAAAAATGAATGGGATAAAAAACACGGCTCTTCTGAATCAAAATAAAGTTTTATGAAAAACAGGTATTAGTTGATTCTGATCAGGTCCTCCACTAAAGCTTTATTTTTTATCCAGAACCACCGTGAAAAGTAACCTATTGAGCACCGTATTTCCTCAAATTGCTACTTGCGAAAACAGAAAAACACAACTGGGTGTGACACAATTTGCTAGCGTTGTTTTCCCCTTAATATTACCTTTTGTCCCGTTAAAACATATGTTTAAATCCAATATTTTTGCGACAAAAATATTATATTAAAAACAATTCTGTTATATTTGAAGCAACCATACCATATTGTGTTATAAATCTCCATACTACCGATACATTTTCCCATTTTCCCATCACGTTTTGCTTGACTCCACTCCTTCCTTTAGACCTTCACGTCGTTTATCAACAGTCACATCGAGTCCATACGAAAAACATTGCAATGAGCGTTCCGTGAAATTTAAATAAATCAACAAAACACTCATTCATTGTTTGTTTACTCTAATACACATGCTCCGTTCAAACAACATAATCAGCGCTGAACTTACGAAGCAAGCAAACAATAATGATAATCAAATGATCCCAAACACAAAATCCGGGTGCTGAACTAATCGACACTCGACACACATAATATTTTTTTTTGTATTGTCGCTGGTTGCGTTGTTATGTGACTGTGACTTATTACAAAAATCAAAGATTATCAACGAGCCTCTACAACGCCAGAATTTACCAACATTATCAATACGTATATATGAGCTACAGCGATAGAGACTTCCCACCCAGAAATTAAAATCGAATTGGAATTTATACGTGTGACTATATTTTATTATTCACTGTGCATTGTGCATGCTAATGTGAATTTAATTCTGATAACATAATCGATATAGAAAAAGCAATCGAAATCAGCATATATTGCTCAATCACACAAACTAATTGTGAAGCAGCGTTTACTTTTCATTGATTCCAAAAGTTTATTATTGAAATAATTTTAATAAATTCAATTTGCCACTCGATATACCAAGTACGCGATTTAGTAGTAATTGTACTGAGTTAATGAAATGTTTCAAAGCCGTAAAATGACAAATTAAACATTGGCAGTTGAGCATTTGCAAGACTTGTTCTGCAGTTTAAATGGGCCGTTCAAAATTAAAAAAATGTCCGAAACAACTGTGTAAAAAATATTCGAAATCCCCAAAAAAAGGCTACACTAAATAAGAACCTAGTGAATTTATGTGTGAAATAGTTTACTGGACTAATGAAAGATCGAATGAAGATCGAATGAATATCTACAATAACTATAGTTCCAAGTGGCAAAAAGGAACTGACCTACAGACTGAGACTCTGCTGTAAAACTGTTTTCATATTTTCGGATGGAAATAAAGTCATTACTGTCTTGTTCAAAATCGATTTTTGGGTTTTTCCGGGCGCAACCACGAAAAATTTTGTACTGTCTTCTTGGGATATTTGTTGTTAAGATGCGTGGGAAGTTTGTTTTTCGAGCTGAAGGCATAGAAATAACTATTGTCTCAAGGCATTCAAAATTTCTTGAACATTAAAAATAGGAGGGTAGTGGGTAGATTTGGGGAAGAAACTTTGAATTCAAATGGTAAATGATTCTTAGATTTTTGTGATTTCAATGGGTTAGCAACGACCAACTCTTTCTATAGGCACAAATGGATCCATCGGTATACGTACGTCAATGAGAGTTTGGGTCACAAATCCATAATTGATTACATGATTATAAAACTGGACAGGAGACAGATAGTCGG
The DNA here is from genome assembly GCA_029228625.1 of Pseudolycoriella hygida. Taxonomy (NCBI): domain Eukaryota; kingdom Metazoa; phylum Arthropoda; class Insecta; order Diptera; family Sciaridae; genus Pseudolycoriella; species Pseudolycoriella hygida. The sequence continues at coordinate 26,614,586 of CM055403.1, read as the reverse complement.
GGACACGCGTGTTTTCAGGGGTTTTACTTTCGGTTCGAACCACCACTTTTTGGGTACCCATCTGTTGTGTGGTAAACTCTGTCAGGCTAAAAGGAAGAAAGTGGAAAGTTGCAAGTTTCGGGTAGGCAAATTCAAGGACGAGGAAATTTCGGAAGGAAGTCTCGTTTTATAACAAAATTCACTAAGGGATTTGAGAGGCTTCCCACTGACTGCGGTGACATTGAGGCTGAGTGGGGGAATTTTAAGAAATTTGTCTAGGCAGTGTAGCTAGCGGGGGTCGAAACAAAAAAACAGGCTGGTGGAACACCGATATTTAGGGAGCGGTATTGGAAAAAAGGAAACTCTACTTGATCTGGTTACAAGACAGGACGGATATGAAGTGGGAGTCTTACACGGCTTGTAGGCAACTGGTTAAGGAAGCGAAAGACCGGGAGGGAAGGAAGTTTGGGAAGGAATTGGAAAAGGCAGATCAAGACAGGAGTAAGAAATGTTGGTCCATGATTAAGGACATAAGGCGCGGTGGCGTGAAGGAGGGATGTAGTAGCATTTTAGATAAAGGCTGCAGGTTAATTACAGATAAAGATGAAATCTTGAAGACTTGGCGGGATTATTTTCAGGTAGAGGAAAATGATAGTTCGGGGGTGACGGAAGAAATTACACTGAAGAGTTGTCGCGGAAAGTCGGCAGATTAAGAGCAGGAAAATCTGCAGGAGTGGATGAAATTAGGACATAATTTATTAAGTATTGCGGATCAGGTGCGATCCAATGGCTTTGAAGGATTTTCAACTTGGCCATGAAGTCTTCTACGGTACCTGCTGACTGGAGCTTCGGTGTTATTGCTTCGATTTATAAGAAAATCAACCGTAAGGTTTGCAGTAACTACAGGGGGATATCGCTCTTGAGCGTTGTAAGTAAGGTGTACGCGAGTGTACTTGTTGACCGGCTAGGAACATAGTGGAAGGTGTAATGGATGAGATTCAGGGTGGTTTCAGGCCTCTGAGAGGTTTTCAGGATCAGATTTTCTGCCTCAGGCAGGCTATCGAAAAGCTTTATGAAAAGAGCAATTAATGCTTCTTCGAGTTGGAGAAGTCATTCGACCGGGTACCAAGGCAGAAGCTGTTCGGGGTTCTTAACGAGTACGGCATCAATGGGAATTTACTGTGTGCCATTAGGAGTATTTACTCAAAGAGCAGGGCAGCTGTAAGAATAGATGGCGAAACTAGCGAAGCTTTCGAAGGATCTAGTTGTAATTTGTAATAATTTTTCAAATAAGACGATTTCAAAAAGATAATTATGCCAATGGCAACACAAAAAATGAAGAACTCGTAAAGTCAATGCTCCGAGTACATTAAATCTCTAGCTTTGAAGAAACATCAGTAAGAAGAAGAGTTTCGATTCAAATAAATTTTCGTCATTACCAATCAAAGGAAGAACCACAAGTAAAATGGCTTTCAATCAAAGCTCTTATTTCTTTTACAATAAATATATTACTTCAATGTATCATTTGTAACGAATGGTCTTTAGGGGCATCAAAAAAGCAAAAAAAAAGTAAATGAAGAAATATTGAAACGATAAAACAAAATAATATCTCAATATCGATGTGTGTTCCAAGTATCAATGCAGTAATTGTTCATGAAGTCAGCAAAATTGAGATCGGTTGTCAGATAGAAAATCAATATGAGGCGTTGTAATGAAACTGACAACTACTTACTTTTTGCACTTCGTGTTGCAATCAAGAGACAAATTAATGTGTAGCAGCCTTAATTTTTCTCGATTTTTCTGTTAATACAGGAGTACGCTGTGCAGGAAGCTATTACCTGTTGAACGCGATTTATATTAAATTAAAATGTAATCTATTTAGCCGGACCAATTGTTATGTAAAATGTGTGGTGGTAATGCGTACAACATGAACCATGCTGTGTCAAACATTTTGTCTATAAATGCATTACGATTGATTTTCGATCTGTTGAATTAATGAGTTACGAAGCGTTAGGGAAAAAAGTTTTCTTGTTTTGGGAGGACCATATGTTTGTGAAAAAATAATAGACACATAATGAGATGGTTACATATAATATGATTTCCGTAGTTATAATACTAATGTTATCAACATAATGTGTTTATGGTAATAATATTATACTCATGCACCTCACTTCACCCAACTGCACCTCACTTCACCCAACTGCACCTCACTTCACCCAACTGCGCCTCACTTCACCCAACTGCGCCTCACTTCACCCAACTGCGCCTCACTTCACTTAACCGCGCCTCACTTCACCCAACCGCAACTTTTCTGCATCTCGCTGCAAGCTGCCCCTAGCTGCAACCAGCTGCGCCTAGGGAATCAACTTCTTTGCTACACCCATTACAATGGTCTATGTTTTCACCCTTCCTGTCCGCCCGTCCGTCTGTGCATACTTCACCGGTGATTTGTCGTCGTTGGACATTCTCCTTATCCCTCAAAGAGTGTACCAAAACATATTTTCCTTGAAACACAAAAAAGTTGGATTTTTACCAACCAGTCGAAAAAGCTGGTTTCAGCACGAATGATCATTTGCAGACGATGAGAACGTTGATAGAGCAATGCAACGAATACAAGATTCCCATAGTCTCGATATTCATAGACTTTGAGAAAGCATTTGATTCGGTAGAAATCTGGTCAATTTTAGAATCGTTAAATGAATGCAGAGTGGACTCCAATACGATAAGCATGGTTGGGTTAGCGTCGCTAAACACTAGCGTCGCTACTAGCGTCGCTGCTAGCGCCGCTTAAATTCAAGACTGCTCGCTAGTAGCGATTAGCGCTCGCTAAAATCCGATTAGCGAATATTTTTCGCTAATCGCTAATGGATTCGCTAAAATATGGAGCTGTTCATCACAAGTCATCAGTCTATTTTCGACCGACTGCCAGTTTTTCAAAAATTTTTGGTGTTTTTTCTATTCCAGATTTTGGATTATTAGCGAAAAATTAGCGACCGCTAGTAGCGGCCGCTACTAGTGCGCTAGATTTTTTTAGACTAGCGGATAAGTTAGCGACGCTAGTATTTTTTGAAACTAGCGTTAGCGTCAGCGTCGCTAAAAAAATGGCTAGCGAGCATAACCTTGACGACAAGACATGTATACGAGAATGCTACATCGTGCATAAAGTTGCATGAGAATACGGCCAAATTCAAAATCGGCAGAGGTTTAAGACAGGGCGACACCATCTCTCCGAAACTATTCACATCGACTCTTGAAAATGTCTTCAATAAATGGGATTGGAGTAGGATGGGAATTAACATAAATGGGAAATACTTGAGTCACCTCTGTTTCGCAGATGAAATTGTTTTGAAAGCAACGGATCTGAACCAAGCACAAGTCATGATACAACAGCTGAATGATAAGTCAAGTAAAATTGGTTTCAAAATGAACTTATCTAAGGCAAAAATCATGACAAACATCGACGGTATTAAACTCGGGACGTTAAAATTGGTGACACCGTCATTGAAAAATTAACTACGTGTATCTTGGGCACAAGTTAAAATTAGGTCTAGACAATCAGACAGCAAAGATTAAAAGAAGAATTGACCTTGGATGGACAGCGTTCGGAAAACTCAAGCTGATTTTCAAAAGCAAGATGAAAAACAGCCTGAAGCAAAAAGTGTTTGACTCGTACGTCTTACCACTGTGGCGAAGAAACGTTAACATTTACAAAAGCATCTGAAAACACAAGCTGAGAGCAGCACAAAGAGCAATGGAACGGAGTTTGCTTGGAATTACCCTTAGATAAAATGACCAATCAGTGGATTCGTCAACAAACGAAAGTCGTTTACGCAATGGAAAGAATAGCATCTATGAAGTGGAACTGGGCAGGACACATTGCGAGGTTGACAGACGAACGTTGGGCCGGAAACATAATGAATTGGAGACCACCCACGAATGGGCAAACCGCCAGAAAGATAGGCGAATTCAATCAAGCGAACAGCAGGGACAAACTGGCAGCAAATGACAATGGATCGTTCAGAATGGAGGAGAAAAGGGGAGGCCCACATCCAGCAGTGGATATCAACAGGCTAACGAAGAAGAAGGAGATAGTGTTCTATAGGGACGTAGTAAAAATGTCATAACTTGATAAAAAATATTTTCTTTTTTTAACTTGACAAATAAATATTTTTTACTTGACTTGACGAATTTCATCACCTGTGAAGCGACTAAAAATGCTAAGCTTGTGCGTTCGCATCAAACGGTCCGAGTTTTCTATGATTTTATGACTCGTTGTGTGTCGAAACGGTGTACCGGGTGTACCTACTACATGTATAGAGTTCGTATAGCTTATGTCCGGTACCTCTTTGTCCCTTTGGTCGTACTAAAACTAAGGCTCTGTCAAGTCACAAAATCCAAAGTTTTTTCATTAGATCTACAAAGTTTTTGGCTATTCTACAGCCCCCAGGCCCCAGAGTATATTTAGACATGCCACTCGATAGTTATGTGTGCTTAGACCCGAAGAGAAGTGTCCATGTACCACTAAAAGTTGACGAAACTATTCAAAGCGATGGCGCATACCTTCAAATTGACTTTGAAAAAAATATATCTATATCAGCGGAATCCTGGCGCCCCATAGATCTTATTTTTTGGTGGGGAGGTAAGAAATTAAAAACAAAGTCATTTTCGATCCACCCTAGTGGTCAAAGGATTGGGAATTCATTGTTCGTACATTTTTAGTAAGAAGCCTTCCACTTGTAATTGCAGGGGTTAGGACGGAATGTCCCAAAAAAATAACGTCCCCAACCAAAATATCCCCTCGGACAAAATGTCCCCAGACAAAACATCCCCTCAGACAAAAAATCACCTCAGAAAGGAATTATAATAAACGTTGAATTAAAAAATTCAAAAAAGCAGATACGTTTGCAGATAAAAAATTAACATTTGGAGATAAAAAATTCAAAAACGGAAACAAAAACATGAAATCTTGCAGATAAAAAATTGACTTTCGGAGGTGAGAAAAACAATTTCAGAGATAAACAACACAATTTTGGAGTTACAAAAATTTAAAGCGCAGTTAACAAAAACCCAAACTGAAATAAAAATTTCGAAAATGCAAATAAATACGATCCCTCAGAAAGTACTTTTTGCGAAGTAGCAGCGCCGCAGGAAAATAAAAAAGCGGGGTCGAGCGGCGGCAGCCATCGCAATAAGGAAGTTAAGGGGGAAATATTCCCCTAGCGGGTTCTAAGGAGCGGAGCCCCTAGTGGGGTTTGGGACAACGCCCCATTCACGTAAGGCCGCCTGCAGGGCGTAAAAACGCCCGCCGCAGGAGCGGGGGTGATGGGGCAGAGCCTTTCAACACGCAATATAATATCTAATTAATAATACCTACCTTTATCCACCACTTCTGAGTAGACATTATGTCTGGGGATATTTTGTCCGCTTTATGTGGGATATTTTGACCAGAGATATTTTGGCAGGGGATGATGACATTTTGTCTTGGGATAATCGATCCTAGAGCCGTAATTGCAAAGTCTGAAGCTTAACTAAGATTTTTTCCATACAACAAAAATCTTTCTTTTCTGCCATTAAGTCCCGTTCCCACTGTACATGCTGTAGAATCCCTTTTACTTGCAATAAAGCTTTGAAGTAAGCAAACAAATCCACGTGACAAATACTGAACGATTCTATTCCAAATCTAACATCTAGATGCAATTTGTTTGGAGATAAAAAAAAACTCTCGTCCGGATTGACGTCATTTCTTTTTTCTTCCAAATCACATGTGAAACCCAAAACGACCACAACGCTAACGAAGTTGGGAAACTTTTCCTTTTACGAAACGTCACGAAATCTAGGTGGCTAACGAGACTAGGGAATTTTTTCTTATACGAAATGTCACAGAGAACTAGGTGGCTAACAAAGCGAGGGAATTTTTTCTTATACGAAATGACACAGGGAACTAGGTGGCCAACAAAGCTAGGAAATTTTTCCCTATACGAAATGTCACAAAGAACTATGACTAACGAAGCTAGAGAATTTTGCCTTATAAAAAATGTCGCAGAGAACTAGGTGGCTAACAAAGCTAGGGAATTTTTCCTTCTACAAAATGTCACGGAGAACTAGGTGGCTAACAAAACTGGGGAATTTTCCTTATACAAAATGTCACGGAGAACTAGGTGGCTAGTAAAATGTGCATTCGATGTTTGGTCCCTCCTCCCTGTCATACTATGGTCGGCCGCCAACTTTTGACACTTGATAACGACTCAGTAAGACTAGCTAAACATCTTAGAATGTAAGAAAAAAAATTTCGTGACACTTGTAAAGTAAATCTTCACCCTTACTTTTCTGCCATTAAGTCCCGTTCCCACTATACATGCTGTAGAATAGCCCTCTTACTTGCGAAAGAGCTTTGAACGAAGCAAACAAATCCATCCCCTTTTTTCTACGTGACATATTTTCTGAACGATTCCATTCCAAATCTAACATCTAGATGCAATTTGTTTGGAGGTAAAAAAAAACTCTCGTCCGGATTGACGTCATTTCTTTTTCCTCCCAAATCATATGTGAAACCCAAAACGACCACAACGGTTAGTTTGTGTAATAACAATTCAATTTCACGAATTTGAAGGTTTCCTCTCCGTTGCAATAAAACAGAAAAATGTTTAAAAATAAATGCACGACACTTCCGTCGAGTTTTTCTTTGTTTGTTTTAGAGCTTCAACAAATGTCTCTGGTAATAAATTTGAATTTTCTATTGTGTTTTGGAATTGCATAAAAGTTTGATTCACCTGATGCTCTAAACCGTCAATGTCTCTAAATAACATTATATCTAAATAAAACTCTTTCGTTCAAACAAACCTAATGCCTTGTATTGTGCTAAGAAGTGTGTGTAAACAAATATTATATGAAAATATTCATACCTTAGAGTTTCAGTTGAAAATACACGTTTAAAAGTATCAGCATTTGATTGAAGTAGAACTGAGTACAAGTTAGTGGATTACTCATACAAGTTAAAATGTTGTGTAAAAAACAATCTCAGAGTTTATTCTCGCGGTCGAAGGTATGTTTTCAAATAAAAAAATATTGTTGCTACGGTGTGTCTCTGTTTCCTTTTAACTAATTACAGAAATGTTTCACGTTGTCAAACTATTGTTTTTATTTTATTTCCATTACGATTTTGTGATTGCAAAAGTACTGCAACTTTTGTACACACAGATTTTGATATGACAAAGCAACACTCACTCGTTTATCACTAAAATATGGTGTAAAATATGGTAAAAACATTTATAGCAAACGGGTGTCACATCAACGATAAAATTCTATTGCCGAATGAATCGTTTTGTTAGACTATTCGGACGTGCAACACTATTATCAGTCGATGTTGCCGAATCCTATTTCAGGGCATCTTCAATTCATTCTGAAAATGTAACAACCGTGTCTATGATTACGGAAATCAAAATCACACGAACAAATTGTGAAGATTGTATAGGACTTTTATAGTAAGTGACACCCATTTACAGGTTCCAAAACAGCAAAAGATGACTCTTTGCAACTATAAACAGTTAAAAATTCATTCATTCATTTTACGGGCTGGAGCCTTACACATGTGAAATTGAACACAACACCTAAAATGAACATTACATTTGATGTTGTGAATAAATATTGTGTTCATCAAATGCAAAGCCGTTCATCAGTAAACACATAAAGCTCCTTTAATCACGAAACCTCTTTTTTTAATTTATTTTGGAATAATTTCGAAGAAAAAGCACACAAGTGATACGCACATAAAAAAAAACCGTCGAATTTTCCCCGGAGAGAGAAACGATTTTCAAGGAATATGAAAAGAAAAAAAAATAATAAAACACTGAAACAGTCAACTTTTGTCAATGAAAAATTGCACAGTTGGCAATGTACTGCGTTCTATTGAACGTAATCTTTAATTATCTATTCACTTTTGCTTCCACATTTAGTGATTTGTCTCTGACATTGTGTTTTTCTTTAAATAGCTAAATAACACCGGATTAAGTAGCACCGCAGTCAAACACATTCGATACGTGTTAACTCACCAAGGGGCAATCCCAATTTATTCTTCGGTTTTGAGCATAGGCACTCGAAGGAAAGAGTTTTCATTCTCAATTCTCTTGTGAGTGTATGGCTTTTTTTTGTTTTATTTTCAGTATGCATCGGTGTTTGTTTATTAGACATGGAAATGTATATTTGTCTCACAAAATGCGTACGCATGTCACATTAAAGTTCTGATAAAAAAATATCTTATTAAACCGTACGTTTGTTTAAAATGCCTAGAATATGATCTCTTCGTATGTAGCTTTTCTAAATTAAATTTTTACCACTCGTTTCAAGGTCATTGTGTGCCAAAGTATCCGATTGAATATGTCCTACTACCGTTTATCGATACGACTGTTAAACTCATGAAACATGGTTATCAAAACCTGTCTTTCATAGATTCCAATAAGTTTCACGTTTTGTTCGTGATTTCATACAAACTGAGTAAGTGTTTGTAATTTCAATGTTATTTTTGATTAACTTCAAATGTATGAAAAGCACACCACAAGTAGAAGAGAGCCAAACACTGTATTCTTATTCCATTTTAAATGCAAAAATTTCAGCTGATTTGAGTCTGCGTAATATTTGTGTCAATGTATTGCATTATGAGTTGATACAGTTTTCTGTTGAACCTGTTTTTATATATGTGGAGAGTGTTGGATAACAAAATCTGGTTGATTAGAGCGAGTATTCGATGATATTAGTTTATAATTTTCCAACCGTTTACAATCAATCCATTCATTTTGCCTGTTATCAATGATAAACATAAACCATATGGGTCAGTTAATTGTGTTCTCAAAGTGCCATTTGGTAGACTTATCAACAAATTATCATTTCGGAAATGCATTGATTGAAGTCTATTATACAAAGCGATAAATCAGAAAATGTTAAAAATGATGTAGATTTGATGTAACTTTCATGCAATTTTGATGTAATGCCATGTCGTTGTCCTCGGTTCTATGTAAAAATTGGTAGCGAAATCCTAACTTGCTCTAACATCACTCATAACATTACATCATTTACGCATCAATTCTGTATAAGCTTTTTAAGTAGAGGAAGTTCCCGGTGTTTGCGTATTCCAACGATTTCAATCCAAACCGGCTAGGTAGTTTAGCGTCACATTGTACCTGCAGGTGCGCACCGGTCAATTTTTCTCAATGCTTCAAGAAATTTTATGGTCACGATAAAGTACCTAGACGGTGTGAATTGAAATCGTTGGAACGCAAGCACCAATATTGTACTGTATTACCGTGACACTTATTCTTTATAAATGACGCATAACCACATATCCCGCCCCCAATCACCGATATGCAGAGCCTAAAATAAGGATTTTGGACTGGGGTGCACTTGTTACTAAAGGGAGCATTGTACAAACAGAAAAGGCGTATATTTAAAAAAAAACGTGCTAATCCCATCAGAATCAGATTACACATTACTATTACACTGAATTTTCTTCAAAGTCCGAAACGACGTTCCTTCTTTGATAAAAATCCAACAACTGCCGGCCGTTTCCTTTCGAATTTATGGAGATTATCAACCGTTGACCTACGGTTGTAATGCCCTGAACGTCGGTGAAGCGGTTCAAATTTATTGAATTGGCTCACCACTCGTTCCGTTCCCATCAATAAGGTCACATTTTTGCTATGTAAAAACTGAAAGTACAGAAAAATTATTTCGTCGTTGGCTCTGGCATTTGTAACGCAGTTTCAAACATTTGAATTTTCTTTAAAAAGTTTTTTTTGCATCGTCCTTTTTTGCGTATTTTCAGCGTAAGCGTCGTCACTTCAAGCAATATCACTAATTTTGGAAGCGGACTTACGGACTGCGTCATACTCTACTTTTTAAGAGATTTTTGTTGTAATATCAGTCGTTTTAGAAGTTTTCAGTTGTCATAACTAAAATTCATGTGAAAAATCTTCTATTTTTCGAAAAAAATTGTCTTCGCAAAAAATTTTTCTCCAAAACAAACTTTCTCCGAAAAAAAGTTTCTCCAAAAAAACTGTTTTCGAAAAAATTTTTCTCCAAAAAAAGTTTTTTTCGAAAAAAAATTCTCCAATAAAAAGTTTTCTCAGAAAAAATTTTTCTCCAACAAAAATTTTTCTCAAAAAAAAATTTCCGAAAAAAATTGTTCTTCAACACCTTCCGCTACCATCGCAACACTTTGTATCACCTTCGGCTACCTTCGGAATACTTTGTGGCACCTTCGCCTGCCTTTGGAACACTTCGTGTCACCGATTCTTTTCACTGATTCATATATCTTTCCTGAAGAAACCAATACCTAGACATTCTTATTAAGAATTTAATTTAAAAATTAAAAATGGTGTCACTTTGACAGTTGGCAGCCGTTTTCTTAAAATGCTTAAAAATTCTCCTGTTCAAACTCTGTAACTTTCTAGAAGAAACCATCTCTCTAAGTAGTGTCTTTCCGGAGCTAAAATTCGAAAACCGAAAAAGCATAAACGAAAATCAAAGATGGCGCCGGTTTGACTGCTGGCAGCTATTTTCTTAAGATCCCAAAAAATTCTCCTGACCAAACTCTATAACTTTCCCGAAGAAACCATTTCTCTAGCTATTGTCACTCCGGAGCATTACCTAAAAACCCTCAAAATTGACCACTTTTCCACATGCCACGGCTTTTCCAGAATTTTCCCGGAAAAGCGGTATATGAAATATTTCATTTGGGGCCGAGTCTGACGTTCCCTGAAAATTTGAGGAAGATCGGCTGTCTAGTTCTCGAGATCGAAAATTATTAATAGATAGATAGAACATAGACAGAAACCGGCAGATCAGAAAAAAAGTTTTCATAATGATGAGAATAATAGAAAAATCCATCGGCCATAGAAAAATGTCATTTTCAAACCTCGATATTTTAGCCAATTTTCAACCGATTTTGATGAGTCTGGGCTCGTTGGAAAGCTCACAACATCTCAAACTAGAAGGTTTCAGTCTTCCAAGGCGTGAGTGGAAGATGCTGAACCGGTTCAGATCAGGTCATGGCTGTTCTGGTGATCAAATGTATCGATGGCGTTATCGTAACTCCTCGTACTGTGATTGTGGAGATCAAATCGTCCAGACAATGGCCCATATTTTGAGTGTATGCCTCAACGGAAGTTCTCTTGCACCATTCAAAGTCTACATAGTTCGGACACAGAAGCGATCAGATGGCTTAGTGAGTTGGACATTGCGATTTGAAGTTGAGTGAAAAAGAATAGCAAATTTTTTTTAACGGCGAAAGCCGATCAGATAGATGTAAATTCTTATAACGTAATAAACTCCATACGATCAAAAAAAATCTTTTTTTACGGCTTTTCGAAACTAATACTCACACGTTTACTCGTGTGTGGAACTTGAAATAACGGGAACGTTGATACAGCTCAGCATTTATAACTTTAAGCATTTTCAAATAACAATCCAATTCGTCCCACAAAATTTAGATTCATAAATACCAGATCCTTCATAACAAACTCCACAGTTTCGTTATATAAAAGACGAAAAAAGTCCAAAGTTCGCTGTGGATCGTGAACGATACCAAAGTTATCGCGTCCATGCATATACAAGAACGGAAAAGTGAAAACCGACAAGTTTCTGATTTGTATGATAAATCAGAAACTTGTCGGTTTTCCCTTTTCCGTTCCTGTATAACTTCAGTTTCGTTTACACGTGTGAATTTGCATTTTGAGGTCTTCAGGACACAACCCTAGGAAGGTGTACCCAAAGTATATACACAGAGAAGGTAATGCAAATCATCATTTTATCAGAGTTTTTGCGGGTTCTCACTTTACGGTGAATTCATTTTTTAATGTTGATTTCGTCGCATTTTCTTGTCGTTAAGTTGTTGCATCTTATTCGTTTTTAAGAAATAAATCTCACTCACTCTCACTCACCACAAAATGCAATGTAACGCGAACAAATTCGACATGTGTGCAAAATTACATTCACCTGAAAGTGTGGACTCGCGTGAAACTGTCTATATACTTTGGGTGTACCACCCCCTTCCATGCCCTCCTATCGCTCAGAGAACTTCTAAATCTGATTTAATTGAATCTATAAAATTTCTCCTTGGTCTACCCCTTAACCTAACCCCCGGAACCTGTGCATCTAAGATCCTTTTCGGTAGCCCATCCTTTGAACGTGCGTGAACCAGTGCAGACGACAAGCACTCGTCTCTTCTTCCACTGACGAAACCCCCAAGTTTTCCCTAATGTCGTCGTTCCTAATGTGATTACCCCACTGCTCTCTCCGATTAACCTTCGCCATACTCCTAAGAACTCTCATATCAGAAACCTCCAGGTCATGCACAAGATATCCACAGTCCATCCAATTCTTACTACTATACAGAATTGTCGGTCTGAAAATTGATCTGTGGATAGCTAACTTTGTTTCGCTACTCCATACCTCTTTGCTGAACACATGCGAACCCAATTGGCTGGCTACCGCGTTTCCCATTTCCCATCTTTCCCTAGCTAACTTGCCATCCTCTGAAAAAATTGCTTTTGAATTCAGAAACCTGCTTCAGCCCCTCCCCATTTAAATTGAAAGCAACCCTCTTCCGAGATTTGCTGACATGCATAACCTTTGTTTTCCTTACACTTATCTTCATCCCGTACTCCTCACATGCAGCATTTAGGCTGTCAATTCCACCCTGTAACAGAATCAAGTTATCCGCATAGGCCAGCACCCTCCTCGACATTTCCGTGCAAGTTTTCCCGCTTGATGATTTAGTTTTCCCATGAAAGTTATGAACAGAAGTTAATTGGCATTTTCACCCAGGGAATTATCGCCCAGGAATTATCGCCCAGACAAATGGGAATTATTACCCAGGGAATTATCGCCCAGGAATTATCGCCCAGACAAATGGGAATTATCACCCAGGGAATTATCGCCCAGACAAATGGGAATTATCGCGCAGGGAATTATCACCCAGGAATTATTACCCAGCTATGAGACAACTAACACAGAGCTATTCGAGACTTATCACACAGTGGACTGTCTCGCAGAAACTATCGCCCAGAGGAATCAGAAGTTTCACCCAATGAATTATTGCTCAGGAATTATCGCCCAGCTTTCTGAGAATATAACATAGCTATTTGAAACTCAAGAACAAGGGAGCTTTTTCCTTCTACAAAATGTCATTAAAACCTCGGTGTATAACGAAGCTAGGGACTTTTTCTTTTTACGAAACGTCAAAAAACCGTAGATTGGTGGAGATTTGGACAGATTTTGACGATGGTCTCGAACGGAAGCGCCGCAATCAGGGAAAGCGCCGGAGGCTAATAATTAGCGGGGGTCCAGGGGGCGGCAGCCACCATGTACAACACAGCTTTATGCACGTTCTCGCTTATTGCTTACGAGTGCCCTCGCACCCACCCCTCCAAAGTCTTCAGAGTGCCCTCGCGGGGTGGCCCCTACAGGGCTAACGGGATATACTAGTAGCTATGTTATATTCTCAGAAAGCTGGGCGATAATTCATTAGGTGAAACTTCCCATTCCTCTGGGCGATAGTTCCTGCCAGACAGTCCACTGGGTGATAAGTCTCGAATAGCTCTGAGTTAGTTGTCTCATAGCTGAGTAATAATTCCTGGGTGATAATTCCCGGGCGATAATTCCCATTTGTCTGGACGATAATTCCTGGGTGATAATTCCTTGGGTGATAATTCCCATTTGTCTGGGCGATAATTCCCTGGGTGATATTTCCCATCCACCCGGGCGATAATTCCTGGGTGATAATTCTCCGGGTGAAAATGAAAACTCATTTTGGTCTGGGCGATAATTCCTCGGGCGATAGTTCAGGTCGCCGTTTGACGAACGCCCTCATTAGCCTCGAAAGACTCGCTAATTTCGCCATCTGTTCTTACCGCGGCCCTTCTCCCGGAGTAAAATCACCAACTAATAAATGTTTCTTCATAGTGCTATGCACACTGAAACTTTATATTATAAACTGTTTAAATAGAAAAGAAATAGAATAAAAATAAAAAATAAAAAAAGAAATAAAAAAAGGGCTCTTAATGGCACGCAGTAAACTCCCATTGATACTCGCTAAGAACTCCGAACAGCTTCAGCCTTGGTACCCGGTCGAATGCCTTCTCCAAGTCGATAAAGCATAAGTATAATCCCCTGCTCCTTTCATAAAGCTTTCCGATAGCCGAGGCAGAAAATCTGATCCTGACACCCTCTCAGAGGCGTGAAACGAGCGAAAGTGATCTTAAGGGATCAGAACCAGCAATCGGTGTACACGCTGGCTTGGTGTCGAAACTCATCAGAAAAAAGACCAAATACAAAGAGCCTGGCAGCGAATTACATGCAATCCGCAGATCACTTAAGCATAGAGAAGACACGGCTGAGGCTGTCGGTAGAAATGCTGACAGGACACAATCACCTAAGATATCATTCTAACAAAGTGGGAATTAGCGTCATTGGTTACAAACACCAAGTGGCTAGAACCACGCGGAAATTGAGACCGCGAAGAAAATGAGTCACGAAACGACACAATGAGTCCAACAGTGTCTAACATGGTCAACCGGTTTGGTATTTTATTAAATTGTAATAATTGATTTTAAGTTGCATGTGCGATTATACTGTTAGTCTAAATAAATAAACAAAACTACCAGCAGACTATGGATATCTTAGGGAAAGGAGTGTGATAAGGAGGGTGTGTGTTATGAACGAAGATTTGTGTGAATCCAAAGCTAAGTCAAAATAATCAGAACATATTTATATAACGACAATGGTGACACAATTTGAATCTGTTGGGAGCAAAGCCTGGTCTATTTCAACTGTCAAAATGACATATTAAACGTCAAATATTTAGATAAATAAATATATTTTTCTTTCGTCTAAAATTCTTTTTTGATTAAATATATTAAGATTAACGACACAAACATATTGGAACATAATTCTAAATGCTCGATGTTTTATAGCTTTCACGTTTAGAGGTCGTGCACATATGACGTCACACTTGCTATAAAAAATTAGTCTTCATAAAAGGGTCATGACTCAGTCAGCAAATTTTGTTTATAGAACTCTGGCTGATTGGGGCGGTACTTACCAATTTGCAGTTATGGACTTTTCGGATTTTATAGCAAGTGTGACGTCATATGTGTATGACCCCTTAATACGTCATTTTGACAATTGGAATAGACAGTTCTGCTCCCAACAGATGAAATTTTCCTTTCACTTTCCTTTCCTTTCCTTTCATTACGTGCTCTACCCCACACGGTCTGTTCAATAAACGTTGCCAGTTGATATGCATAAACTTCCTCACATCATTTACCAGATATATCACCCCTAAAATACCGATAATTAACTCTTAAGCCTACACTTTTTTATTTACATACCTTTTTAAAGATCTCCCGCCATATACTCCGAAAGATTATCCACATCGGTTTTCCTTCCAGTACAAAAAATGACAGAAACCCACTGTTGGCAACATTCCAAACATTATATCACTGTTGTTTGAGTAAACTCAAAATAAAGACAAAATGTAAACATACCAAAGATTGACCGGAATACAGACCAAACTTGGATAAAAATAGCTTTCCATCAACGTCTAATAGATCTCATACGCCACAATGATACCGGATTTATTGTTTTTCGTTGTGATACTTATCCTAACTGGATTTCTACTCTTTCTATTGGTTTATTTCGTAAGTGTTCATTTGTCATCGCTTTTAATTATATGCCGCTAACGAAATCGATTTCCGGAAAGGTGATACTTTTGACTGATGTTGAGAGCGACTATCTGAATGCCCAGCAGTGTTGTAACACACTCAATTTTTGGGTTATTCCCAAGGTGACAATGCACACGTTTGTTGCGATTCTCCAACTTATAACTGGACATTGGTGGCTTCTACTGTGCAACCTTCCTGGAGTTGTGTGGCAGATTCAAGAAATTTACAAAATGCCGAGAGGTAACATGGGAATTTACGATCCGACAGAAATCCATAATCGTGGAATGGTAAAAGTTCATTTGCGCAATTGCCTAATCTTCTTGGCATTCTATCTGATCATGTTCTTCGTTTACATGTATTGGTAAGACCACTCGACTCCTCTGTCATGTCATAATTTCACAGACTGTTTCTTTTTCCAGTATGATACAAGAAATGCTGGAAGGTGATCCAATTCGCCGACACGAGGACGAACAAATTATAACAGAATTCTGAGATTTGCATCAGTAAAGTCTAGCTTTCAGTTGTTTCCAATGATGAGTTCGACTTTACTTCACATTCAGTGACTTTATTTGACGTTTCGATCACAACGTTTTTATAGATCTTTTAATGTAGAAGCGATGGAAGCAATTTATCGATAAGGGCGTAGCGCTATTTAATTATTTATGAAAAAAATTAACTGCACGACCTTTCGACTTTTTAATTCGTTGATACTTCGGATGTTTTTGAAAAGATAAAACCCATAATGTACGGCAGGTGTCCATATGGATAATTTAGTAATTGTATAAAAGAGTGTCCCAGCGTAATAATTTTTCTGCTCTTTCAGATTTCACACCCCAAAAATTTAGCTTTGCGCGATGTATGGAGTATGGGTAGTTAAATTTTTACGTGTGAAGTCTGAGAGCGCAGAAAAATTATTACGTTGGGAGGGTCAGACATTTGTGGCGCATTTTTTTAATCGAAGCGCGGTGGCTTCCATGTGCTTCCATGGCTTCCATGTGCTAAAATGATCCCCTCATCTTATTCTACAACATACCAAAAGATTTTTTAAGCCGCCGCCGCCTCCAAACTGGAGCGTGGCGGTTACTACTTCCGTGGGCGAAAATGATACCCACAACTTCCTCTATACAAAATATAAAAAGTTTTTTTGATCCGTCGCCGCCACCAAACTGAAGCGCGGTGGCTGCTACTTTCAAAGGCGAAAACGATCCCCTCAACTTCATCCACAACATATCAAGTGTTTTTTTGAGCCGCCACCGCCGCCAAACCGAAGCGCGGCGTCTACTACCGAGGGGCTATAAACGTAGAAAATCCTTTTACACTCAAAAGGAAATCAATTGTTAAGAAAATCCTCAAAGTCATTACAAATCCTCAAAAAAAACCTTTGAGAATTACAAGAAAATTCTTGTAAATGAAAGAAAATCCTTGAAAATCAAAGAAAGCCAGAAGAAAAACCCCAAAAATCGTGTTAAGATGCTAGAAAATCCTCAGAAATTGACAAAGAAAATCCTTGGAAATCAAAGAAAACGATAGAAAATCATTAAAAATGAAACAAAATTTAAGAAAATCCTTTTTCACTTAAAACACACGATTATCTGCCCCTCATCTTATTCTACAACATACCAAAAGTTTTTTTAAGCCGCCGCCGCCCCCAAACCGAAGCGTGGCGGTTACTACTTCCGTGGGCGAAAATGATCCTCACAACTTCCTCTATAAAAAATATCAAAAGTTTTTTTAGCAGCCGCCGCCGCCAAACCGAAGCTCAACGGCTACTACTTGAGCGAAAATGATCCTCACAACTTCTTCCACAACATATCAAAAGTGTTTTTTTTTTTTTGAGCCGCCACCCACGACAAACCGAAGCGTGGCGGCTACTATCATTTGTTAAGAAAATCCTCAAACTCATTGAAAATCCTCAAAAAAAACCTTTGAGAATTGCAAGAAAATCCTTGTAAATCAAAGAAAATCCTGGAAAATCAAAGAAACTCAGAAGAAAATCCCCAAAAATCGGGTTAAAATGCTGGAGAATCATCAGAAATTATCAAAGAAAATTCTTGTAAATCAAAGAAAATCCTTGAAAATAAAAAAAATCCTTTGAGGACTTTCTTCAAGAAAATCCTTTTGGACTTAAAACACACGATTATGTGCCCCTCGGCTACTACTTCCATGGGCGGCGGCTACTACTCCCACGAGCGAAAACGATCCGCTCAACTTCATCTACAACATATCAGAAATTTTTTTGAGCCCCGCCTATTTTCCGCCATTTTGGCTATAAGCGTAGGAAATCCTTTTACACTCAAAAGGAAATCATTTGTTAAGAAAATCCTCAAACTCATTGAAAATCCTCAAAAAAAACCTTTGAGAATTGCAAGAAAATCCTTGTAAATCAAAGAAAATCCTGGAAAATCAAAGAAACTCAGAAGAAAATCCCCAAAAATCGGGTTAAAATGCTGGAGAATCATCAGAAATTATCAAAGAAAATTCTTGTAAATCAAAGAAAATCCTTGAAAATAAAAAAAATCCTTTGAGGACTTTCTTCAAGAAAATCCTTTTGGACTTAAAACACACGATTATGTGCCCCTCGGCTACTACTTCCATGGGCGGCGGCTACTACTCCCACGAGCGAAAACGATCCGCTCAACTTCATCTACAACATATCAGAAATTTTTTTGAGCCCCGCCTATTTTCCGCCATTTTGGCGGTCATCCCGATACACTACACACCCAAACCAACAACTTTCCCTTTGACACCGTTGTTTGACGGGGTTAAAATCCTGCGCAGAAGTACAAAGCTTTCAAAGTTCTTATTTAAATTGTGGTCAGAGCGAGGGGTGACGCACTTCTGCGGTTTAGGGAATAAATGGAATAAATGGGAATAAATGGAATAAATATTGGAATAAATGATAATTTTTTCAAATTCGTCAAAACCTCAAATAGACTTGATTTTGATGGCAACGCACACAACAAACCAAACTAATGTGTGAAAAAGTGAAAAAACCGACTTCAGAAAACTTATAAGAATTTTTGTTGAAAAATGGAACAAATAAATTTATTCCATTTATTCCCAAAAAAATAAAACTTAATCTCAAGATGCTTTAAATGCTTTATAATTTGTGCAAACCTTTTTTTGAACTTATTTGTCTAACTTGTGATGTGTTTGGTTCAGATATTTCGCAAAAACAAAAAAACAATTTTGGGAATAAATGGAATAAAAGAATAAATGGAATAAATGAAGTGCGCCACCCCTCGGGTCAGAGTTCTTTTCATTTCTAAAAACTACCAACAACGATGTATGTTTTTGCTACTTAAAGAAAGTGTCCCGGTAATATCGTACAATATTAATGTTTGCGTGTTCCAACAATTTAAAAACAAGCCCGCGAGGTACTTTAGCGTCACATTGCACCTAGAGCACCTAGAGTAGGGGGGTCCAAAAAATAAAAGTATCGACAAAGTTGGGGGACCCAGCTGAAAACAGGCATTTATGTTGCCCTGAGAAATATTCAATATGGGAGCCATTAGATCCGAGTGGATCTAGGGGTTGCTTTAGGGGTTGCTTTAGTTTGTAGACTTTAGAAAAATTGATCATAACTAACAGATGATAAATATTTTTGTTAGGGTCAAATCATTGATTCCTCTTCAGAATACTCCAAATAAAAGGATTCAGAGGTTTATTGGTGCATGTGAACGTTTGGAGTGCGCTGAGAGTCAGTCAGTAGCAAATTGATGGAACCAGTCCCCTGCAGTACCCTGCAGGCGGCCTTACAAGCATGGGGCGCTGCCCCAAACCCCGCTAGGGGCTCTGCCTCTTAGACCTCGCAAGAGAGGCGATACCCCCTTGATCCCCCATCACGGAGGCTGCCGCCCCTCGACCCTGCCCCATAAAGTAAAGGCCTGCGGCCTTGCTTGTTATCCGGGGGCTATTTTGTCCGTTTTTTTTTGTGCAGGGGTCGTTTTGTCCGGATGCCCATTAGCCGTATCGAAAAAACTAGAAGTTTTAAAGATATACCGCAGAACAATTTTTTGCTTAGAATTATGTAATTTATCGATAAAAAATAAGAAAATGTCAATCCTCAACATATTTTTTAAAATTATTTTTGAGAAAATGTATGGAGAAAAGTCGTTTTAAGACATTTGCTCAAATTTTTCCCATTCCGATCTGCTATGACTGCTGGTAGAAGTCTGAAACATAGCTTCTGAGTCGAAATTGACCTAAAAAGCGTTTGGGTTTTGGATTTAAAACATGACAAAGTGATGGTAAGACTCCTAGACTAGCCCCATCAATTTGCCACAATGACTGACTCTCAGCGCACTCCAAACGTTCAGATGCACCAATAAACCTCTGAATCCTTTTATTTGCAGTATTCTAAAGAGGAATCAACGATTTCACCTTAACAAAAATATTTATCATGTTAGTTATGATCAATTTTTCTAAAGTCTACATTTTCACCGATTTTCGTGTTTTTTCAACCATTTTGTCAATTAGCAACCCCTAGATCCACTCGGATCTCACCGCTTCCATATTGACTTTTTCGCACCTTAAAGGTCTGTTTTCAGCTAGGTCCCCCAAATTTGTCGACGCGTTTTTTTCCCCATACAATTTTGGACCCCCCTAACCTAGAGGTATGCGCGGTCTATGAGGCATTGAAGGCGAAAGCTTTTGCTACGGCGGATAGGTTGTCTCAGAACGATCTCTGGACTCCAAATTTCATTTTGGGCCATGGGAAAATCAAGAAGGCTATCACCAACGAGGTCTTTGCGATGCCTAGGGACCGAATGAACCCGGAGACAGATTTCGTAAGGCGTTTCGAGGCTGTCGTACCCAGCAGGTCTGAATGGCTGGAAGGTTGGCCAAGCTGCCTATCAGATGAAGGAACTGTGAGCTTTACTGATGGCTCATAAACTTCAGAAGGCACGGAAGCCGAAGTATTTTCTCCGGAACCGTTGGCGGAAAGGTGGTGCCACCTAGGTGGATACGCCGATGCTTTTCAGGCTGAAACTTTCGCGGCACTGATGGGAGCGCGGGAGGCACTCCCAGCAGAGGCATGTGGAGAAAATGTGACAGTCTGTTCTGACAGTGAGGCGATGATCAAACGCTTATGTCGCCTGTCGTGACATCCAATCTAGTAAAAGAGCTGAAAGAAACCCTGAACCAGATGGGACTGAAAAATCAGGTCACGCTGGTCTGGGTTCCCAGACACTCTGGTGTGGAGGGAAACGAGAGAGCGGATGAGCTACCGAGAAGAGGCTCATCAACATTAAGTTGTGGTCCAGAACCTCTTATACCCATCCCACACTCGGCATGCGTGAAAGCGATGAAGAGTTTGGTGAGGTCGGAATTCGCTAACTATTGGAGCACCTATGAGGGAGGAATGCACACGAAGCGTTTCTTCCCGGTGCCCGAGGGGAGGTGGGCCAGAGAACTGTTAAACACGGACAGGAAGCGCATCAAGAGGGTGGTGGGTGCGATTACCGGGCATTGCGGACTGAGCAAGCACCTAGCAAAAATGGGGATCTTCAACGATCCCAACTGCACCTGCGGCCTAAGTGAGGAAACGGGCGTTCATGTTATATGCGAGTGCCCGAAGTTCTCCTCACTGAGGCTCAGGACTCTAGGAAGTCATGTGGTCCAACCTGCAACAGTACCTAAAATGGGACCTGCCGCTCTAGACAGGTTCCTTGTAGGAACTGGGAGGTTTTCGTGATTTACATGATGAATGGGGTACGAAACAAAGGATCATCAGATCTGTGTTTCAAGGACCAGAAATGGACCGACCCAATCTGATAAATCTAAATCTAGAGATATGAGCCGGTCAACTTTTATTGGCGGCGACCAAAAAATTTCTTCAAGCAATTGAGAAAAATTTATTGACAGCCGCTGTGGATTGAAATCTATTTCAACGATTAACATTAATATTGTTCGGTATCACAGTGACACTTGCAGTTGGTAGCAGTTTCACACTCGTATTAATCTATAGTCCTGCGTCGACGTCGCCAGACAATTTTTCCGTCGTCTTTCACTAAATAACTTGGAAATGCTGAAACTCGAAACGACACACGGTTCTACCTAATATCTTTTAATCAAGTGCAAGTCAAATCAACTTCAGAAAATTCAAATGAAGTTTCAGTTTGACTCAACTTCACATGGCATGGCAAATGAAACTTCTACAATACGGTTTGTCATAGATGTATTTTACATTTAACTTAAATATCAAAACAACAATTATTATTCCGCTAGTTAGAAATACCCGAAAGACTTGCAAATATTATTCTTAGTTATAATAAATTTCATCTGATGCTTTCGTTTAAATTGTAAATAAAGCTTTTAAGTTTTTCGCGGCATGAGACGAACTCACAACCAGTGGATTCGTTTCATTCCGCAAATTGCTCGATCGTCAAAAACATTTTCATAAAATAAGAAATGAAAAAGGTATCGCTCAAGATAGTTTCCAATACGAGAGAAATTGCCCGGAAGATGACGACATTTTCTCGTGGATTGAAAATAGTGCCAATTGAGTTTTTTTATTGTATATTTGAGAGCAAGAATTGAGAAGGTGAAATTTTACTTTATGTGTCACAATTTTTTTTTTTACATTCTAAGATGTTTAGCTAGTCTTACTGAGTCGTTATCAAGTGTCAAAAGTTGGCGGCCGACCATAGTACGACAGGGAGGAGGAACCAAACATCGAATGCAAATTTTACTAGCCACCTCGTTCTCTGTGACATTTTGTGTAAGGAAAATTCCCTAGTTTCGTTAGCCAGCTAGTTCTCCGTGACATTTTGTATAAGGAAAAATTCCCTAGCTTTGTTAGCCATCTAGTTCTCTGTGACATTTTGTATAAGGAAAATTCCCTAGCCTCGTTAGCCACCTAGTTCTCCGTGACATTTTGTATAAGGAAAAATTCCCTGGCTTTGTTAGTCACCTAGTTCTCTGTGACATTTCGTATAAAGAAAAATTCCCTAGCCTCGTTAGCCACCTAGTTCTGTGTGACATTTTGTATAAGGAAAAATTCCCTGGCCTTGTTAGCCACCTAGTTCTCTAAACATTTCGTACTGGGACAAATTTCCTAGTCCTCCTTGTTTGTGTGTAGTAGAAATTCTGTTGAAACGTTTGCGAATAGTCTCACTTGCATGAGTAATCCATAGACTTCACTGTACCGATTCTGAGGTCGCACAGTCAAGTATTTGAAATAAAACTCACTCTTTCACTTAGATGGTCATAACTTCGCAACGTGCTGCGCGACCGTGTCGACCGCCCAACCAAAAGATGCGCGAGGACTTTACCTATTCATAGACAATTCACTTGGCACGATACAACGTCAAATTGGCGAATTGGCATCATTTTAGTAAAATGTGCATTCGATGTTTGGTCCCTCCTCCCTGTCGTACTATGATCGGCCGCCAACTTTCGACATTTGATAACGACTCAGTAAAACTAGCTAAACATCTTAGAATGTAAGAAAAAATGTTTTGTGACACTTACGTAAAGTAAAATTTAGCCATTGAGAACAGATCGCTTACAATTATTTGATGCAAAATGAGTCCAGCAATTTATATATCCAGAAGAACTGGTTTCGTTTCCTTGGCACACTTCAAAATCGAATGACACAATTTCACGAATCCAGTATCTTTGGGCTTCTCCAATCCGCGAAGCAATCGATTTTTCATCACAGCTACGAATTCACGGTTGCTCAGCTGACCATCCACTAGAAATTTTATTTTTGTATTAATTATTATTTCCAATAAAGCTATTTATCTTGCGGTACTCACTATTCTCATCGAAAATGGTGAAAACAACGTCAATCACATGATCCGATAGATCGACATGTGCCACGGTTTTTGCCACATGCTTCAATGTAGCTTGGTCGATTGATGCTCCAGCAATGTGGTAAAACGTTAATGCCGTGTCAACGTCGTTGATATTGTTCAAGAAATGGAAGAAATCCAAATAGTCCTTGTTCGAGATTCCCGTACCTGTTTCCTTGAAATGCTTTTTTACTCTCTTCAACTTCTTGGCTTTTTTCTTTTCCGGATAGCCAGCATACGCTAACATCAGCTCACAGAAATCAGCTTCCGTTATTTTACCCTCTTCGTTCGGATTTTTACGCTTAAACTCGAGAGTTAAAATTTCGCGTTGCAATTGATGCTGAAATTCCAGAAACTTTTCGATGGTCAATTTTTCATCGAAACGTTTGCCGAAAAAGTACGTAGTCAAAGCGGAATTCACTCCCTAAAATTGAAATTTTTGTATAAAAAAAGAAAAAGAAAAGAATTTTTCAGAACCTTGAATGTGTTGCCGGTATTTGCATGGTCACGATGACGACTTCCAATGCTTGTTTGATGGCGCACAAGTGTGGCTACCTTTTCGAATTCCTCCGAATCTACATCTCCGTCTCCATTTAGATCGAACATACGAAACGCTATCTCGAAATGACGTCGAGACGCTGAAAAGATTCGAGTTGAAGTTTTAAACAGAATTGTTCTTCCCGGTCGGACCAGTATCTTATGATGTAGGGGCCGTTGAAAAATTACGTAACGCAATAATCAGGAGTTTTTAACCCCCTCCCCCCCCTGTCTCTCAAAAAGGGTGGAGTTTGAGCAAATTTTGTTAGAATCGTAATGCTTGCTTCATACGCTCTCTTGAGTCATAACAGCTTTAGAATTAGAGTATTTGTGTAATAGTGAAAGAATTATATTTTCCCTAAAGGGCGAGAGACAAAATGGACGAAAAGTTGAGAAGCTTTACCATTTTGAAGCTTTTAAGCTTTATTATTGATGACCACTTGCAAGTGATGAGAAGTCTAATAGAAAAATGCAACGAATACAAAATCATCATCGCGATATGCTTCATAGACTTCGAAAAAGCGTTCGATTCGGTCGAATTATGGTCGATTTTAGACTCCTTGGACGATTGTCGGATTGACTCGAGATATACCCGGATGATAAAACATATCTACGAGCACGCAACGTCGTGCGTCAAACTGCATAAAACCACCGATAAATTTCGAATTGGAAGAGGAGTCCGTCAAGGAGATACCATTTCACCGAAATTGTTCACGTCAGCTCTGGAAACGGTTTTTAAAAAGCTTGATTGGAGTGAACTGGGAATCAACATAAATGGGAAGTTTCTGATTCGCCGACGACATTGCCCTGACATCAACGACTCTGGAACAGATTGAAGCGATGCTGTTGCAGCTCAACGAGGAAGCCCAAAAAATCGGTTTGAAGATGAACATGTCGAAAACGAAAGTGATGACAAACATCGATGGTGCTACACCAATCAAGATCGGAGACGAGGAAATTGAAATCGTGAATTCGTACAAGTATCTCGGCCACGTCATGAAGCTCGGTTCGACAACCAAACGGCTGAAATAAAGAGAAGGATCGGTCTCGGTTGGGCGGCGTTCGGCAAGTTACGGTACATCTTCAAGAGCAACATGAGCAACAGTCTGAAGAGGAAAGTGTTCGATATGTGTGTGCTGCCGGTCCTGACATACGGAGCCGAGACTCTCACGATCACCAAAGCATCAGCGAACAAATTGAGAGTTGCACAGAGGGCAATGGAAAGGGCAATGGAAAGGGCAATGCTAGGAATCACACTCAGGGACAAAATGACAAATGAGTGGATCCGGCGACAAACAAGAGTCATCGATGTCATGACACGAATAGCGTCGCTCAAGTGGAATTGGGCTGGTCATATTGCCAGAATGACCGACGATCGATGGACGAAAACTATAATGCAATGGCGGCCACAAACGAAACGACCGATGGGACGTCCACCGGAAAGATGGACCAACGATATCAAAAGAACGGCAGGCACGACGTGGCAGCAAGTGGCAATGGACCGAAAAAAGTGGCGATCTATGGGGGAGGCCTACATCCAGCAGTGGATATAAAAGGCTAAGGAAGAAGAAAGAAGAAGAAGAAGCTTTATTATTCCCTTTTTTCGCCTAACATTCACTTACTTTAAGAGTTGCGAAAATTGTAATTTTTCTCAAAAAACATTGAATTTGGTATCGTTGGAAAGGTAATGAATTAGACTATAGTGAAAAAAAAAATACTTTCGGACACTTTACGTCAAATGCGTATATTATATAACGGGAAAACCTCCCAAAATGGCGGAAAATCCACTTTTCCGATTTTTCGTACCCTCTTAATGTTTTTCAAAAATAAAAAAAAGGATTTTTGAAAATGTTGTATCAAAACTATATTTTGGTGGAAGTTAGAAACTCAATAAAATTTTAACAAATATTTTTGTCGTACACTCAACAGTCTCATATCCTTTCGTAACAACGGTTCAAAAAAAGACTACAAAAACGCATGTGCAATTTAGCAACATGAGTTACGTCGTTGGCGGTCCTCAAGCAAAGTTAAGCATCATTCGTCGTGGTTGGTACTAAGATGGGTGAACAGAAAAATTAAGTAAAAACATAACCAAAGACCCGTACGTATCAGAATAGATGTGACAAACAGAATAGATGTGGCAAAGTGACTCGAACGTACCTAAATATACAAATAAGCAAACAATCCAACGTTTTCTGTTCTTTTATAACTGTAAGAATTTCAAAGATCCATAGAAACTACCCAAGGTAATGTCAAAGGCTCTACCAAAGTAAGTCTTAGACCATTCAAATCTAGAAAAGCTTATATCCATTCAAATCTGGAAAAGCTTATATCCAAGGACTAAGTCATTTTTACGTAAAACCCTGAAACACATGTTATCTAAAATTTTATTCTCTACAACTTTGCCTTTGGAAGCAACTTTCTACCTCTCATAGTTCTGGAGATATTGGTCATCCTGCCTAATTATGGAAGTGGCCATACACCACTACTGAACCATATTTCCCCAACACCCTGAAACACGTGTTTACTTGAATTTGATTCTCTACAACTTCGCCTTTGGAACCAACTTTCTAACTCTCATAGTTCTGGAGATCTGGGTCATCCTGCCCAATTATGGAAGTGGCCATATACCAGGATTGGGCCATATTTCCCCAAAACCCTGAAACACGTGTTCGCTTAAATTTAATTCTCTGCAACTTCGCCTTTGAAAACAACTTCGTAACTCTCATAGTTCTGGAGATTTGAGTCATCCTGCCCAATTATGGAAGTGGCCATAGACCAGGATTATGTCACATTTCTCCAAAACCCTGAAACACGTGTTCGCTTAAATTCTTGACAGCTTAAATTCTTGACAGTAAATCTCCATATTGCATAGTTAAGGAAATATAGACGAAAAACTGTTTTCCTATATGGCCAAGAATCTCAATTTCGTCCATTCCATTGGTCCCAGACCCCTGACCCGATCCCCACAAAAATTTTTCCCAGTTTCGTTACATCAAATGCTTTCATTTGACACCAAAATGAAGAATTTCCATGCTATACTTGCTGAGATATTTGCAAAAAAGTTGCATCGACCCTCGAAAATTTCATGTCCGGCCTCCACTTCTTCGACCATATCTCCGGAACTACTTAGCCGATTTTGCTCATCTTCGAACTTGAATCAAGGGAGGCATGTAAATTTCAGGCTGATCGGTTGATCTGTTTGGAAAAGAAATTGGAGACGGACAGAGAGAAGGACATTTTGTTTATTGCTGATTCGTCATCGCTAGACGATAATAGATGCATCCCCCCCTCCGATCTCCGATCGATCTACCTCATGTTACAATAAAATTGTATGTAGTGAACGTATTGGACCTTTGTACTTCGTACGGGTCCAAAAAAAAAAAACTTTCTAATATAATTTCAGATGAATCGCGAATTGTGAAGAAAATAGTAAGTGGCGGCATCTTCGAACAAAATAAAAAAGTTTCAGTATCAGTGGCGACAAAAAAACGTCTCAAACTGCAATTCAAAAATTAGCATACTCAAGAATCTCAAATAGCATCAAAATGAGCATACTCAAGAGTCTCAAATAGCCTCAAAATGAGCATAATCATCAGTCTCAAAATGAGCATGCTCAACAGTCTCAAATAGTCTCAAAATGAGTATACTTAACTATACTTAATTGTGAACATATTTATTTTCGAATATCAATAGATTACGTAAGAAAATCTGATTTTACATGGCGGGCTGAATAGAGAAAATCCGGGCCTGGTACAACAAAAATTTACATTGAGGTCAAATATAATTATGACATGAAAACGCGTGCGGAGCGAGCGATTTTTTCTAAGTGTAACACCAAACGCAGAGGAAAAAAGTTAAATTGATACATTTATCTGTCTAATTCGCTGACAGATTAACATTGTCGCGTTTTATGTTGGCAAAATTTAGCTGGACTCACTTTTAATATTTGATGAACTGGGTTATTAGCCAAGGGATTCTTTGCATGTAATATCGTTAATAAAGTAACCAAATGCTTGTAGCACAGCAGGCGAAAATTTCGAAAATGGAGCCAGTAAATCCGATTTTTGTTCATTTCCCGTTTTTCAGTCATTTCTCGACTTTTGTTCATTTTTCGTTTTGTCCTGAATTTTGTTGATTTCTCGATTTTCAGTTATTTTCCGATTTTTGTTCGTTTCCCGTTTTTCAGTCATTTCCCGTTTTTGGTTCATTTGATTTTTGTTCATTTCCCGTTTTCCAGTCATTTCCCGATTTCAAGTCATTTGCCGTTTTTCAGTCAGTTCCCTGTTTTTGTTCATTATTTGATTTTTTTTCAGTTCCCGTTTTTCAGTCATTTCCCGAATGTTGTTCATTTCCCGTTTTTGGTTCATTTGACTTTTGTTAATTATTTGATTTTTGTTCATTTCCCGTTTTTCAGTCATTTCCCGATTTCTAGTCATTTTCCATTTTTCAGTCAGTTCCCGGTTTTTGTTCATTTCTCGATTTTTGTTCATTTCACGTTTTTCGGTCATTTGTCGATTTTCAGTTATTTCCCGATTTTTATTCGCTTCCCGTTTCCAGCCATTTTCCGATTTCTAGTCATTTCCCGTTTTTCAGTCAGTTCCCGATTTTCAGTTATTTCCCGATTTTTGTTCATTTCCTGATTTTTAGTCATTTCCCGTTTTTCAGTCATTTCTAGATTTTTAGTCATTTCCCGTTTTTCATTCATTTCCCGATTTTTAGTCCTTTCAGGTTTTTCAGTCATTTCCCGATTTTTGTTCGTTTCCCGTTTTTCAGTCGTTTCCCGATTTTTAGTCATTTCGTATCTCTTTTCTCTTCTAATTTCCCGGTATTTAGTTTTTCGGCTCCCAAATTTTCCGTTATCTAGGATACCAGGATACCGCACTTTTTTCACACGCGAATGACGTAACAACCCTTGGAGAAAATTTTCATCTTTCAGTTTGAATTACTCAAATAACATTTATCAAGAATGGCAACAATTGAATGCATTGAATAAATTCGCAAATCATTTAAAAACATTGTGCCATTTCAATTTAAAGTCAAATTACATCGTTATTCTTCTTCAAACTCTGAATGATACATAAATGTTGTGGTTTGCTTACCGTAAAGTGCACGAGTTGCATATGCACACATTTACATCGCATAACTTGAGAAGCAACAACTTATCGTTAAACCTCTTACCAGACTCTTTACGACCCATGTATTGCATTTTTAACATCAATTCCCAGTTCCACCCTCCCTCTCTCTCTCTCTCTCTCTCTCTCCGCCTGAAAACACGTACCCATAACACCACATGCTAATCACGTTTTCATCTTCTCAATAGCTCTCTCTTACTCCTAAAAATAAGGTCACAAAGGCGCAGGTCCTGATCAATATTCTCTCAAAACACTCTACATGTCATTCGGAAATTGAACGTCCCATCAACTACTTCAATTAGTCACTTAAACTTTGTGTTTTTTAGATCCTTTTTGTCGGCTAGAAAGGAATAATTCTTGCATAAATCAGATTCGGGTGGTCAGTGACGAAGACGATTCCAAGTTACACTATAATTACAGTTAACTTTCAGTGATGTTCAGTTAAATAAAACCAAAACGATGACACGAACTTTTTGTTTGGGTGTTAGGTGAACAAACTGTAAATAAGGGTTTGGCATGAAAATAATGAAAATCGTCAAGTATGAAACAAAACAAACAATTGGAGTCGACGAAAATGAAAACTTATTCACATTCAACAAGCAGGTGAACATTGAGCAATCAATTGGAAATGAATAAAGAAAAACTGTGTCTTTTTGTGATTTGAATTGGCAGCTGTGCTGTTGGTGTCAACGCCTGTCATATTTTTGTAATTTTTTATGATGAGTTTCGTAATTGCGAAATTAAATTATCAAATTACAAATGGATGCCTGGGTGTATATTTCAATTTCTGTGATACTTAGAGAAGGGAGTCAATCAGCAAGAAAATATTGATAAATGATGGCAGCTGAACAACCCACAATTTTTTTTTAATTCAAGAAAATTGCACGATGAAGTCTGTCCATTGTGTTAATTCAGGTCAACATTATATTTTTCTTATATGAGACATTGTGGACACCCACTCCCACATCTATCTCTTAAAAGAATTTCAAAGTTGCAAAACCTAATATAATAAAAGAATTTAGGCGTTCGCAATAAACGAGTCGCTTTTATTTGTGGAAGTCAGAGCTAGCGTATATTACCTTTAAAACGAGTGTTGCCTCGGGCTATGGTGTGAAAAGAATTGAAATCTTAAATATGTTGAAAAGTTTTTAGAAGAAATGATAGAATGCTAATAGTCGTCCGGTGAATATAAAGTGGCTTTTTTTGCATGCTGGCAAGGGGTAAACGACTCATAAAATCTTGTCACAAGTTAAAAAAAATCTTTAAAAAATCACCAAGATTTTGTGAAGAAAAATTCCAATTTGTGCAATTTTTGAGTGAATACGTTAAATTTAACGTAAAATTTAGTGAAAATCGCAAAATTTTTTTTTAAAAAATCACAAAAAGGAACTATTTATTGACACTAGTTGCTTAATCATTCCGCTAAGTTAAATATTCTCTTTTTTCAAGTTAAAAAAGAGTCACTGGTCAACTTAAATACGTTTCTGTCAAGTTGAGTACTTACCCGAAACGTTTTAGCAGGGGTCGAGACGTGACCGCGTAGCCCACGATTACATTCAAAAAAGCACGCCCGAAGCGCTTTAACAGGGGCCGAGACGTGACCGCGTAGCCCACGATTACAATCAAAAAAGCACCCCGAAGCGCCTTAACATGGGTCGAGACGCAACCGCGTAGCCCACGATTACAATCAAAAAAGCACGCCCGAAGCTCCTTAACAGGGGTCGAGACGTGACCGCGTAGTCCACGATTACAATCAAAAAAGCACGCCCGAAACGCTTTAACAGGGGTCGAGACGTGACCGCGTAGCCTACGATTACATTCAAAAAAGCACGCCCGAAACGCTTTAACAGGAGTCGAGACTTGACCGCGTAGCCTACAATTACATTCAAAAAATCACGGCTGAATTTTATTTCCCAACTTGACACTGTAATATTTCGGAGTTGACAGTTTAGATTTTAAAATTTGCAAATTTCATTTTTTAATTTGACAGTTTTGACTTTCCAACTAGACTCTTTAAAATTTCGAACTTGACACTTTAGAATCTATAACTTGCATATTTAATTTTTTAACTTGACATTTTTGAATTTCTAACTTGACAAATGGAACTTAACATTTTTAACTTGACAAAAAATAATATTTAACTTGACATTTAAATAGTACTTCACAAAAAATCACAAAAAAACCTTTTTAAAATTTAAATCTTGTCAAACAATTTTAAGGAGTCGTTTGCCCTCGATTTTCTCTACAGAGGTCACAAATTATCAAGCAAATTTTACTCTAACAAAAACTTTTCCGTAATGGCCACAATCATAATAATAATCCGCCGTTACAAGCGTTACAACCAGGTCAGAGACTACCACGACGTTTGTAACCACCCCAATTTCGACCCGGGAGTAGGGGGGGAGCATTGATCATGGTCCTTAGATGACGAATCAGCAATAAAAAAAATGTCCGTCCGTTTACGATAACTGGAGTAAAACTCAACCGATTTTCAAAAACTTTTCTTCCCTGAATGGTAATCGAAAAATCTTTCATGGAATTGAATCTGGGCATTGGCAGCCCAAGGGCCGCCGAGCTAGGGCCCTTTAAGTGGTTTTCGGTTTTTTGTACATACTCGAGTAAATCTTTTCCGATTTTCATAAGTTTTTTTTTTTGTTTGAAAGACCTTGGCATAGCCGACAATTTATGGAAGATTTTTTTTTTAATTTGAGTCCTTGGACTTAGCTAGGGCACTAAAAACGAGTCTCTGCTAGGGCTCTACGTGTTTTTTCTACATCAATCGGGTAAATCTTATCTTATTTTCAAAAACTTTTCTTTTCCTGAAAAATAAGCAAAAAATTGATTACGAAAGTGAATTTGGGCACAATCGGTCGAAGACTTTCGAAGTTATGGTCGAAAAAGTGGTAAGAAATGTGTTTTTTTGAAGGTTGGTGGAACTTTTTCACTTATATCTCTGCGAAATTAAAACGGCAATCGCTCTTCAAGGTTTTGCATGAAAAATGTGGACATCAGTGAATCACGAAAATTTAATTAGTGCAAATATGTTGAGCAGTTCGGGCTGTAGAGTCCTCAGTGTGGGACCAACTCACGCTACGCGACTCTACACGATATATGGTGGATTTTCGTGAATATTCCTTTAACGATTAGGGTCAGAGGCCTCTCCTAAGTTCTCTAAATTCTAAATTCTTTTCTTTTCTTTTCTAAATTCTGGGCTTATTTCAAGGGTTAGGAGAAGTTTTTAGCGCCGTTGCTCCGTAAGGGTTTTCCAATATTGCCTTTTCGGCAGAGCTTTTGCTCGCGTGGATTCTTCTTAGAGATCCTTTCGTTACCGAAGTTTTTACTGTGTCAGTGGTAAATTGCACACAAACCTAGGGCCATCTATGATGTATTAGGAGCGGAAACTAGTGCCGGTTCGCCCCATCAATGTGTTTCACCGGCAGGCATTTCATGGGCCACATGCTTAACGTGAATTTCGAACCACGCCTAACGGTAGCTTGCATTTTACCATTAGGATTTCTTCTGGTGCTAATTATATCTCCGCCTGAAGTTAGACTCAGATATTTGTACGCAGAATTCATCGAATAAGGGTGACGCGAGGGGCTATCCACTTCATTATTTTTTGAATTAAAATGGAATTCAAATGGTAAACGGTTGTTAGATTTTTGTGATTTCAATGGGTTAGCAATAACCAATTCTTTCTATAGGCACAAATGGGTCCATCGGTATACGTACGTCAAGGAGGGTTTGGATCACAAATCCATCATTGATTACATGGTTATAGAACAGGACAGGAGACAGGTGGTCAGGGACACACGTGTTTTCAGGGGTTTCACTTTTGGTTCTGACCACTACTTTTTGGGTACCCATCTGTCGGTTGGGAAACTCTGTCAGACTAAAAGGAAGAAGGTGGTAAGTCGCAAATTTCGTGTGGGCAAATTTAGGGAAGAGGCAGTAAGGTCTCGTTTTATGGCAAAATTCGCCGAAGGGTTTGAGGGGCTTCCAGCTGACTGCGGGGACATTGGGACTGAGTGGGCGAATTTTAAGAAATTTATCTTGGGTGCGGCTGAGGAATGTCTGGGCAGTGTCACTAGCGGGGGTCGAAACAAAAAAACGGGTTGGTGGAACGCCGATATCAGGGATGTTGTATTGGAAAAAAGAAAACTTTACTTGATCTGGTTACAGGACAGGACGGCGGAGAAATGGGATGCTTACAAGGCTTGTAGTAAACTGGTTAAGGATCTAGTCATTGAAGCGAAGGACAGGGAGGGGAAGAAGTTTGGGGAGGAATTGGAAAAGGCAGGTCGAGGCAGGGGTAAGAAATTTTGGTCGATGATTAAGGACATTAGGCGCGGTGGCGTGAAAGAAGGATGTAGTAGCATTTTAGATAAAGGCGGCGAGTTAATTACAGGTAAGGGGTGAAAGTCTTGAAGACTTGGCGGGATTACTTTCAGGATTTATTTACATCTGTCAATCTGGTAGAAGAAAATGGGAGGGAGGCGGGTCCTAGCTTGGAGGTGGAGGAGGAAATTACACTGGATGAGGTGTCCCGGAAGGTCGGCAGATTAAGGGCAGGAAAATCCGCAGGCGTGGATGAAATTAGGACAGAATTTATTAAATATAGCGGATCAGGTGGGATCCAATGGCTTTGTAGGATTTTCAATTTGGCCATGAGGTCTTCTACGGTACCTGCTGACTGGAGCTTGGGTGTTATTGCTCCAATTTATAAGAAGGGCAACCGTAAGGTTTGCAGTAATTACAGGGGGATATCGCTCTTGAGCGTGGTAGGTAAGGTGTACGCGAGTGTACTTGTTGACCGGGTTAGGAACATAGTGGAAGGTGTACTGGCTGAGATTCAGGGTGGTTTCCGGCCTCTGAGGGGGTGTCAGGATCAGATTTTCTGCCTCAGGCAGACTATCGAAAAGCTTTATGAAAAGAACAGGGACTTGTACCTATGCTTCATCGACTTGGAGAAGGCATTCGACCGGGTACCAAGGCAGAAGTTGTTCGGGGTTCTTAGCGCGTACGGTATCAATGGGGGCTTACTGCGTGCCATTAAGAGTATTTACTCAGA